>CM031977.1:7433251-8052754 GCA_018804465.1 Populus tomentosa | reverse complement strand
CAATGCTAATGTTAAGTTCAATTACTTGGAAAAATTGTTCAACAGCATGCAACCATCACAGTCAAAGGATCCTTCTACAGCTCTTGCTCAGGGCTTGGATGTAATGAATAAGGTCTTGGAGAAGCAGAACCTCATTTGTTCATTAGAAATAACCTAAACCAGACTCTCAGGTAGTCATATAATAAGGTCTTGCTTGTATTTTTATTCCTTGGGTTTATAATCATTATTTTTTTGACATTCATGTTTCTCTTATGTTTATACCAGATTCTAGAACCCTGTTTCAAACAGAAAATGTTAGATGCTGGAAAGTCATTGTGCTCTCTGTTGAAGATGGTTTTTGTTGCTTTTCCACCAGATGTGGCAGTACACACCTGATGTGAAGCTATTGTATCAGAAGGTCGATGACTTGATACAGAAGCACATTGACTCTGTTACTTCTCCTCAGACATTGGGTGAGGATACATCTGTTAGTTCGATTTCCTTTGTGCTGCTTGTCATCAAAACCCTGACAGAGGTGGGGAAGTACATTGAACCACCCATATTGGTTCGTATCCTTCAACGACTAGCACGTGATATGGGATCATCAGCTGGTTCTCATTTGAGACAAGTATGTCATTACTTCTTTTCCTTTCTTTTTTTTCCATATAAACTTACATAGTACTTGTGGTGAAGTATAATTACATCACACCTAATGTGCTTTCTGGTTTCTTTTTGTTAGGGGTAAAACATTTCCTTTCCTATTTTGCATGCCAATGCTTTTGCAGAAAACATTTAAACTAGTTAATAGTTATACTCATGAAAAAGCTTTAATTACGAATGGAATTTGCATGAAGCAGAGTGGCATTGCACCAACATTCTATCTGTTGGTTTTCATACATGGGAAAACCTATTGCTTCTTTGGTATCGTGTCAGAAATTTGAATCACAACTCTTTGTTTGACATACATCCATGCCATATTTATCTAATATGCTTAATCTGTGTTGTGATAAACACTCAATTGTGTGGCTTTTCTCTGCTGGTGGGCAACTATTTCCTTTGAGGAGGGAAAGTGAGTCATTGCAACCAAAAGAATATTGTATCTTCCGGGACTAAACCAAAAGATAAACAAAACTTAAAACTTTAGGTAATACCAATCCCTCTTGAATATTTAGTTAATGAAACTCTTTGGAAGGCCCTTTGAGTAAGAACACCACCAACAACAATCCAGCCTCAATTCCAAACCTGTCATGGTTGACTTTATGGATCCTTTTGCACCATTCCACGTGGTCATATGCCAAATCTGCCTCTATTGAGAGCTTTTAAATCCTTTGATAGCACTTCCATCCATGTTAAGCAGAACACCATAAAGGCCAGTAAAAACACTATTCTATGACAAAGCAGTTATCTGGATGTAGTTTGAATTTGATGAATTTTTGAGCTGTGCTCTGACCAAATCTCCAATTAATGGCAAACTTTGCATGTTTCCACAAAACTCTGCAGGCCTTCATCCTCCAAAACCTGAAATTAACAGAGGCCATATCCTGCTCTCTTTCACTAACAGAGATAAAAAATAAAAGTAAACAAATTTCTATCTAGGATCACCCAGGACCCTCCACTAGTAGTAATGTATAATGTACTGCCCTTTTTCACTAACATTGATTTTATATCGTTTTATTCTCTACATCTCTACATCAGGGTCAGCGAACTGATCCAGATTCGGCAGTGTCTTCTTCTCGTCAAGGTTCTGATCTTGGAGCAGTCATCTGTAATCTAAAATCCGTGCTGAAGCTTATTTGTGAAAAAGTGATGGTTGTTCCTGATTGCAAACGATCTGTAACTCAAGTCTTGAATGCCTTGCTTTCAGAGAAGGGCACCGATTCTAGCGTGCTTCTTTGCATTTTAGATGTTATAAAAGGGTGGATTGAAGATGATTTCTGCAAACCAGGAAGAGTCACATCAAGCGGTTTTATCAGTCCCAAGGAAATAGTCTCTTTTCTTCAAAAGCTTTCACAAGTTGATAAGCAAAACTTCGGTCCTGATGCTCATGAAGATTGGGACAGGAAATATCTTCAGCTTCTTTATGGAATTTGTGCTGATTCAAAGTAAGCAATATATTGAGATAATTGGTGTTTCTTATTTTATTAGGGTTTTAACTATATTACTTCATTGACATCCAGATATTCGTTGGCCCTACGCCAGGAGGTGTTTCAGAAGGTGGAGAGACAATTCATGCTTGGTTTACGAGCAAGAGATCCTGACATTAGGAAGAAATTCTTTTTGCTTTATCATGAATCTCTTGGGAAATCATTGTTTACAAGACTGCAATATATTATCCAAGTCCAGGACTGGGAAGCTTTAAGTGATGTTTTCTGGCTCAAACAGGGTCTTGATCTTCTTCTGGCAATCTTAGTTGAGGACAAACCAATCACTCTTGCCCCTAATTCTGCCAGGGTTCAGCCAGTTGTGGTCTCAAGTTCCCTTCCGGATAGTTCTGGGATGCAGCAACTGGTTGCTGATGTTCCAGAGGGTTCTGAGGAAGCTCCTCTCACTTTTGATAGTCTTGTTCTTAAGCATGCTCAGTTTCTGAATGAGATGAATAAACTTCAGGTTATTGCATTTATATTTAAATCTCTGCTACTCAGTGCTTTGTCATGCTTTAACAACTAAGTATCTGTATTACCATGAACTTTAAGTGTTGGTAGACTCTAGTGTGCTCTATTGATATTTGTGCATTGTTGCGTACCCCATTTTGCTGAAATCATTGTTTTTAAGTAGCAACGATTGTTTTATAAATAATACAAGCAATACATATTCTGCCTCTGGACCTTTATCTCAATATCACTTGAAAGCAACTAATGATTCAGCTGCTTCATTATTAACTTGATTGATGTCATATGTCCTTGTGCAGTGCTTTTCTTGCTGTCCAGCCAGCATGTGAGTTGAAAGGTTTGCTTTACTAAATGTCATTTCAGGTTTAACTCCTTTTATATTCTTCCAGGTGGCTGATCTGGTAATTCCATTAAGAGAACTGGCCCATACAGATGCAAATGTCGCATACCATTTGTGGGTGTTGGTATTTCCCATTGTCTGGCTGACCCTGCACAAAGAAGAACAAGTTACATTAGCTAAACCAATGATTACTCTCTTATCAAAAGATTATCACAAGAAGCAGCAAGCCAGTAGACCAAATGTGGTGCAAGCTCTCCTAGAAGGCCTTCAGTTGAGCCACCCACAACCTAGGATGCCAAGTGAGCTTCTTAAGTACATTGGAAAAACATATAATGCATGGCACATAGCCTTGGTTTTGTTAGAAAGTCATGTCATGCTATTCATGAATGAAACAAAGTGCTCTGAGTCTCTGGCTGAGCTTTATCGTTTGCTCAATGAAGAAGATATGAGATGTGGGCTGTGGAAAAAGAGGTCAATCACTGCAGAAACTAGAGCTGGACTTTCACTAGTTCAGCATGGTTACTGGCAGCGTGCTCAAAGCCTCTTTTATCAAGCCATGGTTAAGGCAACACAAGGCACATATAATAACACAGTACCTAAGGCTGAGATGTGTCTCTGGGAAGAGCAGTGGCTTTACTGTGCAAGTCAATTGAGTCAGTGGGATGCATTGGTTGACTTTGGTAAAAGTATGGAGAATTATGAAATTCTTCTTGATAGCCTCTGGAAATTGCCTGATTGGGCGTATATGAAGGATCATGTGATCCCTAAGGCTCAAGTAGAAGAAACTCCAAAACTCCGTTTAATTCAAGCCTTTTTTGCTCTTCATGATAGAAATACAAATGGTGTGGGTGATGCAGAAAACACAGTGGGAAAAGGAGTTGATCTTGCTTTAGAACAGTGGTGGCAGTTGCCTGAAATGTCTGTACATTCCAGGATTCCTCTTTTGCAGCAATTCCAGCAGCTCATTGAAGTTCAAGAATCTGCTCGAATTCTTGTGGACATTGCTAATGGAAACAAACTTTCTAGCACTTCTGTTGGTGTGCATGGTAATCTCTATGCAGATCTCAAGGACATTCTTGAAACTTGGAGACTGAGAACCCCAAATGAATGGGATAACATGTCTGTTTGGTATGATCTACTCCAGTGGCGTAATGAAATGTATAATTCTGTAATCGATGCATTCAAGGATTTTGTAACCACAAATCCACAACTTTATCACCTCGGATTTCGTGACAAGGCGTGGAATGTGAATAAGCTTGCTCATATTGCTCGTAAGCAAGGCCTTAATGATGTTTGTGTAACAATTCTTGAAAAGATGTATGGCCATTCAACCATGGAAGTGCAGGTATGAAATCCTTAGAAGGCTTTGCTTCTGGCCCAGAAAAATTTTCCTCTGCCAAAAGATTGACATCTATTATGGGTGTTTTTATTTGCTGCTTTGTTGAATTGGTGGGTACTTAAAAGGAGATGTAGGATTGTCCTAACTATTTTCTAATATATATTCTTGGGACCATCTCTTAATTAATATGTTGCAGCCTGGAATTGGAATTTGTTATTTAAATATTCAATTTTTATGAATACTCTAGTTTTTTTAATATCCTCAAAAGTCATGGACTGTTAATGCTCTAGTAAATCTCATTGTCAACTAAGCAGTGTGTTGGTCGTTTTGTATTTTGCACATCAATTTTTTGTTCTTTCTTTTCTCTTTGGTGATTGTGCTGTTCTGATTCTCCCCTTTTGGGATGGAGAATAGAGGAAGTATGTCATCGGTTCTCTTGTTTCATATTTGCAGGAAGCTTTTGTTAAGATAAGAGAGCAGGCAAAGGCTTATCTGGAGATGAAGGGAGAGCTTACCAGTGGTCTCAATTTGATTAACAGCACAAATCTGGAATATTTTCCTGTGAAACACAAAGCTGAGATTTTTCGTCTTAGAGGGGATTTTTTGTTGAAGCTTAATGACTCTGAAGATGCCAATATTGCATATTCAAATGCTATCAGCCTTTTCAAAAACTTGCCTAAAGGATGGATAAGCTGGGGGAATTATTGTGACATGGTATATGTTATTATTTACTTGCATGACAATGTGTGTTGCCAGGTTCTGTTACTCGTTACTGATCTGCTATCTGGCGTTTCAGGCTTATAGAGATACTCAAGATGAAATTTGGCTGGAATATGCTGTTAGCTGCTTTCTTCAAGGCATCAAATTTGGTGTTTCCAATTCCAGAAGCCATCTAGCTCGGGTGCTGTATCTTCTCAGCTTTGATACTCCCAGTGAATCTGTGGGGAGAGCATTTGATAAATACTTGGACCAAATACCCCACTGGGTTTGGCTTTCGTGGATTCCACAGCTATTACTTTCTTTGCAGAGGACAGAGGCACCTCATTGCAAACTTGTTCTACTGAAAATTGCCACTGTGTTTCCACAGGTAGATGTCGTTCCTTGTTCGAAAGATTGTTAACAAATATGTTATGCCATATTTTACGTTAATCTTGATTTTCTCCCGTCTAAAATTTTACAGGCTTTGTATTACTGGCTCCGCACATATTTGCTTGAGCGTCGTGATGTTGCAAATAAATCTGAACTAGGTAGATTGGCAATGGCTCAGCAAAGAATGCAGCAAAATGCATCTGGTGCTGGGGCTGCTTCTCTTGGATTGACTGATGGAAATGCAAGAGTGCAGAGTCATGGAGGTGGTGGTGCTTTAGCCACAGACAATACAGTTCATCAAGGCACTCAGTCTAGTGGTGGGATTGGGTCTCATGATGGTGGAAACACTCATGGACACGAACCTGAAAGATCCACAGCAGTTGAAAGCAGTGTGCATGCGGGGAATGATCAAACTTTACAACAAAGTTCTTCGATGATCAGTGAAAGTGGTCAGAATGCTGTGAGGCGTAATGCTGCTTTGGGCTTTGTTGCTTCTGCTGCCAGTGCTTTTGAAGCTGCAAAGGAGATAATGGAGGCTCTTAGAAGCAAACACAGTAATTTGGCTAGTGAACTTGAGGTGATGATTGTCATGCTAGATTTCTTGCTTCAATTATGTTTTTATTATATACCTCACAAAACTCTTATACATGTTATTAGAGAATATCTACCACCTCATGGAAAAGGAGAAATAATAAGAAACCGAGTTCTCTATTTCTAAATGCTTGCACATGATAATATGAATACTGTCCCCCCCCCCCCCCCCCCCCTAATGTTCAATTATATTAGTTAATAGAAAATGGTTTTCAACCTTTTGGTTCATAATAAAATTCTGGTTTTGCAGATTCTACTTACAGAAATTGGTTCCCGGTTTGTGACTCTGCCAGAGGAGAGACTTCTTGCTGTGGTTAATGCACTGCTCCACCGCTGCTACAAATACCCAACTGCCACTACAGGAGAGGTTCCCCAATCTCTCAAGAAAGAACTCTCTGGTGTTTGCAGGGCTTGCTTCTCTGTTGATGCTGTGAACAAGCATGTTGATTTTGTGAGAGATTACAAACAGGATTTTGAGCGTGATCTTGATCCGGAAAGCATAGCTACTTTCCCTGCCACTCTTTCCGAACTGACTGCTCGATTGAAACATTGGAAAAATGTTCTACAGAGCAATGTAGAGGACCGGTTTCCAACTGTCTTGAAACTTGAAGAGGAAAGCAGGGTTCTGCGTGACTTTCATGTTGTTGATGTAGAGGTTCCAGGACAGTATTTTTGTGATCAGGTAATTGAGCCACACTAGACACATTAATTTCTGTGATGGATTTCTGCTTTACATAGTGAAGTTTTCTTGGCTGGTATGGGTGAATAGATCTTGGAAACTGATTATTATTGGAACTTTTACCACATCATTAGCCTTTTGAAATTTAGAGCCTTTTTTGTATTCAATAGCGTATTTATTGTTTTTATTTTTTTGTCTTGTTTTTATGATACTATTTAACTATTTCCAGGAAATTGCACCAGACCACACAGTTAAGTTAGACAGGGTTGGAGCTGATATTCCAATTGTTCGAAGGCATGGAAGCAGCTTCAGGCGTCTGACTCTTATCGGTTCTGATGGTTCTCAACGTCATTTCATTGTCCAGACATCCCTGACCCCTAATGCAAGAAGTGATGAACGAATACTGCAGCTTTTCCGTGTAATGAACCAGATGTTTGATAAGCACAAAGAATCAAGACGTCGTCATATATGCATTCACACTCCAATCATCATTCCTGTTTGGTCCCAGGTGATTATCACTGCTGAATTAATTTGAATCTTTAAATGGATAAGCATGATGAAAATCATACAATAACAGGAAATAGCATCTAATAGTGGGACATTGAATCCGTGGTTTTCTGTTCTTTGTTTCCTCACTTTATTACTAACACAGTTTGTGCTGATAGATTACACCTGATAGTGCTAACAAGGGCCTATCTGAATTGTAATTCTGATAATTATTTTCTGCTTGGGCAGGTCCGCATGGTCGAAGATGATTTAATGTACAGCACTTTTCTTGAAGTGTATGAGAACCATTGTGCAAGGAATGACCGAGAAGCAGATCTCCCAATCACCTACTTCAAGGAGCAACTAAACCAAGCTATATCTGGCCAAATCTCTCCTGAAGCTGTTGTAGATCTTCGCCTCCAAGCTTACAATGAGATAACCAAGTCTTATGTGTCTGATGGCATCTTTTCCCAGTATATGTACAAGACTCTTCTAAGTGGCAATCATACTTGGGCTTTTAAAAAGCAATTTGCAATCCAGTTAGCGCTTTCAAGTTTTATGTCTTTCATGCTGCAGATTGGAGGAAGGTCTCCAAATAAGATATTATTTGCTAAGAACACTGGCAAGATTTTCCAGACAGATTTTCACCCTGCATATGATGCAAATGGCATGATTGAGTTCAATGAACCCGTTCCTTTTCGGCTAACAAGGAACATGCAGGCATTCTTCTCCCATTTTGGAGTAGAAGGTCTTATTGTGTCTGCCATGTGTGCTGCAGCACAGGCTGTGGTTTCACCAAAAGTAAGTTTCGGTGACCATCCATTTAGTTGGTGAGTTACTTTGATGGATATCATCCAGATGTAATGTTTTCAAATTTCTATTTTGCAGCAAAGCAAACATTTATGGCATCAATTAGCCATGTTTTTCCGTGATGAACTTCTGTCTTGGTCTTGGAGACGACCACTGGGGTTGAATCTGGGACCTGCTGCCAGTGGGAGTAGTATGAACCCTGCTGATTTCAAGCACAAGGTCACTACCAACGTAGACAATGTCATCAACCGTATCACTGGAATTGCTCCACAGCATCTCTCTGAAGAGGTAACCTCTATCTCCAATATCCCATCAAATGTGATGTCTCAATTACATATTTTGGTAGTTATGAATAGCAGAGATTCAGGCCCTGACATATTTTGGTTAATATGTGGCAAAACCATCATGTATATTGTAGTGGTGAGGCTTGAAGATAAGCTGCCTGATTTGCATTGGATATCTTGAATCATCATCTCACACATTCTTTATGGTGAACTGAGATTTAAAATATTGTAGAGTTCAGGATTGAACTTAAAGCACCATGGCTTTATGGTTTGGATCAGTATAAGGAAATTCATTAACATTGCAACCCTAATTGGCTGGAGTTAAAACTAAGACAAAAGTAGCTAATTTCTTCATATTGACTTTACCAATCGTATTCGAACAGAAATTATTCATCTTTCTGTGAAGCAGTCAATAAGCATATATGATAAGAAAGGTGACTGTTGTCCCAAATCTGTCATGATGCGGCAATGTGCGTGATTTGCCCAAAAATGTGATTAACGGAAGATCTAAAACTAATTCGTTTCCTTCGCTGATGGAAGTTTTTTGTTTTCTTTCCCATTTTGTGCTGCATCAGGAAGAAAATGCTGTGGACCCACCACAGTCGGTGCAGAGGGGTGTCACTGAGTTGGTAGAAGCTGCTTTGACACCAAGGAACTTGTGCATGATGGATCCAACATGGCATCCCTGGTTTTAAGCCATGAATGGAGAGTAGCGATTGAATGTCAATAGTGGTTTCTGTTGTAAATAAAGATTATTATGTACAGCTGAATCTGGAAATTGCTGCTAGTTGTCATTCATTTTGAAGTCTAAATAGTTAACGGTAGGCTTTATATATGAATGTCTACTAATTGAATTAAGCAGTTGCATCATGACAATTCTACAATCAGATGGAAGATTTTATAGTCCTAGGAGTCCATGAAAACGTTTACTGAGTTTATATACAAGTGAAATGGTTAAATTTCTTTTAAAAGTAAATATTTGAAACTGGTATCTAGAGGTTTTATTTACTTCATTTGTTCAAGCACATTAAAATGATTTAATCACTTTTAAGAACAAGATTTTTTAATTACCATTAAAAACAAAATCAGAGGGTTCTCTTTATCTTTTTATTATTCTTTTTTGTTTCTTTTTTGCTATTATCAAATTTAATGAAAGCTGAATCTACAAGCAGGGAATCAAAAAAGAAAGAATAGGCATCGCCCAAGATGCTCCATAGGAATCCATCGCTATTCCTTTCCTCCATCGAGAAAGGTTCATTTCGAATCACGAGCAATCTCTCTCTTCATAATTCATTTTTCTTTTCGTTATGGCAATGCAATGCAAGAGTAAAATTTGAGGTCGACCCATATGAAGAAGTTCTCGGTACTACTAGATTATTTCATTTATACCTGTAAAAGTAGTAAACATTCCTCAATATGTTCTATTCTCTTCATGCATGCAACATATAGATTTCTAAAGAGACATGCCAAAACAGCAAAACCCCAACTATATGTGGAGATCATGTTAAAATCCTTAAGAAATGTTAGATAAATAAGATGCACGCATCCCCCTGTGAAATCTATGAATATATGAATAGAAGGCTGTTAAATATATGCAGTATATACACTTTGACATACTTGCATAAGCTTTCAATGATCAGACTAATTCATATACTTCACAAATTCAAATAATAATTTAATACATACCTACACATGATCTCGTCATCAATATCATTTGGTAGTATGAAAAAATATCTTTTTAATCCATTTAAAACATATAATACCCCTTTCAATTCATTAGAAAATAGTATTAATATAAATGCATACTCACATATCACAACCCCCGATTACAGCATTAGATATAATTGCATGTACATTAATACAAATTCCAAGTTGAACCGCTAAATCCTGTAATATGGGCTTATCTGCCGGAGGTGGAACATGTGTTTAGCTAGAAGAATTTTTAACTATTTCATTGTCAAGTTTTGAAAATACATGTAAAGAAATTCGAGATTTGTAAATATGATATTTATTTGATATCACAATCCATAAATCTTACAAGACCCTTCCTAAATCCATATGAATTTGTTATTATAAAAAAATAAATGCAAAACATGAAATTCATAAAAAAAATAATTAGGGATAAAATTTTTAGTTATTATGTAAATTCATCATAAATCTTACAAGACCCTTTTCAAAAAATATATTTTTATGGTTTATTATATAATAAAGGTGGAGATTTAGCTAGAAGAATTTTTAACTATTTCATTCTCTGTCATGTTTTAAAGATGCAACATATAAAGGAATCATGGTTTGTAAACATGATATTTATTTTGATATCATGGTTTGTAAACATGATATTTATTTTGATATCATGTTCCACAAATCTTACAAGACTCCTCCTAAATCAATAAGAATTTGTTATTATAAAAAAAATAATTATAAAACATGAAATTCATAAAAAAAAAATAATTAGGGATAAATTTTTTAGTTATCATGTAAATTCATCATAAACAAGACCCCCTTCAAAAAATATATTTTTAAGGTTTATTTATTATATATAAAAGTGGAGATTTAGCTAGAAGAATTTTTAATCATTTCATTATCGTCATGTTTTAAAAATACAACATATAAAGAAATCATGGTTTATAAACATTATATTTATTTGAAATCATTCTTTTTCAATCATAACTTTTTTATATATATCACATTTTGAAACCGTGGCAAAAACAAGATTGTATTAATTTCCGTGCAAATACAGTATATCGACTGTAGAGCAGGTTCAATCATAACCACTTTCTACTACACCCAATACTACTGTTGAGCTCTCTCAGCTGCTCTCTCGTTGACTCTTGAATTAAACTTCCTATCAACACATCATTAATCTTTGTTCCACAGAAGCATTATCATTTGGCATTATGAACAAACTAAAAGGATTGCGCTATTATTTCATTAATCTTTGTTCCAAAATTTCACTTTCATGTGTAAATCAAAACCCACAAAATGCTGAAAAAATGAACAACAAAGCAAAGGAATTTATCTTTCAAATTAATTGGTGTCGAGAAAGACAACCATCTAATGACAAAACCAACTGATCGGATAAAAAAAAAATCACTCATTCCTCTTCTGTATGGAAGCGTATGTGCTTCCCTTTTGGAGTTGGCAAACCTTTCAAGCGTACATCATTCCTCTTCTGTATGGAAGCGTATGTGCTTCCCTTTTGGAGTTGGTAAACCTTTCAAGCGTAAATCATCATCTGAATCCTCATGTCCACAGTCTACTACTTCTTCAACAATCTCATCATCACTGTTGTAAACAAATCGTGTGTGCTTTCCTTCAAACTTGGCCATTGCTTTCTCTTTCACACTTATTTGGCTAATGCCTTCACAAAGCTCATCAAGCAACCCTCCAACATCAGCCTCCTCCTCCTCCTCCTCTTCTGCCTCTTCATATTCATCACGATAATAATAATACTCTTCTTCTTCTTCTTCTTCAATTGCTTCTTCCTCATCTTCATCATGGGTGCTTGCATTGACCTGAATTGACCAAATAGAGGCATTGTCATCATCTGCCAATGACTTGTCTTTGCTTTCACATGTTATCACTTCACAGTTATCTCCTTGGTAAGTCAGTGCAGAAGAGCATTCTGATGAATCAGGACTTTCAGATTTCTCAGAGAAATCCAGCATTAATGACCTCGTCAAACTCTTTTGAGATTCAAGACTCTCTTGTTTCTTCACATCAAAGATCTCGCTCACCCCCTGCCATTAAGATAGGAATCCAGATCCAAAAATAAGATCCAAAAAGAAGATCAAAGTAATAGTTGATAAAATTCTAGATTATCAAACACAAGACAGCCTACTGGCTGCAATTACATTTTCAGTTCCTTTCATAAATAAATACCCAACTCAAGATTTCCAATTAAAACAGTACGTCAGGAACAGGTACTGTTACCTGACAAATCTTTAATTTCTCTTCAATAACTGGCAAGGGAGTGACAGAGGCCAAGACAATGTCATCTCCAGAAAGATTAGGGACCTGAGGAGTATTTGCTGGAGTTGGTGCCAGAAGTCCCATTGGAGAATTAACAAATCCTTGAAGATGCAGAAAAGGACGGCTCTCCAAAGAAAGTTTTGAGAGCTCTGCCTCTTCTTCAACTTTCTGCAAGAGGGTTTTCACTTGACCCCTAAGCAATGCCTCTCCCGACCCAGGTGTGTTGGGGATGTTGTTCTTGGCTCTACTGTTCTTTTGCTTGGCTAATGCTGATGATGGAGTCTCTAAAATTCCCATTGCAATCCCAACAATTGGTGAATCATTTGTTATATCAATAAGTGCAGACCTATCTTGTAGTTGTTGTTTTGCATTCTTCCTTCTTGATTTCGTTACACCCTTATCAGAAGAATCTTCAATCTTCCCTGAATTAGCATCAACAACCAATGAATCTCAACAAACAAATCCAGAAACTGTATAAAGATCATTCTTTATCAATCCAAGATTGAACAAAACCAAGGTTTAATGCAAAACCATTATTTCCCAATCTTTGATTTCTCAGAGAAGAGAGCAAAGGGAATGGATGAAAACACTTACTTGAGAGGGGAATATTGTTGTTGGTGTTAAGAGCAGCAAGAGTTTGTGATCTTGTAACTCTTTTTGTTGAAGATGGGGTCTCCATTGAAATTAATTCAAGAACGGAATAAGAAAAAGAATCCGAGAGAAGAGAATGAGAGAAAAACACAAAGCAAGAAAGCAGAATTGAAAGCGAAAAAAATACAAAGTAATGGATGTTTTTGACATAGTAGATAGGGTTTATAAAGTGAGAGAATCTGACCGTTGGAGCCTAAACACAAGCACACGGATTCGCACATTTGCAGGGAAACTAGCCGTTATGGTGGATTAATTTTGAATAGTGTGCCTCCGGTTTTCTTTCGCACAGTTCCTTTGTTTGGGTTGGAGATTTGGACTTGCTATATTGGGCTGATCCTTTTAACTGGAAAGAAATAATGGAACTTTATAAAGATGCCCACTTCCTTTGATACATTTGAATTTTACACACACACACAGTGTGTGATCTTCCAAGAAAAAATAAACTTTTTTAAAAAAATTTGTGAGAATAATTGGATTAAATTAAAGGGGAAATTAAAAATAAAATAAAGTATTTGGTGATTTACTTCCAAATATAAGCATCTATATGATTTTTCAAAAAAAAAAAAAAATCCTCAGTAGGATAAAAGCAGGCTTTGAACTGATTTTTTAAATAAGTGTTAGAAGATATTTGAGAGTGTGGCTATGGTTGCTTTTTAAAATGTTTTTTACTTAGAAATGCATTAAAATAATATATTTTTTTATTTTTTAAAAATTATTTTTGATATTAGCACATCAAAACAATCCAAAAATACTAAAAAATATTAATTTTAAGTTAAAATTTTTAAAAAATATTTGGGAATGCAGGTTGGACCGCATTCCCAAACAATCTATTAGCCCCAAAGACATGATTTCTTTATTCAATTATTTCTTGTTTTTTTAGATTTTTTTGTGAAGCAACTTTTAATGCATGTTATATATACATTTAATTTGTTCAAACTGTTATGTACAAGGTTATCAAAAATATTTTTTTAACACGACATAGAAATACAATATAAATTTGAATAGTAAAACAGACCGTAAAGTCATAAAATTATAAGTATTTTTTTTTATACATGGTTTGTACAAACAATAAACAATTCTATCAATAAAGATCATTTGATAGTTATTTCCATTGAAATTTTCACAATAATACAAAGATATTTTATATTTAAAATTATGTTAGACTGTCATATTTTTAAAAGACTACAAGATAAGTAAACTTGAATTGATTAAGATGGGGAGGTCTTAAGGTTACCTTAAGGAGATTTCAAGTAGAGATATAAAGTTTATTGAAGATGAGAACTTTCAAGTTCTTTCTTTACGGACTTGAGATGAATGGGTTTGAAGATATGAGAATCAAGATGCATGATATACCACATGATTTTGTCTAATTTTTGACAAAAAAATAAATGCATAGCCATGGATGTCAATAAAGTTGGTGAAGCAACAAGAAGAAGACTTCGTGTAAAAAGGGTTCATCATTTAAGCAAGAAATTTTAATAATTTGTTTAATAGTATAGTTATAGTTATTTTTTAAATAATTTTTTATGTTGAAATATATAATAATAATATTTTTTTATTTTTTAAAGATTATTTTTAATATCAGCACATCAAAATAATTTAAAAACACTAAAAATATATTAATTTAAAATCAATAAAAAAATATTTTTTTAAAAAAATATATTTTTTTTTTTTAAAAAAAAACAAACCTTAGAAAAGACTTATTTTCCGTGTCCATTCACAAATCAAAAGGTCTTTGTAGACTTTAACTATAAACCCTTCACCTGAAGTTGCACTACCTGATGTATCAGGTGACCTGCAGCAGTCATTGAATTTGTCTTGTCAGTGTCTTCAATCGAAGAAATACCAAATGGATGGGGAAATTGTACATCCCCCCGCCCGCCGCCGCCCCGCCCCGCCCATATATCATGCAATTATTATCAAATAATGTTTATTAAAGAGTGTTAGTTTTACCCACAAAATAATTAAAGTTGGATAATAATTACTGCGGTAAATTATGTTAGCTATCTTATAGTTTGATAACGTCAAATATAACGTGATTTCTTAATAAAAAAATCATGTTCATGAAATAAAAATATATTTTTGTAAAAATAAAAAATACATAAATAGAAAATTTACCTGATAATTTTTTAAAAAGTGTAAATAATTTTTTTATATAGATATCTATTTTAACTGATATAAAAATAAAATTTAAAAATCTTCACGTGAGAAAAATGGTGTTAAAGAACAAAAAAAAGAAAAAAAGAAATTAAAATAGGCGTTGATGGATAGGTAGGAAGAGACCGGGGGGGGGGGGGGGTGTGGGTAGGAAGGCACTGGGTAGGCAGATAGCTTTTGGAATTTTAGGTGATGAAAATGCACGTGACGACTAGGGAGGGGTGGGTTCCTAACCTTCTTATATAGGAATTCTTTATTATTTATTTATTTATTTTTGGAAATCATCCTACATCACACATAATGACTTTAATCATGAATGAAGCTATTAATCCATGTCTGTTTTTTCTAAAATATTTTTGAAATTAAGGACATGATCATGTGTTTTATTATTAAATCTAAGTATATAATTATTTATTTGATTGCGCATAACAAATCGCAATTCGTGGAAAAGAATTAAACAGAAGAGTATAATGGAGGCTGGAGAACGGGGACAGAAGATTAATTATGTAATGGCTCATCAGATTAAAATACTAATTTTCTTTAGGAAAAATCACTATCAGATTTTTGCATCTTACCCGCTGATTATTCTGTCGGTGGTATTTAGACATTAATTTTGTCAAAAATACTTTAATAGATAAAATCACTTATTATTATTGTTTGTCAAAAAACTTATTGCCAGTAATTTTTATTTTGTTTGGCATTTCATTGAAAATATAATCAGTACTAAATTTACAAATGTTAAAAAAAATTACCGTATAATTTTATCAGTTATTCCATTAAAAATATAACATGTTACCAACAGAAAATAACATTTGTAATTCCATATTAATAATAGAATTAGCCTATCGGTAATTAAATAATATCAGCAGTATTTTTTATATTAATTTTTTAAAACTTTAAAATAAATTTAATCCATCGATGATTCTATTTGCAATAATAAGTGGCTTTTCATGTAATTTTTAGTTAGTTATCAATAAGTTGATTAACCTTTTATATTTTATTTTATTACAATTAGAATATAACCTATTACTTGGAATAGGTTGCCAATCACTAAATTCTTGGTTTAATTATTTCCAAACAGAGAAAATTACAGTCAATTCATTTAAAACACGAAGATAACAAATGGGTTTTTCCTCCTGACTGTTAGCGATCACCAATGGAGCACGAAACCTGGTATACAAATTAAAAGCTAAATAGGACGACAATAAGTCTAAATTAAGCACAAAATCATCCACCCCATCATTATATTTTCAATATTGAGAGATTGTGAAAACTAAGAATATACAAATATCCTCTTCAATCTCTATCCAAGGAGTTTGGTAACCTCACGAGCCAAGGAGAGGTAGTTGGCTCATGCCAACATCCCCTGCTACACACAAACCATAGCTAATTAGCTACTCTCTAACCAGGGTAGTTAAATACCGGCATTTGCATCCAGATTTTTTGCTTTTATAAGATCTAGGAGAAAAACACTAGCACTTCAAGCACTCAAGGCTAGAATCAAGCCGAAAACGATGGCCCCTTCTACCCTCACAGCTCTGGCAGAAGAGAAAACCCTCCGAGCAAGCTTTGTTCGCGACGAAGATGAACGTCCGAAGGTGGCTTATAACCAATTCAGCAATGAAATCCCTGTCATTTCAATAGCTGGGATTGATGATGGTGGTGAAAAGAGAGCTGAAATATGCAGCAAGATCGTGGAGGCATGCGAGGAATGGGGAGTTTTTCAAATTGTTGATCATGGGGTTGATGCTAAGCTGGTGTCTGAAATGACAACTCTTGCTAAGGAGTTTTTTGCTTTGCCGCCGGAAGAGAAGCTTCGGTTTGATATGTCTGGTGGCAAAAAGGGTGGCTTCATTGTCTCCAGCCATTTACAGGTGTAACTTTCTTTTACGTTTTGTTTTCTAAATTTAACAATTACGCACAGAACTTTATTGTTAAATTCCCTATCGGAGTGATCTTCTTCCAAATGAAAAATACATGTTTCCAACTCAAAAAGGGTGGCCACCTGATGCTTTGAAGATAGTAGACAGTACTAATTTTAAATCAATTTCCTGATTTATGATCTTATAAAACAGGGAGAGGCAGTTCAAGACTGGCGTGAAATAGTGACCTTCTTCTCATACCCAATTCGCACCAGAGACTATTCAAGGTGGCCTGACAAGCCAGAGGCATGGAAAGCAGTGACCGAGGAATACAGTAAGAAGCTAATGGAACTTGCTTGCAAGCTTCTAGGGGTCTTGTCAGAGGCCATGGGATTAGAAACAGAGGCTTTGACTAAGGCTTGTGTTGACATGGACCAAAAGGTGGTGGTCAATTTCTATCCAAAATGTCCACAGCCAGACCTTACACTTGGACTCAAACGCCATACCGATCCCGGCACCATCACCCTCTTGCTCCAGGACACCGTTGGTGGTCTTCAGGCCACTAGAGATAACGGAAAGACTTGGATCACCGTTCAACCTGTTGAAGGTGCTTTTGTTGTCAATCTCGGAGACCATGGTCATGTGAGTATGAAACTAAAATATTTCTTGTTAAATACCAGCACTGCTAACCGTAATTAATTGTACTAAAACTAAATGGTATGTTTGCGAGGCAGTATCTTAGCAATGGAAGATTCAGGAACGCAGACCACCAAGCTGTGGTGAACTCAAACTCCAGCAGGTTGTCCATAGCCACATTCCAGAACCCAGCACCAGATGCTACAGTGTACCCTCTCAAGATTAGAGAGGGAGAGAAGTCGGTGCTAGATGAGCCAATAACATTTGCTGAGATGTATAGGAGGAAGATGAGCAAGGACATTGAGATAGCCAATAAAAAGAAGTTGGCTAAGGAGCAGCAGCTGAAAGATTTGGAGCATGCCAAGTTAGAAACTAAGCCCATTGACGAGATCCTTGCTTGAAAATGTCATTGGTGTCAAGAATTTATGTGCTGGCCGTCTTTTACTCTGTCTGATCATGTTTTTCTTTGTGTCTGTTTATTTTGATGGTGAAAACGTGGTGAGTCTGTGGGTTATCCAAGAGTAAACCTTGCTTCTTATAGGGAAAAAATAAAAATAAAAAATACTCCACCACCTTGGAAGTCTTTAATTTGTTGCCCAGGGCCAGGGTTCTTTTGTTCTATAATATCTTTCAGAGCTTTTAGCTGTATCATGGAATGGAATTATGAAAATAGTCCTTTTACATTCTTCATTCAATAAAATGAGAGTTGTTTGTCTCAAAACAGTTTGTATATCTGAAAACTAAATCCTTTCTTCTCTCCAAGCATTGAAATATAAGATTATTATTTTCCATAAATTACTATATTCAATATAAACACACACAGTAACCTTCCTGCTCTTGATCTCATTTTTAGCCATGGGTTCGTTGTGCTGGATATATTTAAAATGAGAGTTGGCATCCTTTTAATTTTCTTTTCTTTTTAGTTTTACCTGTTTATCTATATTTTTTTCTACTTCGAGACAAGGGATGACAGGAGTTCTTGCAGCAGTCCCACAATAATTTGGGGGCAACTGATAGGACTGAATATGGGCTCAAAGACGCATTGATAGGACTGGGTTATATGACCCAAGGATCCAGACACTGGGCTTGAGGCCCAATAGTCGCAGCACCCCCGAGAGACAGCATTTCCTCGCCAGGAGACCTAGCTATAATTTGAGGAGTACATCCCACTGGATCAAGTAAATCAAGCCTAAAATGGAGGTGCCACATGCAAATTATCTGGTGTCAAGTTGAATGGGATGATGTTAGTCAATATTACATCTAATTTCCACTAATTAAAGGACCAAAATGCAAGTTTATTAAATAAAACGCATCACTTTAGACACTTGTCATCCTAGAAATTAGTTCATTGAAAGTCATCAACGATACAC
The DNA here is from genome assembly GCA_018804465.1 of Populus tomentosa. Lineage (NCBI taxonomy): Eukaryota > Viridiplantae > Streptophyta > Magnoliopsida > Malpighiales > Salicaceae > Populus > Populus tomentosa. Next base: position 8,033,900 of record CM031977.1, on the reverse strand, counting down.
AGCTCACCTAACCCAAGAATTAAAAAGATGATTTTTGCATTGTTTATTGTCAATTTAGACCATTCTTTCTAAGTAACGCAAATATACAGGTGGCGAGTATAAACATATCTACCTACATGATTCAAAGTTATGTGAGTAACTTTCAACTCTAAAATAAAGGAATTCATCTTCTTCCTCTAGTTTATCTCTGCAACAAGAACATGCACACACAATCCCATAAAAAAAAAAAACATATTTTGTAGTGTTCGACTTGTTCAAACCTAGAATTACGAGTCCTTTGACCTCTCCTCACTGTGCAATCAGCAAGTTTATTATTGGGTTTGATGGTGGCTATGAGAGTATATGTTTAATTTCTCTTTTACAAGTGATCCAATATTGAAAAAGTTTTCATGGAAATATATTTGTCTTCATTAAAGAAATAGGGTTAGTGAGGCCAGGAAAAAGGAAAGATGATATCATGATATACTTCACTTTCTCATTAATTTCCATTTTTATTCAATATCTCTCTTTTTTTTTTAATTTTTTTATCATCTCTCTAAAATAATATTTATAATGCATTTTCTAATTTTAAACGTACATATGCATTCATTCATTTTCCTATCCGTGTGTAGGTGTAAGAAATTCACTTTCTCTTCCACATTCTCACCTCCAAAATAAGAGCAATTACAAACAAGATAGCAAGAACAACTCCATCACGTCCCTTTTCACCTAAATGGATTCCATAGAAGACATTTGCTACTGCAAATAGAATCAAAATATTCCCCACACATTGTAGCAGTATCGATTCAAACTTTCCTACCTTTAATGACTTGTTTTATCGAGTAAAAAATACCATCTTTTATATATAAAAAAACTCTAAAAGGTAGATTAATTGGTCAAGTTTTGGATTTATTTTCTAATAATCACGAGTTTAAATCCCTAAAAGATATTAAAGACTTTTATAATCGCTAATTTTAAAATCCATTAAATTAGTTGAAATACACACAAGCTAACTCAAAAACCTATGTTAATAAAAAACAAATACAAGTCACAATATAAGAGAGAAAGAGAGTATATTCAATTAACGCTTTTTCCTTTTCAAACAAATAAAAGGTATAAATTTGGAATTTAACAACTCGTATCAATTGAATTACATGATCGATCGAGTAATTATGTAATGAGATTTTCCTGACATGAAGGCAACCAAGAACAAGGAAGACCCCAGGACCCTTGTGGGAAGACACATCAGCACCAAGACGATGTTCGAGGACGATTCCGCAGATGAAAACAGCTATACCTAGTAAAAATCCCAATGATCGAATACAAGTATGGACATAGAACCACATAGGATCTCATTCCCTGAATTAGCAAGCAATTATTGCTCCGTTTATAATCAAGATACCCCAGCCAGCCATGTTCAATGCTCCATGGCTCTTCCTTAATCTTGACTGTGGGAGTGAGGTTTTCTATTTTACCGAAAAAGTTTATTATGCAAGTCTATATGGTCTTAAAAGAAACGGAATAAAATCCAAATATATAAATAAAAATTATACCTTCATTATTGTATTTTTATTTTGTTTAAGATTAGTAACTAGGTTTGTAATTATTAGGAACGCTTGGGTTGTTTGTTTTTTCTCTCTTTTTCTTACAAATTTGTTTGCATGAATCATTCGTGGCAGAGCATTCAGCTGAAAAAAAGAGTATACTTCGACTCTTTTTAGGGTTGTGTTTGCACTAAAATTTTAATAATATTTGAATGTTTTATTTAAATTTTTTTTAAAAAAAATTATTTTTAGTTTGTTTTGATGGGCATACAAAAATAATTTATAAAAAATAAAAAATTATATATTATTTAGATGTATTTTTTGTTTAGTAAGTACTTAATCTTGAAACAAGAGAGGATAAAGAAAACGAAATTATTATATTTTCAATATTGAGAGATTGTGAAAATTAAGAATATACAAATATCCACTTCAATCTCTATCTAGAAGCAAGAGGGATAAAGAAAACGAAAAATTAAAAGTTTGGTAACTAGGAACAACCTCACTCCTTCACGAGCCAAGGAGCTAAGGAAAGGTAGTTGGCACATGCCAACATCCCCTATTATATATGCACACGAGCCATAGCTACTCTCTAACCAGGGTAGTTAAATAACAGCATTTGCATCCCCATTTTTGGCTTTTATAAGAGCTAGGAGAAAAACACAAGCACTCAAGTCTTCGACCTAAAATCAAGCCGGCAACGATGGCCCCTTCTACCCTCACAGCTCTGGCAGAAGAGAAAACCCTCCAAGCAAGCTTTGTTCGCGACGAAGATGAACGTCCGAAGGTGGCTTATAACCAATTCAGCAATGAAATCCCTGTCATTTCAATAGCTGGGATTGATGATGGTGGTGAAAAGAGAGCTGAAATATGCAACAAGATCGTGGAGGCATGCGAGGAATGGGGAGTTTTTCAAATTGTTGATCATGGGGTTGATGCTAAGCTGGTGTCTGAAATGACAACTCTTGCTAAGGAGTTTTTTGCTTTGCCGCCGGAAGAGAAGCTTCGGTTTGATATGTCTGGTGGCAAAAAGGGTGGCTTCATTGTCTCCAGCCATTTACAGGTATAACTTCTTTTACGTTTTGTTTTCTAAATTTAACAATTACGCAGACCTTTATTGTTAAATTTCCTATCGGACTGATATTTTTCCAAATGAAAAATACATGTTTCCAACTCAAAAATATACCATGTGCCCGGCTAGCTAGCAAGCAAATCAATCAAACTTCTGTGAAATAGTTCAACAATTTTTTTGAGTTTCTTTTATTATACAATCTTGATTACAAACTTGAAGGAAAAATTAATTCAGTTTGGTTTCGGATTCTCAGAAACTGGAAAAAACTAAACCATGAATTATTAGGCATGGCACGACAGAATTGATTGAAGAGCAATGCCTAATATATCCAGTTTTGCTAGTAAATCATTTCTTGATTACGCAAGATCAAGAAAGCCACTATTTTGGTTCAGGAATTTCTCTGCCCCGCAATATGAATGTGTATTCTGTCCTTACATAGAGACGAAATTATACCTGCAAGGTCAACAAGGGAATAGTTGTAATTTAACTGACTATCAGCACGCATGGTGAAGCTAAGACTTTTATTCTTGTATGGTCTAAACTAATCATGACTTCTTGACATACACGCACATCACTATATATATAGGGTTTTTTTTCTTTTTAATGAGATAGAGTGAGTGAATTAAAAGTACAATGCCTCACTGTAGGAATCAACAAGGACTGCAAAGGAAAAAATTAGCTATGAACAGTGACTTGAACTTGAAAAATGAGAAAAGGGCCGTCGTTCGCCAGACCGTTTGTTTACGCGTTAAAAATTGTATTTAAAGTAAAACACAGGAACCAAGTGTTTGATAAAAAAAACCACTGGTTATTATTCATGTGTTTACAATATAGGATTGAAAGAAGCAGCTAAAGGTTATTTTTTTTATACTGTTCATGTAATTGTACTGTTCAATAAACAGAACAATTGACATGAACAGTGTGCATTAGTATACTGTTCATGTGAACAGTGCAATTCTCTTGCACTGTTTACTTGCACTGTGTTTCTTTTTTAGTGTGTTAAGTTTTTTAATTTTTTTTTTAAAAAATTAGTTTATAGTAAATTTTATACCTGATAATATTTTATCTAATTTTATTATACGCTAAAAAAATTATGGAAACTGTAGTTCTTGTCGGATGTATTTTGTACGTAATCGAACTGTAGATGGTTTTATGGAATAATAAAAAATATTTTATATTAAGTATGATTTATTTCATGATGTAATGGCAATAGTTAAATTCACAATATTTAAATTAAAAATCATCAATATTAATAAATATTTTTTAAAATTATTTTATAACCTCAATTTCAGAAGCATTCTTAACTAAACACATTAAACTACCTTTTGTTCAACCTCAATTTCAATCACAGTTTTAACCAAACATTTATTTTTTTAAAACCAACCTCAATTAAAAGTACTTTTTATAAAATAATTTTTTTCAAATCACAATCACAATAGCAACTGCAATACCAAACACATTTAGCCATTATTCATAACAACAGTAAAAGGCCAATCTATTTTAGTTCTTTGTAATATCATCATGTACTTGATGCTTTGAACAGTACTAATTTTTAACCAATATCCTGATTTATGATCTTATAAAACAGGGAGAGGCAGTTCAAGACTGGCGTGAAATAGTGACCTTCTTCTCATACCCAATTCGCACCAGAGACTATTCAAGGTGGCCTGACAAGCCAGAGGCATGGAAAGCAGTGACCGAGGAATACAGTAAGAAGCTAATGGAACTTGCTTGCAAGCTTCTTGGGGTCTTGTCGGAGGCCATGGGATTGGAAACAGAGGCCTTGACCAAGGCTTGTGTTGACATGGACCAAAAGGTGGTGGTCAATTTCTATCCAAAATGTCCACAGCCAGACCTTACACTTGGACTCAAACGCCATACCGATCCCGGCACCATCACCCTCTTGCTCCAGGACACCGTTGGTGGTCTTCAGGCCACTAGAGATAACGGAAAGACTTGGATCACCGTTCAACCTGTTGAAGGTGCTTTTGTGGTCAATCTCGGAGACCATGGCCATGTGAGTATGAAACTAAAATATTTCTTGTTAATGAAATTGACGTGAATGTTGAGCTGGGTTAAATACCAGCGCTACTAACCGCAATTAATTGTACTAAAACTAAATGGTATTTTTGGGAGGCAGTATCTTAGCAATGGAAGATTCAGGAACGCAGACCACCAAGCTGTGGTGAACTCAAACTCTAGCAGGTTGTCCATAGCCACATTCCAGAACCCAGCACCAGATGCTACAGTGTACCCTCTCAAGATTAGAGAGGGAGAGAAGTCGGTGCTAGATGAGCCAATAACATTTGCTGAGATGTATAGGAGGAAGATGAGCAAGGACATTGAGATAGCCAATAAAAAGAAGTTGGCTAAGGAGCAGCAGCTGAAAGATTTGGAGAAAGCCAAATTAGAAACTAAGCCCATTGAGGAGATCCTTGCTTGAAAATGTCATTGTTGTCAAGAATTTATGTGCTGGCCGTCTTTTACTCTGTCTGATCATGTTTTTCTTTGTCTGTTTAGTTTGATGGTGAAAATGTGTTGAGTCTGTGGGTTATCTAAGAGTAAACCTTGCTTCTTATAGTTAAAAAATAATTTCTCCACCACCTTGGAAATCTTTAATTTGTTGCCCAGGGCCAGGGTTCTTTTGTTCTATAATATCTTTCAGAGCTTTTAGCTGTCTCATGGAATTATGAAAATAGTCCTTTTACATTCTTCATTCAATAAAATCTCAGACGGACCATGTTCTGCTTTTTCTAAGTTTCATCAGGAGCAACTTTTGTGGCACCAAGGCCTAGCTCACCATTCAGACATTTGCCTTACCAAAATTATGCCCAATTTGGATATCAAAGATTTTTCATGTGATACATGTCATTTGTCCAAGTTTACTAGACTTCCTTTTATGCCTTTATTGTCGCAAATAGTATGTTTGATATTGTTTATTATGATATTTGGGGACCAAATATTGAATCTTTTGATGGTTATAAATATTTTGTTTTTTTTGTTGATGACTTATCTCATGTTACTTGGATTTATCTCTTAAAATTCAAGGGAGATGTTTTGAATGTTTTTCAAGATTTTCATATGCTAGTCATGACTCAATTTTCTAAAAAATTAAAAATTCTCTAATCTCATAATAGCACTGATTACATCAGTCAAGCTGTGTTGGCACACCTCACCAAAATAAAGCAGCTGAGTGTAAAAATATAAACCTATTAGAAAAAACTAGAGCTTTAATGATACAAATGATGTTCCTAAAGTGTTTTGGTCTCACTGAGTGTTATCTGCTGCATATTTAATCAATCAGTTACCTAGCCGAGTGTTACATTTTAAATCATCTCTTGAAGTCTTGCTGAAATAACCACCTAATTTATCTCATCTTTGAGTGTTTGGCTGTACTTGTTTTGTTCATAAACAAACTTCATATCAAGGGTTGCTAATTGTGTTGTGTTTTATTATAATACTCCTCAACACAAAAAGGGATATATATCATCCTCCCTCTAAGAGATTGTTTATATAAAGAAACGTTTGATTTGAAAAAAGTTCTTTATACTTTTAAAACATGAATCAACAAGAAGACTTGACAGACTTGTTTCCTCTGCCTAATACAACTTCTACAAACTTGGCTTCATCTTCAGAAACACTACCTGTTGTAGACGACACTTCTTCCTTTCCTAATGGCATGGCTACTAATAAAGGGAATGTCAGTCATGTTAGTACATACTTTGAACACAACTGTTGTTACTTATGTTTTGAGTCATACGTGCTTATGAAGATGGTGTATATCCCCTTTAAATTGAAGGCAGGAGTTTAGTTCAAGGTTGCTGGAAGATTGACAAAAACAAAGGAGAAGGAAATGTTGTTCGGACCATGTTTCACCTGGCATCTGCTCTCTTTATCCTTCCCCTTTGCTGCCAAAATTGTCAGGATTCTTAGGCTAATTAAGAGTCTTTAAAATGCTAAATTCATTCCTTTGTTATCTAGTCTCTAAGGTTGGATAAATCCCTCAAAAGTTGCACTAAAAAAAATTGGTTCTGCTATTGTCATAATTTTTTGTTCCAACTTAGGCTTTGATTCTGATCTGGTTTCGTGCAATATCTGACCATCCCGACTATATTATGTCACTCATGACATGTTAAAAAGTTGACCTACATCTTTATTGGGTCCTAGGGCTTGCTATTCTTATGGCAGACTCTCAGTCAAAGTAGGATGTTTGACATCGTCAGTTTCTTGAATTAGATCAGGAGATCCTTTTTGACCAACCAGGTTGCAGCCAGTTTTTGTACTTCAAAATGAATTTATCTCATTCTTAATCCTCCATGAAAGTTGTAACCCTATACACGTAGATGAATTTTGGTTTTTAAATAGCTTGATTTCAATATCATAAGCTCAAGATATTCTCGTTTGAATATTTCAATGTGAAAGTAGAGAATTCTGCCGCGAGCAGGATTCTGACCCAAATTTTGCTCTAAAGGCTCTGCTTCCATCATGATTGTGCTGGTATTTATTCTTAGGTTATACTCTCAATCATATCGAGCCGCTCGACATTTGTCAGTTTTTGAATCAGATCAGGAGACCCTTTTTTACCAACCAGATTACTGCTAAATTCTATTATTCAAAACGATTTTATCTCACCTTGCATCCTTCATGAAAGTTGTAGTCCTACATGCATGAATGAATTTTGGTTTTTGAATCTCTTAGTTTTGATATCAGAAACTCAAGATATTCACGTTTGAATATCTAATGAGGAAGCAAAAATTCTGTCGTAAAAAAATATGTCGCAAGAAGGATTTTGCCACCTAAGTCTGCAGGACTGAATTGAAAAAAAAACTGAAATAAGGGAGTTAATTGCAGATAAAAATTGGAAGAAACTTGGCTGGGTATTGGAAGAAACTTGGCTTGGTTTTGGAAGAAATAGAAAAAACAGGGATAGGATTACAAAATGACAGAAATTATGTCATGATGGGTTACATTTATGCTGCCTTTCTAAACGACATCATCTCTGTCTTTTTACATTAATTCACTTCTTCAGCTAGACGGTACCGTATGAGAATAGCCTCATCCTGAAAATATAAGTAGCATGGTACTGTACCCCGTTTGCATTCCCTTCCCTCCTCTGCAACCTTTTGCTACTGTTTTTTTTTTTTTTATCTTTTGTCCTTGCATCCTGCAACTTGGTGCACAGGACAACCCCCTTTGCACGCTAAATGTGTAGCTGCAATTCAAGAGCTCCAGTCTAAAGGAAACGTTTTTGCGCCTCCTTTGTGCCAACTGTAGAAGAGGACACGGAGGGGAGCCTCACACCATCTAAGGGCTGAGATTTTATTCCTAATAGAGACGGCTGGGATGAGGGGGCATGAGAGAGGTCTCTAGTTTTTTGCTTGGCTATATAAGCAAGCTGTTAAGTACATGTGGAAAAAAAAAACGAAGAGAGAGAGAGAAAGAGGAGGGGTAGAGGTAGGGGCGGAACTAGGGGGAGGCGGGCAGGGGCTCAGGCTCCTGTAAAATATTTTAAATTTTTGTATTTTTAGTATTTAAATATAATATAATATAATATATTTTTAATTTAAATAGAATAATTTCTAATAATAAATTATATCTTGAGTTTTGATCCTCCCTATTATATCATTCTAGCTCTGCCCCTAGAGGGAAGAGTGAAAAACAAAGAGAGCGAGAGGGAAAAGTCATCTCAGGTCTATCCTGCATTGTCGAAAAAGAGTTCAGCAAACCTACGAGTTTTCTAAAAACTCTTAACGGCAAAAAGAGGAAGGCTTCTTTTAGTTTCAGAGGCAGAAAAGCAAAGGTTTTCACCTGCCTGGACCTCATTCTCTGCATTTGAACCAGCAGCATCAACAGGAAGAAAGGCGAGGGTTTTTCCATTTATCTTTACTTCCTCTTTTGCATTCAAGCAAACAAGATTTGTAGGCATAAGTCGACTTCTTCTTCTTGATTATATCCAAACTATGCATCTGTTGGTTATTCTGTTCCAAGCCGGTATCTCCCTTTGCTCTGAACATGTGGTTTTCTGTGTGGACAAATGTTAAATGCTTGCCCACTAATTAATGTTTCATGGCTTTGAGTTTAGCCTATTGTTTATGTTAAAGGCATGTTTTCTTTCCTTATTCCCTTACCGCGAGAAACCATGCGCTTCAAAGACCCTCACCATTTCTTTCCTCTATCCGAGTACCTCCTTGTTTCTAAGTTACGGTATAGGAGGAGTTGTGCTCCTAAATATAATATGTCCAGAGGATAAAGAAAACACAAAGAAAGTCCCTTTTTACTTGAAGTAACGGTGGCATGTTCTGGGAAAAGTCATATTGTTTCCATCCTTTTTCTGCCCGCTGAAGAAAGATTAGCCGACCATGATTTTTTTTTTCTTTTTATATAGTTTTTAGTATGTAATATACATGATGTAAAGGCGTGCTCCCCAGCGTTTTCTTTCTATTTTCATGAAATGAGTATGGCAGTATCAGAGATTAGAAAAAAAGGTGGGCGGGAGCAACGTTTTCTGTTATAGTTTTTTTTTTTTCAACCGTTTAGTTTTCATGTGTACATGACTTACTCCCTTCTGTTGAAACTGATGGTCATGCTATGTTTAGGCTTCGAGTTGATAGACCGAGTCTGTTGAATGAGATTTGGCTTTGAAAAGCTTTTTTTCCCTACCGGTTCCTCCTGTTTTGTTTTACACGCACTGTATAAGTCTTGTAGTGTTAGAAATATATGTGATGGCTTGTTGTTTTAATTATGTTTATTGTGATGTTTGTGTTTTGATATAATAAAAATGTTTTTTTTTTGTGTTGTATATGGTCAATACCCTAACATATTTTAAAATGTTTTTTCTTTAAAAAAACAAATATTCAAGGTTTCAAAAATGTGTTTTAGCATGGATTTCTTAAACATAAAAATTATTTTCTTGCATCTTGGATTTTACAACATGTTTGTAAATTCCAAAGGGTATTGGTCAATATTTCAAAAATATAAAAATCTTATTTTTAGGAATTTGTCTTTATTCACTATTAATGTTTAGATAAAGAAATTCCAAAGGGGGTAAATATCCAAAATATTATTAGGAATAATTTGTTATTATTCATTATTAATATTGGGATAAATAAACCCCAAATGGGTTAATATTTGCCTTAGAATCTCTAAAAGACCAGTTAGGTTTCCTAGTGACCATAATACTAAGTGACAACTCCTTTTTTCACAAAACAAAGACCCCAAAATCTATTCCCCACTCTGGAAAGGGTTGCCTCGACGTCGAGCTCTCATGAGGGTACGACAACAACCTTATATATTCAAAAATTGATGACAATAACAATCACAATAGGTATTTGTCCATCATAGTTGCAGATATGCCTTCTGACTCAAGAGTTGTCATTCCTTTTATCTCGGACTTTGAGGGTGATTCTGTTAATCAATCTCTTATGTAACACCCCTTATCATTCCTATTATCATGGATTCTAAAGGTGATTTTACTAATCAATCTCCTTTGCCACAACCCCGTATGAATCCAAACCCTTACTGTGTTCCTCCAACAAAGTTACAAGACTTTGTCACATATACAACAAGACATCCTATCTCTAATTACCTTACATATCAACATCTCTCAACTGAACATACTGCTTTTCTTACTACTATCTTTGATGTGCATAAACCATGAAATTTTCAAGAGGAAAATTCACAGGATAAATGGTGGCAGACTATACATGATGAGTTACAAGCTCTTGATCAAAATAAAACCTAGAGTGTGGTCAAACTTCCTAAAGATGGGTCTATTAATAGATACAAAGCATGTCTTATGGGTCATAGCTACACTCAAACTTTTAGCATAGATTATAAGGAAACTTTCACATATATTGCAAAAAGGAACATTATTCATGTTCTGCTTTTAGTGGCTATGAATAATAGATGGTTGATGTATCAAATGGATGTTAAGAATGCTTTCTTACCTAGAAACCTTGAAGAATAAGTCTACATGAAGTTGCCCCTCATCACCCTTAAAGTTCAGACCCTAACTTAGTGTGTCAGCTTCACAAATCTATTTATGGGCTAAAGCAATCTCCACATGCTTGGCATGCACAATTGAGTGTTGTTCTTGAAGACATTGGCTTCAAACAAAGTAATGCAGACTCCTTATTTATTCATCTTGGATGAAAGGTCAAATTAATGGTTCTTATCTATGTTGATGACCTTTATTATTATGGGAAATGATGGTAAAGCAATATCTCACCTCAAGGCTACTTTGCAACAATATTTTTCCATTAAAGATCTTGGCAGTTTGAAATATTTTATTGGGATTGAAATGGTTATTTCTCACAAATGGCAATTTCTTGATCAACGCAGATATATTCTTAATTTTCTTAAGGATGCCAATGATGGATGTCAAATCTGCCCCTACTTCATTGGATAGTAAATTAAAGCTTGAAACAGCTAGTGAACCTCTTTGTTCTATTAATTATTATCAACATCTTGTTAGTAGACTCATTTATCTTACTATTACACGATCTGATATCACCTACGTAATGAGCCTTGTTAGTCAGTTTGTGCATGTTCCTACAGTCTTTCACTTGAGCCTTGTTAAGCAAATTCTGCGCCATCTAAAGGGTTCTGCTGGTCATGGGACTGTTATAACTAATCATGATCATACTCAAATTATTGGATATAGTGATGTGGATTGGGTTGGTAATGTTATTGATCACAAATCAACCACCAGTTTCTACATGTTTGTTGGTGGTAATCTCGTCTCCTAGCATAGTAAAAAGCAAAATGTTATTGCATGTTCTAGTGCTGAAGTTGAGTATCATGCGATGGCATCCGTAGCTTATGAATTAATTTGGCTTAAAGGTCTTCTATCAGATCTAGGATTTTCTAACAGTATTAAAAATGACACTGTTTTGTTATAATCAAGCTGCCATATATATTATAACTAATCTTGTGTTTTATAAAAGAACTAAACACATTGGAGTTTATTGTTATTTTATTCATAAACAAGCTCAGTTATAGATTATCAAACCATGTTACACCTATAGTCAGAATCAACTCTCTAATGTGTTTACAAAGATTCTAACGTTAGCTTACTTTCATCGTCTACTATCCAAGTTTGGCTCAATTAATTCCATTGATCCAGCTTGAGGGAGAGTACCGAAGGAAAGCGGTCAAGATGGATTCCTACTACAACACAGATTGTAGAGTTTGATTTCTACACAGCTTGCAAAGTTTGATTCCTACTATAATGTTGCCAACCCTCTGTATTCATATCATGATTGCTCTGTAAACAACTGATAGGATAATTATTAAAATAGATAGATTTTGATATGCCAAGATTATAGGAGAATTAATAGCCATCACCCTCCCTGTTGTTGCCTCTAACTCTGTATATATCTTCGCTATTGTAACAGAGAAAAACATGAAATAAGATTCTCCTTTCTCTTTTGTTTTTTTAACCTGATATTAGAGATGCTTATTTACCAAAAAAAAAAAAAACAATCATTCATGAGATGCTTTTGATATTTTATTTTGTAAATAGATCCTGATTGAGTGAACCCAACTCTAGTTATACATTAAGATTTTGCACATATAAATTTGAAAATTAATAAAAAAAAATAATTAAATCACCAAATAATATGCTGACCTTTTCTTTTGTTAGATTACAGAATGAAACATTTAAGTGTGCAGTTTCATTCGATTCGATGAGTCTTATCCTTTTCTTTTCTTTCATAAACAGTAATTATGATTTAACTATAAAATAATACTGCTGTAATTTTTATTTTTTAAAAAATTAGGAATAAATATTTATATAAGTGGGTCAGGAATTCCTGTCACTCTTACCCTTTTCTTTTTTATTTTTTAGAATCATGATCTTTACATTATCGGAACAATTTGCATGTCTGAAAACTAAATCCTTTCTTCTCTCCTATCACTGAAATATAAGATTATTATCTTCCATAAATTACTTTATTCAATATAAATATACACAGTAACCTTCCTGCTCTTGATCTCTCTTTTTTTTTCTTTTTCTTTTTTTGGTTGCCTAGGCTGAAGCTCGAGTCATGAAAGTTGAATCGACAGAGCCTGGCAGCTTGACAGCGTCTTCGTTTTCATGTGCCATCCTGGGAGGCACCCTTCCGATTTTCTCTTCTTTTTAGTTTTACTTGTTTATCTATATTTTTTCTACTTCGAGACAAGGGATCACACGAGTTCTCTGTCCTTACTGTGCAATCAAGGAATTTAATTTTGGGTTTGATGGTGGTTATGGGAATATTTTTTTAATTTCTCTTTTACAAGTGATTCAATATTGAAAGAGTTTTTATGGAAATATATTTGTCTTTGTTAAAGAATTAGGGCTAGTGAGGCAGAAAAAAGGAAAGATGATATACTTCATTTTCTCATTAATTTCCACTTTTTCTTCCATCCTGACAAAGCCACTATCTCCAGTTCGATTCAACCTGCTTCGCTCGGTTCTTACGTACTATCTTATTTCTGTTTGGTTAAGAAAAAAATAGTGGTTTATGCTGGTAGGACCCATCAATTTTACAGCTGTGTTGCAGGTTTTGGAGAAGCAGCAATTTTGCTTCTCTATGGGAGAGAAATCACTGAACAGGGGAGCATGGCTTTACTGTTTACGTGAACAGGGAGACATTCTCCACTGTTCTCCATTATTTTAGTCGGCCTAGGTCCGATTCAAAGCTAAAAATATATTGAACCGGATTCGACCCGACAAAATAAAAATAAAAAAAATATTTTATATTTTTAATTATGTTTTATTCGAAAAACTAGTGTTAAACATTATTCAATGATACTATATAAATTAGACGGAGATCACTTGATGACGTAACATTTGCAGAATTTGATTGCAATTCTAATTTTATTCCTGGTTATATTTTACCTAATGTTGTTGCGCTCTTAAAAAATTTGTAAAAACTATAGTTCTTATTGGATGTATTTCATATGTGATAAAATTGAAGATAGTTATAAAGTATTATTTATTTCATGACGTGATAGCAATAATTAAATCTACAGTATTTAAATTAAAAATTATTAATATATATATATATACACACACACACACACATATACATATATAATCTTAATTTGAAAAATATTTTTTTAACCAAACATATTAAACTACTTTTTGTTCAATCTCAATTTCAACCACAATTTTAATCAAACATATATTTTTCCAAATCAAACTCAACTAAAAGTATTTTTTATAAAATAATTTTTTTTAAAATCATAACCACAACAACTACTACAATACTAAACACATCAAAAGCTCTTTAGAAACGCGGTTCAAAGTTTTCAAAAAAATTTAAAAAAAATTTGTATGTTTTAGATAGCTTTGATGCGCTGATTTTAAAAATAATTTTTAAAAAAATAAAAAAAATATTATTTTGATGTATTTTGACACAAAAAACATTTTAAAAAAACATCATTTTGATAGTGTTTTCAAATACATTAACAAAACAATCAAATATTGATTTTTTTCAATCACCTGGAATATTATACTTCAGGGTACACAGGAATCCCTTATATATTATAGGTAAGTTAGACAAGCAAGCATCATAATCATCATTATCAGATGCTGAATTTTTAGCTATGGTCTGGAAAAATAGGTTCTTTATTTTTTACATGATTTTTAAATATTATTATCGATTTTTATTTAAAATACCTACGAGTCTGTCTTCTATATTTTTAGCTATTGTCTGACCAGGTCGTCAAAGAAGTCACTGATGCTGAATTTTCAGAGAATGCTAGCGAAGTATTATTGGATGAAATCGCTTTCGTTTGGACAAAAAAAAAAGTCTTAGTTTATGCAACTGGCTAGTCTTAAGTCTTTTTATGGACTCGGTCAGTGTTTGATTTTCTTCCATAATTTCGCTTTCCTTTCATGTCATGTCAGTTGGGCGTGCAAGCCCTCCACAAAAGTTTTGCCCTATTAATATATTGATTTTTGGATTTAGTCAAATTTTATATTTTTGGTAATTGTTCAATTTACTAATATAAGTACTTTTTACTGCCTACACACGGATAGGAAAACTTTTTCATATATAATTAACTTAAAGAAATGAAAATTTGAGTTTGTATAGGTATAAAATATATATATATATATATATATATTAAAGTATTTTTTTATTCAAAAATATATTAAAATAATAATTTTTATTTTTCAAAAATTATTTTTAACATCAATATATTAAAATAAATTAAAAAAATAAAAAAATTACAAACCTAGTTACGAACCTTAAACAAAATAATAATACAATAATGAAGTTATAATTTTTATTTATGTATCCGGATTTTATTCCGATTCTTTGTAACATTATATAGACTTATATAATAAACTTTTCGGTAAAATAAATCAAATCAATCATTATTAAAATGACCAACTGTTTCAAAAACTCCAGATGCAAATTTTTTTCATATATTAAGCAATTTTTATTTTTATTTTAACATGGAATACAAGATACATCACTGTTTCTACTATTTATTAAGCTTATTTTTCAATCAATAATCTCTTAAATTTGTATGTTATCACAAATTGTGTATGGTGTATTTAAGATTTTCATGTGTAATAAGTGTAACAAGTCATAAAATTTTATAATGTATAATAAATAATTAGTGATATCTTATTACTTACAAAATTTAATTTTTTTAAAAAAAACACCATACAAATTACTCCTACCAAGTTTCATGATCAACATGCTTCCATCAAGCATAAAAAACTGATTTCAGATAAGAGTAAGCAAAAATTTTTAAAAAACCAATTAAATTGAGAAAACAAAAAAAATAACCAAAAAACCTGAATCGTGAAAAAAAACTGATTAAAATTTAAAAAAACAGATCGGTTTGGTTCGGTTTTATAAGTCTGAAACTGAAAAAACAAAACCGAACCGAATTCTAACCAAAAAAACCGAGCCAGACCGAAAAAAACCGAGCTAAACCAAAAAAACTAAATCAAACCAGTTTTTGTCCTTAAAAAACCTAATAAAAACTGGTCAGTTTGAACCGGTTTCGGTTCGGGTTTAAAACAATTCAGTTTGGTTATTTTATTTTTTTATAAAAACTAAACCAAACAAAAAATGATCATTTCTAGTTTTAAAAACCAAATTTAAAATTGTTGTATATGTGGGAGTCCTATGTAAGATTTTATTTTTATATTGTTTGATCTCTTATTCATAATTCAAAACGTGCTTAAATCAACTTTTAAGATGGATTAGTATCTGAGTATAATATGGTAATCAACTATATATTATGATAGCTTACTATTCTCTCTAAATTTGCAGTCAAGGCCCTCGTGGAATTTTATTTTCTTTTCTAATATCCTAATAATAGCTGAATCCAAATCTGAAAAATATTATTTATTTATTTATTTCTTGTCTTTACTTCAAATTATTTTTCTATGATTTTATATTGTTTTGAGATGCTAATATTAAAAATAAATTTTAAAAAATTAAAAAATATATTATTTTAACATATTTTCAAACAAAAAACATAATCACTCATAATATATTCATCATAACTAAAGATAAAAGTTGTGGGGAAAACACTATTTTCCCACAACCGTTAATTAGCACTGTGGATTACCACAATTTTTTTATTTTGACTTTTTTTTATTTTGGTTATTGATTTTTTTTTCTAATTTAATCCTTATGTGATATATTTATGGGATTTAAAGTTGATAATTTATTTTAATTTATTTTTTATATGGTTATTGTAATATCAATAAAATATCTCAGTATTAGGTTGGTACTAGAAAAATATCTTAAGGTATGGTCTATTTTTTTTATAAAAAAAAAATAGTTAAATAAAAATAATTGTAAAAAACTAGGTTGATAAACTTTATGGAGTCAATGACTCAATTTGCGAGTTTAGCGAAGTAATCCTGGTTGCCCTGGTTTGTAGGTTTGGCAAGTACTTCTTTTTTTCTAATTGAACTTGATTATGTGATTATCTATTCTTCTCTTTATCATATGGTTAAAAAAACAAATTCATAAAAAAAACATGTTATTAAATTTTAGAAAGTTCATGGGTTTGTTGACGAGTATGACAACTTTGACTCTTTCTCTCTCTCTCTTTTTATAATTTTTTTTTATTTCATCATTTGATATTGAATTGATTGAGAATCGAGTTTAATAATTTGTTTCATTTTACTTTCTATGAGGTTATCGTAGCTTTTTTTAAAAAAGTTTTAGTATTAGTTTGACGCTCAATTTTGTGATTATCTATTTTTATTATAATACAATTAAATAAACAATAGTTTAAAAAACAAAATAAGTTATTAATCTCAATTTACAGGTTTGACATGTTAACCCAAGTTACTCAATTCACGGGTTTAATGAATTTATTCATCAAACCTGATATGTTTTTTTTTTTTTAGTTTCTGGTCCTTTAATCTTTCTAATTGTTTTTTTTATTTCACTTATTCAATATTAGATTGGTTGAGAAATTAAATTCATGGTTTATTTTTTCTATTTTTTATAAAGTTATCATGATCTCAAATAAATACTTTTTTAGAGTTTATGCTCAATTTTGAAAACATATAATGTTATTATAAAATTAAACAAAAATAATTTATAAAAACAACAAAGTTATTAAACCTATTAAAATCCATAATCTAAGTAGCGGATAACTAATATTGATCCAATCTAACATTGTCTTAATATATATATAAAAAATTTGTTATCTTAAATTTTAAAAAAATTATGTCATGTTTTTATTGGTCATTGAAATTGTTTTTAGACCCATTAAATTGAATAATTTATTTTGAATAAATTCTAACGCGGTTTAATTTGAAACTTGAGTTAGACAAAAAGTTAGGTTGGCAGGTTTTAAAATTAAAATGCTGGATTGAATTTAATAATATTATTTAAAAAAATCTCTATATTTTTAATATATATATATATATATATATATTAAAAAAAAATAATTTCCCACACTACTAAACGCGTGAGACAATGCTAGTACATGCTATAGGATGTTGGATTATAGAGATTGCAACTTCCAATGCTGATAAAAACGATATGCTCCACAATTTTTTACTTTCTGGAAAAATAAATCCCACGTGTTCCCAATGGGACTGTTTAACATCGCATAGGATGTTTTTTAAGGAAAAAAGTTTAAATTTTTTTTTAAAAGTTTATTTATGGGTGTGATTGTGATCATGGTTGTTTTTAAATATTTTTTATATTAAAATATATGATAATAATTTTTTTAATTTTTAAAAATTATTTTTAATACCAACATATTATAATGATTTAAAAAAACATATTAATTCAAAGTTAATAAAAAATAAAAAAATTTAATTTAAAAATTAATTTAAAAATTATTTTTAAAATACATAAAAAATTAAATAGGTACAGGCTGTAATGGTACTGTAGTCACACCTGTAATAATTTGATTTGACAGCCTAACAGACAAGGATTGTCACCAGTGTTCCACCTGTAATTTGCTTACACGTTTATATGTTAGCCGGAGCACGCGGTTGGTTGAGATTGTGCGTTCATACTTGTGAGCTTTCAAAAACAGAATTGAAAATGTGTAGAGACTTTTTAAAAGTTCATTTCAATTTCGGTGCTGTTGATTGTGCCGGTTGTTTTTTATATAAAAATATATTATTTTAATATTTATTTCTTGAAATCAATATATAAAAAGAATATAAAAATATATTAAGAAAAATGTGACTGAATTTAACAGCCGACGAGTTTGAATTTGGGACAACAAGCCGAGTCTTAAAAAATAGTTTTTTTTTTTTTTTTTCCATGTACTATGATGAATCTATTATGCCAACTTCCCTTCCCTTCCCTTGTTTACAACAAGTGTTCAGACTCTTGGGCTTGTTGCCCTATTATTATATATTTAAGGTCACATGTTTATTACATAAAGGTTGTTGGTGAAATATATAGTTCATCTCTTTCCACAACTCTGCACTTTTTTTTCTCATGTGCTGGAAGATATCCGTCGTCGTGGCCTGCAGATGCAGAAATAGTACTAATTGCACAACTTTTTGTCATTTTTTTATTAATTTTATGAATTCTAAAATTAATAAATATACAAGCTTTTAATAATTTTAAAATTTTTAAAAAATAAATATAAAATCTAACTAATTAAATTATAATTGTTTTTCTTTTCTTTAATGTGCTTGTGATAAAGTTCTTATAGCTACTTTAGAAGTGTAAAAAATATGATTACAAATATAATAGTTTATTGCTTAAATCTTTTTAAATTAGATATTTAATATCATAGCTTTAAAATTTAAATTAACTAGTATGGCCAAGTTTTTATATTTTTTTAAAAAAAAAATTATTTTTTTAAGTTGGATATTACACAGTTATTTTTTAAAATATTATAATAATTAAAAAATACAATAAAAAAATTTCTTTTTTAAAAAAAATAAAAGAAAGAAACCCTTTCCAGTTTCCGGGACTATATAGCCTCTGTGCAACCTATTCGAAGACGGGCTTTCGTTGTCCTTTTGGACAAGGACTGGTTTTTATTCGTTTCGACATGGTTAGTTTATAATTGCTAGGCTAGACTAGCTCAGAGCACACAGTAATTTTTCTTCATCATAAACGGAGGATGCTGGAGACATTAGTCAATATTCCAACAATAATATATTTGAATAGATTGCAAATAAGTTTTTGTACCATAACACGAAAGTGGATTTGATCGTGTTTTATACGTCACCAACAAGCGATCCAATAACAAACGAGAGATTGATGAAACATCTTTAATTTCAACTTTAGCTTTTTCGGTCAATGACTAGTTATAAAAAATAATAATTAACAACCTTATCATTTATGTTGGATATCATACAATCTAATGAATAGTTGTTGGTTGAATTTCATGGCTAGTGATTATCTTTTTCCTCAATAATTTTGGTACCGTTTGTTTTTTGTTTGGAAAGATTGTTTCTATAAAAAAACAAATTAAATTAATTTTTTATATATTTTAAATTATTTTAATATATCATGATATCAAGAAATAATATTAAAAAATAAAAAATTATTATTTTAATATATTTTTAAAGAAATATTGTAAAAAAATAACTATTATAATAATAATAAAAAAAAAACACCTTTTTGTTATAAAATACAAAAGCTCAGAATGAGACATGTCGAGCTTGTTTGGCAGTGTAGTTGTGATTACTTTTAAAATAACTTTTCTTGCTAAAATACATGTTAATGATTTTTTTTTATTTTTTAAAAATTATTTTTGATACCAACACATCAAAATAATTTAAAAACACTAAAAACATATTAATTTAAAGTTAATAAAAAAATATATTTTTTTAAAAAAATATTTTTTAAAATACTAAAATAAACAGGTTAACAGTCAATTAGCTCTTGTTACTACTCAATAGTAGAAAAAAACAAAAGTGGTTGGATCAAATAAAAAAGATAAAATGCCAATAAGAAAATGCCAAGGCTGGAAACGAGGCAGGCACGGAGATTTACCGTGTTTTTTTAAAAATATTTTTTATTTAAAATTATAATAATATATTTTTAAATAAAAAAATATTAAACCACACCTGCTACCCCATCACAAACAACCCGGAAAAAAAAAAATTAATTAGTTTTACAGGAGACAGTTCGTGTCAAGCTGTCCTTATCATCAGCATGGGGTCAAGGTCTGGAAAAGCTATGAACTGGACAAACACAAAGACTAATAATTGTACATGACATATGCGATGACTGACCTCGTTTTGATTTGACTTTTGAAGATGTCTTAATTATGACCATTTCATCAAATTTACGAGTTTTATTTATTGATCATTTATTTCTAATTCCTGCCTCCTCGTTGCAATTGCCGGTGAAGCAGCGTCAGCAATAATAAGTTGCTAGAAAAAAAATCACCTCAATGAAATCATTCATAAATTATTAATTAAACCAGATTTTTAAAACAACTAAGCCTTAAAGATCTGTTTTTTAAAAAAATTAAGTTTAAATTTAAATATAAATTAATTTTATTTCTTCCAAGATAAATAAAACTGAATCTATTTAAATTAAAACAGATTAATAATAATTAATAAATCTAAGTATTAGATCAAACAACAAATTACAAACTGAATAAAATAAAATAGACATGCATTCAAAGCAACATAAGTATGATATCTAGTCTTGTGTAGTTTATAACATCATATATCAAGTTTTTTATAATTTGATCATATTTAATCAGAGGATTTTTTCACCTTTATTTTTAAGTAAATATACACTTATATTTATTCATGTTTTGATAATGTTATTATCACTTTTTAAAAATTTATTAAGAATTTTCTTGATATATAAGATTGAGAGAATGCCAAACTATTAGATGCTATAGAGATTTTTATTCATAGTATGATATTTATAATATCTAAGTCTTTCATATCAAACTTACTAATTAATATTTGTTTGGTGGATAGATTATATATTCATTGTTTTCTAAATTTAACATATCATTCATATAAAAATATACAATAACGTATCATTTATCTGTGTTTTTTTATATAAAAATATTTATCAACCTTGTTGATTTTAAATTTACTTGATAGCATAATACTGTCAATCTTTTTTTATACCATTGTTTAAGAGCTTGTTTCAAATTATATAATGAATTGACAACCTTATAATTTTTCTTTTTTTTTCTCTAATAAAAAACGTTTCGAGATTTTTCATATTATATCTTCATCAAGGTCATCATTTAGAAAAAAAAAATATTTTTACATTTATTTGATATATTCTAAGCTTGCTAATATTTATGATGGTTGTTAACATCCATTTAAAAGTTATTATTGACACATGTTAATATCTATCAAAATAGTCCACACTTTTTTGTTGTTTTATTCTTCTTATAAGTCTAATTGTATATATATTTTAATGGTTCTATAACTTCTATTTTTTATTTAAAGATCTATTCATGGTCTAATGGTTTTTTTTTTTTTTTGAATGGAAGATCCACTAGTTTTTATGTATATTTTTACATGATGGAATCAATCTTGTTATTGATCATCTGTCCCCTTCCAATAGAAATCTTTAGAGTTCATTATCTTAGAGTAGTTTTGAGACTAATTTTGTAATAGGTAAATTAAAAAATTAAGAATTAATATTTTTGATAGGTTTTTCCTTTTACTCTATTTTAGCTTAATTCATCATATTTTTATTTGATGATGATCACTTGAACTTGTCTCACTTGTCTTTTTAAGTGACAAATTTCTATTGCCTTCTTATTAGAAAATATTTTTTCAAAGAACAAAACATTTTTTAATTATATTATTGTATTGAAATGAATATCCCCAATACTTGATTTTTATATAAGAAATCGATGCTCACTACTAGTGTAAGCATATCCAATGAATGCACAATTTATAATTTTAGATCATGTCTTGATATTTTTATGTTCAGTTATTGCTATCTTTATAAAACACTATCGTACTTTGAGTTATTTTATGAAGGTCTTTTTTATTTTCATAACTTATATGGTATTTTTTTTAACTTTTTATAATGTACTTTATTAAGTATATAATTAACAATAAAAGTTGTCTTCTCTTATAAGTTTGAAGTAGTTTCCAAACTTATTAACATGACACTTATTATTTTCTTTTAAAATTTATTTTTTTATATCCAACAATGCTATTTTGTTGAAGTAAATAAGTAGTAGTAGTTTTATGTATAGTTTTTAAAGCCGGCCTAGTCCAATGCTCAGGTTTCGGGTTTTGACCGGTTCAATTTTAATTTTTTTAAAAAATCAAAACTACATTGTTTTAGTAAAAAAAAAAAAACCAAAAGTCAACAGGTGCAACCTAGTTTTTGATTGGCTCTTACCAGGTCAAAGTCAGCTAAGCCACCCCAAGTTTTAACTTTTCATATTTTTTTTAAACCCGGCCTGGTTTCATCCACGGTTCAGTTGGGTTTCAGGTTAACCTGTCGGGCCTGGCCGGGCCGAGTTTCAAAATTATGGTTTTATGAATGTTTCCATTTTTGAAATAAAAATTCACCATAAGATGTATTGTATTCTTCACCTTTATTGCTTTTTATTACCTTTATCTTTTTGTAAATTTGATTTTCAACTTTACTTTTATAATGTTAAACATTTCAAGAGTCTTGTTAAAACAACCTCTCGATTCAACTCCTTGATTTAAAAAGAAAAGATGTATTTATAAATTTTATAGACATAAGGACATGAAAGAATTTTATTTTTTATATATAAATACTAGTTTAATATTGATAAAAATTAATTAGAAACAATCTTCTTTTCTTTTTAATTTTACTTCTACAAACTCTTTATTTATTTTTATTAAAAACAAAACAAAACTTTTTAATAAATTTATAGAAGTTATTATCCATGAGTTTAAGGCTTTGCTATATGAACTTACAGAAGTTGTTGTCTATAAGTTTAAGATTTTATTGTATTTTGAAGATATATTATTTTAAAATTTTAACAAATATAATAAGAATAATTAATAACTTAAAAATAGTTATTTTCACGGCTCAAAATCTATTACTACATCCACCACCCATAATAGTAACAAGAGTCTGGCTACTTTAAGGAATGTAACCCAACTGATTAGGTTCTAAGTTTATTTTTTAAAGGTCACCAGTTTGAATCCCATAAATTTTAGAATTACTGAAAGCTTACATGACTTTTAATTTCAAAGCCTAAAAAATTTGTTGAGGTGCGTGTAAACTGGCTTGAACACTTATATTAATAATAAAAAAAAACTAGAAATTGAAGGCAACTGTCTAGGTAAACCAGGGGAGGGTGGGACTTGGTGTTCTAATCATAAATATGGACGGATCTTGGTTGGTGGGATTCACGGGTTTTGCCGGTATCAATTCAAAACTTCTCCGGGAACTGCTAGCTATTAAACACGGTCTTACTGTTGACTGGGATCATTAGTTTATCTGGGATCATCCCCCGCTAGGTCCGAACCATCCTCTGCTCGCAGATCCAATAAACATCCTGGGCCTTCATAGTTTCTTGTTTTTTCTCCTTTCCTTTGTACCAAAAATAAAATAAAAATAATAATATATTTATGATAGATTCTTACATTCTTTCTTAAGACCTTATACTAGATAGTAATATAAGAGTAAAATCATTTACCATCTAAATTAATTAAGCTTTCACTAAGCTTTACATATTTCATATATTAAATAGCATAACTCTATATATATTGGTGGGCGAATACGAATATATATATTGCCATCCCTCCTTCAACTAAAATAACAGAATTTTCAAAAATACAAGTCCGTCCATAAAGATGAAATGACGAAAAGAGAAAGAAAACAAACAAAACGAACAGTTTGCCTTCTCTCTTTTATTATTTCAAAAAACAATAAAAATAAAAATAAAATAAAAATAAAGAGTCTCTTTTGACCACCTCCACGGTTCCACGCTCCCCTCTCTTTCTTCTCTTCTTCCTCCTACCTTCTCTTTCCTTTCTCCTGGAAAATCATGCATTTTCATCTATCATCTGTCAAGCCTCCTATTTATTTTCGCCCTTCGCATCATCTCTCAATAAAGTCTTGAACTTTGCTGATGAATTAAAGTAAAATTCAATACAAAATCATGGGTGCTTGTTTTTCTACCATCAAAGTTAGTGGTTCTAACAGCAACAACAACGTTAATCACAGCAGAAAAGAACCCACCAAGCCACAAACAAAGACAACAAAAGCAACAACAGCAACAAGGAAAAAGCAAGAAGTTGTGCATCATCATCAGAATAATAAGAACGTAAACAATGAGGCAGAAAAGAAGCTAAGGGTTAAAGAGAAGCAAAGTAGCAAGGCGATCCCTTGCGGGAAAAGAACAGATTTTGGTTATGATAAAGATTTTGACATGAGATATACAATTGGCAAATTGCTGGGTCATGGTCAATTTGGTTATACATATGTTGCTATTGATAAGGCTAATGGAGATCGAGTTGCTGTCAAGAGAATTGAGAAAAACAAGGTATTTTTTTTGGTTTTCCTCATCACTTCGTGAGCTGGGGTTGTTTTTTTTTGGAGGATAAAAATTAAGATTCTTTCGCGGTTGCTGTTAATGTTAATGGTGGTTTTATTGATCAGTTGAAGATTCTGCGAAGATCTTATAAAGGGGTTTTTGCTTCTTATAGATAAGTTCTCTAATTTGCGTTTAAAATCATGATAGACCCAACCTTTTCCCTTCTGTTTCAAGAATCCCCCCCGCCCCCCTTTTTTTTCTTCATCTTTTATAAGTGCTTCAGAAACTGTTGCATCGGGGAATTCGCTTCGCATAATGTACGTTGACTTGTTGGATCCTAGTTTTGCAACCTAGGGATGTTATTATGTTAGGTGCTAGGACAAACAGTATGCAATTATTGCAAGTTTGGTTTTGGTGAATACATAGCATTGTTTTGCTAAGGATGATTCGCCTATCAAATAGTGAAATTCTGGTCTTCTCCAATATTGGTTGAAGAGTGCAGGTTTGAGAATATTGCATTAGATTGTGAATCACTTGTTTTTTATCATTCAGAATCTGCTTCTCTTTTTTCCTAACGAAGAAAGCAGAAAAGAACGTTGGTGGATAAGAATGTTCTTACTGCTTCATATCCTTCACATAAAGTTATTTTATCTATGCTTTTCAAATGGAAAGCTTCAATTGTGTTCTTTGGTAGCTTTGTTCCATTCAATCATCTTAATTTTCCTCTTCCAAATTACTAGGTGAGCAGTAATGTTTCGTTTCCTTCTCCAGTTAGATAAAATGGAAATTTTAGCCATTAGCAATTCGGGTTAGACTAAATAAACTTTGACTACTGAAAGCTTGAAAGTTTTAAGATGGATAAAGTATTATCATTCTCCATCTCTCAGAAAAAAAAACGTTTATGGTTTTTTATTTTTATTTTATTTTACAGTAGATGTTGAGAACTTCTTACCTACGTAAAATTAATACTTGGCTTTGGTGGTAGATGGTTCTTCCTATTGCGGTAGAGGATGTTAAACGGGAGGTCAAGATATTGCGAGAACTCACAGGCCACGAGAACGTAGTTCAGTTTTATAATGCATTAGAGGATGATTCTTATGTATATATTGTTATGGAGTAAGTTTTATATTCACTGGATCTTTTCTGACTATACCATTCACATTTTACGTTGTTGCTTATGTAATTGTATCTACTCGCATTTCTACTTATTGTCCATCATGTTTTTTCCCCCCTGAAGAGTGCTTTTTACTTTTAATCTTCACTTGCTATGCTCACAGTTTTCTTTCACTAATATTGTCAATGTTTTATGTTGTCTTTTACCAGGTTATGTGAAGGTGGAGAATTGCTAGATCGGATATTGTCAAAGTAAGAAATCTTTGTTCATGTTCTGTAATATTGGTTAAATTATTTGAAAATAGTGGCACTCAGTATACTACCTAAAAAAAATACCATTTTCAGTAGAATTATTTTTTGCAACGTTCAGCTTACAGCTGCTTGATTTTCTTCAACCAGGAAGGACAGTCGTTACACTGAGAAAGATGCAGCAGTAGTTGTGCGACAGATGCTCAAAGTTGCAGCTGAATGTCATTTACATGGCTTGGTGCACCGCGACATGAAGCCTGAGGTATCGCCAAGTTTATCAGCATGGATATTAACTTATTTGTAGAATCATGCTTCTTGAGAATGATTACCTTTTATTCCTTGCCTGTAGAATTTTCTTTTCAAGTCAGCCAAGGGGGACTCACCTCTGAAAGCGACAGATTTTGGTTTGTCTGACTTCATAAAACCAGGTGAGTCATATTTTCATCATGCGAAGATCTTACTTATGCTCATATGCATGATGTCTACAAAGAGAGAGAAGGAAGGAAGAAAAAATACTTATACTTGCTAAGAACTTACATGATGTGAGCTGGGCTGACCAGATCAGGCTGATTCCAAAAGCTCTACATTTTAGTTTTACTTGACCAATGAGAGTGCAGTACTCTTGCCAACCAGTGGTTAGCATTTGATTTCTAGCATTTCTTTTGGAACCCATAGATCATTTATATTATACAATCGGATGGAATGCAGGCAGGAAGTTTCAAGATATTGTTGGCAGTGCCTACTACGTTGCACCTGAAGTATTAAAACGCAAGTCTGGACCTGAATCAGATGTCTGGAGTATTGGTGTGATCACATACATTTTGCTATGTGGGAGGCGTCCATTTTGGGATAAGACTGAGGATGGTATATTTAAGGAGGTGCAGTACCATTTTAACTTTTTGACAAGGCTTTTTTCATTCCTGATTCCTACCTGTCTCTTGTTCTAGCCATTGTAATTAGACAGACAATGGATATGCTAGAGCATTTAGTTTCTGTTATATTCATTTTTTGAAAATGTTTCTTACTCTCGATACTTGATATTGGGACATATTTGATATATGATTGTGTGGGAATGGCACAAAAGGATCCATATAGCCAAACCCCAACTAGTTTGGGACTGAGGCTTGGTTGTTGTTTTTGTTGCTTACATGTCAATAACCTTCCACAACACTGTACTTTTATTTACATTAAGTTCTGTAATTACTTTAAACCCTAGTCAGTTCATTTTCCAAACACAAAGCAGCCAAAATATCCCATCCTCAATTGTGTCGTCATCACAGTTTTCCAAGTAATCATATCCTTCTAATAATGGGTTCTAGCAAGACCTTTTTTGCATAGTGGCTCCCTTTGAATTCCCACTTAATTCAATCACCACATGTTGGATGCTTTTTCATAATTAATGTTAGTTTGTTCTTCAAAATTCTAATAACTGATGAATGCAGGTTTTAAAGAACAAGCCTGATTTTCGCCGTAAACCATGGCCTACCATTAGCACTAGTGCAAAAGATTTTGTGAATAAGTTACTGGTGAAGGATCCTCGGGCAAGACTTACTGCTGCTCAAGCTCTATGTATGTGTCAGCTTATGGAAGAAATAAATGCCTGATTGTTATGATCTATTATAATTAGATGCATGTGTTGTTTGGTTCTAAAAGAAATCTGTCGTCTTTTTTCTAGCTTAAAGAGTTGATTTCTTGGTTTTCAACTTTTCCAGCACACCCATGGGTCAGAGAAGGAGGAGTTGCATCTGAGATTCCTATTGACATATCTGTCCTCAGTAACATGCGACAATTTGTGAAGTACAGTCGTTTGAAGCAGTTTGCTCTAAGGGTAAAACAAGCTTTGTTTTTGTAGGATTGTTCAAACGAAAAAGATGGTTCCTTTCATTTTTTTTTTATATTTTATGGATTGATATTTTGCAGGCATTGGCAAGCACGATTGATGAAGAGGAACTAGCTGATCTTAAGGATCAATTTGATGCCATTGATGTGGATAAAAATGGTGCTATTAGTCTTGAAGAAATGAGACAGGTAGTTTTCTTTTTACCAAACCTGTTACATGTTTCCTTGCTATTGAAACCTAAAATTTCATTCTATGCATTCTGTGCTCAATGAGATACATTTCCATGTGTATGGTTTCTGCATTTTGTTGTAACGATGATGGTTTCAATGCAGGCCCTTGCTAAAGATCTTCCTTGGAAATTGAAAGAATCGCGTGTCTTGGAAATTGTTCAAGCGGTAAGTGTGAATTTCATTTCTTCTGAATAGTTTCCGACCCCAAAGTAAAAAAGATGGAATTGAGACTTGAATTTGTTGGTGGAAGCCTTCTTATTTCCCTGTGCTGGTCATTTCTATTTTTCTGCTGTATGAAGTGAGTAATGTAAGAAGCATTTTGTCTTTTTAGTGAGGAACATTTTTTCTGTCCATGGAATATAACATTTTTGGCTTTTAAAAGAGGTGTAGGAAGCTCCTAAAACTTGGCAACCACTGGTTCCCTGCTTGTCTAAGTCTCTCATGCCACCAGGCTTAGTTATCATAATGTCTACAAGTACTTCTGATGAACATTTTCTGCTAGTGGTCATTTGTTCTAATGTTTCTCCATTCCCAATTTTTGTTTTTCATGGTAACCAAGATGACATTACCCCACCCTTCTTTCATCTTGCTTCCGAATTCTGTTTGAGATGGAGGATCCACCAAGGTTTTCAGATATTCCAATATTTATACTATAAAGATAATGCATTAGATATTAGCTATTTATTTTATTTAAATCATTTCCTTAGAGACTCTTAAGATTCCTTTGGTGCTTGTATGTGAAGCACCTATTCATGTGTTTTGGAGTGGTCTTTGGTGTCATATAAAAGCTGTGCTTCCTCTCTCTATTGCATGTCCCTTTTCTTATTTTTCTTCTCCTCTTATCTAATCTCTGCTCTTTCATCCTGTCTTGCCTGCCCAAAATCTTTTTTTGCTCTTCATCAGTTTTGCTTGTTTTGGAACCTGACGGGGTTATTTATATGTTTGATGCAGATTGACAGTAACACAGATGGACTAGTAGATTTCACCGAGTTTGTTGCAGCTGCTCTGCATGTCCATCAGTTGCAGGAACACAACTCTGAGAAGTGGCAGCTGCGGTCACAGGCTGCTTTTGAGAAATTTGATATTGACAGAGACGGATATATAACTCCAGAAGAACTTAGAATGGTCAGTGTTATTACTCTGCTTTAAATATCCTAATTCTTCATATCCCTTCCTTACTTCAAACTGAAAATAGAAATGAATAAGAAAAATGTACAGAATTGCTGAGTGAAGGTTCTTATACTTCATGTTTAATTTAAGTGACTGTTCTTGTTTAAAATGCCAACTCGTTAAGTGTTCCATCAATGTAGTTCCATTGGCAAAATTAAGCTAAATATTTATTTGATTGCCTAAAAAAACTTTTTAGCTGTTGAAGAAATAGTTTCATTGAGTTTTGGAACAGAATTTATTTGGTGGGAAGGAACTATTAAATAATGCCTGATGTTAGTCCATGCATTCATCCTTTTATTTTTGATGCATCAGACTTTTTGACATGCGCTTACTATGCCATGCCAAAGTCTCCTTGATCATGTGTACTACTAGCATTTCACCTCTAAGAAATTCTAGATGATATCGGAGCTCGTAGTTCACTTTGTGCTTTCTGAAGGACAAGGGTTGGATTGTTGCGACTAGCATTACTTTTCGTGTTTCAGCTTTAATTGCTCAAGTGATTTTGCTTTATTGCCTTGCAGCATACGGGCTTGAGAGGTTCTATTGACCCACTTCTTGAGGAGGCTGACATTGACAAGGATGGTAAAATAAGCCTTTCAGAATTCCGTAGACTTCTAAGAACTGCTAGCATGAGCTCGCGAAATGTGCCAAGCCCATCTGGCCATCGTAAATCTCATAAAATATAGATAAGAATTGGAGTTTTAAAGACTGAGACTAGCGAGCAAGCTAGAAAAGTGGATCTCCTTTTCGCGGAAGCTGCCCTTCTAGATTATATCACGCCAATTTCTCAATAACCATTCAACCTGGCTCATCTCTTTCTGAAACTCAAGTCTTCAATGGTAGAATTCCTCTTATAACTCGTGTATATTAAAAGATGTAGTGCGTTGAACAGAGAGAGAGGTGAGAGGTGTTGGTTATAGAGTTGGAACTTTTCCCGGAGGATGGCTCCATGGACGTTATACTAGTCTACATTCTTTTGTGGGTGTGGGGGTCCTCCTTGCGGGTGCCCTCTTCAAATTGTAACGTGTAATGCAAGTAACGTATCAATGAAAGGTTGGTGTTTGGGAGTTCATTGCGTGCCCATCTTCTTTACCCTTCTCATTTGGCAACTGAAGCGTATCCCTATTGATTGGAACCATAGTGCTTGAAGCTAGAAGTGCTTATTGAAAGTGGAAACTGGGGTGAGGGGGGTGTTCTTCTTGAAGTCAAGTCACGTTAAATTTTAGTCAGTATCCCAATTTTTGGTATTCATGAATACTGAAACTTCAGTTATACTTCTCTATATCTCGCAATTTATGCTTAGAATCTAGTAATGACGAGTTAGTAACGTCAGGTTAATTAAGATTCCCTCTGTTAGAGGCATGTAAATGAGGTATTAGAGTGTGGATATCAAAATATGATTCTCTCAAGAGTCACATGGACTGCATAGTGCGAAACAGACAGAATGCATAAATCCACGCATTGCGTATAATATGCTTAAGCTGATGAAAGTAGTTTCGACATGCTTCCTCCAGAAAAGTATTGTTTTCAGAATTTGAGCTCTTGGCTATAATGATATAAAGAGAGATTGCTAGGCTAAATAAAAAGAAAAAAAACTGCACTTTCTTTCTCCATTGCATGTCTCTTTTCTCATTTTATGATTTGCTGAAACTTGCTTATGATTTTTTTTGTAATCGTTTCACACGCCTGGCTCCCCTTCAGCAACCACTGGCTTTGGCTTTTGAATGGTAAAACCCAGATGCATCTAGACCAGTCATGAAAGAAAATTCACCAAGTACAGGTTGCTTCACCTCTGACTTTATTTATGTTATTCGTACTATTGCAGGCAGTGAATGCTTAACTGGGAATTTCACTCTTCTTTCATAGATTGTCGAATGTGAGACTCCGGTCTTTTCACTCTTCTTTCTATCGAGACGCTTGAAACCTTCCTTTTGAAATGATTGCAACAACCTACTAACCTAGATACATGCTGCCTGCATGATAAATTGCAGTGGAAATGGTTATAACCATGTCGCCAAACTCAAATAATTCTAGCATACGATCCATTAGAGTTGTGCTTCACTGAGGCATTTTTCATTGCCATTGTAAAAGCAACAAAGTAACAGATTAATTTCAACTGTGAAAGGTTGTGATGCTACATAAAAAGGAACTTACAACAGAAAGGGATGTTTACAACTAAACTGGCTAACCAGTGAAAGTATCAAGCATTTTGCAGTGATAATTTACAGTTTTCTCCACCTGTATAAATTGCTCTTATATTGATCAGCAGGCACCTAAAAAAATATCAGACAAACCTTAAGCTTTATGTCAGTTAGTCAAGAACCAGATCAGAATTCTAGAGAAGTAGACTAAGTAAAATGGAGTACGGTGCACCCTCTTCCAGGTCCTTCTGTTGCCGCAGATAACCAGGTTGTTACACCAAAACTCCACTATAACCATAAAGCATGCTGCTTCCATGTTGAAGCTGTTAGAAATGATCTCATGCTTGTCAGGCTAAAGCTCAAATCAAGGAAATTATTATCCAAGTGTCACGAGAAACACATAATTTCTTAACAGTCAGCACTTAGAAAGCTCTGAAGGCGCAAACAACTGGCAACCTCAGTTATTAGGTTTTGGGACATCTCCCATGCTGTTAGAGGAGCATCCCTGAAGATGATGAGCACGAGGAGTTAACATTTGTGATAATTCTTTCCTTTCTTTGACATTGCTTGCCTTTCTTTTCTCCAGATGATATATCCTGCACAAATGCTTGAAATCAGTTTTGTGTCTTCATGTGCCAAGAATTAATGCCTAATAACTTCAGAGTAGACCTGTTGTGCTGATGATCCAGGCATTTTAAGTTCAAGGTCAGTTGCAACATCAGAAGAATCGTTGCATCTTTCTTTATTTCTGCTCCCCTGGTGATCTGTTGACTTGGTTCTCGAATCCTGTTTGCTTGAAAATTGGGAACCAGAAGCATACTGAGCAGGTGGCTGATCATTTGGGTGATTTGCAGCTGGGTATGGAATAAATGTTGAACAAGGACTAGCAATGGCACCGGGATTCTGGTTTCCAAAGAAGACAAATGGCTGCAATGACGGGTGCATGGAAATTGGGCCTGGAGGGACAGGTACAGGAACCGGATAAGAACAAGGAGGAGGAATTACAACAGAAGGATCAACAGCAGCCCACGGGAACATAGCCCTTGTCCTTTGATGATACTGGGCATTCAAATTTTCAGTATCAGCTTTCAAAGATGCCTTCTCTTCTCTGAGCTCATTTTTTTCCTGCATTAGCTGCATAAAATATATTTTCATCAAGCCTGCATTAGCTAATTCTTCTTAGCATTCAATTATATGAGGAATCATACAGGCATAAAGCATAACAACCATTAGGGACAAACACAAAAAAAACCACCTCATGGGTTTCTTCTGAGAGTGTCGCACACTCAGCCTTTAGTCTGTTCACTTCAGCTGTTAGATCCTTCAGCACTTGAATTGTGTCTGTCAAAATGGTTGCCTTGTCATTCTTTGGCCTATCTGGGTCTGCATGCAAATGTAAATAAGAAGTAAATAGTTAAAATCAAGCACTTTCACATTCTCCAAAAAAAAAAAAAAAAGTGCATATTTATAGCTTGTGACTTGTGAGTGGTGAAATTATACTATTTATTCACATTTGTTTGCCAAGCCAATAATTTCTCAAAAAGGAAACCAGCTTATGGAGGTGGATGCATCAACAGGTTAACAGCCTAACACACACACACACACACACACCCCTCTAAAGTAAATCAATTGAATATTATCAGAACTAGAAGTCCAGTAATTCAATGGTGAGTAGTACGCAGTTTGAGTTCATGCAAGAGATGAACCATTAAATCATAAAGATAATATCAATCATATACATCCATTAACAAAATGTATCATATTATACAGAAATAACTAGGCTTCCCTTTTCCAATTTTTTAACTCAATTGGGACAGTGAGAGGCAACATGTTCAATTGGCAGCACAAAAGGAGTGCATTCGAGCATGAAGGTACTAATAACCAAGAATAGCAGCAAATTATTACCTAGTGTGGTACCCAATTCAAGAAACTGCTCATTAAGATTATCCCTCCTCAATTTTTCACGGTCTGCCTTTTGAACTTTTTTTGCAACTGCAATTGGATTTTTCACTTCCACTTCTTGCCTCTGCCTGCCAAAAAAAAAAGGTGATACCCCATAAGACAAAACAAAACCTCAAATACAGATAAGAACTTAAATCAAATCTGCACTTTAATAAGAAAAACTTGCAAACCATATTCAAACTCAATAACTTCCAATCACCACAAACAAAAGTCATGCTAAATTACTGTACAAGAAATGAACCTTCACCAAAATATATAGTTCAAAAACACCTAAAAAAAGAAACAAACTTCAACCAAAACTCAAAACTGAATCACAATACCAACAAATAGAATCAGTATCAGTCGTGTTAATTCTAGATTTGATTGCAAAAAAAAAAAAAAAAACAAGAACCTGGGTTCAAGAGCTGAGTTCTGAAGACGAGTAGAAGAGCGAGGTGGGAATGAATGAAGTGAATTTGAAGGAACCATAATGGTTGTCGCAGCAACGAAAGTTTGAGAGTAGTCATTTCTTGTGTTCCATTGATCCATTTATTCACTTGAACTACCTGGCCTTCTTTGTCTATAGTTAATGAAAAGAAACAGAAATAATTAAAGGGGGATAAATGTTTGGTTAAAAGACTTGATCTAAGATTAAGAAGAGATATAATTGAAAAAGATTGCCACCACCATTACCAACAACAAATCAAAAAAACAAACAAAGAACCCGTGCATTCCACGAGGCAATAACGTCATGTGGCTGCCCATACACATACACATACACATTCCAACCCAGTGCTCTCTCTGTGTTTTTATCAATTATCGGAATGTAACTTTTGTTTCAGATCGATAGAGACAAGACATATAATAATTGCCAATGGCTTGTGCGGTCCACGCTCGCCAAGTTAAACGACATGTCGTAAG
Source organism: Populus tomentosa (assembly GCA_018804465.1). Lineage (NCBI taxonomy): Eukaryota > Viridiplantae > Streptophyta > Magnoliopsida > Malpighiales > Salicaceae > Populus > Populus tomentosa. The sequence continues at coordinate 7,999,788 of CM031977.1, read as the reverse complement.
CTCAAACTCCAAAAAGAGGATGACCTAATTCTTCAGATATTTTCTCAGGCTGAAAATGATTGACTTATTAAGGAAAATTATCCTTTCGTTCGTTTGCAGCCGTAATAGGAAAAGCTATGCAAAAAAATAGTTAATTTCAGATACAGAAATACCTTATTGAAAAGAAATTTAGACTGCAAGTAAAATATTTTAATTTTGATATATAAGATTTGGACAGAAACTATTCCAAACTTAAAAAAAAAGGGCACCGGATAATAGTCAGTCATTTTATCAAATGAGTTTTTTTTTGGGATTTTAGATTATTAAAAATAAAATTTGATGGAATAATATAACTCAAAAAGTATTTTAAAAAACAATACAGTTTAAAACATCATATATATCATATATGACTCAAGAGTTATAGATACTATCTGTGAATTTAAATGAAATTTAAAATAAGAGCCCTTTTTCTTCCTCTCTTCCCTTATCGAGATCATCGCTTCTCTCTTTTTCGCCACTGTGAGTCAAGCTTTTTCTAGCCAAAACCATCACCATTAATCACCACCACCCATATTCTACACTTAGAGGTATGTTCAACACTTTTTCTCTATCAATTTAATATAATTTATGCTAATGTATGTTAATTTTGATTCAAAAAATGTTTGGGTTTAGAATCAAGGATTTTTTTTATAAAAAAATAGGGTTTATATATATATATATATATATATAATTAGGTTCATTAGATATAATTTGAGTTGATAATTATGTTATTTTATAAAATAATAAATGATTTTGGGTTATTGTTGATTGTAAATTAAGGTTAGAGTTAGGGTTTATTTAAGTTAAATTATGAATTATACTGAATTAGATATAAAATAAGATAATTAGCTATGAAATATATGAATTGGGTTGATAATTTTTTTATAATTGTGAAATTTGAAGAATTTATGTTTTTGTCGATTAATTTAATGAATTTGAAGTTGGTTTTTAGATTTGTTTCGTCGATATATAATTAGCGGTTGCACTGAGTTGTGTATTATATCATTTAAACATGAGGTGACTAAGAGTTCCATGACTCAGTTTTTTTCAAAGCCTATTAAATATCATCAATATTGTTCGCGACACTTTATGAGTAGCTTCAACGCTAAGTTTAAAAATGTTGTATAGAAAAATATTTTGCATAGGATATGTACAAATCCTTCAAAACAAGAGTTTAACATTTTATATGAGGATCTGATGAAAAATGATGATGCGATCAGAGCATGACTAAAAGTTGAACTTAAAAAAACGCATTGTCATATGATTTTGGTGGTTGTCGTTATGACAATATGACAATGAATTTGTCAAAGATTTTTAATAATGTTTTGAGAACTATACATGACTCACATGTATCAGCTATAATGCAAATAATTTTTTAGGTGTAATAAATAATTTGTAGAGCACATAGAAAAAGTTGGATAATTTTTAAGTCGTTATATATTATGGCCTCTAAAGGTCTTAGCTAAATTACTTGATGATGCGGCAACTTCTAGATCACACATGACAACTCTATTTGATCTTGGAATAAGGTTATTTTAGTCTGAGACCCCTAATAGCTAGTGTTATAAGAGAAGTCCAAGAAACAATTAACATCAATAAGCAACTTGTACATGTATAGACTATGTGCATGTCACACTTTACAAAATATATAGACTATGTGCAATTTGTTGATGATTTCTACTCCAACTTGTTGTACAAAAATGCATATAGTCCTCTTTTTCAACCCTTGCCTGATATGCCATTATGATCTGCATAAATTGATCTAGATGTATATAGATGTCCAACTAGATGAGAAATGAAGAAGGTTTGAAAAAAATCCATTCATCTATATAATGAGATGGATACTAAAGAGGGGTACTCACTGAATAGACATGTTATATGTTGTCAAATGGGTCGTAATAGAAAAACTTGTAAAACTAGACAACGTATGTTGATAGTTGCATTTGTTTCAAATTATGTAAACTTAAAATATTGTTATTAATTCAACTACATGGATATTAAATTGTGTTGCAATGCTAATAGTTTTTTATACAAAGCCTCGATGGAGGTATGATTTGGACTATAAGAGGTTCGTCTGCTTTTATAAGTGCTGACAGATAGGACCACCTAATTATTGAGGTAGATCCAAATGATAAGTCAGTTCTATATGTAAGATCAACATCATTTAGATGATATTTAAAGTTAAGAAGTCATATCTCTAGATTAATATCATTTTTAAATAACTATTTTAATTATTTTAATTATTTAAATAACTAAATTACTTTATTTTCAAGGAAGTGATCTTATAACACCTCAACAATATACATTGATGGAGTTGCATGAGCATGCCCACCTATTTGTTATCGAGGCAAGTTTTTATAAGATCAATCAGTTATGTGGCATACATCTTGACCACACATTAATTGTAGCTTTGGTTGAGTGATGAAGGTGCTAGGCACACACTTTTCATCTACATCCATACTATAAAATGTCACCATGTTGATTTGCCTTCTGATAGATGGAGCCCCTATGACAAGATGCAGATGGTTGATTGATAAAGATGCTTTATATATTATTTATTAGGATGGGTGCCTCTAGTAAGTGCTTACAAGGGTGATTGCATTAAATTAACATGGTTAGACATAAATTTTAAAACCCCCTAGTAAATAGGACCACTTGGTTTTATATGCTTAGACATATATATTGCATATATTTGGAGGTCTTATTTTCACGAGTATTGCAGGCAATGCAATACTCGTGTTCTTTCTGATGCTACTTGAGGACTTCTAGGCCATTCCTAATTATAGTCAAAAGTTCATGCTTGCTTATCTCTACCAGCAACAATGTAATGTATGTTTAACAAATAAAAGATAAATTACCAAGTGTCTACTATTTGTTCTAGTAAACTAATTTAAACTATTTGATTGTTAGAATTAACTATATTTTAAATACTAACTTAGAACTGTTAATGTTAATTAATGTAGCTCTAATCATGAGAGTATATTCATATCAGATATCTAGAGAGTTGGAGTAATAATATGCTGGACACTATCACTAAGAGGCCACTATCTAATTATTCTAGGTAATAATGAAATAAAATAAATTTTAATCAATATGTTATTTATATAAATTGAATGAAAAAATACACTTTTGTGGCTTGACATGTTAGGATGGTGTGATGCTAGACATTTCACAGTAAATCCCTCTCATGTCCACGAGTTATACCAGGATGAATTGGACAGATATTAGGCATATCAAGTGCGAGCTATAGATTTATTGTATTTTTTTAAGTTTAATTTTTAATTTTTTGACTTGTTATCTAATATAAATCTTTCATATATTTTGATAGGTTATATGATGTCATATTCCGTTAACTTCACACTTTTAACTTTGCCTATATGTCATGACGAATCTAAGCTTTGGTTAGCACATGTCCCATTACATTGCTTCAACATTGTTGACATGCATTGCTCATATCAAGAATGCAATAATTTGATGTATCTTAGCACATACCAGATTATGTTGATACTGATGATAAACTGTATATTATTAGTTAGGCTAAACGTGATGAAAATTGTTTAGTAATTCATGAATCTTACCTAGATTTTTGGTATGCTAAAAAGGATGGTGTTTTTTAGGAGCAACATCTGACGATTGATGCAGATATCTACATGAGATGATACCTAATCATTAAACATCATTTTATTACACCTACCTAATTGTGTTTTCCTAGACATCCACACAACTCGATGTATTATACTCCTCAATATTTGAGACAGAATCAATTGGTATGCAATATTGTTTTACATACAATATTTATTAAATATTGTTAATGTTATTATATATGATAAGTACTAATTGCTTTTTAATGTATGTATATATATCCATTACTTAGTGTGGGAGGCTCAAAAAACAATAATGGCTATCTGTGATGGTGTTGATGATATGAAATGTATTATAGACAACACTACACTCAATTAATATCATGGTGTATTTTAAGAGAGTAAGGATGTTGAGTGTCTTGAAGCAACATTAGCAAAAGATAAGATTGTTTATCATGGGAGCGTTAAGGATATTGGTTTGTCATCGAGCATCCTAAGCTTGTTTACGAGATGGGGTGATATTGGTGTTGAAACCTACATATACTTATTCTCGAGTTGGACGAGTTGGGGTGGTGGTGCAAGTCCGTCCATGAGCATCCCTGATCCATTCACGATTCGGGTGATATTGGCCTTCCTCACCCCTACATGGGTGTCATAAACCTATCCTCAAGGTGGACGATTTAAGGTGGAGCTCCAAACTTGTCCACAAACACTTTAGACACTTCTATGAGTAGAGATGATTATTAGATGTAGTTACATTAAATGTTATGAAAATTATAAATAGATGTAGTTAGTTTAATTTTAATAAAATATTATGTTATGTTATTTATTTGTATAATTTTGTTAATTATGATTGAAAATGTTATATGTTGTTTATGTGAATTATGTTTTGAGGCTAGAAAAGTAGGTATTTGAATTGTAGTTTTTTAGGTAGGGAGTTAATGGCTTAGAGGGTGTTTGAGAGTGTGTGTAGAGGCTACTTTTCAAAATATTTTTTTGCTTGGAAATGCATCAAAATAATAAAATTTTTATTTTTTAAAATTTATTTTTGACATCAACATATCAAAATTATTCAAAAACACTAAAAAAATATTAATTTAAAGCAAAAACAAATTCAACTTTTGACAAAAATTAGGTTTAACCCCAATTCTAAATGGATGTTATTTGCAATAACATCAAGTCGATAAAGTGTGTTGGATCATTAAGTTTATTAAGAAAATATTTGTGCATTTATTTATCAAGTCGCAATTGTTATTTACAACACTTGAGTCATATATATTGAATGTGATACTCGAGTTGCATATATTATCTACTATTCGATCAAGTGTGTTGGATCATCAAATATATTTTTGGCCATTGCTATTTTACTAAAAAAAAAATTTACTTTGCTAAATTCTAAAAAACCTCTTTTATAAATGGCAAACACAATAAAAATAATAACTTAAATACAATACAAAGTTGGTAGTTAACGAGTATCACAATTTGACTAAGTTCTAAAAAAAACTCTTTTATCAATGGCAAGCACAATAAAAATAGTAACTTAAATACAATACAATGGCAGTAGTCAACTTAAACACTTTCGATGCATACATCATTTGCTTTCCTTTCATCTTAGTTTGGTATTGCATTTCAAAAGGTGGATAAAATTTGTAATTGTTTTTTAATTTTTTTATATATTTATTCTAATATCAAAAATATTTTTTAAAAATAAAAAAATATTATTTTAATACATATTTAAGTAAAAACACTTTAAAAAATAACTGTTATTATACTTCCTATCACCCCACCCAACCACAATTCCACCAACTCTCCTTTTGTTTTTTTTTTTTTTGTCTTCATAATCTTAATTAATAGTCACAAAATAGTATATTGTCCCGCGCTTCACAGCGGATCAATATCAATATTTTTTTAAAATGTAAAAAATATTAAAAATCTAAATAATGTTTTAAGCATTTTTGATCTGGTAGCTATGCAAAACCCAAATACTTGGGCCTGACAAGAATATCATCTTAAGAGCCTTGGGTCTGGTGGTCATGTCAAGTGGCTTGGGTTTAGCGTGATTGCCAGACCTAAGACACTTGGGTGTGGTAAAAACACTAGACGCAAGCTACTCTTTTGTTTTTTTCTTAGGCTAAAAGCGTTATTGTATTATACATGAGAATTAAAAAACCTAAAATACCCTTTTCCGACAGCTTATTATTATTATTATTTTTTATCTTGGAAGTAAAGAAATACTTTTACAATTACAAATATTATGAAAAGCCAAGAAAACCCTTGGTCAACAGTTTTAATTTTTATTGACTCTAGGGGTAAAAAAGTACTTTAATTATATTAAAAATTGAAAAAGCCGCATACACCCTAAACAATCTTCCAATGACTACTGATTTGGATGAAAAGACCCAAATACCCCTAACCCAAATACTTAAATATAAGTCACTAAATAGTAAAAGGGTAAGGTCTGGCAGTCATGCTGACCTAAGTGACTTGGATTTAGCATGGTTGCCAGACCCAAACAAACAACAAACAAAGAGATAATAATCATACACTTTAGTTGTTAGAAGAGAGAAAATAAAGAAAAAACATAAATAATCGATCACCGATGATAATTCAATCATGATATGTCTACACGCATTACACCATGTAGAAGAATGCATAGTTGTACATCTTGTTAGATGACGAATAATCAAATTTGATCACTAGAAAGCATTTCATGTCTCTTAAATGGCATGGACGATACCTATTTGTTGGGGCGTGTGTAATATATACCAATAACTTTTTAATTAAAAAATAAAAAATACAATATAAAAATACTAAAATACCCCTCATGATGCTTTTAATATATGACTTTACTATTTCAATTCACAATGATTATGTAGAGGTACAATGAAATTCTCGCCTCATTTGACTCTCTTTATAATTTCACTCACAGGAAACGAAATTATGAAGCCAAGAAATAACATCAGATTTATTAATAGCTGATGGGTACGTGCCCTTTTTTTCTTGCACTAGTTAATGCTAAAGGCCTTGCTGGGTACTCCGGTAAGGTGTTTGATCAACTGGTTCAATGAAATTCAAAATAAATTTTAAAAGTCTGCAATTCTAATGATGATTTTATGCTATCTTTACAGGGCTTGCAACATTTTGTCGTGTAAAGTCTGCTTTTTCGAGTTCCGAAGTGGCTTTGCCGTTTGCGGCAGGGGAGGGTTTTACCAGGTTTGTTGATTGGTATAAAAGAAGAAAAGGGCTTCAAGAGTTTGCCAAAGATGGGCTTGTCAAGGTTGATGGTGAAGGACGCTGTATTATTGCCGATCATGATCATTTTGCTGCGTTTTAATGTGTAGGAAGTTTGCATATGAGCCTCAAGCGGCGAGTGAAGATATGGAGAGAATTGAGTTTAAGATGAAGTTTTTTAAGATATGACAGGTAATTAACTTTGTTTTTTTCCCCCCTTGTCATTGGTGATTATGCATGAGTTGACATGAAGAGGTTTATAGCACATATCACGTTTGCTTTTTAGTCTTTTGATGGTTAAGTTCGAGTGCAAGTTTTTAGTCTTTTTAAGCAGAGCTTGTCTATAATGCTATGACTATCTGGAGCAGTCTTTTAGTGTGTTGTAGCTTTGTACAAGTTTATAAAACTTTAACAGTCAATGCAAGCATTGAATATATTTCTATTCTCCTCTCTGTAGATTTGGAAGATGGTTCAGGTCTATGCTAGTGCAGTCAGGTGGCCTCTTTTTTTTTTTTTTTTTTTCAGAGAAAAACATCCTGAAAGGTTTAAAAATTCTCTTGATTTGCATTTTGCGTGGTTTTAGTTATTGATTTATAGGTTGAATTATACTTGGAGAGCAAGCAGAGATTTGCAGTTCTTATATAGATAGTGTTGTATTTTTCACTGTCCATGTTTACTAACCTCTTCATAATAAGAGTTCATCAATTCTTATCTCCTTTTGTTATTGACCAATAATCCTTCATGGTTGCACATTATAAATTTTCACGTTGCTAAAATTTTGTTTCCTCAGAGGGTATCTTTCTGATTGATTGAAGTTTCCATTGAGTAGTATATTTAAAAGTTCTTTTTTACTTGCATCATTATGAAGTTATTATATGTTTGCATCCTTTTCTTTGGGAATAACTTCGTACCGAGTCCTAGTTTTTCCATCTTGAATTGTTCTGCAGAAGAGGAGCATGCACGTGCTGGTCGTCGAGTACAGGTGCTGAACAATTTAATTTTGGGAGTAGGATTGACCATATTCTTTGTGCTGGACCATGCTTGCATCAAGAGCATGACCTGCAAGGCCATAATTTCTTGTCCTGCCATGTCAAGGAATGTGACATATTGACAGTGTATAAAGGCTGGAAACTTGGAGATACATCTAGGTATCATTCGATCCAGCTATATCTTGAATGTGGCAATGCCATGGAACCTCTCTGTTTTCTTTGTTGTCTGAACCTCTCGATGTTGTGTGCATGTTATATATGTTAGCTTGTTCATGTGTATACCAATGAGTCTGTTCGCATACTGCAAACACCATAGCTTTCTTTACTTGGCTACACAGGTGGAAAGGAGGGTGGGGCATCAGATTGGAAGGCTCAGATCATGCTCCTGTTTATACAAGTTTGGAGGAAATCCATGATATTCCCACACATAGCACCCTGCCTTTATCTGCTAGATATCTATCTGCCAATTGATTCATGGTGTCCAGCAAACTCTTGGTATGACAATTGTGTTCTAGATTATTGTTTCTATTTATGTGCTCGATATCATCCTCCCCCCTTTTTTTTGTTTTCCTTCGGGGGAACTCTATTACTACATCTTTTCTTCTTTCAATTTTGTCCATGTATTATTAATCTCAAGTCCTTAACCTTGTGCAGTGACCTTGTTAATGATAAGGCAGGCTGCTACATGACTTCAATTCTGCAGGATATCAAGTTCATCTTCTGATGGAGGTGCTACTGTACAGGTATGCAGTTAAAGCATTAAAAGATCATTCAAGGGCTGCAGTATATTTTACTATTCTACAAGTGCCTCATGTTCTTTGACCAAAGATTTGGATGGTGCCTTTTCGAAAACAGACGTGAATTCACTGATGAGAATCAGGACCGTCCTAACACTATAGTGAAACTGCAAAGTCAGCATACTAAGTTGGTGCCTGCAGAGGGAACCCAGAAAAAAAGCAAGAAAAAGTCGGTGTTTCCAGCTCTCTCTAAGATCTTTTTTCCAGAAAAGTCCCAACCTTAGCACTGTGGCTGAGAACTCTTCTACTAAAACATCACCTAGGCAAGCAGAACCAAACTCTAGAAATCACTCGAGTGATTCTCATGCAATGGATGATAAAAGCAGCAGTCCCAATTACTGCAAAGTGAATTCAAGGACAGTCTCTCAGGATCAAGATGAAGGAAATGATGGTTTGCTTTAGAGACAGAAAAATAGTGTGCTATGTTGGAGTGGCAGAAGATACGGGAACTCCTGCAGAATAGCAATCCTGTATGCAAGGGTCACAAGGAACCTTGTGTTGCTCGGATAGTAAAGAAACCGGGTCCTACTTTAGGCCGCAGGTTTTTTGCCTGCTATTCACCCTAACCCTTCTTCACATCCAATCATTCAATGATACGCATACATCCAACTATGTTTTAGTATACAAATCAAATGCATTTGGAACATTATAAGTTAAAATCATTTAGCACGTCCACAATGAAGCAATTCTTGTAAATGACCTGTCATTTGACCAGCTTCTCTGGCCTTCTGTACTGTGCAGATTGTGGCAGATAGTGTTTGAGCTCTCTGGTGATGCTCCTTTTCATTTCAAGTTCTTTTTGTCTTGTGGGGTCCTGCATCCAATCCTGAAGCAAATTGAGGCTACTTCAAATGGGCTTCTTCCAAATCGAGGCACAAATGACTGCTTGTGACATTTTGTAAATAACTATTGCTGCAGTTTTTGTAAAACTTCCCTTCCCCATTCAACAATTTGTTCCCAGTCCTCTGTTCAATCGAAGGGCTTCAGGCTGTTCGGCAATTGCACTAGCTGAAGATGTTCTGCATCAGCTAGTAGGCAAGTGAAAACTTGGAGCTTCTCTAGAACCTTGGATTGTGGAAACAAATCCAAAAATTCCCATTGTTATCACATTCTATTTATTAAGAGAGAAGCATGGTAACCCTTGAGTTAGGCAGCGAGTAGGTCTGGTAACAACGACTAGGTAGGGCCATGCCATGACCCGTGCGCAAAATACAAGTGCTTGTAAAAAAGCACAAATAACTTCAGAATCGGGTTTTTAACTCGATTGAGTATTAATCTAAATAATACAAATAAGAAATGTAACTATAATAAATAATTTGACAACAAAACTAACAATGTAAAAAAAAAAAAAAAAACCTGAACTTATATAGGTTAATATGAACTTGGTTGTGATATTAGAATAATCTTATTAAAAACAAACCGAATAAAATCATGAAACTTAGTTGTTAAATAAGTTAATGTTCAAGGTGAAATAGAAAAAAATAATTTAAAAAAAAAACAGTGAAAAAATAGATTTGTATCAACTCGAGTCAATCTGTTAACCTTGCAATTAAAAGTATAGGATTGGGATAACCCAATTAAAAAAAGAATCAATTTTCAATAAATCAAATGTTTAAAGATGAAAACGATAAAAAAAAATAATTTAAAAAAAAAAACCTAAAAAATCGACCAAATTCAACACGTGTTAACTTTCAAAACCGGTGATCTTGGTTAACAGCTCAAAACCAACCCCATAAAAGGCAAGCCCTAAAAAGAAACAAAATTATAAATCAACAAAATAATGAGGGATGAATTTGAAAAAAAAATGTAATGAAAAAAGAAATACCAATAAAAAAGATGAAGACTAAGATATAAAAATATTTTGAAATCAAATGACAAGGGATTAAATTGAAAACACATTCAATTAGAAGATAAAAAAACAAACAACAATAAAAAAATAAGGACCAAAGTTGATATAAAAATTAAATAAAATTAAATAATTAAGATGAAATTATAAGTTTATCATGCTAACTTGAATTGATCTTGGTGAATTATTTTAGGTTTTTTTTCAATTTATTTATTTTGTATTTAATGGGTTAAGTATTGAGTTACATTGTTTGTCTTCTTTTAGAAAATAAAAATTGTTAGAATACCAAGATTACTTTTATTTTTATTTAATTCATTTACTGTTATTGTTTATTTTTTTATCATTAAATTAAAATAAAATTAACTTAATTGGATATACAGCCTGAATCATGAAGTTTATATATATATATATAAACATGTTTACGGCACCTTAAACATTATTATTATTATTATTATTATTTTACATAAAAAGTAATCTGCCCCGTAACATAGCATGTGACCACACCTAGTTTGTCCTATAAGCAAATATGTCATACTTTCCTTACAAATGCACGGCAAGTATAGTAATTATGCAAACGGATTCAAATCTGCAACGTCTCAAATCAAATTGGAAAAAAACAGCCTGGCCCAGAATAATTGACAACATAATTTATATGTTAAATGCTTATTATAATAAATTTTAACTCTGAAGGAAGCTGCATGGAAACTTCACCAAGGGACTCTCTCATTTCTTGGCTGCCACTCAAGTCTTTTCCATAAATAATAACAGATTCTAGTTTCACCAACACCCCCATTAGCTTTTCACCATTGTAATGGATCAGATTCATCATTTTAGTCGACAGATGTTAAATGGCAATTTGCCAAGACAAGAGGAACAAGCAGATCAAGGAGGATCAATTGCAGGTATTGGCATTGCATCTGTTTTGATAGTAATTCTTGTCGTTCTCATTTTTGTTTCCATCTGCAAGTGTTCTATCAGCTTAATCAACTTTCCTTCTAATAATCAACAAAATCCAACAACATCCAACTCATGTTCCCGTGAATCTGATACACAAACCCACCATGAACTTGTAGCCCTCCCAGTTTTTGTCTTTGGAGAGCAAACACCGCCCACAGTCCCGACGGTGCCAGAATCATCATCATCATCATCATCTTCTTCTCCTTTCGCGTTTTCTGATCAAAGCTGTGCCATTTGCTTGGATGATTATGCTCATGGAGAGTTCATAAGGGTCTTGCCTAGGTGTAAGCACATGTTCCATAAGGACTGCATCGATAACTGGCTATCATCAAGAACTTCAAGTTGTCCCATTTGTCGAGACCAAATCATAGACAAGAATGTGGAGTCTACAAGGGTAGATTCTCCTAACATGGTGGAAAATGTTACTGGAGCATTTACGTTGTTTCCTTTCAGCAATAGCCCGATACCCAACTGAACGGAGGAAATATGCTTCTTCTTTTTTCCTGGTTTGATTGTGAATTATGACAGTCTGATAGGTGTGATTCATGAGCCAGAAATTTTTTGGATCTTAAGATCTATTATCAAAAAATTTTGTCATTAATGAGGTTTGATTGAATAAAAATCTCAACTTCTAGCGAGTTCTGTTCTAATAAACCTCGCACACCAACTTCCGATGGGGAAGCCCTGCCCTCTCACGCTGCTGATTCCTTTTGTATCCCAAAAGAAGATTTCTAGCAAAGCAAGCCCATATGCTAACGAGCCATTGTGCTGGGCGGCCCTTGGAGTCGGCCCATATTGAAATACTCTCTTAACAAGATAAAGCCCGTGATTTGTCCGAATTAAGGTTAACTTAACATAAGTCAAGGCTTAGGCAAACATTATTGACGTCGATAATTAGAAGCTTGGTCACGTCTTTCAAAGTTTGCGGCGTCTAATGTGTTAATATTTTTTTAAAAAAATTAAAAATATTATTTAAATATTAAATTACATTATCACCTTCAATCAAATATACAATTAAAAAAAAAAACCTAGACTAAAAAACCCTAACATCTCTGGCCCCAATTACTTATATTTATTGGATTCAAGAGGGCAAGTGTAATTTGACTATTTATAACAAAAAAAAATTAAAATATTGAAATACTCCTATCGCTAGTGAGTTGATTTTTTTATCCTTGAATATATTTTTGTTATTTTACTGCTATTAAAAATATTGAATAGACAAAAATACCCTCAATCAAATCTATAATAACTAATAAGTCGTGTGAAAATACAAAAACATTACATGCTTCAAGACAAGTTTTTTTTTTTTGAAAGGTCATGGACGTCGTTTAACTATTGTAGTGAATAATGGATTGTCTATGTGGCTACAAGGAACTCTCTTCCTTTTCAATTGTTATTGTTTAATAGTTTAATCATCATCGTCGTCTTTGTTATTGTCGTCGTTGTCTGCTATTACCGTATCTTGTCCTTAGCAAAGAAAATTTTTACCCTTTGACTATATTTATTTTATTTTTTTTATCTTGGTATTGATACACACTACCTAGATCCTATTTGTGAATAGCTATGCCAAATATTCTACATCTAATTACCTATTATATTTAATAAATAGACTACATCTAATACATTTAGATTTATTTAATACATTTAATTTATATAATATTTTTATATATTTGATTTTTTATTCTATTTTATTTGAATAGAATTGAAATTTATATTCATTTAGAATTTATTAAAATATAATTTAGAATTAATTATTCTAAATTAGAATTTAGAATGATCTACCAATATTATTATTATTCAAATAACAAAAGATATAAACTTGATTTGAAGGAAAACTAAAGAACATAAAAATTAAAAACTTTGACTAAAGGACAAAAGAAAAAGGACCAAATCAAAATTAGTATTATTCTTGTTAAAAAATAAATAAAAATCATGATATGAGGGATAAAATTAAAAACCATAAAAACTCTGAAAAAAGAGTAAAGAAAAAACAAATCAAGAGTAAAAGGACCAAATTGAAAATATTACTTATACAAATTAAAATTGAAGGATTAAATTAAAAAAATAAAACTTTAACACAAGAAAAAAGGACAAAGATAAAAAAAAATAATCAAAACTCAAAGAACTAAAACTAAAACACCAACAACAATAAAGATCAGAGTTGATTTTCTAGGGTAGGAGAGAGAAATGAAGGGGAAAAAAAAGACTCACCAGTGAAAAACTAACCATCTTTAGTAGACACACGTTAGTAAAAAAACCGACCATCTTTAACAGACACATGCTACTAATAAAGGAGAAGGAAATAAAGGAGAACCAAATGAGACGATGGAAACTCATTTTCCACCACCAGGAGACGCCACACGCACCGCCCAAAGTGTGTTGCATCTCCCGCATGCTAGCAGCCTTTTGCATTTAAAAATTATAAATTTAATTGTAAATTACGTTTCTACCCTTAACCAGACAAAATAATTACAATAAAAATGAGAGAAAAGGACACCAATACCCCTGTATCAATGGCTTAATTTTTTTATCCTTAAGGTCATATACATAATCTTATAGGATGCTAAAAAAAGAAAAAGATAACAACACTCATGCCCTACAATATTAGTTTTTTTATTATTATTATTATTCTTTATACTAGAGATATTTTGATTCTTTTATTGTTCATAAATATACTGAATAGACAAAAATATCTCCAAACAAATTCATAATGCCTAATCAACCGTAGGTAATCAATTTTTCTTTTGAAGGAAAAAAAAAGGTCACCATATTGTAATGGTGAATAAGAAAATGTGAGAGAGGCTACAATGAATCCTCCTTTTGTTTTAGTTGTTTTCCTATTTTCATATATCTAATGATTTTTATATCATTGTTTTAGTGAAAGATTTTTTAGTTAAAGACTAACTATAGTTTAGTACTTTGAATAGTAATTTCACATGTTTGGTAAACCAATAAAAATGGTTGTTTTTCTTATCTTTCTTTGCAACAAGACATTATCTTTTATTTTTATCTTTTTAGATAGCTTTTTATAGGATGTTCTTTATATCCCTACTTGTTTCATAATCTTTTAAAATTTGATTGTTCCTTGTAAGCCATTTTTGACATTTCAAATTAACACATGTAAAATAACTTATTTGAGTTACACTTTTCACCATCTCACTTTCCATATAGCTTAAAATTATTGGTCTAGAATTAAATAAAAATAAAAGGAAAGGGTCAAATTAATCATTCGATCCTTATCTTAAAAAGGTCTTGAAACCAAAGCCAATACGATTAGTTTTTATCCCTCTTGATAAGAGAGATCCGTAAGATATGTTGTTTTCCTTTTCTATTATCACAATATCTTCTTGTATAATTGTAGGATATTACTTTGATTATTTGTATTTACTCTTTCCTATTATCTAGGATTACATAGTTGTAAATATTGTATATAATGGAAATGCATCTCATTAACATGGCAAAGAGGTTTTCAACCATACATTGTTCTTTGTCAAACACTTTTATGGTATCAGAGCTTGGTTACAGATTTTCATCATGGTTGATTCATCTTCTTAGTATCATAGTCTTCTGCTTAACACAACGATGCATATACCCACTATTAAATTTACCTCATCTAATTACTTGTTATGGAGAAATCAATTTTTTTTTCTTTAATTAAGTATTTAATTAAACCTATTAAACCAATTAAAAGTTTAATTAAGTTTTTAAGCTTAATTAATTCTTCTAGTTTTTATCAAGTTGGATTTCAACCTCTACTTTTTTTTTTTCCTGTTAAGTCTTTTTCCAGCCCTTCTTGTTAAAATAGCGGAACTATAAGGAAGAAATAAAAAGTCTTTCTTACGATTACGCCTAACAGCCCACTTGAGCAATTTGTTTCCCAAAACCAATAGGAGCAGGGGCGGACAATGATTTTCACCTTTGGTTTAGGTCTTTGATGATTTTCATCCATACACTCCCTTTCCAATAGAAAGTTCTCCCATAGAAGAGAGCAAATTTAGCCTGGGTTAGAGTTAGTTAGACTAACGGATAAATCGAGTTTCCTTCTTTATCCGAACACGGAGTCTGGTTAGGAATGTGGGTGTGTTTATTTTCTAGTTTACCAATTTCTGGACCCATATTGATTCGGCAACTCAATTGGAATATTTAAAAGAAGGAGTTTGTCCCGTACCTCCTGGTGTGCTGCTTCCTGCCACTACTTTTTGAGAAGAAAATGTGAGCATTACAACGGCTCCCCCCCTAAAAAAAGAGGGTTTTTCCGGTTGATTATGTCATTTCTCTCTCTTTGGTATGATGATTTTCTAGCCATATTTATAGAAGGCGAGTGCGAAACAGTAGGCAGCTAGTCACGCCACATTGGGTATTGCCAAGTACGCTTTTTGAATAAAAAATCAATTAGTGTATCAACGTATAAAAAGATTCCATGATAAAAGAGATGAGGTAGCCGACCCGATAATATGACACATAAGTAAGAAATCTAAATTTGATTATTTTAGTATCTTGTAGCTAGATAATTTATCTCCTCATGTCCTGAAAATATTTTTATATTTTAATTTTTTTGTAAATAGTTTTTATATTTTAGATATGAACTTTAGAATCTTTAGTTTATAAAAATTTCATTTTATGTTTTTTGAACTTCTTTATTATGATATGTAAGTTTGTTTCATTTTTTATATTCAAAATCCTCTTGTATTTTGGTTGGCTTCAGGTCTAGAAATACCTTCCTCATTTTCACTTAAATGAAACTTCCATCTTTCTAAATAGTAATAATAAAAATAACTACCTCAGGAAATAAAAAGAAAAAAGCAAGCCCAGTAAGCTCATCAAGAAGCGAGCCCAATTAATATATTGAGTTCACCATCTATCATATGACCCATAGTATTATTAATTTGATTTATTTGTCAATATATTATTGATTTATGTATTTATTTGATTTTTAGAGTTTGTTCTATGATTTTTATGAATTTCTTTAGAGATTTTACATCACCCTAAATCTCCCTTCTTCTTTTTTTGTACTTAATTCCCATTTGCACAAGTGTGTAGATGGTAATATATAAAACGCAGCCAAGGTGAATCGAATCAAACCAAGATTCCATAGAAAAATGCACTCGGCAACAAGCTAGAATGAGTTAAAAGCAATAATAGAAGAGATTATAATATTTTTGTTTTGCTCTTTGGTAATATATAAAGAGATTATAAATTAAACCCAATCAAAATGCTCCCACATGATTCACATATAAAAATAGAGAGGCAGCTTTTAAATCTTTTTTTAGCCTTCCTTTTCCATTGGCTAGCCAAAACATAGACATGAACATCAAATTATTGTTTTTGTCTGTATTCCATTTGTGGTCATTTCTTAGTTTATTAACAAAATTATATTGATTCCTTAACTTAATTTAAATTCATGTGAATGGCTGCCTAAGGATTAACATGAACAAAAAGAATATGTGTATACTGTTACTGATAGGGACTAACATTTACATGAAAAGTCTGCGCTTGAATTATAATTTTCCAATGCAAAATGATGATCGTCGAGGGAGGACAAGAGATTTAGGGATAGAAATCAAGATAAATCGAGGAAAAAACAGTGACCCTTTGATGGACAAAACTAATTCATTGCCGACAATGAAACGTGGAGGAGACAAGAAGATAATCTTAGGGTTTATGTCGCTTTCATGGAACTATTACCATCGTGGATTCTTGGATACATACATGTTTGAATGACTTGGAAGATTGCCACTCAAAACAAATATTAATACCATTAATTTTTCTCTAGACAATGACACCCTTTTTATATATATATATATATATATATATATATATATATATATATATATATATATATATATATATATAATGTGTTTGAATTGATTTATGTGATAATCCAACTAAATCTTTCTTTCAAACAGTATTAATGGAATTCATAGTAGTACTTTTTTTATATAGCGGATGCAAATAAATTTTTTAATTATACTCCTTGATGTTTCATTATTTCTTTTCATATTTACATAGTATTCGATAATTGATGATGATTTATCCATAGATTTTGGCGTGTAGTTTGGGAATTTATCTGAAATTTTGTTTTTAATTTATTTAATTTTTTTATATTTTTAAATTATTTTGTTGTGTTAATGTTAAAAATAAATTTTATGAAATTAAAAAAGTATTATTGTGATGTATTTTTGAATAAAAAGTAACAGCTATCATATTCTCAAGTAACCCCGAGCAAATACAAATTGTTTTTTCCCCTCTCTTTAGAAAGAAATGGAAATTTTTATGCATGTTGTATAATTAATCTTGAATAAAATGTTCATGAACCTAATAGAACAGCACCAGATATTGAATTTGCAAACAGGAACATGAACAAACGTTGAGTTGTTAGTCGGACAATCTTTTATATTAGTATTTCGCGTAGGAAGGAAAACATATATGTATTAATAAAATTGAATGATTTCCCCTTTTTTTTCTTCAATTAACTGGCTTGTTGGCAGGCAACATGATTTGAACATAAGAATCTATTGAAAACAGAAAACACAATAACAAGGATGGGACCGCACCCAAATTGCAGCGCCAACTGGTTCTTGTCTTGAGAATAATTCCGGGCCGGAGTGCCCCTTGAAAGAAAGTGACAGAGCATCCATGGAATCTGTTCTTGGAGTTAGGTTTTTGGTGACTCTTGTTTACTCCTTAAGGCTGTTGAAACTCATTCCACTATTCAATTATTTTACAGAATACAACATCAAATGACATGGAGATCCCATCCTCAACTTGATATATGAACAGCTCATCACACTGGATCTTTTATATATATATATATAAAGAATTAAATTATTGTTTTGGAGAATATTTATCATTAGTCTTCCAATAATAATTAGGCCGGCCAACCTATGTGCTATCTTCTTTCTTTTTCTTTTTTCAGTAAAAACTAATATTATTAATATCAGCCACAACAAAAGATTAATTTAACCATCACAATAATTAAAGAAGAGGCTAAATTTGACAAACTCTTACAAGGAGAATAAACAACTTCATTTCCTATCCTATTAGTTAAATGCATCTTCTTTGAAAAGACTAAAATGAGTGTCCGTCTTTTTTCGGACTGCTTTAAGTTCAAATTATACCAAACAAGTTTGGAAAGAGAATAAAAATACTTCCTACCAGGGACAAGCCTTCTATTAATATTTTCGGGCTCCTCAGCTAGGTACTCGTCACAAGTAGCAATTGCCACTTGAACTGGGTAAATATGGGCACAGTTAAGGACAAAATTACGATGAAATACAATTGATAAGTCAACTATTGTTTCCGTTGACATGTTATAGAAGTGAAGGTTGGCTATGGATGCAAATACCTTGTCTGTAATGGACACATTCAAGGCCAATAGTGTTGGGTTTTCTGAAACAAAGAGAAGAGAAGGAGAATAAGAATGCATGCCTAGCCAGGTCCCACATGGCCTAACCAAGGCCAAAGTTTTCTAAAACACACAAATACAACGAAAATAATAATTAAAATATATATATATATATATATAGGTTGTTTAGAATTTGTACGTAGAAACCATCTAAAAAGTTGCTCAGTGGTAAAAGCTTAGGACCAATGAGTTTGCTCTCTTTATGGTCTCAAGTTCGAGTCTTGTGATTGCTAATATGATGGTCACTGGAGGCTTACATGGTCGTTAACTTCAGGGCTTGTGGGATTAGTCGTGATGCCCATAAATTGACCTGAATACCCATGTTAATAAAAATAATAATAATAATTTGTGCAAAGATTATCTAAAAAATAATTTTTCTTCTAACATTTGATCAACTCTTCAAGATTGGGTTATCGAAAAGAATAAGCCATCAAATTATTTGACTTCTAGCAAAAATCCACTCAAACCACTAGATAAGAAATCTCCTAAAACCATTTTATAAGAGATGGATTGTTATATCATGAGTACTAACTCTTTTATTTTTCTCTCTATTTTACTTATCTATATAGGTGTATTTTATATGAAGAGTGTGTGGAATAATACTTTTTTTAAAAAAAAAGTATGAGGCATAACATTCTATTTGTAGAGAAAACTCGATAACACTATTAATGGTAAAACATCAATTTTCCCTCATGAAAAATATCACTTACATTATCTCAAGACAGTTTTAGAAATTTATATAATCAAGTCATTACTTGATATTTTTATCTCTAGAATTACAATCCTCTATATTAATTATATTCTATTTTTTAATTTTTAAAATTTATTTACAATCAAATCATACTTAATTAATCATTCGAGTTTAATTTCTTACCAATAATTATTAATTTATATGACCCATTAAATTCCTAATATTTTGATCAAAATATAAATCACAATCTTAAATAAGAATAAGATTAAATAAATTCAATAGTGTAATTCATTATCAATTCAATAAATCTATTAATTTATATTTGAAAATCAAATGTATTGTCTAATAAAGTGTTATGATCCCTCAAAATTAAAGAAAAATCATATATAGTTTGATTTAACCTTTCAGTAACCAATTTCTTAATATAATTAGCATTCATTCATTAAGTATTTTTTAATTTGGACATTTGAGCATGAAATATATTGGATATGTCAAATCATGTCTTTTTTCTCAACATTACAGTCGTCATTGATCATTTGAAAAAAAAAATTGAAAACCTTTTCAAATCTTATTTCACTTAATACAAGGACTCACAATCAATATTATTTAAGAGTATCTATAATATATATTTTTCTAAATCATTTAGGGAAATGAATGTTCTCTTGATTACTCAAATATTTTCATATAGTTTATGTTATATTCAATATCTATCTATTTATTATCCTTGATTAAGACAACATGTAGTTAGGATTAAAACATATTATTCTTTATATAAAATAATTTAATGATCTCAAGTTTAAAGATTATTTATGTAATTATTACGAGAGCTTTTATATATACACAAGTAATCTTTTTATGTGAAATCCTCATGTAAGTCAGTTTAATATATATTTTATTTAATAAATATCTACATATTAGTTTTAAGTACTCCTCGTATATTAACTTATACAAACTAATACTTCATTTAATAATAATAAAAAAAAAAAATAAACACCTCTTTTGAACGAGAAAGAAGAGGTAGTTAATTAGAAATAATAATAAACACTTCGTTGATGATTTAGTATGTAGTAAAAGAAGAGTTCATAAATCTCTTAATTTTAATATAAATGATTTGTTTTTAAATATTAGACCATAAAAATACTGGACTTAGATTCATTGTGTAAAAGTCTGTCCCAATGAAATGACATGACTATAAAATGAAGAAAAATATATATTAACAATTTGTAAAAAAAAATGTAAGATGACCCCAAAAGATTTCAAAATGAAAAGGCGTAGAAATTCCAAGGGGAGAAAATAAAATAAAATAAAAAACAACGCCCATGAAACCAGGTTAAGAAAGTATGATAATATGATGCTTTGACCAGGAAGAAAGAAACATCGGAGGCGGAATTCTACATTCAAACATCAAAGATTGGAAAAAAGAACGTGGATTAATCTTCGGTCATACAACATTATAGATGGTTTAATCAACAGAATTATGTCTGCTTTGAAAGATTCCATGATACCTGGAATGCTACGTCTCCAAGAACTGTTTCTGCTTCCAATTTCAAATTCCCTACTTACAGTTAAATGAAGATTGGAGGCGGCGAAAAACAAATGTTCTTATGGGGTATCTTTCAGGAGTAGGAAGGAGTCGGAAGAAGAAGAAGAAGTATACCGCCACTGTTATATGGTCTGTGTACTGGATTCATTTCCACATTCAAGATTTTGCCTCTTCCTCACCTCCACAAACTAAAAAAAATCAAAATATCAAATTGGACAAGTCATTGTTTGCTGAGTCATTCCCAGACTTCAAAACTCACCCAAACACATAATAACAGATAAGCATATATGTGTGTGTGTGTGTGTGTGTTTATATATATATAAACACATCTTGACTTAACCATAGTTAATTAATCTGAAACCCACCTCTATAAAAATCCCAGTAACCCATCTTCCCTTTCAAAACCCATAAACCACAGCACTCTGTACCAGACCATGCTCTCTCCCTGTCTCTCCACTTCTGCTCCTCCACGTGTAACATTCAAGCGACCGTTAGTAACAAACAGCACCACCACCACTCTCCCGCCACCAAATCTGTCTCTCAAGAAACCTCAAGGCATGGCCTCATCTTTGTACGAGATTCTAAGGGTTCCGTTGGGGGCAACAAACCAGGAGATCAAGACTGCTTACCGGAGACTGGCCAGGACTTACCACCCTGACGTGGTTGCCGAGGACCGGAAAGACACGTCTGCTGACGAGTTTATGAAGTTACACGCTGCCTATTCAACTCTATCAGACCCGGAAAAGCGGGCTGTATATGATAGTAAGCTATTTATAAGGAAGCAGCGGCCATTGACCACCGTGGAGTTTTCGGGCTATAGTGGCCGGACATGGGAAACTGATCAGTGTTGGTAGCCCAATGTGACGAATGAAAAGATTTTAGTAGCAATCGATCAGAAATGCAAAACCCGATCAGTCATGAATATACAACACTAGCCGTGTTCAAACATGGCTTTCAACAAGACGAGGGAGATGCTGAGCAAGATGGCGCCAACTGTTTCTGCATCCTTAATCGCGACTGATGCTATCAACTGTCGTATTAATTAGTTTGTAGATATTATATAATATTGTAAGTATACATGAGCAAAAAGTAATACAAACAAAGCTTGTAAGATTGAGTACAGTACTTGGAGGCATATCTTGTGTAACTGGAGATTATTAAAGTAATTTTCTACGAGAGCTGAAATTGTGTAGGGTGCGTTCAGTAACAGAGTTTTGCTCTGTTTTTTCAAGAAAAATAAAAGGAAAAAAAAAAAAACATGGAAAATAGCCCAATGTCATGAATATATATGTATAGATTCATCTCTCTGTGTTCTTCTGCCCCAGCTTCTCTTCTCCTCTGCGCAGCAGTTCTCTTCCTGACAAAAGAGAAGAGATTGAAGGCATCTGGGCAATCGTTATTTCCAAAGTAAGAGGAATTGGAGGTAGCTCCAGCAGAAAAGCAAAAGGGAAAGTGACCCAGGAAGCAGGTGTGATTAATTTTGTAGCTCCAGTAGAAAATCACCCCTTTCTCTTAAAATCAACGTATATCTCTGTTTATTTTAATTTTGTAGCCCAGTAGAGGGCAAGTTTTTCTTTAGAAAACGACATAGCAAACTTGAATGCTCGTGAGCTTGATCCCACACGGCACCTTGAGGAAAGATTGATTTTGCATCTCATTAATGAGCTGAACTAGATTGCCAAGTTGCTTCACCCAATCTAGTCAAATCATAGGCCTCCTATTCCTCAGCAAGCAACGTTAATTTAAGGTCAAATGATGTCCTGAAACGGTGGGTCTTGCTTTAGCCTAAGATGTGCATAGGCGCTGGTGTATTTACATGTGAAATGACAGCGGTCCAATTCTGTTCAATTATTAAGCTCCAGAAATAATATATTATATGCCATGCAAGTATTCGATACTCTTGTTTCTTTGTTCTTGGATAATCTTGTTTTTTTTTTCTCTATGAAATTAGTTCGCTTGATTAAAATTAGTAATTTATGAATAGATTGACAATTGTAATAATACCCTGCTGTTAGGTTGCAGGTCAATGCCAAGTTGAGGAAATACATGGCTGTTGATAAGTAGTGGCATAAGCTAGCATTGTTAGTTAAAGCTGTTAGCTGTTGCTGAGAAATTAAGTTTACATTTTGGCTGAAAAAATTCTAATTCTTTATTGGAGAAGAAAGACCAGGAAAAAATAAAATAAAATAAAATTGTTTTATGTTACTGAGCACACACCCGTAGTTATTCTGTAAACCATTTTTTAATTGCATTAAGTTAATGAGGAAAAGAAGCTCTGTTCTGTGTAATTGCTAAAGGAATAGTTAATAATAGGCTCAGGCGTTGCAACTTGAACGGAATTTGTATGTTCAGGAAAATAGATTTCTCACGGGAAATTTCAAGACGGCTGCTTACTTGCTGACAACATGGCAATCAATTTGGCTAGTTACGTGGGAGATGTGCCCATTTGTATACCGGAGGAGCCAAGTGGGGGTGCCTTCATCGGAAGTGCTACCGCAACTTGCAATATTTGACTGGATTCTGCCTCTGGACGAGTGTTTTAGCTTTCAGATTATGACAGAAAGGCGGGCAAATGGCCTATCAGCTGAGCCAGTAGCTTGCCACAAGCATTTATGGCGACTTTTCCAGATGGCAGATGCCTTCTTGAAAGGACAAACCTCTGCCTCAGGAATTCAGATAAGTTTGAGCCACTTTGTCAAAAGAAATAATCAACTGTAGAAAATGAAAAGCTAATAGATAGCAGGAGAAAGGGACGGGCGGACGGAAGCAGGATCACTCTACTGGCACCCCCAATCTGCGTGTGTTAGTGGCAGTAATAGGCTCTTCCATTTGCAGGTCAAGTTGAACCTATTGGAAGAAATTTTTTAATTCATATATTCTCAAGTTGACGACGCCGCAAGACATTAAAATATGGGAGAAGATTTTACATATTATTTCCAACTTATGATATTGTAGTAGTTATTGTGATTATAATTTTAAAAAAATTATTTTATAAAAAATATTTTTAGTTGAAGTTGATTTGGTATTTATATATATTTGGTTAAAACTGTAGTTGAAATTGAGGTTGAATAAAAAGTAGTTTAATGTGTTTGATTAATAATGTTTTTAAAATAATTTTAAAAAAATATATTAATATTGATGGTTTTTAATTTAAATATTATAGATTTAACTATTATTATTATATCATGAAATAAATAATACTTTATATAAAATATTTTTTGTTGGTCCATTAAACTATCTACATTTCCATCACGTATGAAATACATCCGACAATGACTATATTTTTTTTTATTTTTTAAACACGCAACAACATCAGGTAAAATATAATCAGGAACAAAATTGGGATTGTGATCAAATTCTGTAAATGTTACGTTATCAAACGATCTCTGTCTAATTTATATAATGTCATTAAATAATATTAAACATTAGTTTTTCGAATAAAACACAATTAAAAAATAAAAAATAATTTTTTTTATTTTACTGAGTGGAATCCGATTCAATGTATTTTGAGCTTTGAACTGGACCCGATTCGACCGAAACATCATAATACATTGTTCATCTTGCGTAGTGTTCATAGAATGAATTAATTAGCATGAACAGTGTAGCACTAATTAAAATTCTATGAGTGCGCAAGAAGCATGAGAGAGGCAGGAACGCAACGAGAAGCATGGAATTTCAGCTTCAACAAAACAACTTTTTCAACGCAGATAATGGTAGGACCCATATATAAAAATCACGACTGATTTTATAACCAAATAATGTATTGCAACTGTTTCACACTAAACACAACCATAAACACTTAGTTAAACGAGCTCTAATAGAACATATAAAACGCCTTTTCAAAAAATACCATAGAGTTTATTGTATACATAAGACATAAAAAAAAAAAAAAAAAAACCTATTCATTATTATACTGAAATTACTCTTTCATTCTTTGAAGAAAACTTTACTTTTCTTGGTTTTGGGGATGGTTGTATCTTCTTTAAAAGCTAATTATTCATTAAATATCTGTTTATTTATTTATTTTTTTTAACAATACAATACTTATTTACCCTTCACGCTCAAAAACATTTGAAACAGTTAACCAAGAGTATTTATTCATTTATGTTTTTCACAAAATTATACATTGATTTTTATACTTTTAAAGTCAGAAAAAAAAATACGAGTTCAAGTGTGATTTTATCTTTACACATGGGTTTTTTTTTTTTTGTTAATACTAGAACCATGGAAGGTGTTATTTTTAAGAATTAATTTTTTTAATAAAAAAAACTTAAGGGATGTGCATCTCACATGTTAGTGCCCATGCTCTTAAGGCGGTGTTTGTGGCTCTTCCTGGTGACCAAATTTGTTATTCTGTCGTTTCATTAGAAGCGTCACCTCTCCCTCTTCCTTCTACTGCAGCATGTGATGATAGTTGATGAGCATTTTGTTGATGATATTTTTTTTTGTCTCTCTTCCAGAAAAAGTTTATGATTGTCCTCTTTTCTTTTTATTTTTCAAGTTTGATCTTTTTGTTTCTTATTGCTTATACTTCTTGTTCATGAAATGGTATTAACAAGATATGGGTTCTTATTTGAATAATATTGGTGTCTTGAAACAGGTTTCTATTGTGTCATATTTTTATCAAACTTGTTTTGACTTTCTAAGATTCATTGTCAATCTTGATTTGGGTTACATTATCACGAGGTTCACGTCAATAAGTTTCAAGGTTTTGTTATATCTTAAATGTCTATTGTTTTAACTTTGTAGTAAATATGGTGGAGGCAATTAATACCTTAAATATAGTGATCTCTACGCCTCAAAGCTTGTTTTGTTATATCCATTGACTTAACAAATCTAAGGTATTAATTTGTAACGGAGTCCAAGATTATGGTGAATTAAGAGTTTGTAAAGTTAGATTGTTTTGATGGGATAAATTTTGTTCGTTAAAAAGACAAGATCTTCTACATCCTTTATTCAAATCTACCTGAAATTCATGCATCTACACCTCAAGACAATAATTACTTAAAGGTAATTCATAAGAAATGAGATGAAGATAAATTGTTATGCAGATGCTATATCTTTAACAATTTACCAGATCATTTGTATGGTCTTTTTACATTTATAAAGTTTTCAAAGGAAATGTAGAAGTCACTAGAGTATAAAAACAAACCAGAAAAACAAGGTATGGGAAAATTTCTTATCATAAGATATTTTGGATTTTCAATGATTGATAATGTTTTTATTATGGATCAAGTTAATGAGCTACAAGTTCTATTTTCTAAACTTAAAAACTTGAAAATGAAAGTTCCTAAAGCATTAGAAGTTAGAGGAATAATTGCAAAACTTCTTTCTAGTTGGAATGATTACGAGAAAAAATTGTTGCATACAATAGAAGAATTTTCTTTTAAGCATATTAAAAAACACTTGTTGATTGAAGAGAAAACCATAATTCATGTAAAGAAATTTACCAATAAATCAACAATAAAAAGTGAATTATATTAAAGGAAATCAACATAGTCAAAAGAAGAATGCTAGAAATAAGAGGAGATTTTCTAAGGCAACAAAGAACTTTAAAACTCAAGCAACCCAAGCAATTCAAAGAAGAGAAAGACATGTTACAATTATGGCAATAAATGGCACTACAAACATAAGTGTAGGTTTAAAAAATAAAAAAAGAAGAAAAAAGATTCTAGCAATGTCCAGAATTCCAATAATACAAATATGGTTGAACATGAAATTAGATTGGTTGTAATGGTTTCAAAGTTGCTTATTGGAATGATTACTAAATTTTATATGGCTGCTAATACCAAGTCTAATGACAGGTGATATGATTTTGGTGCAACCATTCATATGTAACAAAAAAACAAGAAAAACAAAACAAAAAAAATAAAGGGAAAGTTACAGTACTTTCTCTATACGTTTTAGGATATTATTTAATACACCCACTAAAAAAAACATTTTTAGCTTATTTAATATCTATGTCTATATTATATATTTAAGTTAATTATAAAAGTAAACTCCATCTTAATATAAATAAATTGATCTGAACCACAAGACATTAAATGATTAAAAACCTACAAAAGAATTTATAGTAATCTGAGATCCGAGCTACCAATAGCAAACATTACAAATAATTAATGAATGAATGACTACACAGATTTTATATCAATTCATTTTGGTATGTCTGAGAAGTGATAATAATTATTTTTAAAAATATTTTTATTTAGAAATATATTAAAATAATATTTTTTTAATTTTAAAAAATTATTTTTGATATTAATATATTAAAATAATTTAGATGTAAACAGTTTTTGTAGCTTTTAATTTTTTTTAACTTCTCTCTTAAACAATTATCACAAGAGTAGAATCGAAAGGCGATCAGAGGAATGGACAAAACAAAATTGGGGGACGTGTGGATTGTTAAGCAACTGCAATCATAGAATTACTCTTGTTCGTCTTCATTTTCTCTCTCTCTCTTTTTTTTTTATGGCATATAATTATGGAATAATTAGTGGAGGGAATCACGACTTTCCAAGTTTCTCTAATTCCATGGCATGTGGAGGTCACTGTCCATCGGCGACAGCTCTATAATAATGGTTTTGTACCGGAATTTGTGACTGTGCTGGCAAATTACTTTATCAATTATCTGTGGAAATTGATCCTTCAATGATAGTGACAAGCTCTGACGATTTCCACAGAATATTATCCCCTTGTTTCGTAGTGTTAATTTTCAATTATGGATGAAATTGTCCAGATCACGTGCGATGTTTTTCCAAGGATTAGGAGCATCTTGACTGTCGTTTTTGCAGGCCCCACGAAGCTCTATCAAGAAGCTGATATGGATGGCCCAGATGCAATACGACGGTATTGATATTATAGGAGTTGTTAGTTTTTAAAATATATTTTTATTTTAAATAATATTTTGTTTTTATTTTTTAAATTATTTTTAATATTAATTTGAAATCAAAGTCTAATTTTTTAAAAAATTCAGTTTGATTGTAAAAACAAATACTAACTAAAATAAGTTTAGTTTTTTTCACTTATATGATTGAATGTGAAATATTTGAACGTTAAAGCTCTGTTTGTTTGTTGGAAAATAGTTTTTTTTAAAAGTGAATTATTTTTTTATTTTTGATAGTATAATGAAAAATAAGTTGGAAAATATTTTTCAATGTTTGGTTATGTCATGGAAAATAAACTGTAAAATAACTTATTAATGTTTTATTTTTTTCAAATTTATTAAAATATTGAGGAACCAATCTTACAAATTAAAAAGTTGAATGAGAATGAAATTGAAAAAAATATAATGTATAAATTATCTCAAATAAAATAAATAATAAAAAAATAATATAGATCAAATCTAAAAAAAATAAAAATTAAAAGATGAAGAAATTAAAATAATAATAATTAACATTTCATAAATTATTTCAAATAAAATAAGTAACAATAAAAAGAATGAGGACTAAATTTGATAGATAAGAATTTTCAATTAAAAAATCATAAGGAAAAAGCAAATAATAATTATAAAAATAAGGACCAAAGTTAATATAAAAATTAAATTTTAAGGGATGAAATTAAAAAATAAATATTAAAAACAATATATATATATATATAGCAATCAAAAGTTTGAGGACCAAATTTTTTTTATATACTTATAAATTTGATTTTTCTTATCTAAAAAAATAATAAAAAAGAAAAGAGTTTTTATTTAGCAAATAGAACTTCTTCAATGAGCTTCTAATTATTATTATTTTAATATGCTAAAATAAATAAAGTAAGATTTAATTAGTATAGAAAGAATTGACATGATATTATTTTGATAGAAAATAATATATATATCAAGGATCTATTTTCTTTTATCTGTATTGATAGATAAGATACTATCAAGGAAAAAACATTTTGAATCAATTAATGAAGTTACTATTTTACCAGCACCACCCAAGAAACATTGTAATGGAAGTTTTTAAAATATTTAAAATATTAGAAGATTCTTTTATATATATATATGAATAAAATATTATGATTATTAAAAACTTAATGATGCCTTTTTATGTTTTACTTGACGAGGATGCCATTGAGGTCTTATAATTTCATGTTTACAGCCTAATTTTTCCTATTACTACAAGGATGAACCCAATCCAAAAAAAAAAGCCATACAACAAAATACTTATTAAAACAATCACAAGCACTTACAATACTTATAATCCCAAAAGGAATCCATCTATTAATATTGGTCATTTATCACACTTCCCTCCACATTTAATTAAGTGATTTTGCTAAAGAGATGAATGGTTATAGATAATTATCATAATGGTGGTGTGCATTACACTATAGGTCAGGTTAAATTTTTCCTCAAATAATAAAAAAAACTTAGACGATAATAAAGTCTATCAAAGTTAACTTGATCAAATTCAAGATATTAGATCGGTATAACAATGCAAAAAGAAAAGCAAAAAGAATAAAAAAAACACAGAGCCTAATAACCAAATATCGAGTGATGAAAGTTAAAAAAAATCAATTAAAAAAATGCGTAAAAAAAACCCAAGTCAACCTGAATTAACTTTACTAACCCACCAAACATGATATGAGATTAGGACTAAAATTTTTTTTTTTTTTGAAAAAATGACCTAAAAAAAGATCAAAATTAAATCAATAAAAAAAACAAAAAAAAACTCAAGTCAACCTATGTTAACTTCATTGCCACTAAACTGCCACAAATATGATGACAAGTGTCACACTATCAACTTTGCCGCCATAAAATGCATTAGACTACACGATTATCGGTAGTTTTTTGCCATAAAAAAACTCCCCACACACCTCTAGAATGGTGTGGGGAACGATCATGCTCTTACACTTGTATTTTTTTATTGATTTATTAATATTTTAATAATTTAAATCACTAAACAACTCCTAAAGACATTTAAATATTACAAAAAAAAAATCATATTGCAAGGACAAAAATGCCCTCCCAAGCCCGCCTTAGATTTTTTTATTCTAATGTTAAATTTGTCATTTCATTATACAAAAAAATATGAAAGACTAAAAAACCCTTCTAGTCAAGGTCAATATTCCTGAAACCTTAAAGATATTGATGTCATTTTACTTTGTAAATAATACGGAAAAAACAAAAAAAAACTCTAAACAAAGGATAAAAAAATTTGATTGCAAGGTCAACAATATAATAAGGGTGTGTTTGGTATTGCGATTGCTGTTGTGGTTGTGATTTTAAAAAAAATTATTTTATAAAAAGTACTTTTAGTTGAGGTTGGTTTGAAAAAATATATATTTGGTTAAAACTATAGTTGAAATTGAGGTTGAACAAAAAGTAGTTTAATGTGTTTGGTTAAAAAAATACTTTTCAAATTTAGGTTATAAAATAATTAAAAAATACTTTTAATTTAAATATTGTAGATTTAACTACTATTATTACATCATGAAATAAATAATATTGATATCAAATATTTTTTATTATTCGATTAAACTATATGCAATGTCATCACATACGAAATCTATCCAACAATAACTATATTTTTTATGGTTTCTTAAACATGCAACAATAAAAACTAATTTTTTTGTTACGTCATTAAGTGATCTCCCTCTAATTTTTTGAATAAAACATAATTAAAATATAAATAAAAATTGATTTTTTTTAAGGGGGTCGAACACGGCAAGAACATAATTGGAATTGTGATCAAATTTCATAAATGCGATGTCATCATGCTATATCTTTCTAATTTATGTAGTGTTATTAAATAATATTAAATACTAGTTTTTCAACTAAAACTCATTTTTTAAAAAAATAAATTACAATTTCATTACGTACAAAATTCATTCGACAAAAACTATAATTTTCATGATTTAAAAAAATATATATATTGTTCACATTCACATGAATAATGCAAGTGAAATCACTTAACTGCACTGTTTTTTCAGAAAAAAAAAAAAACATAAACTCAAATTTTTTCTGGTTTTTTGAAATTAAAAAAAAAAACTGATTCACTCGCACTGTACAGTGGAGCATGGCTCCACTGTTCCAGCTTTCTTCCATCAGGAGAAGTAGCCAATGCTGCTTCTCCTGAACCTCGTTTTATTTTAAATTTTAGTGGGCCCTACTAGTAAAAAACATATTTTTATACTTACCAAATAAAATTATATATGGCTATAAATAAACCTCACCCGTAACCACGTTACAAAGCAGTGCTTTATTGTGCCTATAAAAGTAAACCGCCTAATCTGTTCCTCATCAATGTACAAATGACCGGTGGATCCACTTGAAAAGACAATTGTATCCTTATAAGCTAGGCAATTGTTTTGTGTAGATAATTGCAAAAAAGTCAAGTTACCATGCTAATCCACAGTGAATCACCTCACTCGCCACAATACATTTATGATCTCTTTTGGTGTTTTTTTTGTATAACGTGATGATATCCTTCCAACTCGATAGGAGAATTTATGCTTTTATTTCTTATTCTAATACTATTTTTTTAATTGAATATTAATTAAATAATTTATTACTAAATAAAATAGCATGCATAAAAAAGAGTAATAACCCCTAATAAAGACTTGTATAATTCAGTTCAATATTTTATTCATTCGGGTATAATTGTATCATAGCTATATAAATTAATTAATTTATGTTTATTATTGGATAAATTGCATTAATAATATTGACCCCCCCCAAAAAAAAAAAAAACATTAAATACAACTATTCTTTCAAGCAATCACAAAAATTGGATAGATTCAGTCTATAATCACTCAGCCCTCGAAAGAGATGTACTCAAGTCATCAAGTTGTTCTAAAGAATCAGAACAATTAGTTATTAAAGGAATTCTTTGTCTCTATATAAAGTATTCATTTGGATGAGTGCTCCAGGAGATGATGATTTATATAGGTGTGAATAGGGGCTTAGTTGGGATGTGGTTATGGTAGTTTTTTAAAGTATTTTTTATATTAAAATGTATCAAAATAATATATATTTTTATTTTTTTAAAATTATTTTTGAGATTAGTGTATCAAAATGATTCAAAACATGAAAAAATTAATTTTTATAAATAAAATTGAAATTTTTTAAAACATAAATTGACCGCATTTTCAAACACTTTCTAAACAAAATAATAAATAAACTCGCGTTTCCAAACACTCTCTAAATAAAATAATAAATCACAATAAAGCATACAGCTAATGGGAGCAATGTTCTCATGAAATAAAAAAACTTTATAGATTATTTTGTTAATATATTTAGGCAACATTTAAACCAAATAAATTTGTTTCATAAATTGTTGATAGTAAATAAAAAACATGATTATAATTAATTAACTAACAATAAAAAGAGTAAAAGCATGTTTTATAAAAGAAACTCCGACAATAGGAAAAGAGGGGCATATTATTTATTTTCTGTTTTAAAACATACGATGGGCTAAATCCTTTAGCTTAAAAAACCCATATCAATTCCCTTTGATTTTATACATGTTTATTATTTAATCCTCCCATTATCCCATCAAGTTATATGTCATAATTTAATTCCTTTCTTGCTAAAAAGTCTTATTTTCTAGTCAAAATTTCTAAGTTTTCCCACGACAAAATAATATAGTCCGGGCCTTCCTTTTTACGAGGCCTCCTTACTGGCCTATATGTGGCTAGAAAGAAATCTAGCCCAATTTAAAATAGTTTGCTGCACCCTTCAAGAGAAAAGGCTTCGAAGCCCAAGTGAGGATATTTCGAAGCACAAGGACTTTACTTCCCGAAACCTATGGCTGGATCACAGTTCATCGTTGAGTTACATTTACAGTGAATTTTCACAGGACTCCTCAAATTATGGGTAGATTAAAACTTTAAGTTTCTTCACTAGACTGCTCGAATGATTAAACTTCCTGAATTTACCTTTCAGTTTGTTTAATATTAATCTACACAATTTGCCACATATTATCGTAAATATGCAATGTTTATACATACAAAATGAAATAATTAATTTTTAGCAATGTTTATACATACAAAATGAAAATGAAATGATTAATTTTTAGAGGTCCTCTGAATGAGAGGGTTCGAGACAGTAGTAAAAATTTCTTTTTAAAATGTTTTTTATTAAAAAATTATTTAAATAATATATATTTTTTTATTTTTTAAAATTTATTTTTAATATTAATATTTAAAATAATTCAAAAATATAAAAAATTAATTTTTTAAAAATTCAAATAATAAGAAAATGATGATCCAACTGCTGCACTAACTGATCCCAAGATAGATTTGCTTTTCTTTTTGATGCAAAATAAATTGATTCAAACAAACCAAAATGGTCTTGATTAAAATCCATAACGCATAGCTTGATAGGTTCTAAATAAAAAATTTAAAAGTTAGAACTATAATTCATTCGGTCAATGCATAGGTTTTAACCATAAATCCATTTAAATCGTTCTTTAACATGAATATCATTATGCAATGTTGAACATCATTTTATTTTCGACTGAGTCAGTTTTGAAAAAAAAAAAACAAAAAACAAAAAACAAAAAACAAAACCAAAGTAAATTATAAAAATTTTAAATTTTAAATTAAATTGAACCTCCACAAGTTAAAAACCAATCTATTTCAAGTTGATTTGGTTAACTTTCACAGGTTAAAATCATAAATCCTCCTCAGAAATTTAACCAAAATCATAAATAACTATTTTCTGAACAATGTTGTATTCAATTGGCCCAAACCATGATTGAACCTTAGATTTATTCAAGTTTTATCGATTCTTAAAAGTTCAAACTGAAACAAACTAAACCAACATATATTAAGAAAATTTCAAACCCAATCAACTCTAAATACTTGGAAAATTGTGCTTTGGATTCGTTTGGGCGGATTATCCAATTTTTGCATTTGGTTTGCCCCCTTGAGTACAGGTTAAATTGTGCTTTGGAATGAGAGCGGGGATATGTAGGTTTATGTTCGTGAGGGGAAAAAAAACTTTTAAGCAAATTGGCTTGCTATTATATTTTTGAAATCCGCTGGCACTTGTTTTAGTAAGATCATCCAATTTGCTAAACAGATTGTTTTTAGTATATATTTGATAATGTAATTTAAAATGTTTTTTTTTTAAAATATTTTTCATGTTATTAAAATAATTAAGAGTGTTTTTTTTTTGGTTTAAAAATATTTTTTTAAAATTAATTTTTTATTTGATTTTTTGAATCGTTTTGATATATTGATGTTTTAAAAAAATACTTTAACAAATAACTGTTACTTCAATCTCAAACATCACTTAATATTTATTTGATAGTGTAGTAAGGTATGATTGAATTTATGTTTTTCTCTGATTATTATTTTAAAAGTGTTTGATTATTTAACAAACATAAATCCCATTAAAAATTCTCTTTTAAAACCATAATTATAAAAAAACTATAATTTAATTTTTTTAAAACCAATTTTTTCAACCTACAATTATAAAAATTATCACAATTAAGAAATACTTGGAAAAGTTGCGGCTATGGCCGTGGTTTTTGAAAAGCAACAAATTGTAGCCTTAAAAAATAACACATAAAAGAGACTGTGGTTTTAGCTTTTAAAATATTACAAAACACTTAAAAGCCATAACCACAATCAAAATGATGATCCCCGCACTAAATGCATGTGAAATTGCCTTTTCAAATGATGATTTTCAAGTTTTTGTTGATGACTTTGTCACCTTTAAATCAAAGTCATCACAAAAATATATACAAATCATCAATTTGATGTTTTATATATTAAAAAAAAATCCAAAAAAATTCACTTCAGAAAAATAGAACGTAGAAATGCAAGATTCAATAATGATACTGCTCTGTATTTTTAGTTTTAACTAATGTTGATAAAGTAGATATTGTTTCCATGCGATTTATAGTAACGAAGAATTAGCAGGTCTCGAACGGAGATCAGCAGAATATATCCTCCAGGAAGTAATTGTCTCTACCTTCCTCTGTCATTTTCAAGATTTCACCCCAAAATTCGAGACCACAGGCGATGCCACTGCAGGACAGCACAACAGCCCAAATGTCCTGCAGGCAATAATCCACATAAAAGCAGTGATAATATATCCTCCATTAGCATCAGCTTGATAAGCTATCCCTTGTATAAGATCAGTGAAGAGAGATGATGATCTCTGCTCCTCCTCTTGCTTTGGAATTTTACAGTAATATGGGTTTTTGGCCTTTCGAAGTGTGGAATCGGCGACTAGCCGGAAAATGGTAAACTAGTACTTGGCATCCATTAAGTCACGCTTCGTTTTCAGTGAGAAAGCAGTTGCTTCTTCAATTGGCTCCTTTTCTTGGATAAGCCAGCAGATAGAACATATTGTTAAAGCACCGGTTCAGAAGGGAAATTTGGAGGAAAGGGAACGGAGCAAACTGCTAAAACATAATGCAGCGGCTAAGCGAAGAACAATCCAAGACCCAAATTAATAGAACGTTTGAATCTTTCTAACAAGTGACAAATCCCTAGAAAGAGATACTCGTGCATAAGGATCTGTCAACTTGATAGACCTGAACTCAGCACCCTACTCTTGAGTCCTCTTAGAGCACAGTACTAACGAGGAGGCTCAAGAAATTTAATTCCTAGCCATGCAAGAAGATATGTTCTTTCTATTTTGTATTTTTTTTTTGTTTGTACTAAGGTTAGTACATGTATATACACTTATAATTTAATAAAAAAAACTCATGCCAAAAAAGCTAAATATTTTCTATTAAATTCTCTTTTTTCTTCGATGTCTCTTCCTTTTCTTTCTGTTTTCTTAATCTTATATGGTATCAAAACCTCGCTTAACAAAATCAATGACTTCCCTAGATAATCTCTCTTGCTCGAATGGCTTGAGAATCTTCTATGAAGGATTTTGGTAATTTACCCTATTTTTTAGGAATTGAGATCACTCGCAATGACAAGGTAATTTTTTGAAGTCAAGCAAAATATGCTCTTGATCTATTGACTAAGGCAGACTTGGTGGATTGCAAGCCTATTTCCCCTTTTCTAGTGGGATCTCATCTATTTCCTTCTGAATTTTGCAATATTTGACACTTACCTGGCCTTATTTATCTTACAGTGTTAATTCTATATATATATATATATATATATATATGAATAAATGCATGCTCTTACTGCTAATCACTTCCATGCATTGAAGCGTCGTATTTTACAATATCTTACAGTGTTAATTCTGATGAAGAGTGGGCCGAATGCCCTTTTACCCGGTGTTCTATAATAGGCTGTGTTGTTTATTTTGATCGATGTCTCGTCTCCTGGTGTTCAAAAAAGCAAATCAATAGAGCTCGCTGAAGCAAAATACTGTGCTCTAGCCTCTGTTGCTCCTGAACTTTTACTGGATACTTCAGCTTCTTCGTGAGCTTCATATCACTTTCCTCTCTCTTCCGCAATTGTTATGCGATAACAATACGCTCCAAACACATTGACATTCATCATCATTTTGTTCGGGAATTGGTAGCTCGATGGGTCATCAATCTCTATTTTGTCCCCTCTCATCTTCAATTAGCCAATGTTTTTACTAAAAGGGTGGCGAAATTACAGTTTCTATTGGATGGTGGCAAGTTGTGTTTTTCCCCATTTCAACCATGTTAACTTTGAGGAGAATCCGCTTCTCCTAATTATGATTAACAAGATAATTGATTCTCAGTAATTCTAGCTCCTATAAAGGATACACTTTGATTCTAGGAGATAGCCTTTTACTGTGTATATTCAAATTCTTTCATTGCACAAATTTATTGCGTAAATGAAGACCACCTCATAGCATTCATGCTTGAAGCATTATCTTTATAGTTATAATAAAAATATTCTTACAAAATAAAATAAAGAATAGAAGAATTCAATTAAAAAGAAAAGAAAAACTCTCCAATCAAACAAATTCGAAGAATACAGCAACCAACTAGTGGGTAAAACACAAATTATCAACATAAAACCCCGTGAATGAGTCTTAAAACGTTCAAACATGTCATCTCAAGACAAGGAAAAAGAAACCACAACCAGTTCACGTGAGACTCAAGTCTTTCATCCTCGACAAGCACGTGTATATACACCCTGCATGCATAGCAGAATAAGTTAGCAGCAGTGAATCCAAAGCCCTGAACAATGAAATTTCCTGTATCGAGTGATCTTTTGTGAGGGATGGATGACTTGTGGGCCATAAATTGAGCATTATCAAGTAATAAACTAAAAGTACTGATCATGATTAATCTGGATCACATGCATTCCAAAAGTTTGGATTTATATATGAACGTGATCTTTTCATGTTGTAAGTTTCTTAAGCAATATAAATATATATATCCGGCAAGTTAATGTCTTACATGATGGAATCTAGCCATAAAGCTGTTAGACAGACGTACGTAGCTTCATGGAACCTGCTCAATAGATGAGTTAACCAATAACTTTTTGCCAGTAAACAAACGTTGATTGAATGTTTATGCCCACATTACAACAGAAGAGACACGTCATTTTATTTACAAAAAAAGACTGGATGAAAGCTAAATATAATTTGTCATAGCAATAGTGGCATTAACTATTCAACTAATTAATAAATTAAGTTCGCTGTTGATTGGTTGATTCTTGATATCTTTCTGCCAATGGCCATTGCTAAAGCCGGATACGCAGAATCATTTTAGCATATAGCTTAATTGACATTAACATCTCCCTTTTTCAGAGAAAAGGTTTCCTGTTCATATATATAAAAACCAGTTTCATATCCATGAAAGACTGCTGCCAATCGCTCCTTCATATTTTTCTATCATTTATTCTAAATTAAGCAGATAGTGACATTCCACCATCGCTAGAATTTGAGCCACATCTAGGGTGCTTCGAGGAAACACATACGTGCTGAGAATACATCCAAAATGATACGGATACATGGCACAACAAAATGCCTCTCACTCATAAAACTGGGGTCTACGAGCTTAATATATATGTTCCCTTAATGTGTGTATATCTAATCAACTATACATGTGAATCACAAACATAGATTTAGTATCCATGCAGACGAGCTACTAGGGCCCGATGATATTACTTAAACGTCAAATAATTAAGAAAAATCAACAATACAAAATATCCTTATACAGATAACGTGGGGTCGTCCTGGTATTACCATTGATTCCCAACTTATGATCACTGTTATAGCTTGATGAGCATGGACTGTATTTTAAAGCTAAATCCAGTATTTGTCAGGCCAGGCTGTATATATTTGATGTATTCTATTTTTCTATTTATCTAATACATGAAATAAACATTGTGTATAATTTGTGAAGATTAAGTGTTCTTGAGATCAGAGTTGAGAGATCTCCCAGCTTTATTAATGTTGATTGTAGTGAATTATTTTTTCTTTTCTTTTCTTTTTTGCAAGTGGATGTAGATATACTCGATTCATGTACATATAATTTAATAGTTCCAAATATAGATGGTGAATTTGCTCATCTCTTTTTTGCATATTTGATATCTACATATGGATAACATGATGGAGCTAATCATTGTGTTCCACTTCAAAAAAAAAGCATACAGAGAGAAAAGTAATACGAAAGATTGCCATGGAGCACGGCATCTAATGGCCTTATCGCTTTTAGTTCATCTATGTCTTTGCGCACATGAACACAGCAATTATTTGAGCAAAATGCGTGCTACAGTGGCTTCGGTCCCAAGATCATGTTTATCAACTCTTTCTCTCATTTTCTCCATTTGCAGAAAGAAAAGTAAAGAAAGATTGCCATGGAGCACGGTATCTAATGGCATTATCGCTTTTTGTTCATCTATGTCTCTGCGCACATGCATGAACACAGCAATTATTGGAGCAAAATGCGTGCTACAGTGGCTTCGATCCCAAGATCATGTTTATCAACTCTCTCTCATTTTCTCCCTTCGTTGTCGCTAGCCCTTCTGTGGTAAAGCAATTGATTTGAGCTTAACGAAGGACAATTATTAGCAAGATATGAATCACGTGGTAGCTAACTAGCTATATATAGATTGATGGACTCTCCCATCCTCAATACATAGAATGCTGTTCGTCATACGAGGTCAAGCAGAGAGTGCAATATTGTCATTTCAAGTCCTAACAAACATCTGTGTCTAATTAATCTCTTGTTTTGCCTTGTTAAAGAATCTTACAGAAGAGAAAGTAAATTGTTTTTTTTTTTTTTTAATGAAATGAGAATGTAATATTGTTAAAGCAAAAAAAAATTCTGCAAGTACACTCTTTATGCAATGTTCACACTATAGTTTTAGCTAACGGTTGTAGTGCAAGCGAGCACAATAACCAAGTGCTTTCTTTTTTATCAATGGTTATTTTCTTTCAACATGTCATTATCCTCTCAATTAGACACTATAAGCAATGATGGATTCCATTATTTCCATTAATCAATTGTCATGCAACTCATCACGTCTAATGTCTAAAGATTAGCTGACATGATTAAAGTTTATAGATATCTTGGATCAGCATGTAAGTATAAAAATTCTCAAATTTATCATTTTTTATTATACGATAATTCACTCTTGTATATATTTTTCTCTCATACATTTATTAACTTAAGCATAAGAGAATATCTTATTTTACGAGGGGCTTGTCTTTTCAAGTGAAACTTCTATCCACCAATTAAGTCCAACAGCTAGACCTGCATACAAAGCCTATATTACAAACATAAACCCAAGATCACTGCTCGTGGAAAGTCCAGTTTTAGGTTTAAAATTATTTTAATATATCTTTATGTAAAAAATACTTTGCAAACAATCGTTATTATAATATCACACATCACCACCGAATAATAGTGTTTTTCTCTCTCTCATTTTTATACCTAAACGTGACCCATGCACATGAATCCAAATCTAGATTAGATGAAAAATGGCAAAAAAAGGAGGTATATTCCTGAACTCACTACATGCAAAAGGAGATAAACAGTGTAGATCAATGAAAGCATCACTCAAGCAAAACTATTTTTCAATGACTTTCTCAATCTAACTCAAGATGAAGATATGAACAAAATAAAGTTTTAGACCAAAATATAAAAGTGCAGAACTAGAGAGATCAAAAATAAAATTTACAAAACTTTGGAGGCAAAAATTATTAAAAAAGCATCCCATAAACAGTGTTATAAAAAGATCTTCGTTTTATGTTTTTCTAACACCATAATAACTTAATAAAAAATAAATTAAAATAAATTATTAAATCTAATTTACAGTCATAACCGAAGTAGAAAAAAATAGAGGATGTAAAAAAACCTTTATTACAATCCACATTCGCCCCCTCTCACGCTTAAAGAGAAAAATAAGAAGTAGATAAAAACGTAATGACTCCACACACTTTTCCATTTACATTAGCAGGTATAAATACAAGATTGAAAGGCTTGAGTTAAGCCTGAAATTATGCTATTCTATAGCCGACTATAAGCTATAAATTGTGAGTTGTACATGATTCAAACATTCAAATTAAACTTGGAGGAGCTGATTCTGTTGGATGAGTATTTTGTGGAAGAGTAATGACTTCTCTTATATGCCCCCGCAAGATGAAGGTACCATCAATAACACCAATCTTGAATATTAAGGTTTGAAAATGGTGGCGTGGAAAAGGCTTCGTGAGTAAGTCTGCAAGCTGATTTAAAGTGTGAACATAATTGACAATAATGCGACCTTTTTGGACAAGATCATGAACAAAAAGGAGGTCGATTTTGATATGTTTCATGCGAGTGTGTTGTACTGGATTTAAGCTGAAGTGAGTTGCACCAATATTATCACAAAAAACTTAGGCAGGATGTTTTAGATACAAGCCAAGTTTTGTGATTGAGGAGTGAAGCCACACTGTTTCAGAAGTGGCCGCAACCAATGCATGAAATTTAGCTTCTATAGAACGAGATACAACTCTTTGTTTGCGTACAAACCAATAAATTGGATTGGTGCCTAGAAAGGTGATAAATGCAGTTGTTGAGACCCTTGTATCAGTGTTGGTAGCCCAATCCGCATTAACAAAAATATGTAGGGTGAAGGGATTGTTCTGTTGAATAAGAATTCCATGGAACATTGTCTATTTGAGATACTTGAGGATTGTTTTGCTGTAGTCCAATGACAAGC
Organism: Populus tomentosa; assembly: GCA_018804465.1. Lineage (NCBI taxonomy): Eukaryota > Viridiplantae > Streptophyta > Magnoliopsida > Malpighiales > Salicaceae > Populus > Populus tomentosa. Next base: position 7,958,693 of record CM031977.1, on the reverse strand, counting down.
TGTTGGTTTGTACATGAATTGGGAAAGTCGATTCACTGCAAAGGCAATGTCAAGTCTAGTCAGGCCAAGATATTGCAGTGCCCCAATAACTCTTCTATACTCTGTACTGTCGGTAGGGGCTGAACCATCTGTTAAAACAAATGGAGTGCTGGTTGACATTGGAGTGTGAATTTCTTTGGCCATATCCATAGAAGTTTTACAAAATAAATCTCGTATGTACTTGTGCTGTAAAAGGAAGAGGCCCTTGGCTGTAGGAATAACTCCAATGTTAAGAGAAAAAAAATGAAGATGTCCTATGTCTTTGATAGAAAAGGTGTGACTGAGTTTGTTGATGATGTTAGCTACAAATGTGGAGGCATTTTCTTATTCCATGTCAAAGAACCATCTCAATCCAAAAACTTAAGCTATAAGAAATGATTTATATTATTCTCTAACATACCTCCTCAAGTGAAAGCCCCTTGAACTTGAAATTTGCACAGGCCCACATTACCATGTGTTTAATTTTTATTAAATAAATGGGGATGGTGAGCTTTGAACTCGTAATCGCTCAATCATCAATGTTCAGATACCATAAAAAAAAAACAGATAAAAACATAATGACTCCACACACTTTTCTATTTACATTAGCAGGTATAAATACAAGATTGAAAGGCTTGAGTTACTATTTTATAACCGACTACAAGCTATGAATTGTGAGTTGTACATGATTCAAACATTCAAATTAAACTTGGAGGAGCTGATTTTGTTGGATGAGGATTTTGTGAAAGAGTAATGACTTTCCTTATAATGCTAATCTACAGTAAAAATGCATGCATTCCTTTCCTTAACTATGAAACTTAGAAATATCGGTGTCCTTTTTAACAAGAAGAAGATTTGCTAAGCATATATAAATAAATAAGAAGATTAAAGCTTAAATATGACGCCTAAAAATATCTCACTTGGGATAAATTGTTCGATCTTTTTCATTCGATAGGCATTTGCAAAAAATTAACTTTTATATATGATCTGTTTGTGTATTAAGATAAGTATTTACTTAAATGGTAACCTTCAAGTACCATGCATGGTTTGTCGAAATTCCCGATTTTTCTTGAGGAAATTTCTCAGCGAGGTAGAAGAGTTGTTTTTTGTGGAGGTAATGTCTGGCGAAGAATAATTATCAAATTTCGAATGCACCCTTCGAGTAATAGAAGCACAGCTCTTTCTCGATTGGGATGTTTCCTTCTTATATAATACAGATCACTTGTAGAGCTCGATTTCTTTACATATATAAAGAAAAAACATGTCTCCTACGCACAGAATTGTGGAAAATCAGAGTAGGTTCGTGAGAAGCACAAAGCAGCAGCACACCGTGAAGTTGCCAACTCATATCTTCGAGTCCTCTCTCCGAAATAAATAATTAAATTAACCAAAAACATAAGAATCGAACAGAGAATAGGACTAAACAATGATCAATGGAGACCCATTTTTTTTTATTCTTTTGGGTGGGAAAAAAACAAAAAAGAAAGGGCACGAGCCAGCTCCTTTGACAAGCCCACGTATTTCATGCCTGCTATCATGTTCTCAAGAAGTGCAAGGAAAGATCTTAATTTCTCCAAAATAATGTTTATATAGCTCAAATTGATTCTTTCAATTATTTCAATATTTGAACCGGACAGGAGAAGGAAGAAGAAGCCTTATTGGGTGTGCGGGCTCTTGCGGACTGACTGAGCCTGTGGTCTAATAATGCCTAACTCTAGAAAGTTCGGGCTATTTAAATTGTTAGCTAGGTTTAATAATAATGACAAACAAATTTTTTATTCAAGCTGCAGTGTTTGGAGTCCTTGTAAACTAGTAGAAATCTAATATGATTGTAGGTATTTATTCTTGCAATGATGAGCTTCTACAAAGAAATTAAAAAGGCTAGCTATTTGACCAGCAATTCGCCATTGGTCACATAAAAAAGAATTCAACCAAAAAATTGAATATGATAGTGTCTCATACACCTTTTTTAACATAAAAAAATTAAATCATAAATTTAAAAGAATGTGCATGCATCTAATTAAATATATCAAAAATTATTTATACAACTAAAATAAATTATAAAACTTAATTTTTAATTAATTAAAGTTAAAATTATTTATTTTTTAGCCCCGAATAAACCAGGCATATCAACGATCTAGATTACACACCCTATCCGAATTAAACAATTTACTTTCTTAACATTTTTTTTTATTTAACTATACCTTTAACTAGGTGCATGGGTTTTTTTTTCCATGCAAAAGAAAAAATAAAAAAAAATAGGAGTGGCTCCCTGGACTAAAATAAAAGGCAGTCATAATCTTTTATATCCTTCCACCAGTTAAATTATATTTTAATTTTATCCTTCATCGTTTGATTTTAATTTTTTCATGTCGAATTTAACCTCATTATATTTGTTGATGTTTATTTTGTTTTACATATTTATTTTATTTTATATTTTAAAATTTTATCTCTTGGTATTTTGTTATTAGGCCACAAATTTTGAAGGTTAACACGGTTTAACTTTGATTTTTTTTAGGATCTTTTATAAAAAAAAATTTCAATTTCATCATTCAACATTTGATTTTTTCTGAAATTGATCTTTGTGCTTTTTTTTTCTATAAGATAATCCAAATTTTATGTCTATGGTCATGAGGTTAATGGGTTAACCCGGATTGATTTAGATCTTTTTTATTTTTGTTTAAATTAATTTTTTTCAATTTCATGCCTCAATATTTTTTATTAAAAATTTTGTTTTGTTATTTTTTTGGATTTGCTTTTTATGTGTTCAGTCTTAGCTTCATGACCACGATCACGAGTTTCAAAGGTTAAAACTAGTTGGCTTTGGTTTATTTAATGTCCTTTTTTAATATATTTTTTCAATTTCATCATTCAATATTTATTTTTTTAAGAGTTGGTATGTGCTTTTTTTCTTACTTTACTTTCTATTGAGTTATCCCAATCATATTCTCATAGGTTGACTTAGATCTTTATTTTTTTCTGTTGGTTATTTTTTTAAGAGTTTCATACCTCAACATTTTTTTATTGAGAATTTTTCTTTGTTATTTGTTCAGGTTTTTCTTCTACACAATAAGTCTCTAGCTCATGATCAAGATCACAAGTTTCAAATATTAACACGAGTTGACATTGTTTTTTTAGATTATTTTTTCAAATTATTTTTAATTTCATCCTTCAATTTTATTTTTTGTATTGGTCTTTGTTTTTTTTTTTTTCCCTTTCCTTTCTTTGGAGATATCTTAATCATGTACCCATAATTGCAGGGTTAACGGGTTAACACAGGTTGACCCAGATTTTTTTTTAATTATTTATTTTTTAGTTTCATCGTTGAACTTTAAATTGTTTTATAGTTGAACTTCATAGTTTGATTTAATTTAATTTTATTTATGGGTTCTTTTACCTTTTATTGACATAGATAATTATTTGATAAAATAAGAAATTAACAAAAAACTAAAAGAGGTGGTGCTTTTACTTTGCACCACCTCACAAAATATTATTCATTGTAATAATATTTTTTTATTTTTCTTTATTTTTTTATGTTTAATATCTATGTTTTTATTTTCATCATTTAACATTTAATTTACTAAAGATTGGGTTTTTATGATTTATTGTGTTTGCTTTTCTATATTATTATCTCAGTATCCCAACTTGTGTTATGGGTCTAGCGAGTTAACTTAGTTAACTTGAGTTTTTTTTTTTAATTAGCATTTTTTTCCAACATCATCATTCAACATTGAGTTTATTATGAATTAGACTTTATGATTTGTTTTGGTAATTGAGTTTCATATTTTGTTTTTATTTATTTTCTACAGAGTTATTTCAATTTCATGACTCGAGTCACGGGTTTAGCTTATTAACTTAGATTGACTCGGGTTATTTTTTTGTATTTACTTTCTATGAGGTTATTTTAATGTCATAACCTGGGTTATGAGTTTGACGGATTAATTTAAGTTAACTCGAGTTTTTTTTGTTTATTTTTAATTGATTTCTTCTCAATCTCATCATTCAACATTCGGTTAATTAGGAATTAGTCTTTAAAATTTATTTTGATTTATTTTATATAAGGTTATTTAGTATCATGATGTAAGTTGTTAGTTTGACATGTAAATTAGGGTTTTTTTTTTGTTTTTTAATTTTATCTTTCAATATTCAGTTGATTGAAAATTGAGTTTTATAATTTGATTTATATGGGATTAACATGGTCTCATGATCCCAATCACATATTGACATGTTAACTCTAATTGATCAAATATGTTTGTTTTTAAAAAATATCATTTTGAAAAAAATATTATCTTAAATTTTTTTAGTTAAACTATATGAGGGTGTTTAGCAGTGTGGTAGCGGTTGCTTTTCAAATAGCTTTCCGTGCCAAAATGCATGCCAATGATGTTTTTTTATTTTTTAAAAATTATTTTTGACATCAGCACATCAAAACAATCCAAAAAATATAAACCGCACTTAATTTTAGCAAAAAAAAAAAAATCAAATTTATTGGGCGTTCCCAAACAGGCACACGGTTTGCACCGCGTTCCCAAAAACACTATATTTTATTGCTCATTAAAATTACCTTTGAACTATCAGTCAAATTATATTGAATTCACCTAGTTTAAATTTTCTCTACTGAAATACACTAACAATGATTAAATATTTTTTTATGATAATTTTTTTTTATCTGACTCATCACAACAGAGCAAAGGTAAATAATCTAGTTAAACTACTAAAATTTTAGAGGCTATGGTTTATTTTTTTTGTTCGGACTCTGCCTATGTATTTATTTATTTTTTGTACGAAAGAGGAATATGAATCCAAGTATACACAGTAATTTCTCTCAAAATAATTTTGTTATTTTAAAAAATTGAGCTATTTGTATGATTTTTGTATATTAAAATTGATTGTTTTTTATTCAAAGATGAGCATTATATTTAAATTAACTTACTAAGTATTTTTTTCTAAAAAAAAAAGCGTCTCACGTTATTTTTCCAAGTATTGATATAAAGATATAAACTCAAGAAGCCAAACCTCTTCAATCCCCAGGTGAATTAGGATTGATTTCCTAGATAATGACTTCAATATTTTTCTGAAAAAAATCCAGAACTGTTTAACTATCAAAATGTATACCCTCAATATGTCAAGATAGATTTCCTTTTAAAAAAACCAACTATTGTGTTTCATTAAAAAAAAAAAAGAAGCAGCAAATAATAGGGTTACAAAGTTTGTTTGAAAATATAATTACAGTTTATTTTTTAAAATGTTTTTTATTTAGAAATAAATTAAAATAATATATTTTTTATTTTTTAAAAAATTATTTTTAATATTAATATATCAAAATAATTTAAAAAAACTAAAAATATATTAATTTGAAATATATAAAAAATAAAAATAAAATTAATTTTTTAAAAAATAAAAATAAACATTACCGTGGATGGCTAGGGGGTGGTTTCGTTTGTATAAAAGAAAGAAGAGGGCGAGAAAGGAAAACCGCGTTTGACCTTGTAAAACCCGTCCACCATTAAACAAGTCTGGACTCTCTTCCTCAATTCTACAGCTCACAAACCTGTCTTTCCCTCTATCATCTCCTTCAATCAAGCCAATCATACTCCTCTCCTTCTCTCTCTCTTCCTTGATCTAGTTCAACAAATATTTTGTGTTTGTGGGGGTGTTTCTCTTGCTTTCCTTCCTTTTCTTTTCGTTTTTTTCACTTCAAGATTGCTTTAGCTTTCTTGATTTTATCAAAGATTTTGTGGGGGTGTTGTGTCTCTCTTTATTTGTCTGTTAGGGAGATTAGATTTGTACTAGGGAGTCTTTCGTAGTTTTTCGCAGTTTTCTTGATAGGTTCAGATTTGTGTTTGTTTTACTAGTCCGCCGTGCCCATGGCGGACTTAGTGAAGCAAATCTTGGCAAAACCAATCCAGTTAGCTGACCAAGTGATCAAAGTCGCTGACGAGGCTAGTTCTTTTAAGCAAGAATGTGGAGAACTCAAATCCAAGACTGAAAAATTAGCAACCCTTCTTCGTCAAGCAGCAAGAGCTAGTTCTGATCTCTATGAGCGCCCCGCACGCAGAATCATAGAGGATACTGAACAAGTTCTTGACAAGGCCTTGATTCTCGTTATCAAATGCCGAGCGAATGGACTGATGAAACGTGTTTTTACCATCATTCCTGCGGCTGCTTTTCGGAAAATGGGCTCTCAGTTGGAGAATTCTATCGGAGATGTGTCTTGGCTGTTGCGTGTGTCTGCATCAGCTGATGATCGTGATGATGAGTACTTGGGGCTCCCTCCTATTGCTGCAAATGAGCCAATTTTGTGTTTGATATGGGAGCAGATTGCAATTCTTTATACTGGGTCTGTTGATGATAGATCTGATGCTGCTGCTTCCCTTGTTTCGCTTGCTAGAGACAACGATCGGTATGGGAAGTTGATTATTGAAGAGGGTGGAGTTCCTCCTTTGTTAAAGTTGGTGAAAGAAGGGAAGTTGGAAGGTCAAGAGAATGCTGCAAGAGCAATTGGGTTGTTGGGTCGTGACCCGGAAAGCGTGGAGCATATGATTGTTGTTGGTGTTTGTTCAGTGTTTGCGAAAATACTCAAAGAAGGTCCTATGAAGGTCCAGGTTGTTGTCGCTTGGGCTGTGTCGGAGTTTGCTGCTAATTATCCTAAATGTCAAGATCTTTTTGCTCAGCATAATATAATCCGGTTGCTGGTGGGTCATATTGCGTTCGAGACGGTTCAAGAGCATAGTAAGTATGCTATAGTTAGTAAGGCTACTTCAATCCATGCTCTTGTTATTGCTAGCAATAATTCGAATGTTACTCATGATGTAAATAAGCAAGTAGTTGATGAGGATCAAAGTCGAATTCCTTATCCGACGCGGGATAAGAGCCCGAATCAATTGCATACTGTGGTCACCAATACCATGGCAATGAATGCTGCGATGAAGCAGCCTCTACAAAAGCCAGGGGCCAATACTAATGGTGCTACTCATGTAAACTTTGCCAAGAGTAATGGTAGCAACAATTTGAAGCAAAATTATCAGCCCCATCATCAGCATAATCATTCAATTTCGGGGGTTAGTGTTAAGGGGAGGGATCTTGAAGATCCTTCTACGAAGGCCAATATGAAGGCAATGGCAGCAAGAGCACTTTGGCATCTTGCCAAGGGGAACTCTCCAATTTGCCGCAGCATAACTGAATCTAGAGCGCTCTTGTGTTTTGCGGTGTTATTAGAGAAGGGACGTGAAGATGTTCAATACAATTGTGCCATGGCTTTGATGGAAATCACAGCGGTTGCAGAGAAAGATGCTGATTTGAGAAGATCAGCGTTCAAGCCTAATTCACCGGCTTGCAAAGCTGTTATTGATCAAATGCTGAAGGTTATTGAAAAAGCTGACTCTGTACTCCTCATTCCTTGCATCAGAGCTATTGGGAATTTGGCAAGGACATTTCGAGCAACAGAGACAAGGATGATCTCCCCATTGGTTAGACTTCTTGACGAGAGAGAAGCAGAGATCTCTATGGAGGCTGCAATTGCCCTCACAAAGTTTGCCTGCAAAGAAAACTACCTCCACCTCGACCACTCCAAGGCCATTATAAGTGCTGGAGGGGCGAAGCACTTAATCCAGCTTGTTTACTTTAATGAACAAATTGTTCAGCTCTCAGCATTGCCTCTCCTATGCTATATTGCACTTCATGTCCCGGATAGCGAGGAGCTTGCCCGGGCAGAGGTGCTCAATGTCCTAGAATGGGCATCCAAGCAATCTCACATGGTTCAAGACGAAAAATTGGATGCATTGTTGCCAGAGGCTAAAAGTAGATTGGAGCTTTATCAGTCCAGAGGTTCAAGGGGATTCCATTGATTCATATCAATGTTTAACGTAGTTTGTTGCTGCATTGATTTTTCTCTTATTTATGTTCTATCTTTGCAATGGAGTGTACATAAATGGTAGCTGCATCTCGTTCTTTTACAAAGCTGCTATTGCTTTATTATGTGTTATCTTCATTTGTTAACACCCATTATTCAATATTTATATTCATGTTCATGGTTAATCTCAAGGCCAGCAGATCCCAGATGAATTTATGTTATCTTGGTTCTTCACTGTCTATTCGCGTTTCCACCATGTATTCCACCATTGTTCTGGTTTTATTATTGAAACGCTTCAGATAATTCACTGCTGCCTAAGCATAGTTGTTGTATGCGCATTCTCGCTGGCAGTCGATCCTGTTCTTGGGATTCGGCCTTGTTATGATTCTCTTCTCTATAATGACCGGCCACATTCCGTTCTGCTGTTTGCAGCAAATTTGTTCATTTTCTTAAAAAAAATTGATGATTGATGGAATTATTGGCATGCTGGTGATAAAGCAGCTTAGTTGGAATTGCCATAAAAGGAGACAGGGTGGGGAAAACATGTCTAAAATGGTTAGGATACGAGTGGAAGGCGGGGAAATGACTTAAGAAATTGATCAGAAAGTGAACTCGGTATGGTTTTATTGACCTGAGATTTTTACTCTGGTTTTTGTCCTATATAGAAGAATTATTCAACCTCGTGGCTTGGACAATTTCAAACAAGCTACTATATAAATTATACACAGATATCTGCTTCTGTCATGTGATTGCTCAACTGATTTTCTATTTTTACAGGCTGTTTATTGTTCAACGTATGAGAAAAGTAATGTGACATTAGCATTTAATTCTTGAAACCCAGTTGAGAAATGACCTAGTTCACTCTGCTACTCATTACCACCAAATTACTATGATAATTACAGTTAATTTCTCTTAGTTTAATTTAGCTTATAACTAATCATTTAGTGATATGTGATATTATTATATTTATACAAATATATATTTCTTATTAATAAAAACTTATTTTATCTATGCATATAATATTAGATTAATAAATTAAATATTTTATTTATGAATTTAGAGTAAAGAAAAGTCTAGAGAATAAAATTGTTTTGCAAAGAAAATTATAAAATTATTATAATTATGAGATTTTTATTGCATCAAGGTATTATTCTTAAAATATTCCTGATCGATGCTCTTTTAAAAGCTGAACATTCAATAGAGCTATACAAACTTATACATATTATGTTCTTTTCTTTATGAAAGGTAACAATTGTTCTTATAAGCCGAAGTATAGGAGATACCTAAAACTAATATGTCGGTGTTTGTCATAAGACATATACACTGAACTGACCCGTATAAAAACTCCATATAAGTGATCCTTAAACTTGATATCACTAAGTTGTTTTATATAAGGAATGTTATGTTTTGATTTTATTACATGTTATAGTAAAGATAACAAATAGACAGATAACTATATAAAGATATTTGAGTAATCAGGAGATAATTCATCACTATAAGTGAATTGAGAAAAATGTTCAACATGTTCTCAAATACTATTGATTATTAAATCCTTGTGCATGGTGGAATGAGATTTGAAAAGAGTTTAAAATCATATTCAAATAATCAATGACAATAATGTTGTGAACAAATATGATTTGACATGACATGTAAACTTCATGCTAAAATATCTAAATTGAAACATTATTGATGAAGATATAATAATTATACCAAGAAACCAGTCACTAAAAAATTATGTCAAACTATTTATAACTTTCATAATATTTGGGGAATCATGACATATTGTTAGATGGTGCACTTGATCTTTAAATATAAATTAATCAATTATAGAATTGATAATAAATTAAATTATTTGATTAATTTAATTTAATTTATTTAGAATTATAGTTTATATTTAGACCAACATATTAAGAACCTAATGGGTCACACACATTAAGAACCAATAGTTAGAAATTAAACTGAGATAATTAATTAAGTGTGATTTGATTGAAAATAATTTTAAAAATTAAGCACTAGAATATGTTTAATTCAGGGATTATAATTCAAGTCCTAAAATAATCAAGTAGAGACTTGATTGATTAAATTTTTAAAATTATCCTTAAATAATATATGAATATTATTTAAGGGACAAATATATATATATATATATATATATATATATATATATATATATATATAGAGCTTTTAGGATTTTCTATAAATATAAAGATATGCATCTTATTTTTTAAAATAGTTGTCTGTTAGACAGAAAAAACTACGTAAGTCAAAAAATAAAAAGCTTTAGGCATATCAGTTCATCTCTCCTAAATAGAGATTTAAAAGATTTTTTATTAGTGGTTCGTGTGAATTATTGTTGGAAGTCAAATAATTTGATGGCTTGTGGTTTGTGACAATCCAACCTTTTAAGAATTATTTAAAACAGCAGAAAATTAGATTTTAAGATAACAAATCCCTAAACAACTCTACATCTGTCTAATAAGATCCTAAAAACTCTCAAATATTATTTTAAATTTATCATTTTCGAACCAACATATTCATCTTTTGCCTTTATCTCCCAACAAATTCATTCACTTGTCACTATGTTCTGGGCTAGATTTTCTTTAATAAATTATTCGCCTCATTCTGAACTCCTTGTTTTATTATATTTTTCATGTTATTTAAGAAAACCTTAAAATGTATCGAGACGGCTAGTGATAAAAATCCATTACATGGGCCACATTGTTTCTGGGTACCCAGTACTTCTGCCTCTGGTCTAGGTTACCACAAAACAAATCGAGCATGACACGAAGTTTCAATAAAAATATAAAAACAAATATGAGCATGTTTTTTTTATTATGATAAATATTATTTTTAAAAGTTTTTTTTAAAAAATATATTAAAATGATTTTTTAAAAAAAAAATCAAAACTTTTCAAAAATATAAAGAAAAGGACAGTTCAACTAATCTGCTGACAGCATACCATAAATATTCCCAATTTCCCGTATTCGTGTTATAAATGCTTGACAGGTAGTTTTTGCATTGGAACTTGTCATTAACGAGGCCAAATCTCACATTTTTTATTCAACTTGTGCACAACAAAGACGTTAGAAAAGGACTGGTTGAGCTAATCCACAGGACGCTGCAACTTGGAAATTATTGTTATTATTTTTTTATGGCTAGAAAATAATATGCTAAAATCACAAATATATCCTTAGCATAAAGAAAATATTAATTATAAATTTAAAATTTGATATGGACATTTGATAGATAATCATATACATTACTAAACATTAAAAAAATTCAAATTTAATCGAACATCATTTTTTTGAAATAATTCGTTATTTAATTATATAATAGCACTAATAATTGTGTTTAAAAAAAAAATTAAAAAAATAATATAATCCTGGCTAGTTGCATATAGAAAGAACTTGTGCCTATGTTTTAAGAAGTCTGTTATAATATCACTACAAAAAATTGATTGAATGATATTTAATAAAATAATATCTAAATCATATCCTTAAAAAAAAAAAACTATCACAATGTTTCTAGAAGAGGTATTGAGAACATAGAAACTAGAAAAAGGGCTATATATTTGTTTTATTGTTAAATTTCACCCTCAAATATTTAATTTTTTACCTAATAAACTCAAACTCAATCAAGGGCTATATATTTGTTTTATTGTTAAATTTGGTCCTCAAATATTTAATTTTTTACCTAATAAACTCAATCAAGGGCTATATATTTGTTTTATTGTTAAATTTGGTCCTCAAATATTTAATTTTTTACCTAATAAACTCAAACTCAATCCAGCCAAATTAAATATTAATTCAATACCAAAACATCCTTTGGACACCTGAAGAGATTTATAGAAAGCTATTCAAAACAAATCAAAAGCCTAAAATCCCTTCTAATCAATTTTACAAGGATGCAAATAGAAAAAATAAAAGAAAAATAAAGGACTAAAAAAAAAAGCAAAATATTTTTATAGTGAATAATACATTGTGAGAGGATGCACAATGAAATCACCAAACATTTTAGATTTATTTTCAAATTTTAATTTAATTCAATGTGTCCTTAAAATGTTGTGGGTCAACCTAATTTTTTTAAACGTAAAAAAAATATTATAGTGATGCTAATGTGTTTTCTAGTAAAAGAAAATTAATTATGTGGAGTTTGATATGATATAATCCAAATAATAAAAGAATAAAATTAGTCCATTATATTTTTTTTTGAACTTTGTCTAAAGCTATAAACTCAGATTCATTCAGGGATATGAATATGCATATTTATTTAGAGGATTTCTAAGAGACTATATCTCCTCTAATAGTAAAGATAAACTATTTTTGAATCTTTAGCATCATGTATTTAATTAGTATTATTATACCCTTCATATAAAGCTAGATATCTCATATAATGCAATCCATATTTTTTTTACATTTTTGGGTAAAGGAATCATAACTTTGATTAGACACACCCATACTTTTATATATTTATAGGAATGTGTTTTACCATTCCATAATTTATATGGTGTATTATCTATTTTTTAAGAGGTATTTTATTTAAAATATATTATGCTAAAAAATAGCCTCCCCTGTAAGTTTCAATATAATCTTAAATTTATTAACATAACATCATCAATTCTTTTAATATTTGGTTCTTGTATTTAGCAATTTCATTCTCAATTGCTTCTTATTACCTTGCTCTTCATGCTAACTTGATTTTCAACCTTGCTTTCAAAATGTTTGAAAACTTTTAAAACCTCATCTTTGCTTCTTAGTAAAAAGACATAACAGTGAGTTGTATAATCATTGATAAAAATAATAAAATACTTTTTATTACATTTAGTTTATATAAATTTTAAATTACAAATAATAGTGTGAATTAAATCTAGAAGCTCGTTATGTTTATCTATAAAATAGATAAAAAAAAATCCAACCAAATAAACAAAGGAAAAAAGATTTATTATTTTTTGAAATAATATTCATAACATTGAGCTTAAATAGCTTGTTACATGAATATTTCTTGCCCAAATGCTTCCTACTCTTAGTGTGGACACACTTGTTAAACTAAAAAACCAACATGAACCTATTTGTTTATAGGAAGTAGAAAACCAAATTCTTTAAAATATCATAAACATGAATCATATTGTCCCGAGTCATCTCTTTTCTAGATTTCATCCAAAACATCAAATTTTCATGACCTAGGATTTTACATACGGAGGAGTTTTCCATACACAATTGTTCTCCATCATTCTTAGAAAAACTACTCATGTTAGAACATACATAATATGTAATTCTAGTATTATCCCGCCATTATTTAGGATTGTTTACCAAGTTCACTTCTGACATAACTACAACAAGCTTAATAGCTTTCTATCATGATTCTCAATTACGTTGATTTGTGCATTTTTTTTCATTTATAATGATAACAATCTTTATTGTGGTGTCATGGCAGGTAGCTAATGCAAGTTCTTTTGATTTTTTTTTTTTTTTTGCCGCCATCACTAGTTTTAACTTTTAAGATTTTTAAGAGAACTTACTTCGTTATGCTTCCTATTTAAGTTCACACCACTTAAATTTTCAGGTTTTTTCCCTTACGAAACATTAATGCTATTAACACTAGTTTTATTAATTTGTTATTACAATAACATGGTGGACTTTACAATTATATATCGCACATATATAATCTTAAAATAATGTTAGATAAATTAAACCACAAAAATATAGCACACTAATTGTGCAAAAATACAAATTAATAAATATATTTAATAACTAAATAAACATCCCTTTTTATATCTTTGTATGTATAGACTCTTATTATATAAACTCTTAAAAACGTGTAGTAGCCAAGTGGTAAGGGATTCTCATCTCTTGGGCTAATTGTTGGGTTCAAAACCCAGAAATTAAAAGCAACAGAAGCAAAGAATTGCCATACAATGGAAAAACTTGCACATTGATATAACAGTATAGACAACCTCTGCCACTTTTTCCCCCAACAAAAACAACGTAACATTCTAGAATTAAAATCAACTTCTGGTAAGAAAATAGATTTGAGAAATAGATTGAGACAAGGATAAATTCTTTGGACTTCAAATAATTTATTATATGTTCTCTAGTTCTAACAATATGATTGCAATATTGTTTCTCTGTTTAACTCAATTTCTTATTTTTGGCAGCATAACTAAGAATAAATGGCAAACTAAAATTTATATCTTACTTTTAATAAGAGTTTTGACTCAAGGAATGTAAAATAAAAGAGTTTTAGAAAAACTAGAAGTTTTATCCATTATCAAAACCATGTTAGAACAATTAGTTTTAACATAACTTCTAAAACAAAAAAAAATATGATATTTAAATTTTAAAGGACATAATTTTAATTTTATTTCAAGTAGAGTTTTAACAAACATAACTTTTTATTTTCCCTAACAACATTCAAATATGATTATTATATCGTTCCAATTTCATCTGGGATATCAAAATAGTGGATGTATTCATGATTCAATATCCATTTAAAATGTATTAAGATAATGAAAAACAGTTTTGCTTCTTCAAATTTTTAACAGAACAAATTATAACTCCAATGCCCTCACATCACATATTTAATGAAATCTCTACAATACCTGCCTATATATAATATGGTTCGAACGCAAGCATTAAATGAGAAGATAGAAAATTGCTACCACTAAGCCAAGCAGCTGTTAGCTATCAGAGTACCATTGCACTCCATAGTCCATAGACACAGTGAATTTCTCCCTTTCCAAACCACCGCAGGCCTTCACATCTTGAACCCTTCTATGGGCCAGCATCTGAAAGTTGTAGTAAGCCCATCAGCAACAGAATCCATATACTTTCACTTTGTTGGGAGGCCTCAAGGCCTATACGTCTTGGGCCCTCCATGGGCACAGAAACATTTTCCGGTGGTGTTGTAAATCAAAAGGTCAAAACAGGACAAGTGGCATGCAGGAAGAGTACAAAGGATCGTTGGAGGGAATGAGAGGCATTCATTACACGGAACACTTATCCTCACTTCAACCACTGCATTTGCTTCCAAATCTCATCCATTCATCCCATAATCCATTACCAGCCTAGATAACAAGAAGATCAGTACTCTTACACTCTTCTGTCACTAATAAAACTTCGCCCTCTTTTCTCTTCTTCTTTTTACCTCTTCTTTCTTTAGCAACCATGGCAGCTGCAGTAACTGCCGCAGTCTCCTTTCCTTCCTCTACCAAGTCTACCTCTCTTTCTTCAAGAACCACTCTCATTGCACCAGAAAGAATCACCTTGAAAAAGGTACTGGCTCATTTGATATAGCACTTCTATTTTTTCCTATGGAGCTTGTCTGAGGTGAAGGTTTTTTTTTTTTTTTTTTTTCTGGCGTTGGCTATATCTTCAGGTGCCAGTTTACTACAGAGATGCGTCTGCTAGTGGAAGAGTGATTTCCATCAGATCCCAAGTCACTACAGAGGCTCCAGCTAAGGTTCAGAAGGTATCAAAGAAGGATGATGAGGGAGTGGTTGTTAACAAGTTCAAGCCTAAGAACCCTTACACTGGAAGATGTCTTTTGAACACCAAGATCACTGGTGATGATGCTCCTGGTGAAACTTGGCACATGGTCTTCAGCACTGAAGGTATGTCTGGCCTCCAATTCTCATCTAGCTAAATCATCCACCTTATAAATGTATAGTTAGTTAAAATCAAACAGTTGGTTTATATATGGAAAATGCATCGATATTGGACTGACTCATTTATGATATGGTATGAATCTCGGAACTGACTGATAAATTGCTCGATTGTCAATGTCTTACATGCAAATTAACAAAATAAACTTTGCACATTTTAGCTAAATCATTAGTACTATATGAATTGATCTTATTCGTTGATTGGTTACTTGGGGTGGTTTAGGAGAGGTACCCTATAGAGAAGGGCAATCAATTGGAGTAATTCCAGATGGTATTGATAAGAACGGGAAGCCTCATAAACTAAGATTATATTCAATTGCCAGCAGTGCTATTGGTGACTTTGGAGACTCCAAAACTGTGAGTTTTTCATCCGATTTTCCATTCATATTTTTCTTGCACGTACGAGTTTCTAGCTTATTCTAAAAAAATGATCTTGAGTTCATGTAAAGTTGATGCGTATTTGCTCTCATGTTTAACAGATGCCAAATTAGCAAGTTCAATTAATTGTCAGAATGTTCCGCTTGCTATCCTTTTTCTTAGCAATGTCAGGTTTTAAGTTTAACTCATTTTGGTGAGGATGATTCATCCTCGTTCAGGTTTCTTTGTGTGTGAAGAGGCTTGTCTACACCAATGAACAAGGAGAACTTGTAAAAGGAGTTTGCTCAAATTTCTTGTGTAAGGCTCCAGGACACTCTATAAGCCTTTTTTTTTCCCCCAAATTTAAAAAAGTAGGGTACCTGTGCTAAAGATCATTGGCATATGGGATGAGAGAAAGAATTGTGACAAATCAGTAACAATGAATCAAGAGACCTCAGCTAACATCCCGGAATGGATGAATGGCATACATTTCAGGTGACTTGAAACCTGGAGCTGAAGTACAGATTACAGGGCCTGTTGGGAAAGAAATGCTTATGCCAAAAGATCCAAATGCCACTATCATTATGGTATTATCCACTTTTTTATATATTTATGTATATTAATTAAGCAAATTCATTATCAGCCTTTTGAATGTAACTCCATTGTGATCAATACTATTCCTTGAACTAAAATTCTTATGCATTGAATCTGCAGCTTGGAACTGGAACTGGTATTGCTCCTTTCCGATCATTCTTGTGGAAAATGTTCTTTGAGAAGCACGATGACTACAAGGTAAAACAAAAGCAACCATTTCCTGCCCTTTGCGAATGTGAGGATTTCGTCAATTAGCTGATAATCGTCATAGATTAACTTGGTTAAAAATCGCAATGGTTTGTAGTTCAATGGTCTGGCATGGCTCTTCCTGGGTGTCCCGACAAGTAGCTCATTGCTCTACAAGGAGGTGAGGCAAACAAATCATCTCACTACTCTAGCTCCTTTAATCCTAGAACTCCAGGAGCGAAATAAACATTGGAATCGTGTTAGTGAAATTCCCTTTGTTCGGTGGACAGGAATTTGAGAAAATGAAGGAGAAAGCCCCCGACAACTTCAGGCTGGACTTCGCAGTCAGTAGAGAGCAAACAAACGCCAAAGGAGAGAAGATGTACATCCAAACCCGGATGGCAGAATACGCAGAAGAGCTGTGGGAATTACTAAAGAAAGACAACACTTATGTCTATATGTGTGGGTTGAAGGGAATGGAGAAGGGAATTGATGAGATAATGGTGTCATTGGCTGCTAAAGATGGTAAGAAATAACAAATCATTTCGCTTAATTCTATAGCGATGATTTATTTGAATCCTGCTTCCGATTCCACTGCTGTCTTTTGCTTTGTTTTGCAGGCATTGATTGGCTTGAGTACAAAAGAAGTTTGAAGAAAGCAGAGCAATGGAACGTGGAAGTCTATTGATGCTATGATTACTTGTACAGATATTTCCCCTCTTTTCTGGTTATTACAAGCAATCATCTTCCTGAAACGATTTCCACTGCATTGCTGTAGATAGGTAATATGCATGGTTGTAGTTTTTGGGTAGAAAATCCTTTTCGTTTTTTCTTTTTTAATGAATTAAGCGAATGTATTTTATGGCATTTGGAAACAAGAGTTATTATTTCTTAAGCAATCACAGCATGCAAAATATGGATGAGTCAACTTCTATGATCTCTGCTGTATGAATGTTCTGATTTCTTCAGAATCTGTCAGTTTCAAGCACACTTTTTGTTGAATTCCTCTAATTTGGGATGAGTTCAGGATGCCTAAGTTTTGGGCACAGACACAATCAGCCAAAACTCCTAGCCTAGGCCATGCACGTCATGAAATTTAATATTTCTTTATCCCTAAAATTATGTTTATTTAATTATTCAATAATAAAACGCATGAGAATTCTTTTGCATGGAATATTGTTTTTTTTTTTAAAAAAAAAAATAACTAGGACAGTCGAGTGATACTAAGATTGCAAAAATAGATCTATTTTTTTTAAAAGCTAAATAAAAATAAAGGTCTTTTTTTTATTTTAAGTTAAATAAAAAATAGAGACCATTCATAATAAATGGTGAAATTATATATTTTTTTTAAAAATTAGGAGACAAAAATGCATTAATTAACAAAAAAATATATGCTAAAATGTAAAATGTGAGAAATAAAGAAAAAAAAAAAGGCAAGTTAGGCACCCTTTAGCCCTTTTTGGCACACAAGCCTCTTATTGTGTTTTGATTTAAATTGAAAAAAAAAGAAAGAAGAAGATGACCGCAACCCCAAAATTTAACATTGAAGGGCTGCTAAAATATCAAGTTAGAGGTTTTTTATGCTCGAAATCTTGATTTTCAATTTATTTTGATAAAAAAATACATAATAAACACTCTATAGACTTTTATTAACCAATTTGTGGATTTAAATAACCTAAAAAATAATTAAAAAATCCAAAAACATCCTGAATTCAAAAAAAAATCTCAAGCTTAGATCTATCATCTCACGCGATATTTATGGCAAAGAACATCTTAATGGAAATCTTTTCATTGAATATAATCATTTAATATCAAATTTTACCATTTAGATAGTCGCAGTCGATATTAACCAAAACTTTCTTTCTTTACCGATTGAAAAGCATCCAATGATCTAAATGAGTATAGATATTACTTGTACTACTAAAACATTTAGGTTTTGTCATGGAGCTTCATTGTCATATGAAGCCGTGAAGCTCCTTAAAAAAAAATCCTCTCTTTTTTGTTCAATTTTCATCCTTTATTTCTTTTTTTTTTTCTTATATAGTCCTTTTATGTCCTAATTAGATGAGATTAAGTTTGAAATTGTATTAGAAAATAAAATGATAAAATAAAGAGAACTTATTTTGTTTAATTTTTATCTTTCAATGTTTTTTAATTTTTCTTGGTTTAGTCCTTTTATGGCCTAATTAGATGAGATTAAGTTTGAAATTATGTTACAAAAATATTTAAAGAAAAAGGACTTAAATGTTAAACACGAAGAAAATACATGATCGCTCATAAATTCATGACAATTTTCATTTTGATTCATAAACTCATTTTATTTATTTTCTAGTCTATGAGTTAGAAAAAGGAGAGAAAGACTTTCTAGATAACGATAAGGAACGATAAGGAAAGAGAAAGTCATCAGTTAATCACAAGTCGACCATATATAAAAAAAAATCTTTGTGTCAACGGGTTTCTCTTTTTTGAATGAGTTTCGTTAGAGGTGTTTTCTCCCTTTAAAAATGGCAGGAATGACAAATTGAGTTTCATTTGATTTTTGTTTTTTTTTATAGTAATTTTGAGTTGTTTTAGGGTTATTTGATGGTTTAAATAAATCTTTTATGGTTTTTTGAAGTGTTTTGGTTGAAAATAGGTTTGAAAATGAAATTTTAGGGCCAACACCCTCCTAATTTTCTAGACACCACAATGATGACCGGATTCTAAGTAGTAGCAGACAATGTATTGCATGCTTTTTTATATATAAAAATTTATCAAGGATGGACTACATGCCGTTCATCCTTTTAAAAAAGAAAAAAAATTAACTCCTCGGCCATGAGGTATACCATGATAATAAAACAACTGTCTCAATTGCTCATAATCTAGTTCTTCATAATAGAACAAAGTGATAAACACTTGACACTTGATGGTGGAATGATCTACATGCCATATGCTCGAACCACCGAGTAAGTTACCTATGTAGTTACAAAAGCATTTCACAAGAAATAATTTAACTACTTGATTAGTAAGCTGTCAATAAAAGATATTTTCAAGCAAACTTGTGGGGGAGTGTTGTAAAACAAAACAAGGCAAGTTAGGCACTGTTGGCCTTTGATTAGAGGTTTGGCTCACAAGCCTCTTGCTATGTTTTGATTTAAAGTTTTTTATGCTCAAAATCTTGATTTTCAATTTATTTGGACTAAAATTACCAAATAAACACCATATAAATTTTCATTAACTAATTTGTGGTTTCAAACAACTCAAAAAATAATTAAAAAACCCAAAGCACCTTGAATTAAAAAAGATTCTCAAGCTTAGATCTATCATCTCAGGCGATATTGATGGCAAAGAACACCCTAATAGAAACCTCTTCATTAAATAGAACCATTTAACACCAAAATTTAATATTTTAGTGATTGAAGTCGATGTCAACCAAAACTTTTTTTCTCTACCAAATTACCAATTGGAAAGCGTATCCAATTATCTAGATGAGTTTGGATATTACTTACACTTAGGTTTTGTTATGAAGTTGCACCGTCATATGAACAATGAAGCTCCTTTTTTTTTAAAAAAAAAAAATCCACCCTTTGTTATTCAATTTTCATCCTTTATTTATTATTTTTTTCTTATATAATTCTTTTATGTCCTAATTAGATGAGATTAAGTTTGAAATTGTATTAGAAAAAAAATCTAAATAAAGAGAACTTATTTTGTTTATTTTTTGTCCTTCAATGTTTTTTAATTTTCTTGATTTAGTCCTTTTATGGCCTAACTATATGAGATTAAGTTTGAAATTGTGTTAAAAAAAAATATTTTTTTGAAAAAGGATTTAAATGTGAAACACGAAGAAAATACATGGCCACACCTAAATTAATGACAATTTCTATTTTGATCCATAAACTCATTTTACTTATTTTTTAGTCCATGAGTTAGAGAGAGAAAAGAAAGACTTTGTAGATAACAGTAAGGAAAGAGAAAGTCATCAATTGATCATAAATTGACTATAAAAAAAAATGGATTTTTAGAGGTGTTTTTTCCCTTTGCGTCAACGGGTTCCTCTTAGTGAGAGGAGTTCATTAGAGGTGTTTTTTCCCTTTAAAAATGGTAGGAATGGCAAATCGAGTTTCATTTGGATTTTTTGAATTCATTTGATTTTTTTTTTTTAGTAATTTTAAGTTGTTTTAGGGTCATTTGATGGTTTAAACAAATTTGTTATTGTTTTTTGAAGTTTTTTTTTGGTGAAAATAGGTTTGAAAATAGAATTTTAGGGCCAATTCCCTTCTTGATTTTTTAGACACCACAATGGTGATTGAATTCTAAATAGTAGCAGGCAATACAATATCTGTGTTTTTATATAAAAACATTTAACAGGAATGGACTGCGTGTTGTTCATCTTTTTTTTATATATAAAAAAATTAACTCATTATATACCGTGATAATAAAACAACTATCTTAATTGCTTATAATCTAGTTCTTCATAATAGAACAAAACATATAAAAGTTGATAAATACTTTATCAAAAAAAAAACATTGATAGTGGAATGATCTACATGCCATATGCTCTAACCAACCAACAAGTTACTTATATACTTACAAAAGCATTTCACAAGAAACAATTTAATTACTTCATCACTAAGTTGACAATGAAAAATATTTTCAAGTAAACTTGTGGGAGAGTGTTGTAAAATAGAAGATTCTAAATTAGATTATTGACTTGTTTCTGAATTCATGCCTTTTATTCTCTTTTAAATAGGAATCTTGTATAAATTATTTTGAATCAAGTAAATAAATTGATTTCCATGTAATACTCTTTGTCTTCACAATCAATTGCGAGCACACTACCTCTCCTAGATCGAAGGAAGAGCAGGAAAGGGCACTACCTCTCCTAGAGATTTAATGGTGAAATTTAGGTTGTTCTTATGTGATGTCAAGGTTTGACTTAGTTTTTATTGCTATTGTTGACTATGGATAAGACATAGCTAAAAATATCACAACAGATAATAATAATAATATAAAAAAAAACATTCATGATTGTATTAAAAACTCTTTACCTGATTCATAGTTGTAGAAACTTAAGTGACCTTTTCAACATATTTGTTAGATTATTCATAGTATTAATCTTTTCTATAATAATATATTCAATGTAATAATATTTTAAATAAAATGATGCTTAATCATAATGTCAATGTATTTTATCCTTTCATGAAATATCTATTAGAATACAAAACAATCATCGCAATTGAGCTCGCTCGGTATAGCTCCTAGTCAAATAGTCTTTTTTTTTTTTAAAAAAAAATAGTTTCCTTGACTTTCAAATATTTTACATTTAAGTGTGTGTGTGTGGTGGATAATGTATTGCATAGTGTTTTTATAAATTTTTTTTTTAAATAAATATATCAAAATAATATTATTTTATTTTTTTAAATTTTAATATTAGTACATCAAAACCATCAAAAGATATCGAAAAGTCATCAATTTAATACTTTTAAAGAGACAAACATTTTAAAAAAATAAGTTGAACTGTAAAAATAAACTAACTCTAAATACACAATGCTACTGCAGCCAAGTATTTTTTCTTATTAAACAATTAGAATTCCTTATGTTAAAGGAACTCTCCTCACTTTGTATAAAATCATTGTCATTAAACCCGTCTTGTTGCAATAGATTAATACAAACTTAACTAATTTGTTTTAATATTAATGTAAAAAAAAAAATCAATTTAAAATTGAATCGAACAACTCATTATGACTTGTTTGTTTCATAAAAAATAACTTATTAGAAATCACTTTCTAAAAATTTCCATATTTATTTACTTTTAGGAAAGTTAATCAATAAAAAAAAATACTTTGTTATTTGCTGATTATATCAAATAAGTTGATCAATAAAAAATAAAAAATACCATGTTATTTGCTGATTATATCAAATAAGTTGATCAATAAAAAATAAAAAAATCCTATTTTTTTACTGATTATATCAAATATAGTCATCAATATTTTGATTGCTATATATTTTATTTTTAATCTTTTTTTATTTCAATTTTGTCATTTAAAATTCGATTTAATTTGAATTTTGTATTAATTTTAGTCTTTATTCTTTGAATTATTATTTTTTTCTCCTTTTATTTTCTTAATTAATTTTTTATATTTATCATATTTGATTTCTATTTTTCTATTTTTATTTATTTTATTTAAAATAATTTATGAAACTAGAGTTTTTTTCAATTTTATCATCTTTCAACTTTTTTATTTGTCATTTAATTTTAATTTTTTTATTGCTATTTATTTATTTGAAATAATTTATTTTTATAAACCATTAAAAAAAAATATTTTCTGGCAAATAAAACCTAAATTAACTCTTTGTATAGTCAAAATTCAACTTCATCCTTTATAATATTGTTTTGATATTTTATTTATTAACCCGAGTCACCTAAGGTGAATTTACCCGACTCGGACCCAAACCTCACGCTGAATAATAACTATCATTAAAAACACCCCTGCCCTTACAAATCTTCTGGGTCTGGGAGAAAACGAAAAAGAAAAAGGAAAAAAAAGCCCTACTATCTCTCTCGAATTAATCAACCATAAATGGCGGAGGAGCAAGTGGCGGCGACCAAGGAGGAGAGATCGACCGGCAGGGTGGTTCGTTTCAGCGACAAGAAAGGATTTGGATTCATCAAACCTGATGCCGGCGACAAAGATCTCTTCGTTCACCACTCCGCCATCAAATCCGACGGTGGATACCGTACTCTTTACGAAGACGACGTCGTCGAGTTCACCATTCTACTGACCGACGACAAGTACCAAGCGGTTGACGTCACTGCCCCCGGTGGCGGACCTATAAAACGCCGCACTACCTTCTCCGGTGGATTCAACCGCCGCAACAGCAATAGCAACGGTGGTGGCTGCTTCAATTGTGGGAATCCTGGCCACATAGCTAGGGAGTGCAACAATATCAGTAGTAAGATTTACAATTACAATAATAATAACAATCGCGGCGGCGGCGGCGATTTTGGTTGCTACAAGTGTGGGAACAGTGGGCATTTTGCGAGGGAGTGTACGAAGGGGAATAATAATAATGGGTGTTACAGTTGTGGAGGGTTTGGACATGTTGCGAGGGACTGCCCGGGTGGGAGTGGAGCTTGTTATAACTGCGGTGGGCATGGACATTTGGCTAGGGATTGCACCAGTGCGAGAGGAAGTGGTGGAGGAAGGTTTGGTAGTGGTAATACCGGCGGGTGTTTTAATTGTGGGAAGGATGGGCATTTTGCTAGGGATTGTCCTGAATGAAAGATGGATGATGGTAATTGTTGCTGTTACTTACGGGTTTATCTACGCTGGTTGCTTCTTTTTTGGGTTCATGATATAGATAGGATTGTGTTGCGGTTCCACCCAGTTTTGACACAATATATGTGATAAATTCGGATTGAAAGTTAGGTTTTTTTTTTTTTTTTTTTTTTAATTTCTAATTTCTATCATTGTTAAATGACATTGGAGTAGTTCTCTAATTGAGCGGTTCTATTATTTGTCAAGTGTTAATTATGGGATTTAATGTGATGGTTTGATGCTTTTTTGGTATTGCTGATATGGGAAGTCGATGTTTCTAATTCTGTCATTGTCTGGTTCGATGATGAATTCTCCAACTGCAGCTTCTCCTTTTAGTGTTGGACTTTTGCAATGTGTTCCATATTCAGGTTGATATGTTGTTTATGCAATAGACTCTTTGGTCGGAATCTTTAATGTAGTGCTCTTCTGATGTGAGTATATGACTGAGAGTTTGGAATAATGATTTAGAAGCACTGATGTCCCAGTCTGATATGAATTCGTCTTTCTGTTCTCTGGTTGATTAGGTTAGGAGAGATATCAGGGAATTCCTGATCTCTGTCCCTTGCGGATTAGCTTTAAAGTGAAAGGGTTGTGTTTAGAGAAACTTGATTTCACAACCATGTCCCTTCTTAAAGCATGTCGAAGTTCAAGTCCATGGCAGTCTGCTTCGGATGTTTTGCCATGTATTTCTCCCATGTTTTAAAAGGAATGTTTGTTCCTGGGTGCCATCGTTGATTGCTTGATGTGATGTTTTAGGGTTGATATGAATCAAAGTTTTATGATTCCTCATTTATGATTTTCTTACATCCATCGAGGCTTTCTTCACTGAACCCCAAACTGCCAAATGCTACAAGTAGAGAAGCTTTTAGGGCAGTTGAGTTTGGCTTTAGTTGAGGAAATTGTACAAGGATCATAAGAGCATGAGAGCTGCTACTCGTGGCAGTATGTGGTTCAGCTGCGTGTGTGATAGGCTAGTAAATTTGTGAAGATATAATGATTTCTGTTTTTTATACTCTACAATTTTTTGGGATTGGAGTTGTTATTGATGAAGTTTTAGGTTGCCACTGATACTGTAATTGTTGGTGCGTAAAGGTAAGCTCTTGTATAAGCGCAACTTTGTTTATGGAGTGCCACTCCCAATGCATAGATGATGCGATCCTTAACTTCAACACTAAAATTTAATCATGTTCGAGATTTAGACCAAAGAAATTCAAGAAAATAATTAATGAATTTCCTTAGGATACATGGGATAAGTAAGTTAGACTTTAAAAAGATATCAAAGAATAAAAAACAAGTTTTAATTAATTTGATTCATGATCAAGAAAGGCCTGTTAAGAAGTTCTCAAATCTGCACCTCTTCTCAAGTGGAACCCAAGCAGTCTGATGTTTGATTGGGTTCGAATTTCAGGCCTTTCTGCTGGGCTCATGAAGTATCAACCATCAGGGCTTTTGATGATTTAAGCAGTCACCATGGTGGGTTGGGTTTAGATTCATGCATTGCTGTCTGCTTTAGGATTTTCGTTGATCAACGCAAGAACCATTGAACAAGAAGTTTCTCAAACCCAGAAAGGAGTAAAAAAAAAAAGATATCCTAAGAGTGTCAAGTTGCTAACTTGTGCAAGTGAGCCAATAGCACCGTGACAGATTAATATAGACGTCTTATATTTATCGATTGAGACGAGCCCTTTCCATTCTCTCAAGAGACACCATAAACAAAATTCACAAAGGACTTCCTTTCCTTTTTACGATGATATGGGTTCCCACTTGCAGAGGATAAGATTTCTAGATGAAATGGAATTTAAGAATATTTAATAACCACAAGGGCTCCATTAGAGTATGAACAGTGGTAGTCACACGTGTCCCATCTCACTGGGCATCATCCTTCCTCGCGTGTGAGCCATGCACGGCTCAAAGGGGGGTAATGGAAGCCCTGATCAGTTTGTACGAGGTCAATGGTAGAAGAAAACCTTAAACTGGTGTTGACCTTTGAAGACTAAAGAAATATTGAATTGTTCTAGGATTTCAATACTAGGGTTGAAGTTCATCTAAAGAAACCAGTCAATCAATCATGGGCACAATCGCACAGAACATATTGAATTGTTTTCGATTTCATCATCCATTTGTAGGTATTGGAATTTGGAATCTCTGCCTGCCGCCCCTTCTGTAGCCATACAAGATGGAGTTAAAATCCATAAGAGTGCAGAACCCCAACGCATCCTTTGCTAACATCCAAGAGCCTATAAATAATATATAATAGGATTCATCACCCTTACTTTATTGTTATTATTCACACTCTGGCAGTACCCTGGCATTGGCTCAACCTCCCCTCAGAATATGATGTTTCCCTTTGCCCTAAGCAAGCTTGGTAATGTGTACACGATAACCGACCTCTTACTGCGCATACATACTGCCCCATAGTCCTTGCTGCTAGCACATGATACACACTTTCTATAACTCACTTTCTTTATATATAGGACGACAGGTTCCTCCCCAGACAAACCAATCCTTACAAACTTCCAAGTCCCACCAATCAAAACAAACAGAAAACCTCTCTAAATTCTCAAATTCATTCATCAATGGCTAGGCCTCAACCTTACATTTCTCTATTCTGTTTCAGTTTCCTTCTCACTGTTTCAGGTAACAGCAATATGAACAATCTTTGATTCCTCTTTCTTTAATGTGTAGTCAAAAGCTCTGTAACTTTTTTTTTTTTTTGTCACGTATTCATGTGGTGAACTTATGTGTCACGCAGGTGGATATTCATCAACGTTTACGATAATAAACAAGTGCAATTACCAAGTTTGGCCTGGCATACTATCAAACGCGGGTACCCCACAACTTCCCACTACAGGTTTTGTTCTCCAACCTGGTGAATCAAATTCAATTTCCTTCCCAGAGTCTTGGTCCGGCCGCTTATGGGGCCGAACCCTATGCACCCAGGATTCCACCACGGGCAAATTCTCTTGCCTTACAGGCGATTGTGGCTCTTCTGCTCTAGAATGTTCCGGTGGAGGCGCTGCCCCTCCCGCCACTCTGGCTGAATTCACTCTG
Organism: Populus tomentosa; assembly: GCA_018804465.1. Lineage (NCBI taxonomy): Eukaryota > Viridiplantae > Streptophyta > Magnoliopsida > Malpighiales > Salicaceae > Populus > Populus tomentosa. Next base: position 7,931,674 of record CM031977.1, on the reverse strand, counting down.
AATGGCGCGGACGGGCTAGATTTTTACGATGTTAGCCTTGTGGATGGCTATAATCTCCCAATGTTAATAACCCCACAGAGTGGCACAGGAGGGAATTGCACGGCAACCGGCTGTGTAGTAGACTTGAACATTGCCTGTCCGAACGAACTTAAAGTTATTGAAAGTGGCAATGGTGAGAATTTAGCGTGCAGAAGTGCATGTGATGCGTTCGGAGATCCGGAATATTGCTGCAGTGGTGCGTACGCAACTCCTGATACATGCAAGCCAAGCTCATACTCCCAATTTTTCAAAAATGCCTGCCCCCGAGCTTACAGTTATGCTTATGATGATGGAACAAGCACTTTCACTTGTGCCGGGGCCGATTATGTTATCACTTTCTGTCCAGCTCCTGCAACCAGGTAACGTTGCCATTTCAGATCAATTGAACTTTTTTTGTTATCACATTAAGGCCCTTCTAGTCGGGTTGACAGTATATACACAGCTGTTTTTTTTTCCCCTGGTCATTAGGAAATTGGAGTTGATCATGTCGGTCTTTCAGACATCTTGTAGCATTTATTAATGTCTTTGTTTTCAGTTAGAAAATTGAACTTTGTTTCTGAATGCTTCGGATGTTTTAGGCTAGTTGACCTTTGAAAGGTCGGCTCTTGTTTTGATATTCGAAGGGGGACCGATTTATAGTTTTTTATTCAAGAATATGCTCTGCTTCACACCTTTTTTTTAAATAAAAAAAATCGCGAGTGCTCCTCCGCGTTGTCAACATCGGAAACTTTGAATTTATTTTCTTTTTAAATTAACTTTTTTTGTGTGTTTTTAGAATTTCCCATCTAATTAATGGGACACCACTCATCCTCAAATCCTTCCCCTTATTTCTTAATTAGAATTTCTTCATGTTGAAATTGGTGATATGCATGTTGTTTCTCTTTGTATGTCAATTCTTTTCTTCGATGGTAAATTAAAGTGAGTATTTATTGATGACGGGTGGTTCATGGCTGTTTGCAGTCAAAAGTCGGCAAATGGGCAGCAGAATCTGCTGGCAGCGCCCGTCTCAGCCGGCTCGCACAACACGTCACCCTACTTCATTGGCGGTTTCATCACAATTGCAGTAGCAATTTGGCAGCTCTTCTGATCACCAGGGAACATGACCACCGCTAGGTGCCATATCCAGGGATAACATTTCCCAGAGCCACATGAAAATAATCTGGAGCATGGGATGTTTCCATCGGGGCCCACTTTCTGGGGGCCACAGTTGTGTCTGTGGAGCCCGATGAAGTTAAGTAACTAGCCTGCAGATTTTGGATCTCTTCGAGTGTGAAAACAGGGAGTGGAAATGGTGACCGGAAGGGGCAGATCATCATGCATCAGCAGCCACATTGATGGCCTGGACAAGCAGGAGAGGATAAAAGGACAGAATATCAGATGCTGGCATGTTGATTTTGTTTTCATTTTTTGTGTTTTGTGATAAAAATAATACAAGTAGAGGGGGTTTCTTGGATTGTTTCGTGTATTTTCTCTTCTTTTCTTCGATTACTTCATATTTTTTGAAGTCATTTCTCTTGTTTTCTTTCTTTGATGACAGTTGCAATTTTAGTTAACGCTAAGCTTATTGGTGGAGGGTTACGCAGTAGTAAGTTGTATCTATCATGCAACCATATCAGATGATCTCTCTCTTGAGTGTTTATATATATATATATATATATATATATATATAATTTGTGGCTGTGCTTTTATTAAAGAACACTGGCCGCTGATGGTTATTTGATTTTCAGTTTTTTGTTTCTTGCTGAAAAGCTTCGTAGGGTTGGTTAGTAGGTGGACTTAGAATCTAGATGCCTACGTTTTTCTTTTCTAAGTAGACGCAAGAAATTTGGAATTGAGGAATTGGTTTGCGATAGGTTTTTAGTTTAAACAAATAAAACATTAATTTAGGGAAATCTGATCAAATAATTGGGTTTTTAGTGGTTTTGTTCATCTAGTTAAACTAAACTTCAAAAAAAAAACATATCATTCAAAATATATTTGATGATAGGGTTTGATTTTAAAAGTATTTTATATTTGAAAATATATATTTAGATAATATTTTTTATTTTTAAAAATTTATTTTTAATATTAGTATATTAAAATGATTGAAAAACACAAAAAATAATTTAAAATAAAAAAATTAAAGTTTTACAAAAACACTTTTAAAATATAAAAACATACATGCTAAATTTGTGTGATTTACAAAGTTATTTTACTAAGTTACTAAGTTAAATATCATTAAGAGAATGTTTGAAAATGTGGGTCAACCAGTGTTTTTTAAAAAATTATTTTTTTATTAAAAATTAATTTTTTTTATATATTTTAAATCGTTTTGATTTCAAAAATAATTTTTTTAAAAAAATAATTTTTTTAATATATTTTAAAATAAAAATTATTTTAAAAAACAACTACAAATATATTCCCCAATATACCTAAAGCTTGCTTAGAGTTCGTCTTCCCTTCCTCGTCCTTGAGTCGTAAATAATGAGGGATATGGTTAAACATTTTTGTTTGATTCCATTAATTTGACCTCAGTGGAAGAGTATGTGTCATGATCTATCCGCCATTGACGAGTGTAAGGCATGATAGCCTCATTGATCTTGCCTAATTTGCAAGTAAAACCACGTTTAATTCATGGCCTCTTAAAATCGAAAAGCTTTTTCGCTTCATTTTTTCTTTCTTTCTTTTCTTTAGTAGCTTCATATTCTGTTGGTTGTCTGCTCGTATCATCATCATTCATACAATGGTGGACCAGTGGAAGAGAATGGAGCAATTCCCTCCTTGATATTCTCGAAATATTCATTTTAGTCCTCTTTGATTTTATCTCTTCAAATTCACCCTCTTCTTTTTAGATCTTTGCCCCACACTTTTGATTCCCAAGTTGACATTTGCTGTGGCTCTGCCACCCCCACTGTCCATTTTCAATGTCATGGTCATGGTTGTATTAGAGAACAAAACTATTAACAATTTCACATCAAAGTAGCATAGGACCATCTATAGAAGCCGACCATAAATATAAAGAGAGTTTGGTTTTGTAAAAAAAAATGTTTTTAAAAATCATTTTTTAAATTTTTTATGTGTTTATTTGCTATTAAAGAGTCTGATTATTTAATTAATAAAAAATTTAGTTTGGTTTTAAAGAAAGTATTTTTATTTTATTTAAGGTAAAAAACACTTTTCAGATTTTTAAAATTTTTTAAAATGTTATATTATTTATTAATTATATTAAATTTGATCTTTAAACTTTTAATTATTATATATTTTATTTGAATTTTTTTTTTTAATTTTATCTTTTAGAAATATTGTTGAATGAAATACTAAACACCAAATTAAAAGAAAGAAAAGCGTGTGTGTAACATGAATTACATTTTAAGCACAATATTCCAACCATAAGTGTTTTCCATAATTTTCTAAGCTTTTTACATTAATTTTCAACCATGGACCAAACATATGACCATGACTTTTCTCTTTAATTAATCCTTGCCTTTGAATTATAGAGTATGGTATGAAGGTGTTACATGTGGCTAGCTGTCATTTCAGATACACGTATTTATGTGTTGTCGTGTTGAATTGCAGAGAGCATTCCAAGAGTTCTTCCAAACAAGATTAGAGAGACGCCAATTAAGTTTTTTTTTTAGGCCTTTAATCACGCGGATTGTTAAAATTAATAGCTTTCAACTATAATTGGTCCTTGAACAATTATCACCTTGGTTATTATTTTTTTTATATTTTTTTCAATTTCATTTTTCTATTTTATATATGTTCGCACGGTTTAAAACCTGAAAATTTGTTTTGGTTCATGTGTAATACCGTATTTGGGATGTCAAAAAATATCCTATAATTAGATTAATGCTAGAGATTTGATTTTTTTAAAAAAATCTATCTACCTAGTCACACGAAATCAACTCCTAGTCAATTTATCCCGACACTTGCCCATGTTAGATCCGAAAGTTTAATAACATTATCATAAAATCCAAGCGTCATCACACGTAACCATACTAGTTACGTCCAGTTTAACATAACTTCACTTGCTAATAAAAGTTTAGTGATGATAACATCAGCGGCGAAGATAGGCGGCTGCAAGGGGCTCCGACTGCCGCAAGAATTTATTATTTATTATTGTTAAAATGATGTCGCCTTGAGCAATTTTAAGTTTTGACCCTAAAAATAGTGAAATCTAAATTTTGCCCTCCTAATTTTATTCTCCCTAATCTGTCCCCTGGATATCATGATCGTTTAAAATAAAATCACTAGCATTGAAGACAATCTGGGTAGGTTAATCTAGACAGAGATAAAATGAGAATAAAATTAGAAAAAGTTGTATAAAAAAAAAGGGCACTTTCAACAACCATATCTTGATAAGGCATAAAACCTAAAGCCATTTTTATACCAGTTTGTCCCTCGACGCAGCTTCCACATCACATTTCTATCCTTTGACCTCCTCCCCATATTTTAATCCCTTATCTTTCTTTTTTACCACACACTGTCTCATTGAGACGCGAAGCCTCCCGTTCATCGTTAATTATGCACATAATACAAGTCCTTTCTGGATTTAAGAACAAGTTGCTGGCAAAGAAGAAAAGCTTCAAGAAACAAAGGATTAATTCGGAGCCCTTTTCGAAAAGAATGTTTTTTCTATCGAGACAGCGGTGGTGGGATGACGCAAAACTTTAATAAAGAAACGATGGATTGGAGGGAGAAAAACGGTAAAGGGGAGAAGATGCTGCTCGTTAAAAATGAAGAAAAAGATCGATCAGACACCTTATCCAAATATTCTTTACACGACATGGAGGGGCCTGAAGACGTTGATAGAAGCATCGGCATCCAAAAGGAAGCAAGCAGCAGCCTTCTTGTTGATATGAAGGCAGGAATTTCCACTAAAATTTATGATAACTCCATGAAATTATCCCAATTTTCTCTTATGAATGAAACTCTCCATTTTTCTAATTAGCCAAGGATGCTATTAGACTAGACGTTATGTGGTTATGTTTCAGTGTGGGGGTGTTTGGGATTGACAGAATAAAAAAAAAATTGATTTTTTTAAAAATAATTTTACTATTTTGATATGCTAATATTAAAAATAAATTTTAAAAATTAAATCTAGAAGACTAAGCATAGGCAATTGTTTAGTTATATTTTTCACTCAAAAACATCATAAGAACCTCAATAACTCTATTTTCAACACCAAAATATCCTAGAATTAGTTTTAAAAACAAAACTCATACTGAATTTTTTTAAAAAAACTTTTATTAGTCTCAATCTGTTTTTTTTTCAGGCATGGTTAAAGAAAAAAATCAACTACATTGAACTTCCATCTTCGAGATGAACCTAAACCTATGAATATCAAAATCAACTTTTTCTTTTTTATGGTTGGAAAGTGACCAATTAAAAATATTCTTTCCTTTCCTTTTCTGTTAACTTTTTTCACCTCTCTTAGCATTCAAGCATTTACACATAATAGATATAAAGTTTAAGAATGAAACACCTCAAACTATATAAATCAAATATGGAAAATTCAAAAAATTAAAGGATTAGATTACAGTTTTACACATTAAAAATAATTAAATTAAATTATGAATGAATTGAAGCAATCCCAATACATCTATGTTTACTTCTATAATAGCTAGATAAATAATTGTGCTACCTCTTTTAGGATTTTTTTTTAAAAAAATAATATATACTATTATGTTGTCTGACATGAGTGTTTTGGCTACATTACATGCACTAATTAAAGGGTTTTTTTCAATGATGAATAGGGTTTTATTTGATTAATTAGGACTAAAGTAAAGTTCATTAGCTAAGTAAGTGATCAGTGGCTCGTATAAGTGTATATATTCAATTTATTTCTAAAATTATTCAAGCAATTTAATTGATTTATTTGTGGTTTGAGATAAATTAATCCAAGTCATATATTAAACAAATTAACAATGGACTTCAACCAGCACAAGTTTTTAATTTTCATCCAGAAACAACAATCATATCTTTATTTATTTTTTTAAATGACAAACAACTAGAATTAATAAATAATCAAACACAACCATGTATATAAATCTAAATCTATCTATTAAGGACAAATTAATCTCATGATTGTGGTGATTAGATAATCCCATGATTATAGTGATTAGATACTTTATTATAGCCTAGAATAATTATTCATAACACTATATATATACTTGTACTCTTTACTTTTGAATATACAAGAAACACTCAGAATACTCTCATTTCTTTTCTTTACCATACCCTTCTCTCGTTATATTTTATCATATATAGAAAAATAATCTAAATATAATATCTAGATTTATATACATTACACGTATAATATTACTATTTTTTTATCTTTGAAAAGTCAATTAATAGCAAATTATTATTTTTTTGGAAGAAAAGGATTGAACGAGAATGAGAAAATAGCTTTATTGATATATGATATATGTTCATAAAGTTTATGTATTGTCAATGTTATATGATAGCATGTGACTTGCCCGCTGCTTTCAAAACAATAACGTTGCTGCGAAGGTAAAGCTTATGGCAATGACCACAGCCTCCGATGAACAAAACGCCGTGCTGGTTAGCTGACCCAATGGCCGGATTTTGAAGTGCTTTTAAGATGCACATCATGTTCTTTAAATGGAAGGAGAATCTGCTTTAATAAAAGCATGCAGTATTTCGGGGTTAAAGGATGTTAATAGTTGTTTTTTAAATTATTTTTTATTTGAAAATATATTAAAATAATTTTTATTTTATTTTTTTAAAATTATTTTTGATATCATAACATTAAAATAATTCAAAAATATTTAAAAATATAAAAAAATAATTTTTTTCAAAAACAACAGTGTTACGGGCCAGATTCCAATTGTCTACTTCCACGTTGCTCCCACATCCACGTGGTTCTGTTCTTGAATGGAATTAGGATATATTTAGTTTATGAATTCTTTTTTATTTTCGCAAGAAATGCATTGCAATAAAAAAAATTATATAGCCAAAGATAATAGACAACAACAACATCAGATTCAAGGCAATATTATCAACACAAAGCAGTCAAGTCTCTTATAATCCCAGCAAATCTTGTTTCTGAGTGAGAATGGTTTCGATCAGCACCAAACATGCTCAGACCAGCTGCAACAGGTCTACAAGAATGTATTTTCATGAGCTCAGCCGTAACGAAGTGTATCCAATATACCAAAAAATGGCGAGACGTCAAGAAATCCCATATAAATCCGAAGAACAAAAGTCTTGTTTGTATAGAGTACTGAAACAATGCATAGCAGAACACCGTGGTAAACTGGAAATGAAAAGGCGTACGAGGAGAAAATGAAAAAAAATAATTATTTTTCCTTTTTTTGCACTTATTTATAACTCTTATCAGTCCTGGTATTCTAATTTTTTCTGGTTTGCAAGATGGCAAGAAAAAAAAATAGTTGAGAGGTCCGCACCTATAAATTCTTGGAAATAACCAGAACCTGCTTACGGCTACAAATGTACTAGAAAGCAAGAGTAACATTAAAAGAAAAACCTTGACAAGCAATGCAAAGTGACCTAAAAATATTTCTTGATTTCCAAGTTTTCTTAGAAGCACGTGAGGATTAAACGTTCATTTCTAGACTAAAAACTTCCTCTCTTTTTAGGGTCAATTCGTTTTGGTTCATCAAAAGAAATTATTCAGTTATTTTAAGTCTTATAATTATATGGAAATAGATTTTTTAAATAGATTTTTAGGTTTATCAATATTATAGCTACTTGTTTCATCACTTCTATGATAAAGTGATTATTTGAATAACCATTGTTTGAAAGCTCATCCTCCTTATGATCCTCAAATATGATTGGAAGCTCTTATAAGTTATGAACCCGGTAGAAATTAGATTTATGATTTACCCATGACATTAGCCTAGAAACTTAGGGCACACCGTATTATTTTAACTATAAACACACCACATTTCAGCTCAAGTTATAAATCACAGGACTTTGATGAAATTGTGCAAAAAAGGATTCATGAACAATGATTGTTGAGATGAAGAATATGAGAGTAGAAATACTGCAACAAAATAAGATATATTGGGCTTAACTAAATGCAATTATGATGTACTTCTTCCTTCCTTGACTTTCTAGTTCAGGTTTTTTTCTTCAATTTCTATTTTTTTTTAGCACCTTTGATGTGATATATCAAGTATATATATTTTATATTGTTGATTTGATTGTATTTTAATTGGAATTTTAATAGTTTCTTGCTGGAATTTTAATGTAGTGTTCATTTCTATTTATTTTTTTTTAATGTTTGTGCATAAAATTCTACCTATCTCATTGTTATGTATTATTTTTATAAATTTTCTTTTATTTTTTTTAATTATTGTTGTAGGTTTATTATGAGCAAGCAATTGTAGACTTAAGGATCATAAAAAAAAATTTAAAATCTATGGTGGAATCACCAACGAAAAGACTATTCCATTAGTATTTTCACTAGAAATATTGCACCCATTTTAAAACTTTTTGTAAAACTCATAGAATGTGCAACAAAAAACTCTATCAAAAAAATAAACAACGATAGAATTTTTTTTATGAAAAATGAGCGATAAAAGTTCAGTTTTAGCCATAAATATTTCATCGGCAATTCTATCACTATTGCAAAATATCAACTAAATTACTAATAAAATTAACAGGATATTTTTTGAGAGTAATATCTCGTTGCTCGTTGCTAATTTAGATGATATTTTTCAAAGCGGATAGAATCTTTACTATATGCTTTCATAATATTCCATCAGTATATTTTATTGAAGTTGTAAAATGAAGGATCTTGAAGTTTTGTTATTGTTGTTAATTTTTAATGCCTTTGATAAGTATTCAGTAAATATGAATGCATAAAATATTCACAGTTAAATTTATTCATGAATACGATATGGTATGATATGAATACATAAAAGAACTAGTATTGATGTAGAACTGGTTCGGGTAGATCAATTAAAATATCGCTTACTTTTTTATTTATTAAAATATCATTTAGGTTTATATTTTCTTAAAGTAAAAAATCGGATCAGTTCCCAGCTTGCGACCTGTTGAAGATATTATCAAATCTACTGAAGATAATACTGATACTGAAGATAAACATGATCAGGGATTGTGATCCCTGACCATACCTGATCATACCTGACCATACCTGAACAAGAGGGATTGCTATCATGATCAAGGATCGCTAATACTGAAGATAATCGTGATCTCTAATCATATCTACAATGAAGACAATATTGATACTGAAGATAAACATGATTAAGGATTACGATCATAATCAGGAAGTCCGGATATTAAAAAGATCATGATCAAGGATTGTAATCCCTGACCATACTTGACCATACCTGCACAAGAGATATTTGAATTTGAAGATAATCATAATCATATCTACAACAGATATCCTAGAAATTAAGTGTATATCTTATCATTAATTGTATCTTTAATTATAGGATTTTTTTAATCAGAGATGGTATTATATATAAGACCATAATGTAACAATAAACATTATCAAGGAAACATATTTTTTTGTATCTCTTTATTCTTCTGATCTTCAGTTCTTCTCTCTTCATTCTTCTTTTCTTTATGGTATCAGAGCCATTGACTCACGTCACACAAATGGCCTTCTTTGCAACAAACACCTTTGATGTCATTGCTAATGGCATTCCCCCCTTGTTTCTCCTCCAGCCATAAATGTCACAAAACTCTCAAAAGACAACTATCATGTCTGGAAAGCTCAATTAATTCCTTTCTTTCGTGGTCAAGGTATCTTTGAATACCTTGATGGTACCATTCCCATTCCACCTAAAGAAATTTCTATGGCTGTAACCTCTTCTGTCATCCCAAACCCTCTATATGAACATTGGCAGCGACAAGATGCCATCACAATTGCTATTCTGTTCTCTATAATTTCAGAAAATGTTCTTATCCAAGTGGTCTCGCACACTATCTCTGCTGCAATTTGTTGTGCTCTAGCCAAATTCTTTTCTTCTCAATCACGTGCTCAAGTTATTCAACTCTGCACTGAAGTTGTAAACACTCGTAAGGGTGCACAACCTGCTCATGACTTCTTTATGCAGATCAAACGCATGACAGATGAACTTGTTGTTGCCGGTCATGCTCTTCATTGTGATGAAATCATCTCCTATCTACTATCGGGTCTTGGCCATAATTATGACTCCTTTATCACTACCATCACAGCACACACAGATCCTGTAACCTTAGAGGAAGTATATGCTCTCTTACTCACCACAGAGTCACGTCTGCAACATCACAATTCACCTACTGTCTAGCCTGTTGTCCATATGGCTACTCGTCAACACTCTTCTTCTTCTTCCTATAGAGGGTGAAATATGTATAAAGGCAGAGGCTGGAATTACAGAGATGTTCCTTTCTTTAATGGTTCTAATGGCAGGAACATTTTTCATAGAGATACTATGATATGTCAGGTTTGTGATAAACCTGGCCATTCTGCAAAAAAATGCTACCATCGATTTGATGTCACATACCGTGACAATACTGCAAAATCCAGTAATCTGCAAGGTCTGATGGCTACAACAAGTTCTGTTTCTGCATCTGATTGGCACCCTGATACTAGTGCTACACATCATTTCACCAATAATATGGATAACTTAAATCTACGGAGTGAAGACTATATTGGTTCAAATCATGTCCTTGTTGGCAATGGTGCAGGTTTGCAAATCTCTCACATTGGTTCCTCTATTTTAACTCCCTCCAAAACACCGTTTGTGCTCAAACAATTACTGCTTGTTCCTGAAATTAAAAAAAAAATCTTATTTCTTTTCAACAATTTTGCAGTGATAATCTTGTATTCTTTGAATTTCATGATCATTTTTTTCTCATTAAGGACTACTCAGGGAAAATCCTTCATTGCGGCACCTTTAAAGATGGCCTGTATTCCTTCTCCAACCTGTCAGACATATTCTCCTCTCATGCACTCACTGTTGTATGAGAGTCTTATCAAATATGGCACAACAAGCTTGGTTATGCATCCTTTTCAGTTCTTTAAAAATCTATTTTAGCATTTACATTACCTGTTGCAAATAAAAAGCTTCTAGTTTGTTCGAATTATCAACTAGCTAGAAGCAGTCAATTATCTTTCAAAACCACCAATCATAAGTCTATTAATCCATTAGACATAATGCATACTGATGTTTGGGGACCAGCACCCATCTTGTCAAACAATGGTGCTCGATATTATGTATGTTTTTTAGACGATTGCACTAAATTCATATGGTTATTTCCTCTTAAACTCAAATCTGATGTTGATATAGTTTTTTTGCTCTTTAAAACTTCAGTTGAACGACAGTTTAATCATCCCATAAAAAATATTTAATCTGATTGGGGAGGCGAATATTGTCATATGTCTACACTGTTAACTCAAATTGGCATTTGTCATCGTAAAGCATGCCCATACACTCATCAACAAATGGGTGCAGATGAACATCATCATAAACAAATTGTTAAGGTCGGTCTTTCATTACTCTCTCATTCTAAACTCCTACAACAATTTTGGGAAGATGCCTTTCTCACCGCCATATATATTATCAATCGTCTTCCCACTCCTATTCTTAATAAAAAATCTCCATACGAAATTGTTTATCGTCATACTCCTAACTATCATTTTCTTAAAGTTTTTGGTTGTGCATGCTGGTCTTATCTTCAACCATATAACAAACACAAAATTGACTTTAGATCTAAAAACTGTATTTTTATTGGTTATAGCTTGGACCATCATGGATATAAATGTCTTGATCTTGCAACAGGTAAAGTTTATGTATCCCGTCATGTCGTTTTTGATGAAAACAAATTTCCATATCAACATTTTGAGAATCATTCCATTGTTTGTCCAGACACTCCATCTATCACCATTTCATTTCTAAATATTTTTTCTTCCTTGTCACTAACACCTGCAGGTACAAGTGAACTCCCATCATTGCCACACATTGACGCTCCTCTGCAGTATCATCTTCTATTTCGGAGCTGCCAACTCCATTCCCAATTGTTACAGCCCCTGCCTCTCCTCCCAGGCCACTTCCTCATCCCACAGACACTACCAGCTCCTTCAAACAATCACCAAATGGTTACAAGATCAAAAAACCACATTTCTAAACAAAAAAAAAAACCTGATGGACACACCTTGTATCCACTGCCCCGAGCACTACAGGCTACTGCCTCTCTCCCCTACAAAGAACCTACCTCATTTACTAAAGCCTCCAAATCGTGTCACTGGCGGTCTGCCATGAACACTGAATTCAATGCCTTGCTCCGAAATCAAACCTGGGAATTGGTCCCTCCATCTCGCCATGTTAATGTCATTAGTTGTCGTTGGATTTTCAAGATTAAAAGGAACGCTGATGGCTATATTGAAAGATATAAGGCACGACTGGTTGCTAAAGGATTTCATCAGCAGCTAGGGGTGGACTTCAATGAAACCTATAGTCCGGTTGTGAAACCACCAACTATCTGGCTGGTTTTGTCAATTGCAATCTGCAACAATTGGAAAATTCATCTGCTGGATGTCCAAAATGCCTTTCTTCACGACAATCTATCAGAAGAGGTTTACATGGATCAACCTCCAGCTTTTAAACATCCTCAGTTTCCTGACCATCTCTGTAAACTCAAACGCTCCTTATATGGCCTTAAACAGATGCCTCGTCAGTGGTTTTCATGCCTTGCTGCTATGTTGATGCAATTCGGTTTTGTTGGCAGCAAGGCAGACTTATCACTATTTGTTCACGCCGACAACACCAGCATCATCTACGTCCTCATTTATGTTGATGATATTATCATCACCGGTTCTAATGATGTTGTTGTCAAAGAAATTATCCAGCGCCTGCACAAAGAATTTGCTATCACTGACCTTGGTTCTCTCAGCTTTTTCTTAGGTATTGAAGCAATACGTGATGTTACAGGTTTCTACTTAACTCAATGCAAATACATTGTTGATCTGCTCACAAAGTCTAAAATGGATGGTGCCAAGCCGTGTTCCACTCCAATGTCCACCTCTGTGACTTTGACAACTGATACCGCAACATTTGATGATCCTACTCTGTACAGAAACATTGTTGGTGGCCTTCATTATCTTTCATTCACTCGGCCTGATATTGCCTTTGTCGTTCATCATGTTAGCAAATTCATGCATCAACCGAAACAATCCCACTGGTTATGTGTCAAAAGAATTCTGCGTTATCTCAAACACACCATCTCCTACTGCTTACTGTTGTCTTGCAACAACTCCTTCACTTTTTAGGCGTTCTCTGATGCAGATTAGGCAGGGAACACAGATGATCGTCACTCTGTTGGTGCTTATTGTGTCTTCCTTGGATCCAATTTAATTTCTTAGCGTAGCAAACAACAAGCTACAGTCGTTTGTAGTAGTATCGAGGCTAAATATAAAGCTCTCGCGGACACTGCAGCTGAACTTCAGTGGTTACAATATTTAGCTGCAGAACTTAGTCTGCCCCGCTCACAAAGTCCCACTCTTTGGTGTGACAATATTGGTGCCATGTATTTATCCTCCAATCTAGTGTTTCATGCCCGCACAAAGCACATCGAGATTGACTTTCACTTCGTCAGGGATCTGGTTTCTAAAAAAAAAAAATTGTCAAGTTTCTGACCCGAGCTTCGAGTCAGGTCGAGCTCATGGGTGGTTCATTTTATCCTCAAAATCTGAACAAGAGGTGGGGAGACAAGATCTTGGGTAACTTGGCAATTTTTTCTCCTCCATAGGCTCATCTTAGGTTTGTATAACAGAACCAGTGGTTTTATAATGGATGTTGACATTTCTTGTAGCAAAGATCAAATTTTCTGGATCACCAAATATCATCACAACAATTTGGTTGAAGTAAGAACAATTCGGGTCATGATCGTATTCATTATCTGTCAATACGAGGCCAAGTAAGAACACATAGAGCTATAGAAAATAGAGAGACCTAAGGCCTTAAATTGTTGGTGAGGATACTGTTTAGTGATGTGTCCTTTGTTCTCTGCTTTGCAAATAGTTCTTTATAAATAAATAAGTAAATAGAACAAGTGCATTACTGATGATTGATATTCTCCACCACTCCTAGCTTAGCCGCCCGTCACCCATTCTTTTAAAAAACAAAAAAAGAAAGAAAGAAAGAAAGTGAAGGGGTGGGTGATTAGCCAAATTTAGTGGAGTTTTTATGGGTGGTAATCACAAGCATTTCTTGCATTCATCCTCCATCTATCAAAGCAAAAAGACCTGTCCTGGCTATTGTTCTTCTTCTCCTTCCTATTTAATTGATCCTTTCTTTACTTGTCACCAAGAAATGTATCACCAGACATTATTAGTCCATTGCCAATAGTTAAGCTAATCTTTCTACTATTAGTACAAATAGCAAAATTTCATCTCTCTCAGTCAAAACAAAGGCCACCCTGTTCTTGTTACTGTCTCCATTGATTCTATCAGAACATAGGTGAGAAATTAAGAAAGCTCAAATGGATTTGCTCTCATTCTCACAAAATCACCCCCATTATTGTGCTGCTTTCCTGAGCCTGCTCTTCATTTTTGAAGGTAAAGAGAGTTGGTTTGATTTCCTGAATTGCATTGAAACTACATTAAATTAAGTGCTGAGAAGATTTGTCCATGCTTTCCTTTTCAGGTGTTTCTGGCGCTAAATTCACATTTGTTAACAAATGTGATTTCTCAGTCTGGCCAGGAATCCTAGGCAGTCCAGAACTAGACAGCACTGGCTTTGAGCTTAGGAAAGGTAGTTCTCGCTCCTTCCAAGCTCCAACAGGCTGGTCTGGTCGCTTCTGGGGCCGATCAGGCTGCAATTTCGACTCCTCAGGCCATGGTTCCTGTGCTACTGCAGACTGTGGCTCTGGGCAAGTGGAGTGCAATGGTGCAGGAGCCACACCGCCTGCCACTCTAGCTGAATTCACTCTAGGCTCAGGCTCCCAGGATTTCTATGATGTTAGTCTTGTTGATGGATACAATTTGCCAATGATTGTAGAAGTGAGTGGAGGTTCAGGGGAGTGCGCGTCGACAGGGTGTGTCACGGACCTTAATAGGAGGTGCCCGACGGAGCTGAGAACTGAGGGCGGCAGTGCTTGTAGGAGCGCCTGTGAGGCATTTGGGAAGCCTGAGTTCTGCTGCAGCGGCGAGTACAACTCACCAGCATCTTGCAAGCCTTCAATGTATTCTCAAGTGTTCAAGAGTGCCTGTCCGAAGTCGTATAGCTACGCATACGATGATGCGACTAGCACTTTTACATGTACAGGCGCAGATTACACCATCACATTCTGCCCCAATTTCCATAGGTAAAATCGTTATTATTATCTGCTTTTGGAGAATTATTGAAAGCATTTGGATAATCGTTCACGATTCTTGTCTGTTTATGCGAGTCTGCTCCGTGACAATTAATAAACAGGCGGCGACGGCTTTAAGTATTTTAATTAATCTATGTTCATGATTGGATATTTTAATTAATTTATGTTCATGATTGGATATGACGGTTTGATTAATTTGGAATATATTCTTCTTGTTGCAGTCTGAAGTCTTCAAGTGATGCGCCTCCACAAGCAATCGGGGGGACAGCCATTGATGGGCCAGGGACAGAGGTGGGAGGGACGGTCACCGGAACCTCAGCACAGGAAGCTGAATTACAAAGTTCATGGCTGGCAAGTTTGGCCATTGGAGAGTCAACAGGAACCCAAACCCACCATTCTTTAGTTCTCCAATTTGCATTAGTCTTTGCCACATCTCTCATTCTTTCCAGCTCTCACTTGTAGTCATCACTACTTGTCTCTCACATTCCAAGCTATTCAGCTGATAAATCAGTAACATGGAGACCGATTGAGAAAGTTGACGAAACCCAGATTGCAAAAACACCCATCCTCCAAATTCAGCATATTTAGTGTTAAACAAATGTTTTAGGAATATGTACCTTAAAGCATATTAGTTATATTTCAGAAATATAATGTGTTTCTTTTTTTTATTGTTATGGGATCTTTTGGGTGTATTTTTGGTAATGAGGTTGAAACATTAGTTTTTAAAAATTTAATTTTTTTTAATGTGTTAATGTTAAAAATAATTTTTAAAAAATAAAAATATGTATTATCTTAATGTATTTTTAAATAAAAAATATTTTAAAAAGTAAGTATTACCAAACTCATCATTATATTTTAAAAAATAAATATTATATTAAAAATATCATCTTCTTATATTTTCTTGCCGTTTCTATTGTCATGTAGCCTAAAAAATAAAAAATAAAAAGAATACAAGAAAGTGAAAGAAAGAAAGAGTCTTTGTGGGTTGAGGTTGTGGACAAAAAGGACAACCTTTATTGTTGACGTGAATACTTGTAGAAAATATTCGAAAGTGGAAGGCCACTTTACGGGAATCCCATGCTTGGCAATTTGTTTGCTGTTGAAAAAAGTAATTAGGTTTCTTTTTTTTCTTATTTTTTTATTTTTCTTTTTTTTCTTTAGGCTTTATTTAGGTACTTTTAACAGGTTAAGATAATAAATAAGTTTGTTTCTCATCATATTATATTAAATTTAAAAAATAAATATCTTGTATAGAATACAGGAAAGTACGAGTTTCAATTCTAAAAAATAAATATAAATAAAATTATGATCCAGATTATTGATTGTTAGGCATTGTAATCAGAAAATACTTTGAAAAAATTTAAATTTTTTATTTTTTTAATTTCAAATTAATATGTTTTTGATGTTTTCAGATTATTATGATGTGCTAATGCTAAAAATATTTTTTAAAAAATAAAAAAAAATATTATTTTAATATATTTTTAAATAAAAAATATTTTAAAAAACAATCACTATCACACTCTAAATAATCAAAACAAAATAACCTAATGAATGGCTCACATGATAGGAAAGAAACTTGATTTTGATATTCAACAACCAGTAAAGGTGTGGTTTTTTTTTTTTTTAAGAAGATTTATATGCATAAAATGCTTGGAAAATGAAGTAATAAAGTTGAAAAGCAAAATGAATCATGTTACATAAAGTAAATAAATGAACTAACTAAGAAGCAACGGGTAAGCAAAATCTGCAAGTACCTCTCTGGGTTTGGGATGCTGTTAACCCTGGTGGAGAGATGGGCTCGGACAGTGTTTTGTTACAGTGAGTCTTAAAGTGTGCTCCGCAACGTGGTAATTTGATTTTTCTTTTATTTAAAATTAAATATTTTTATATTTTTAAATCGTTTTAATATATTTCTAATTAATTATCACATAAGTTCCTTAATGTAAATGTTGGACGCACTCAGGAACTATGATGTCGAAGACCAATCATATCATGACGTTCTTGAACTGTGTTGAGAGATTGATGCACGGATGGTTGCGTTTCAGCAGTACAAAGTCAGCAGCTAAAGATTCGCTATCTTTTTTCAAAGATTTCCTTTTAGGTCTCAGAAAAAAACAGTGAAGAATTTGAGTTACGATATTACCCGACTGATAGGGCAAATGGCTTTTATATTGCTCAATAAATAAGATATAAATATAATAAAAACTTAATCCATTGGTGTTCATTATCGTCCCTATTCTTTCAAGAAATAAAAGAAATCTTGTTGTAAAAAATCCACTGCCAACACTAAGAAAAAAGAAATGAAAAAACCTATTGCATATGGGAAGTGGAAGTGTTTGATGTCGCGGGATTGACCCGGCTAAGAAACCAGGTATTTCCGAGAAAATTTTAAAACAATACATTTGAAATTTTAATATTTTACATGAAAAAATCAAACCACCAAAACTTGTAAATTAGTGAAGATGTTGAGAAAATTGGTTCAAGTGGATAGTAGCTTCCTGACCTGGAGATTTTGACATTAAATCCCGACATTTCTTAGACAAGTAGCACATGCATTGCACCCTTATTTTCAAGAACTGGTGAGATATCACAGATTGCAAAATAGATGATTGGACAACGGAAGTGGAGATTTGCTAACAAACAGCAAAATATATGTGATGATGATCAGGCTAATTTGCATGGTCCTATAAAAAGAGAATTTGTGGGCATCACAATTATTAGGGAAGGAAATAAAAGCTGAAGAAGCCAATATAAGTAAGATCCAAATTGCCGCCCACTGGCCATTGTAGATTAGCGCTCGGAGAACATCAGATGTGATGCTTAGCCAACTTGTGTGGTGGAGCCACACCAACGCATCTAACTTTATTTTTTCCTGAAGATAAGAGAACATTGGTCTGCATCTCCAGCGTGCTTTTCAAGATGTGAAGGTTTGTGTCGAATGATGCATTATTACGACATTAGGAAAGAAGAACTGCATCCGACCAGAGCATCCTTACTAGATGATCCCCGGCCTACAGTCTCAAAAAGGCAAGGAGAAATAGCAGGAAAGCAAGCGTCACCGAGCTTGTATGCAAACTAAAGAAGGGTTATAGCTATACCAGACTCGAAAATGCAAAAAACATAGATCCAGAAGAATAATGGTTTTCATGGAGGGGAAATTCAAGTCATGGCATATTCGTTTCTCTACTCTGTACACACAGTATGTGCCACAATATTAAAAAGCAAGCAGTTCCATACCGCCAATAAACGTTAGTTTATTTGATCCACAGAGCATCATATAGCTTTTGCACTGTTTGTGATTGTCCATTACGCAGACGGTCTTTGTTTAGTCAAGGACGGCCATACGTAGATACTTTCAAAGTAATGTTGATGCTCAGATGAAGATAAGGAATCTTTTGTCAAAAGCTTCAAGCCCTCTCACCTATAGCAGAAGTAAGTTCAAAAAGGAAATCATAAGAAGCAACTAAAACCAATAAAAAAACAGCATCTTTATGTTGAGCCAAGATAATAATAATAATAATAATTATAATTAAAAACGGCATCTCCAGGCATTCCTTTCCAGTTGGCGAATCATCAACCAATCAGACCTACACAATTTAGTTCCTAGGATTGCACAATATAAGGGACTTCGGACCCACCACTATAGCAGGCTAATATACTGCATCCAGCAAGTAAAAAAAGTCCTCTACATGGTAATTGCTGCATGACACAGATAAATGGAGGAGTACCCTTTACCTAAAAATACTGGATACGAACGAAAAATAAAAGGCCGCGAGAGTTTATAACGTATTCTAACAAGTAATGGGTAGCAGTGATGCTTTTCATAGCTGGGCCAGGAGTCGTCACCGGCCATACAACAAATTCAGCCCATTTTCTTCAACTTTCTCTAGTAGTTTGTCCAACGTATCTCCTCTTTTAGGGCTAAAGAATATTGCTTCCAAAGGCCCAGAATTTCTTAACAAGAGTTTGACGGTACAAGCAAGGGCATTGTGGAACTCTTCAAAAAAAGGTGCTGTCAAATGGCACATCCATTTACTGGGTATAGAAGAAGCGGGACGAGTTTAGCAGGAAAAGGAGAAAACACATCAGTGTGTGCTAGCCATATGTTAGTATTAGTGCATTTAGAATTAATGGTTGCAGGCACCTTTTGCCAACTGGTGAAGAAAACTTGTGAATCTAGACAGCCTCAGACTGATAACAAATTGTCAATGACATAAGAATTCCTCATCAGATTGCATCAAGCATATGATTTAAACTTTGTTGGGAAAATAAAAAAACACACACACTGGTCAGGAAGATAACAGGATGTGAATTGAGGTAGTGACACAATTTGGATAAATTATGATTGCCACTCTAGTTTTGTCAAGGTAGAAATGTATCCAAGAATATATTACAGTTGCAAAAAATTTGGTGGCCATTGAGTATAAGATTTACTGATCCAAATTTAGTGATTCTTGACTTGAAAAAAGGGGAAGGTAAGACATGCAGCATAAATTATTGAAACAGAAAGTTAACAGAAACATAACTTACAAGTCACGGGCAACTATGACATCAAAAGTGTTGGAGATATTATAAGTTACTTCCTCATCCCAATGCAATGTCATAGTCTTCAATTTTGTATTGCCAAATGCTGTGGACCTGGCATCTATGCTATGACGAATGTCTGGATGTTAAAGAACATAAAAGATAAAAGAGAAAGTGGAGCAATGCCACGCTCATTCTCAAAGTGAATATAAAAGTTTTGAATCATAACCCACCAAACCAACAAAAAATTAGTTCTAAACTGATGTTCCCATTGGCAAAGCTAATGACCAGCACAACCAAAGAGCCAAGCCTCTGATATGGCTATGTGATGACTTATGCATCCTTGTATCTCTAATTGACACACCAGAAACAAACATATTTAAACTTTATTCAAAACCGCTATTGTTATCTTCAAAATAACCTTTCTTTTTATAAATGAGAAAATACAAAACAATGTAAGACATCTTGAATCTCGATGACAGAAAGTAAATGTTTACAATAACTTCAAATCTTAAAGAAGATGCAAGCAAGGGCTAGCCCAGGATGAAGACCGTACAACCTGATTCATATTCTGATTACTAGAGCAGGCCTTGAGACCAATTCTAGGCTCAATCACTAACAATTTGAGAAACTTAGAGCTTAACATTAACTGAAATCGAAACAAGTATATATTGAATCATGGGCAACTTGAAATTCTCAGAAGATAATGCAAACAGAATTCAATTCCACAATCTATGTACATGCTTCCAATTGACATGTTAATTTTTCAATGTGGTACAGACATGAAATCTTCTTATGACTCTTATTCAACGAATAACCCCAATCAGACAATAGCACGCCACTGCCTTAGGTTTAGAAAAGATTCAACCATCTAAACTTCTCACATCATATCTTACCAAGCTAACCTAACTTATCATGAAATCTGAACATGTCTGCATGTGACAAGCAAAAATATGAAAGGACATCTTCAGATGGCCACTGACCTGGATAACAACACCTTTATAGTGAAAGTAACAAAGACAACAAATAAGATGCTCATGCCATTTAAATTTTCTCCCACAAGTATTCAAGTTTCATTCTCCCACCAATCCAAAACGGTGTTAAACAACTAACAATTGTGGTGCATATCAACTGCCATTATGAAATCAAATGTAACCACATAACCATGTTCTATCAAAAGTGTCTTCCAGAATCTGTATAAATGATAAACTTATCTTAAAATCAACATTCTTGAAAAAGCTGAATAAATGATGAACTCCACAAATAAGATACCTAATTAAAATCAAAGGAATAGTAAGAAAAAGTGCTATCTATATGCTGACAAGAGGTATCCAAAATGTTCATCAAAATATAATCTTTTTTAAGTACCCCCTTGCATTCTATACTTTTTTTTTCCTTAGAACAAGATAAACAAACAACTTGAAACAACAAAATCAAGAATTACAAGCAGAACTTACACACTGGACCAGTGTTATCAACACTGTATCTATTAGAAACCTCAAAATCACTCAAATCAGCACCGTTATCCAATCTTTGCCTGCACAAAATCCCACACGCATAAATCAACAACGAAAACCCAAATCAAATTTCAATTTAAATTCATAAATAACATTATCAGTTTGATAAAATGCCTTAAACAAAAGGCAACATAAACTTACTTAACGAAAGTTTGGGACTTGCATCAACAGGCAAAGCGTAGCAAATGCAAACATCTATATATTTTGATTCTCCATTGACATGGTCTTCAACTGCTTGGCCTGGTATCAAGTTAAATCCTAGATGGGTTTTCTAGAAATTCGCTTGATAGCACTGGGTGATTGATTATCTGCAAAATAATTGGTTTTCGACAGTGTCCCAAACTAACATACAAGCTACAAAAACTAATCAAGTTACATAAACATGTCATAATTGACTTGTTGGGAGAGATTAAGGAAGCACCAGGATTTTCATGGGATTTGCGAAGAAGGAAGGGCTTGGCGTAAGATTGCCCATCTTAGAGATGATGGTTTTGTATTTGCTCTGGCTTCCATTGCATTCTTGTTTTTAGCCAAGTTGGCTCCTTTGTTATATTTCAGGATACTCACATTCCTGATTCTTCAATTTTATTTTGTTTTTATTTTTAGTACTCATAACATTTTTGTTTTATAGATTGAAAAGATCATCTCCCTAACTTTCGTGTATAAAAACTATTTAAAATTTTCTAATCAAGATTTTGAGTATAACCCAATATGCATGATCATGCTTTGTTCAGTGTAAATGCTTATAAGAATAGAATTTATTTTCTCTTTTTTTGGAATTTATATTTACATAAACCACAGTGCTGCTATCATGGATGCAAAATCCAAATCTTGAAATACAAAATCCTTAATTAAGGTTCTAGTGAAAATATGAAAGCCTCATTTTCACCTGTATTCTCAAGTCAAAGCCTTTTTAAAATGTTAGGTTTGAACTGAAGGAGTATATTGTTAAACTTGTAAAACCAAAATATACTTTACCCTTAGCAACAATTGAATTTAGGGGCAAGCAAGGCATAATTTGGTTATAGGAATGAAAATTGATCAAACATATAATAAAATCATACAAGTAGAATTTATGAAAAAAAATAATACAGGTATATTTGTTTTGAAAATATATTAAAATAATATTTTTTTTATTTTTAAAAAAATTATTTTTAATATTATTACATTAAAGCAATCTAAAATAAAATAAAATAAAAAACAATCTAAAACAAAAATAATAATTTAAAAACACGGTTGATTACAAAAACAAATACCACTTGATACAAAAATCAAATGTCTTAATCCAAGAAACGTGATATGAGAACTACAGCAACAAGCAATAAACTTTACCAGCTGGACATCTAAAAATTGAAGTTACTAAACAATAAATCTTTGATTGATAAACAATCCCTAAGCAACTGTTGAAGCTGGACTAAATTTCCTGTCTGTGTAAATCTTCGAGTATACCTTCTTTGTTCTTATTGCTAGGAGCACATCTAGCCCAAACCCAATAACACAGGCAAGAGCCATTATCAGGAAGACAAGGAAATAGCAATGGGGACCAACACAGGTATTGCCTCCACCAGCAGGGCTTCTAGCGGCTTGAGCATCGTAAAGATAACCAGCAAGCAGGCCAGAGAAGAGGAAGGATCCCAGTGGAAGATTAAGAATGAGAATGTTGTATAGCAAGCCATAATATTTGAGACCAAATAGTTCTGAGGCTACTGCGACAGTTATTGTCAGACGAACTCCATAGCATATTCCAACCAAGATTGAGCCAATATATAGTGATCCGGGCAAGGCCAATGCCATGATGACATACCCTAGTGTCATTAGGACTTGAGAAGCTGCATTCCATAGAGGTCTTGGTGTCCCGAATTTCCTGCAAATAACATGATGGGTGTGAAATATCAAAAGCTGAGCTGTGAAGTTCGAGATGTGAGGAGTTCAGAAACTGAAATAGAGAGTGACAAAGACATACCAGAGGAGCTGTTCTGATACCAGACCGGAAATAATACGTCCGAAAAATCCCCAGATGCTGGTGAGAGAAACAAAAATGGATACATCAACGTATCCAAGAGCCAGGCCCATCTGCCCCAAGTTGTTCATTACACACATTCCAGTACCCACACCACAGAGGAATGATAGGAACAAAATCCAGAAATCATATGTGCGTATCATTTCGATGATTGTGTGATCCTCCCCAATCACTGGTCGTTGCTTGATTCCAGCATTCTCCACTTCAACACTGACTGTTGTTGCTGGCTCTGGCTTCTGTGGCTTTGCTGGTGAATCTTCTGGGCCAACAAGTAATGGTTCCTTAATCTGCTGCTCAATATCCGAATTGGACTTGAGCTTCAACAGAACCGAATATAAAGGAACAAATAATGGAGTTGCTAGAAGGAATATTAGTCCTGCAACAAATACAAGGGAGACAACATGACCATGATTTCCAGTGATGTCAAATGCCAAGAGATAGGCAGCTGCTATAATGGCAATGGCATTAAAGATGTTGAAAAATCTGGCTTCTTCCTTTTCCTCTATAGGACCTGCAGCAGATGTGGTTTCGCGGAGGAAAGGAATAGCAGCAAGGCAAATGATAGCAGGAACAATAGCAAGAATTAAGAGAAATGCAGAAGGATTGGAGTTGAAAAGAGCTGTGCAAATATCAGTAAATATTGCTGTACTGAGTCCTACATAACCCTTCAGGATTCCAGAGACTGGGCCGCGATTGTTTGGAAAGTTCCGCATGCAAGTTACAAGAACTGCCGTGTTCATCCATGTTGTGCTGTTGCCTCCCAGGCACAAAAATATACACATCTGTAGCAGAAAACAAACACTAGTTAATTTGGTTATGAAGCGCACTTAATTACTCGAAAGGATTGATGATCCTGTGACACTACAGCTAGATGGATTCAATGGCTGGACAGTATATGGTAAATGCTTGGAATACCTGCCAGTAAGGAAGAGGATGGATACGCTGGCTAACAACAAGCCATTGAACTCCATATCCTATGAGCCCTTCAAATGATCCAATAAGGAGTATTACAGAAGTTGACCAACGATCTGAAGCAATGCCAGACAATAGACCAAAGGCCTTTCCAACGTCTTTAGCAACAGATAGAGTATTGAGCTCCAGCTGAGTAAGAGCCATGATTGATTTTAAAGCATCAGAGTAGTTGGAAAAGGTGTAGTTGTTACCGCAGATTGCCTGCACCCATATTGCAGTAACAAACCCTAACCATTTTCCAGAAGGAGATGCAGGAGATAACAATGGACACATGACTAAGAAGAGCGCAGAAGAACAAGAGAGAGCTTGAAGTATTTGCTTTGGTTTTGAACTCCATGTGGGATTGAGCTATCGCAATAAATACTTCTTGTTTTGCATTCATTACAAGCAAGCCTTGGATTCACCCTGTTTTTACAATTCCGCAACTGGTGTTACAAGACCAGATCAATGGTGGCTCATGCATAAAATATTTTAAAAAACAGGTGAAAGCAATGTCGTCAGCTGGCCTGCTGGGACCTTGTGAATATCTGTAGATCAAGAACAAAAAACACGTGTTATGTTAAGTTGATGGATATTAAATTAAGTTGAGCGCCACAAGCAACACAAAGGGGTGGATTGAGAAAGTATAAACAATAAGGACCTGTCAAAATCGAAGGAGTGGATGAGAACGAAGCCTACCAGAGCTCATCTATACGGCTTCCTAAACCAAGTGAATCCTACGATTCATGCGCCAACCATTTCCATTTTGTCATAATTCAGCAGGCTTATCTAAAACTAGATTTGTAACCTACGATACGTCGGGGACCATATCAAACTTTTTTATTGTAAAAAAATGCTTAAATAATAATAGTATTTAAAAAAAAAAAAAAACAAGAGAAATACAATTAATTTTTTTTTGAAAATATCAAAAAGTAAAATATCACAAACATCACAAAATAAAAATAGAAGAAAGAAATTCAATGAAAAAAAAAAAAAGCATTGTTACTTGAAATGTGCCTTTATAGTGATATCATGTAAATAAACAGCAATACCTAGTAAAATAACATATTTTTAGTGTATTTCTGGTTATTTGACCTCTGATTTACCGTAGTTCATATAGTTTATTTTTTTAAAATGGATCAATAAAAAATTATAGGTTTTGTATGAATTAAAAAGAATGAATCAAATAATTTAAAATAAAAAAAAATATCTTGAAGTCTTGTTCTTATTAGATTATATCTTAGACAAGTTATAAGATTTTTTATAGTGAAATCATAATATTATAAACTTATTTTAAAAAAACTATGATATTTAGGTATAAATATATAGTAAATTAGATTTTATAGTATAGTTTGTCACTCTTATCTATAAAAATATCCCTATAAAATAGAAATTTTTAAACAAGATTATATTTTCTTTAATCTTATACTATTGATTAAAAAAAAGAAAAAATCAATGAATTCTAGCGCTTACAAGCACTTACGAGGCTTATACGTGAGTAAATATAAAATATCTAACAGGAAAGATAACAATTGAAAATTTGAAATCATTATAATATTATAAAATCAATAGTTAAATCACGTATTTACATGATTTTAGTTCAATTTTATTATTTTTTAATTCTTCCATGACTTTAGACAATAAATATGTCTATTCGCGATTTGAAGAAGCTCGAGGCCAAGACCCTCCCTCATATACCAAGGCATTATTTATTTACAGGAAAATAATTTGTAAATTATTTTTTGATATTTTATGGTGTTATGAAAATTAAGTTGAAAAATAATTTTTAATATTTAATTATGTTATGAAAAATAAGCTAGAAAATAGCTTATTAATTTTTATTTTTTTAAAATTTATTAAAATAATAAGAAACAAATTTTATAAATTAAAAAAATTGAATGAAAATAGAATTGAAAAAAATATAATTTTATAAATTATCTCAAATAAAATAAATAATGATCAAAATAATATAGATCAAATCTAACAGATAAAAAAATTAAAAGAAGATAAAATTAAAATAATAATAATTACAATTTCATAAATTATTTTAAATAAAATAAGTAACAATTAAAAGAATGAAAACCAAATTTGATAGATAAAACATTTTAATTTAAAAAATAATAAGAGAAAAGTAAATAACAATCATAAAAATAAGAACCAAAATTAATATAAAAATCAAATTAAAAAAAAATTTAAGAGATGAATTTGAAAAAAAAAAGATTCAAACAAAATATATATCAAATTTGATATAATTAATAAATAATATGATATTTTTAAATTTTTTATAATTTCTGTAAAGTATTTTCTGTTCAAAATAAAAAAAAATACTTTTCTAAAAATCAAACTAAATTTTTTTTCACAGAAAAATATTTTTTGTTAATCAAAAATATTTTTTATTAACTAACTTTCATAATAATAAAACAATAAAAAATAATTTTTTAGAAATTATTTTCCCATAAACATACGCACTCCAAGTTAAGTTAACACGTATTTATTCTTTTTCCTCTTTTTTTTTTTTTTTTCAGGACAGGCCAGCTGTTGAATTTGGGACAGGGATGAAAAGATCGTAACCATGCATGAATTCTCATTCAAGAAATAAGTCGCCCTTTAAACACTCAACAAAATAAACAGTTCTGTGCTTCCAAATCAGATCGAAAGAAATTTCAAAACCATTCACACTCTCTCCTATGATAGATTAACAATACTGGTTCAAAACCCTAATACAAAGCTTCCAGTTCCATTACCTTTCAAAGCCTCCAATCACAAACTGCACCAAGGATCTACCTGCTGCCCTCCATATGTGTTCATGTAGTTTACCGTTGCTGGACCAGGATAATTTTTCCATCTCTTGGAGGTTTAATAATGCAAAATCTTTCCAGGCTTCAATCTATATATACAGGATAATAATTACCAATATTTTCTTTATCCTAAATCTAGTTCTGTTCTTCTCTCTTCACATCATGTTCCTGGTCAGCATTCTTGGCTTGATTGTATACCGATTCAAAAACATTCATGCACACACTCGAAAAACCCACCATTGCCTGAAAAGCATGTGGGAATCCCATCTGGAGATTATTCGATGTCACTGACCTTGTTACGCTAATCAACTTTTCATGTTTACTCTTTTCTTCCTCTGCCCTCGCCTGCAAGATCTCAACCTTTGCTCGTTTCTCCGTAACTGGGTCCTTGATGCGTATTGTGCTCGAAGTTTCAGGCATTGAATACGGACCATACTTGCTCTCCAAAGATCTAAGCTCAGCAACCTTCTTCTCAAACTCCTTGAAGGCAGATTCTGACTTCTTCTTTTGCTTATGCTCTTCTGCTTGTTGAACTACAATAGCATGAATTACTGTTAAGAAGCTCTTGATTCCCTCAGATGCCACTTTGTCAGGAATTCTATCAACTGCATGGTTCCATTCTTCGCAAAGGGAGTAAATTCTGGATTCCTGACTGGTTCTGGAAATTGGGTTTTTGCTAAACTGGAAAAGGCTAAGCCGGAGCCAGCCTGTGAGGGACTGGATGTAGTCCCGCTGAGCCTTGACTACATTGCAGAATGAATGGTGCCATTGCTGGACCTCAAACTCAAACTGGAGAGTCGACTGTCTATGAATCTCTGACGTCGGCTCAGTAGATGGGATAGCGTTCAGATATTTGAGCTGCTGAACAATGTGTGTCTGGACCTGGTGTGACTCGTACATGCCTCTCCACATGCACATTAAACTGCAAAGCAACAGAGGAACAGAGGACTTTTAAAGCATCTAATGTGAAGGTTGCACCTCATGTATGAATGCGATAAACTACATCAGCCTGCATGTCTATACAAATGGTACTGTTTAAAGATTAATAATTTAGCAGGATGTTTTATTAGGCTCCTATCGTCAATTCAGCAGGATGTTTATTAAGCCCATGTCCTCTACAGACCTTAAAACCTAAAATTGTTCATCACTGTAGTTATTTGGATTGCTTGCTCTCCATTTACAGTGGAAAAATTGTATTTGTTTTGCGAGACTGCAAGGATATAAGACACTGTGCAAAAGATTTGGAAGGTTGGTATACTTCAACCTGCCACCAGGCCCACAATAGTAGAGCTATAATTACACACTGTTGACTTAAAGCCCACATCAATCAGGGCCGTTTATCTGTGAGTACCTCCCCTAAGTACACTGCCACAAGATTCTTCCTTGCCAACACAATTGAGGTCAGAGCCCCCCTTAACCATCGTACATAGCACAGTTGGAACCCTATCTCTTTGAAACAAAAGCAAACAAGGGAGACAAAATGACTGTTTGAAAGTATGGTAGCTTTGTTGATGGCTGTTGTGTTTTTTATTTGAAAATATATTGAAAACAAGCCTGTAAAAGCAGTCAAAAGTAAAACTCTGTACTGCAAAAAATACAAGCTAAAACTCTCCATGGCCAAAAATCCAAAGTAAAATTCTGTAGATGTAACAAGGATCGATCGCATGAAAACTTTGGGGTTTCTTGTTACTTGCTTCAGCTCTTTAAAGCAGCTAGCTCATGGGTTTACAAAAAGTACTAACACAAAAACAAAAGATGATACTAACCCTTTCACAAGCTCAAGGAGTTGAGGGTAAAGCTCTGTCTCCCTTAATTTGATGATTTCAGCAGAGGTAGTCTCAATACCCTGAGTAGCAACCATCAATTGGGACTCCAATTTCTCTACTTCTTTCTTCATCTTCTCCGTCTTTACATAGTCAGCCCTCCTCGCCTCTAGCTTCCTAAGCAATGCCACCTTCTTCTCATGCTCAATTTTCAAACTCTCAGCATTCTACAGAACAAACATAATGTCTCAAATAAATCAAAAGGGAAAAGAGCTAATACATAACATAGAATATCATCATTTAATAGAATATATATAGTGATGGGATAGCCAGTGCCCAACTTTTTTTACGCTTTTTGACTCATCAAGTACCATCAGATCGATAATCCAAAGTGTAAGCAACAAAATATGCCTACAAACAAAATATGATCCATAAGGGCCATACCTTGACCTCTATGAATAGTTTCTTCTCCCAAGCATATAGTCTCTCCACAGTGGAACAATGGCTAACATGAGCGACACCCCCAGTACTTCCTACATGACTAACCACCATTTCTTCACTCATCTTTCCAAACCCATCAAGTTTTGGGCTGGAACCCCATGTCCACGATGATGGACTAGTCAAATTGCATCCATAATTATAAACTCTACCTGCAACATCAACAAACAAATCGAGTAAAAGACAAAGAACTCATTTCCCCCTTGTTTTACTTAGTTTTCTCATTAACCAAACAAAGTCAAAACGAGAAATGGGGCTATAATAAAACAAATGTATAAAACTAACAAATCGAAGACTAACTACTCTAACCTCCTTTGCCTTGTCTTGCTGACAAGTTAGGGCTCAAGACTTCTAAAACACGAGAAAGTTGACCGCCAGCATCAGCAGCTTTAAGAAAATATTCATCAACTTCTTTAATGATCTCCACTAAATCTTTACTATTTCTTGAAACCACCATAGCGAGCTCACTTCCACTTCCACTAGCGTTCTCTTTAGGAAACCGACTAGCTACCGAAGGTGGCGCAACCGCCACCATTTCCGATGTCGTGATGGTGGTGGTCACCTCCTCCCACTCCTCCTCCTCCACTGATATCGGCGGAGGAGGGACAAATGGGTCCCAGAAATCCCAGCTCGACCCCGCCACTGGCGGAGGAGGAGGCGGAGGAAGAGGAGAGGCGGCGGTTGTGGTGGTGGTGGTGGTCCAGGTGTCTGAACTTGGACTCATTGGAGGTGGTGGATGTTGGGCGGAATCCGGTGACCGGTGATGTACTGATAATTGCTCAACGGAGGGATAAGCACACTGAAACACAATATTTTACGTGGTTCGGCAAAACCGCCTACATCCACGGGAGAGATAATATTATTTAGAGATTAGAGAAAGGATACAATAAATACATGGAGTAGGAGGATTACATCCACTCACTCAACTCACTCATTGCTGCAATGGCAGCAGGGCTGCTGCCCATGGCAGCAGCTCCTCTTTCTCTCTTCCTCTCTATTGCACTCACAACTCTCTCATCTTAGCTCTCAAAACATGCCTCTTTTATAGGCAAATGCTAGCACCAACTCCAGCTCCTTTTCATCAATAATGGCTGCTGAATTTTGACAATTGAGAAGGCTGTACATGGTTGATACTTTTGTCAATGGTGGCTGCCATCTTCTTCAACAAAGGTGGATGGTCAAAGTCAAGGTTAGGCACATTCAATGGCAACACACCTAACAATCACCCCCTTTGACATTTATATGGGCAATTGTCCTCTTGCTCCTTCAGCACAATCTTGCATCTTGCAGCTCTTCCAAGCTTACCATTCTGAGAGCTTCTGTGGCCAAGTTTACAGGTACTCGCCAAACCTTTCAATCACCAGAGTCACCAAAGCACACCCTTGCTTACACCAAAGGATCACTTCAACCAGATGGTCTCACACATCACATCTGAAGAGTGTTAATGCTTGTCTCTGGGAACACAACATTCCCCTTCGAGCGTATCAATCATGCTCGGTCCGGAATGATTCACCAAGCCTCACACCAAGGCTTACAACACCCCCTCAAACGGATATTCCAAGTGCGACAGTCATTATCTGAGTATCTCAATATGATCACAAGCCCACCACTCTTCCAAGAGTCTACTCATCCAGGAGTTGCGCCTGCCCTCTGTTCCACCATAGGAACCACGCCTTACTTCTCCATGAGTCTCTCGCTCTTAGTCGTAAGAGTCCAGGTAGCTCTCCACCTTTAACCATGGGGGCAGCCCATTAAAGGTTGATCCATATCTATCTCCATACTCTGAGTATTACAATGCCATTACCGAGCTCACCACCTTGACAAGAGTCAACTCGTTCCCGGAACCTGCGCATGCCCTCTGCTCCTTCATAGCAGCCGCGTCTTAATGCTCCACAAGTTATCCACTTATTGTCCAAGGCAAATGTCTTCTAGCTCATTGATCTTTAGCATGGGGGCAATATCCATGAAAGTCAATCCTGCATTTGTCTTCATACTCATCATAGCCACTTCATTGGCTATCCTTCTGTCCACTTATATCTAGCCATCACATCGGCTCTGGGGCGTTCTGAACTAGGGCTCCTATCATGGCCCTCACACCTTCTCCCGAGGTGTCTCCGCTCTTCGTCATGCGGCGGTCTGAACTGGGCTCACATCGTGGCCCACACACCTTCTTCTTAGGTGTCTCCGCTCATCATCATGCAGCAGTCTGAAATCTGGGCTCATATCATGGCCCTCACACCTTCCATCAGAGGTGTCTCCGCTCGTCTTGGAGCGGTCTCATCCTCCTTCATCGGGATGACTCCAGTGGCTCCAAGATTCTCTACCACCATGTGGACTTGGGAGAGATTACTGCCACTGACTACATAGAAAGAGTAAGTTGCGGTATATTTCTATGTTTGGAGCTTCTACGCCTTTCTGCTTGATAGCTCCACCTACACCACTCTCTTTGGTGTCTACGCCTTTCATCATAGGCGGTCGCCTTTTATCACAGGCGTTTGCACCCCCTCAATTAGGTGCCTCTGCAACAGCTCTCTTTCCATCCTTGCATGCATTGGAAAGGTCTTCGCTTGTTGTCTTCATCAAGAGCATAAAAGACTTCCTGTTGTACAAACTTTAACAGTCTATGCTCTGAGCTTCATCTGGGAACACTTCTTCTCCTTGCACCTGTTGTCTCATTACAGTACCTCGTTGGATCCCTTGGGTACTCTTGCACAATCTTCGTGTGCCCTCGTGCAATTACTGTTCTCCAGATTTCTCCCTATTCCTTGCTTATGTTTGACAGCAGCTCATCCTGTCACAACACCTGGCCAAGTCAAAATAGGGTGCCAATCTCTATCCCCTTGCTGTATTTCTCTTCCATTATCAGGGTCTTCATCAATTCTCCCCTCAAGAAATCACAGTCACCGAATCTAACTTCTTTGGAGAAATCACCACTCCATCAGATCCTTGATCATATGGAACCCAACTGTTCCTTTGTGCCGTCATCTTGCTAGTCTTCAACAGTTTCATAACAAACTATCACATATACGAAAATAGTACCGTATGGATAATCCTTCCACTAAGCAAGTTCCCAGGAAAGATTGGAGGGGTCACACTGGTCCCGCTTAAAACCCAATCTCCTAGACAGAACTTCTTAGGCCATATCTATCCATCGTACTGTCTCTCCGTATATACAACCATTTGCTAGCTTTGTTGCGGCTTTCCTTTACAAGTGATCTGGGATATACAGGTTTAATACATGATTTCTCAACATCTAGCGACACTACTAGTGCTTAGATTCGTCAAGATTGGTCTTCATCAGTTTTCACTCTACACCTCAAATTGTCCACATAACCGGGTGTCCAGAGTGTCCCAATTTTGCCTTCCATCAAGACATTAAATCTCCCCATTTAACAGTTCAGCACATGTAATTGGGTAAACATGTGCACCTTCTTCTTCTTCATCTCCATCGACCACCATGATGACCTTCAGATGCCTCCTGATCGGGCAATCTCTCTTCAATAATTCATCACTGCCATTTTCGGTCTCGAATCTCAACGATCGGACCGTACCATTGCATCCGGAATGATCAAATTAGCTGGAAACATGTCTTGAATCGTCCAAATCGCACATCAGACGGCTAAGATTTGATCAAAACAATTCTGGCCTGATCAACGGCTCAGATTCAATCTCAGATCCGGTTGCACGTAGGATCAGCTACACTGGATCCTATCCCTCGGCTCGCGGCTCGGCTCAGTTCCAATTCGGCTCGGCTCAACTCGGCTCGGCGTGGCTCGGCTCGCGGCTGATGACATGGCATGTGGGTCCCCCTATGCTGACATGGATGTTGACTAGTCAACTGCTTTGCTGACTGTGTATGATGATGTCATCCTTGCGTCATGCTGATGTCATGATACCGTCACTGTTCATGCATACTGTTCATATGGGTCGGGTTAGCTGGTCTTCGGGTCGGGTCAACTCATCCGGGTGAAGAAGACGCGTGGCATGCGTGGGGCGCGTCTGCGCGCGTGGGCAGACGCCTTGCCGGAGAGTGATGGAGAGTGCGGCCATGTCCGACGTCCGATTTTGACGTCGTTTTCACCAGTGGCTTCGTCTCGGCCTCCTCGACACAGTGGTATGGTCAAAACACAAATTTGACAACTTTCATTTTTGAGCAAAAATCAAACACCACTTCAAACCATAAGCTCTGATACCAATTGTTGGGCGGAATCCGGTGACCGGTGATGTACTGATAATTGCTCAACGGAGGGATAAGCACACTGAAACACAATATTTTACGTGGTTCGGCAAAACCGCCTACATCCACGGGAGAGATAATATTATTTAGA
Source organism: Populus tomentosa (assembly GCA_018804465.1). Lineage (NCBI taxonomy): Eukaryota > Viridiplantae > Streptophyta > Magnoliopsida > Malpighiales > Salicaceae > Populus > Populus tomentosa. The sequence continues at coordinate 7,897,945 of CM031977.1, read as the reverse complement.
GATTAGAGAAAGGATACAATAAATACATGGAGTAGGAGGATTACATCCACTCACTCAACTCACTCATTGCTGCAATGGCAGCAGGGCTGCTGCCCATGGCAGCAGCTCCTCTTTCTCTCTTCCTCTCTATTGCACTCACAACTCTCTCATCTTAGCTCTCAAAACATGCCTCTTTTATAGGCAAATGCTAGCACCAACTCCAGCTCCTTTTCATCAATAATGGCTGCTGAATTTTGACAATTGAGAAGGCTGTACATGGTTGATACTTTTGTCAATGGTGGCTGCCATCTTCTTCAACAAAGGTGGATGGTCAAAGTCAAGGTTAGGCACATTCAATGGCAACACACCTAACAATACTACGGACACCACTTATCTCCACATTGGTATGATATTGTCCACTTTGGGCCTAAGCCCTCATGGATTTGCTCTTGGGCTATACCCCAAAAGGCCTCATTCCAATGGAGATATTTGTCCATCTTTATATACCCTTGATCCTCCCCATTTCTAGCCAATGTGGGACTTTGGTTGCATACCCAACAATCCTCCCCTCAAACAAAGGACCACCGAGCCTCCCCTCAAACGATCATTCATCCGTCCACTCTCTATCAACCATGATTCTTCATTCTCCACTTCACCGTGTTGGGGTCAGGACACGTCCATGAAGCATCCGGAGAGCACTACCTGATTTGAGAGTTTGCTCTTTCTAGGTCAACTCCTCTTCACCGTGTTGGAGCCAGGACACGTCCGTGAAGCACCTGGAGCACACCGCCTATCCAAGAGCTGATCCACGGATTACACGTGATTTGCTTGGGGGGCCCACCACCTTTTGTTCGGCATTCCGAGGATTCATCCATCATGGCTAACTCCGGGGCAAGGCTCTGATACCACTTGTAGGGACTACGGACACCACTTATCTCCACATTGGTATGATATTGTCCACTTTGGGCCTAAGCCCTCATGGATTTGCTCTTGGGCTATACCCCAAAAGGCCTCATTCCAATGGAGATATTTGTCCATCTTTATATACCCTTGATCCTCCCCATTTCTAGCCAATGTGGGACTTTGGTTGCATACCCAACAGTGGAGGTGGTGGAGGGGTGGGGGGAAGTGGTGGTGGAGAGGGGTGGATGGGTGGCAGGCGGAGGTGGTGGTCTGATTCATTGTTGGAGAACTGGAGGGCTGATCCAGTACTACGAAGTGAACGGATGTACATTGCATGTGAAGCAGAGAGCGATTGTCTTGCTTTAACATATTGTTTCATGTATCTCTTTCTTGCTTTGCATCTTGACACCATTTCCTCTCTCTCTATTCTTGAGTAACAACAGCCCATGTTGCTGTCGTTGTTTCTTGCTCTTGTTGTTGCCTCTGTCCACTCTCTAGATCAAGTGAGCCTTTACTCTTCAGGTGGTGTTCTTGATTTGGAGAGAAAAAGGGAAAGTAAAGCACTTTTCGAAAGTAAAAGAGTACTGGGAGATCTTACAGTACTTTGATCAATATTGGATGGTCTTTCATGGTCATTGATTACTATTTGATCTCTAAAAGAAAACACGCACACTATAGGTTATTTTCAAAACGCCCCGTCTAAGCTTCTTGCCAATCTCTGTCAAACACTGTAATCTGTCTGCGTGCGTGTTCCTAGGTTTGGGATATACTTTGGTTTCGTTGAGGTGGTGGAGGAACAGTGTTCCGAGACAGTGAGCACTGGGCACAGAGCCAGCCAAGTAATTTTATATTTAAGATCTTAAGAGTCGATATGCCTCTCTAGGTATATTTAAGTAGCTACAACATACCATCCAACATGCAGGACACAATCCATCCGAATTGTTAGTTGGGCTTAGCAGGGAGGCCATGTTGAGAAGATTCTTTTGAGATTCTTGATGGTTGTAAATTGCCAAATTTGCCATTTGATTTGGCTTAGGAAAGACAACGGAGGGTGTTTTGGTAACTTGAGATTCCAACGGTCATAAAGGCACTTGAATGGCTATCGGTTCAAATATTAGAGAGAGAGAGAGAGAGAGAGTAATAAATGGTGGTAGTATTAACTAACAGGAGCTGGAACCGGAATGAATTGAATTCGATTTATATATATTTGAATTTAATTGATAATTTATTATAACTTTATATTTATAATAAAATAGTAAATTATAGAATTAAATTTAATTATACTGTTTAAAATATTTATAAATTAAATTGAAACAGAAATCTTGACTATTTTATCATTAATTTAGAAATCATTTGTGTTATATAAATCATTCTATTTTATTACAAAGACCCTTATATTTATTTTACTTAATAAAATAAATATCAAACTAATATAAATGACATTACCAAAGTGTAGTTCTGGACATCCAAATAATATTCTAATGACTAAAAATTAATCCTTCTAATAACAATTTCTTACATCTGCTTTTTCTTTAAAAAAAGCCCAGCACTTGTGTTTTTTTTATAAAAAGTGGAAGATATTTTTTCAACACCTTTATATATTTTTTAAAATAGTGCGACATTTTGTTCACATCTTATATTTGTAACATTTTTGTATTATCATAGGTGACTTTAATAACTAAAAAATCAGGGTTTAAGTGTTTATATATAAAAAACTTAAATTTAAACTTTTTTTTAACTCAAAAATAAAAAAATACCTTTAAAACACAATTTTGAATAACAAAACATGTTTTAATTGAGCAAAAAAAATCAAAATTAAATGAAATGAAAAAAAAATCAAGTCCTAGTCTATCTTTATTGGCAAATCCAAATACATTAAATTCTTAAGTTTATTTATAGTTAGAATTTAGTCATCAAGAGTTTTCTCTTTCTCTATTTTTTTTTTTTTTTGTGATGACTTTTTTTTTTTCTTCTCTAAGATCCAGGGGTTGAAATTAAAAAAAAATGAACTAAAAGAACGAATTGTTAAAAGCCTAAAAAACAATGACCAAATAATGAAAAGAGTTAAATTGAAGGGATCAAAAAGAACATTTCCATGTAATACAATTAACACAATGAAAATTCTTTTTGAAATATTAATTTTGATCCTTAATCTTTGAAATTCAGTTTTATGAATAACTTGAAATTTAATTTTGTAAAATTGGTTTTGAATGTAACATTGGAATATTTAATGACATATTGGGCATGCAAGACAATGTAAATCAAAATTGATAACAACAAATAGATTTATATCATCATAGTCACCAAGGATATAATTGAAAATAAACTAAATGAAAAGCCAATCTCTTTGTTTCTTTTATATTTGTTAATTTTCTTTAGTTTTTAATTAGTTTTGACCATAAGAATATTTTCAACCAGTTCCTCACATATTGATATTAATACTGTACATTTTCAATTAAGTTTTAAACAAATCATCTTATATTAGGATTATTATCTTTATAAATAAAATAAAAAAAGAAATTTCTTGCAAATCCATCTCTGAAATTTAATTAATATGAAAAACAAATCCACTTTGTTGATAAATAGTCAAAGTTACGACTTTTCATGACCCGACAACTTGGTATTTTTGTCGGGTTAGATCTTATTTCGGGTCTATTAACTATAGGTTGATTGGAGTTTTATAGTAAAAACAAGTGGAGAACATAAACATGCAGCTGGACGGTGTCGTTCATGGAGCTTGTATCTGTGAAAAGAATCCCTTGGCAGAATTCAGTATGCTTTGGGAATTGAATTATACCATACCATATTTACCTTTGGACTTTCTCAGTGAAATGCGACAGCGGAATCTCGTTGTCTGAACAATCCGCCTCTCAAAATTCTTACACATTAATCGGCAAACGAGGCTAGCAACACCCTTCAATAACCTTCGATATTAGATCTTTCAATATTATATGGTTTTGAAAATTGTACTTTGAGTTTTTTTTATATTTTTTATATTTTTAATCTTCAATATTAGATTGATTAAAAATAAAATTTTATGGTTTTTATATTTTTTTTATTTTTTATAAATTTATTATAATCTCACTATCTAAATTGTAGGTTTAATAGATCAACTTAGGTTAATTTAATTTTTTAAGGTTGTTTTTCTAATTTTTTTTTAATATTATGTTGGTTGAAAATTGGGATTTATATATATTTTTTTAATTTACTATTTATAAAATTATTCTAATCTCATGACCCAAGTAACGTGTTTGACAAGTTGATCTAGATTGACTTTGTTTATTTTTTAATACCTTTTTCAATTGAACTTTGTAATTTTTTTCGGTTTGGTTTCTATGAAATTATCTCGATCTCATTGATCCATATTATTTTTTGAATCATTTTTTAATTAAATAATTATTTTTTTAATTTCATTCTCCAACAATTCAATCTTTTTTTTTTAGATTTATCCTTGAATATTAGGTTATTTGGGAATTAAGTCTTGTAATTCTTTTCAATTTTATTTATATGAAGTTATCCTAGTTTCATGGATTAATTTTTTTTTTATTTCAACCTTTAACATCGAACCTGTTATAAATGAAGCTTTGTAATTTTTTTATTTGTTTTTTATGAAGTTATCTCAATCTCATCACCTAGATCACGAATTTAATAAGTTAGTCTATGTTGACTTGGGTTGAATTTTTTTGTCCTTTTTTAATTGTTCTTTTTTCAATTTTATCATTTAACATTGAGTTAGTTAGAAATTGAGCTTCGTAATTTTTTTATTTGCTTTCTAGTATCATGACCCGAGTTGCTGGTTTGACAGGGTAACCCGGCTTGATCCGGGTGTTTTTTTTTTTTTAATTTTGTCCTTCAGTTTTGGATTAATTAAGAATTGACCTTCATAATTTATTTTGATTGTTTTTTATATAGTTATCATGATCTCATAACCTCGATTGCAAATTTTGACAGGTTAACTTAAGTTGATACAATATATTACAATTTCAATATTTAAAAAAACATTAATATATTATCATATCAATATTTTAAAAAAAATATCATTCAATATGTATTATATTTTGAATTCATAATTATTTTTTAATTGAAAAATACATTTACAATGCTTGTATTTTTTTATATTAAAAAAAACAATCTAACACACAACGCAACATGAACAATAATCTAGTATATAATATTAGAGGAAGGGTGTAGACAAGCATGGAAGGGGACCATATGCGTTGGGGTCATTTTCCTTTTCTTCATATTTGTTTAGGATAAAATCACAAAGTCTCTCAATTATACAAGGATTCTCAATTGAATATCCTATAATTTATTTCCTATATCGATGTAGTCCTTTCAAAATGTATTTTTATGCAAGAACAATGCTGTTTTGTTTCTAGGAAATCTTATGTTTTTTTGGTTAAAATGTTACATAACTTGGAAAAGATATATAAATTGATAAATAAATAAATTTTTTTAACACTGATTAAATACTAACTTGGAAAGTTGATTCTCCAGCTAAAAGCAAAAGATAGATATTGTCCATACAAACATTTTACTCATATGTCTTTTTTATAGGTTTTGATTTATTCTATCCTAGAGGTGGATTCTGTTTGCTATGAACAAATAATTTTCATTTCTATAATATACCATGCAAATAAAAGCTATTTATATAAATTATAAGATGAAAAATCTATAGATAAATTACAATAATCTTTTTGAAGTATAATAAGATTATAAAAATAATTTAATATATTAATTATTATTTTAAAAAAAGTTAAACTAAACAATTTAAAACATAAAAGAGAGGGTATTAATTGAAATTTAAATAAATAAAAATAATAAAAAGTTAAAAAACAGAAAAAGAAAAAGAAGACATGCTCGCTTAGCCAAGCATGAAAAAGCGAAAGTACATCGAGGCTTGGAAGTCTAGACTTGCATGTCTACTTGATTTTTTTTCATTTTTGAAAGAGTGAATGGTGCTTTGTTCATGTGACATTTTTCCAATCACCTCCAATAATAGAAAAATTGCGGTTTTGGAAAAAATTGGGCCGCAAGGTTTTGGACTCTAAATCTCATTATTCAAGTTGTTTTTACATGATAACATTTTAAAAATATTTTATAAATCTTGATAAATTTATTATTAATCTTAAAATATAGAAATCTAAAAAAATTAAACTAATAAAAAAAATACCATTACGAAACCCTTATCTATTTTTTCTAGCATGGTTAAAAAAATAACACTATGTTTATTGAAATTTTCTTGCAAAGACAAACACATTAATTAATACCAAAATTGACATCTTTTCTTCTTCTTCTTTTTTGCCAAAATGTGATAAAACATGTACATCTACTAAAAAAAATTACATATACTAAAAAAACAATAAAATTGACATTTAAATGTTAAAATTTTAAAAGATAGAATTACTTACAAAAAAATGATAAAATCCATCGGTAAATCAGAACACGGATGCTGTGACCACAAAACTTCATGAAATACAACTTGTTGTGCTGAGATGAGGAAGATTTTTGTTTTGGGCCGAGGGGGGCTGGTTATTTTGCAGATAGGGAGGGTTAAGATTAGGAAAAAGAAGGAGAAATGAGGTAGGAGAGTGTCGGCAGAGTGGCCATATATTCACTTTTGCCGACGGACTTACCGACGGTTTCATTCCGTCGGTGAATCCGTCGGCGAAACCATCGGTAATTCTGCTATTCAAATCCCTCGGTGATTCCGTCGGTATTTTTAACGGTGAACAGGTCCCATCACGCGTACGGGCCCCAGGTTTTAATGCCGTCGGTGATTCCGTCGAAAAAATCACCCGCCAAAACCTCCGCGCCACCTACCCGTCCTTTTTTCATTAATTCTGAATTTTCGGTCGGTAATTCGGTCGGTAATTACCGACGGATATATTCCGTCGGTAATTACCGACCGAATTACCGACGAATATGTTCCGTCGGTGATTTCGGCCGAAAAATACCGACAGAAAAAATTCCGTCGGTATGTCCGTTGGTATTTAGCGAATTTCTGGTGGTGGTCCATCCAAACTTTCTTTTCTCTTCTTAATATATTTCAATGACTTTCTCTCTCTTCTCTTGATATCTAGGAACTAAAATAAAAAAACAATTTAGGATCAAAATATAAAATGATAAAATAATAAAGGCCAAATAATACATAAACTGAAACTTCAAGAACTAAATTGGCATTTTCCATGTCAAAATAAAAATGGAGTCTATTTTGTATAAAATTTGATCCTTATCCTCTTAATTTTTAATTTATCATCGAAATATTTCTTGATAATTTACATACATGAAAGCATGCGAGAATAAATAAGTCTCAATACATAAAATTATGATGATATAACTTGGAAAGACAAGATTTCAAAGAAATAATGTTGGATGACGAAATATATATATATATATATATATATATATATATATATATATATATATATATATAAAATAGCATTGTTCATATGAACAATGCAATCCATAACCATTCTTCCCCCTAAATCTTTTAGTTTATTCTATAATTTTTTTTTTTATATCTTTTCTCTCAATATCTAGGGATTGAAGCATTAAAAAAAATAAAGTTTAGGATTGAAATATAAATGTTAAGCTAATAGAAACTATATAATATATAAATTAAAACTTCAAAGACCAAATTGAAGTTTTCCATGACAAAATAAAACTAAAATTCCTTTTGTGTTTAATTCCATCCTTGTTCTCTTAATTTGTTTTCTTAACTACAATATAAAATTCTATTTCATAACATTTAGCTTTAATTTATCATTGAAATATTTCTTAACACTTTACATATGTTAGAACATGCAAGAAGAAAGAAATCTCAATACATAAAATCACAATGAAATAAAGTTGGATAACCAAAATGAAAAAAAAAAAAAAGAACTATTGCTTATATAAACAATTCAATTCATCATTGTTACTTCTCCCTAAATCATTTAGTTTATTACAAATAAACTAAATCTCCTAGATGTGTTCACTGTAGCTACAATGCTGAAGCTCCTCTTATAATTTATTATGGATTTCATCATGTTTTTATTTATTTATTTTGATCATTAAATTTTATTTTTGATTGCATTGTTTTGTATACTATTTTTGGTGTTTTGTGAGTTGATCATCCATTTTCTTTGCCTAGAGTTATAAAAAATTTATTAGATTTTAAAACTTAATTAGAGATTAATTTATTGAAATAAAGTTTTACTTTGCAGGTGAAAGATACAAGTAAAATAGAGGGGACCAAACTAAAAAAATAAGAAAATTGCATGCTAGTCTCTAATTTGTGTGAAAAAAATACTTTTTAATCCACCTATTTTCCTTTGATCTCATTCTTAATCCTTATAGTTTTTACAATTCTTGTTTCGTTTCAAAATTTCATTTTGTTTATTTTTCAATCTCAAAATTTAGCATAGAAAGATAAGAAAAAGAAAAATAAAAATTCTGAGCCTTCCTCTTGTTGAAAAAAGTTAGACAAGGGTTAGGGAAGTTTTTTTAGATTCTAGTTAAGTTTTTATTTTTCAATTGATTAAATGCTTATTCAAGACTAGAAATGGATTTATTAACGTCTTTAAGGTGTTTTTAATTAAAAAAAGAATTGAAATTGTTTTTTTTTTTTTTTTAATGAATCTTTGAGGTCTTAACTCGAGTTCTCAATGACTTTTTAGTGGGTCGACATGTTATCTAATATATATGTGTTTTTAAAAAACTAAAAAATAGATAAAGGTTAGGTATGCGGGCCTGATCTTGTAGGCCCACCCGTGCTTGACCTTTTGTGTTTTAGGCTAGGAATTGGTCCATCCAAGCCATGTGCTTGAGATTATTTTATGAGGTATTTTTATCTTAAATTTTAATCAAAACTCATTAAAGTAAAATAATAATAATAATAAACTAGAACTATATCTAGGATATTATTCTATTTAATACCATTCAATTTCAAGTTTATTTTTAAATAAGATTAGAGGAACCTCTTTGTAATAGTAGCGAGTGCTATTTTTATGTAACCCTTCATAATTTTTTCTAAAGCGTAATAAAAATTAATTATGATTTAATAAATATAATAAAATTTAAGATATTATCTCATTGAATATCATTGAATTTGGTATTTATTTTCAAAAAAGACTTTAGCATTTTTTTTACAATATTAGCAATTATTTTGTTAATTATTATATTGAACCTACTATTTAGATTTTTTTTTTTATGTTTGTGTTCATGAATATTCTATAAAAATAAATTCAAGTTATTATAGTTATTGCTTTTTTTAATTTCTCTCACTTTTTATTCAATCACACCATGCTTTGTTTTTTAAAAATATTTTTTGTAAAAAAATTACATGAATAAAAAATAATGATTAGATGAAAAATATATTTTATTCCATAAATATATTTATCTTCTTTCATCCAAAAATAGTTTTTTATTATTGTATAATTAAATAGGTTATGAAAAATTTTCCATGGCATCACACACAATATTTTTTATTTATTTCTGCAATAGATCTGTGTCAAAATTGCTAGAACTTATTTTTTTTTTAATTTTTTTTAATGGTTGTGTTAAGTTGTTATTTAAAAAATATTTTTTTTAGTATAATTTTTTTTAAAAGGAACACATTAATAAAATCAAGGGTGTGTAATTAAAAGGATACCTTTGTATTTTTATTTCAAATAATTCAATTTTTGTTTTTGATATTAATTATAACTGCTTTATGTTTTTATTGAATGAATAACATTGCTGAGAAAAATATGTTTTTTTATAAGAAAATACACTAATAAAAAAGAAGGAATTAGACTAGAAAATTATTTTGATAAAATAGAATTTAAATTATTATTTTTCTTGAAAAAATAAAAAAAATCATATAATTAGGTAAAAAAATTAAAAAAACCTCGCGTTACAATATGGTCATTTGATTAAAGTGTTTTGGAAAAGGTTAAAAGGACAGAGTTCGTTAACTCCAAAGTTAGACTAAATAGGTAATTAAAGTACCATCGAGGCAGCCAAATTTTCTTCAAGTACATCATGGCAGTCAGTGCTTCACTTATTAAACTCTTGTCACATGGAACCTGCTGTCACAAGTTTACAACGTCGTGGTCCAGACGTGGGATTACCTGGATATGCATCTGCCTAGCTAGAATAATACTTCTTTTTTCTCTACAGCAAAAGCTAGTGTAAGATTAAGTGGGTTATTCTATACTATTTAACTCTAACAATCTAATATTTTTTTTAACACTTAGCAACTCTAGAAAAATTTTGATTTTTTTATATTTTTAGATTATTTTAATGTTTTAATATTTTTTTTTTAAAAATTATTTTAATATATTTATAAATAAAAAATACTTTGAAAATAATTATTAATACACTTTCAAATATTCTTAATAGGAGTTATTTTTATGATCTTAGATTTGTTACATGTTTCGCATCTTACAAGATATTTATTTAATCTTGAAACTTTCTCATCTTAAATTTTTTTTATTTAATCTTGAAACTTCTTATGATTCTCATATATCTATTATTTATGTGACATAAACATAAATTAATAACAAAGAACATGTAAATTAAATTAAAATATCTATTATTATTTTTAATATTCAATTTGAAAGTGTCATTACAACATAACTCCTCACCAACAAAAAAAATAATAATCCATTTTTAGTAATTATATATTGATAAAAAAAGCTTTATAGTTTGTTTGAAGCCAGCCTTGTTAAGAAGAAAACTTGACGTCAAATTCTTCCAAAGATGAATTTTAACTCAACCTCTCCACTACACTTGGATGGCATGTAAATTACTAAGCTTAATTGCTTGTGGCTCCTTGTAGAAAGTGTAAGCTTTGGACCAATTTTGGTCAAATTAAAATATTCAATTAGCAAAACCAGGGACTAAAATGACCAATTCCAAAGTTTATTTAAGTGGGCCCAAAATAACGATAATTAGCTCACAGGACGAGGATGACGACGGCGAACCAAATCAATGGTTTCTTTCCACGAGACGATAAAAGGCCCAAACTTCAACGAAGATAAGAATCCTTTCAGCCCCACACGGGCTCCCATAGCAACAAAAAGCTCACAAGAACCCAACACCATTTGATCAAAACTTAATCATGCTCCTTTGATCGAGTAGTAATCACGCGCTACAGACAGGAAGCTTTGTAAACATCTGCATTTGCTAAACTCAAAAGCTTTCCTTCCCTCCTAAACAACAAAAGACAATCCCTTGCTTCTCTTCGACGAACCTCATTGCTTGTATCCTGTTACTACCCAATCTGTCTGAATTGATTTATAAATATCTGAGACATTAAAAGGGAACCTTTAATCAATATCGGGTTGTTGGAGTTGGCTTTTGGGTTGTCGAAAAAGTTATTTACTTTGCTTTTTCTTGGGTTTGTTTTCATGGCTGGAAAAGTTGTAGATGCCGAGTACTCAAAGGAGATCGAGAAGGCTCGTCGAGACCTTCGCGCTCTCATTGCTAGCAAAAGTTGTGCTCCCATCATGCTTCGTTTAGCGTAAGTACAATCTCTGCATTTATCTGTTTATAACAAAAGTCCTGTGTACATTAAATTGGTATTTGCTTGTACAAATATTTTGTTTGGATGGTTGGTATTGGATAGTAATTAAGGACTGCGTAGCAATAGCTTTTTCTCGAAATGTTATAATGGTGTTTTTTGGAATGTTTATTGCAGGTGGCATGATGCAGGGACTTATGATGCAAAAACAAAGACAGGAGGGCCCGATGGTTCCATCAGGAATGAGAAAGAGCTGGCACATGCTGCAAACAATGGTCTCAAAATTGCTATTGATTTCTGTGGTGAGTTTCTTACCCCCTTTTGTGAATCATTTTATCTGATATTATTAGTAATTTAGTGAAGATTCAAAGAACTGTAAGGAAAAAAACAGCTGTTTTTTTTTCCTGCTAATGACCTACTTGGTTATGTTTTCGTTTCAGAGGTAATCAAGGCCAAACACCCCAAAATTACATATGCTGACTTGTATCAGGTGATTATCTTTTTCTTAAAGATTTCTTATAGTCCAAGAACCATCTCTATTCTCATTATGTTAATTAGCTTCACTGCAGAGAATACTTGATCAGGTAGGCTAAGAACACTTTTGAAATCACAGTGGTTAGTTGTTTATGATAGGAAAACTATGGTGTTATGATTCCATCTTTAACTTATTCTCAATCATTCTCGAATGTTTAGCTTGCTGGGGTTGTTGCAGTTGAGGTAACCGGAGGCCCTACTATTGACTTTGTTCCAGGAAGAAAGGTAATGTTCATGGTAGAACTTCATTAACTTTTACTTACTACTGTGAAGTAAAATTTTGTTTTTCAATTAGGATTCGCCGGAATCTCCTGAAGAAGGGCGTCTTCCTGATGCAAAACAAGGTTTTTCTCTATAATGACTCGGTTCAATTCATTCCTTAATAGCTTTTCTATGATATGGAAATTATTCTATTATGATTCATTCTGGTTGCAGGAGCATCACATTTAAGGGATGTGTTCTATCGCATGGGTCTATCGGACAAGGACATTGTGGCACTGTCTGGAGGCCACACATTGGTACTTTTTGACCGATGCAGTTCTTTTATGGGTTGTCAAAACATAACTAAAGTTGATGTTTCTTTGGGTTTTGTAGGGAAGGGCTCATCAAGATAGATCAGGCTTTGATGGCCCTTGGACAAAGGAGCCTTTGAAGTTTGACAACTCTTACTTCCAGTAAGAACATATTTAATTTTGAGCTCATTCCATATGCCAGCTCACTAGCATAATTTGCAAAGTCATGGTGAAAGCTGATATAAAGAATCAATCTCTTTTTTATTGCAATCAGGGAGCTCTTGAAAGGGGATTCAGAGGGACTGTTAAAACTGCGGACAGACAGGGTTCTTGTTGAAGATCCCGAGTTCCGCAAATATGTCGTGCTGTACGCAGAGGTAATATTCTCATGAACTTTGAAAGATTACATATTCTCCATGTTGTGTTGCCTTGCTGTGACATATTTTAGTAGCCAACTTAAGGTTTTCTTCAGTTTCTGTTGCATGTCGTTCGTCATTAATATGTCGGGCAATTCCAGAGGTAGTTTCCATATGATGTGTTCTTGTTAGATGGAGATTAATTTAGGAAAGTTCCGAATCAGCTGCTGATTAGATAGTAAATTGAGAAAGTTGTTGGTTAAATGGCAGGATGAGGATGCATTCTTTTCAGATTATGCAGAATCACACAAGAAGTTATCAGAGCTGGGCTTTACTCCTCCTTCCTCGAGTCTCAAAGCAATTACAAAGAACCGTACCTTGCTAGCTCAAACTGCTGTGGGAGTCGCCGTAGCTGCAACTGTAATAATCCTAAGTTACTTCTATGAAATCAACAGAAGAGTGTAGTGAACTTGAAGAGTCATGTTTGGACTTCTTGAAGATCAGCAGAACAAGTGACTTTGCAAAACACAGATTATATGAACTATCAATTGCAATAATAATAAAAAAAGGTTGTTTTCTACGGTTTATTGATCTCTTTCTTTATTTGCCCAGAGCAAGAATTATTATCTCGTGTTTCTACATTCCACGCCTGCCTCTAGCCCACATCCAATCCAATCTCTGCATATGCAATTTCTGGACAGATATCCCCATAAACATTAAGATTCATATTACGACATCAATTGGATGTTTTGTCATAGTCATAGACATGGTCAATTAATGCTGGTCAAGTTCATCTTCCAAATTCGGACATGACAGACTCTGAAGCAATCCGTTTTTGTGTTGGAGAAAGTAGCGGTTGTTTAGATGATATGCAAGTTTATAAAATATATTTTGTATCTTTGAAACATAGTTAGAACTAATCCCTAGCATACGTACTCAGAAATTACAGAATAATGATATTCAAAGTACGTAGTGACATAAACAAAACAAATCCTAGCATTTATATTGACAAATATTTAATTAAAAACATTGTCAAAATGAGTTACTTATTGAAGATATTATCAAGGATTAAACTATTTGTTTTTAAAACTAAATTTCTTGTTCATTGGTACAAACAATCTTTGTTGCAAATAATCTTCTAGGATTCCAATAACTTAACTTTCAAATTTACTTTCTTTTAAGAGTCCACAAACCAAAAAGTATAAATTAATTCAGCCTCCTTTACAAAAGATCAAAACCTAAACTCTAGAATAGAAAAATAAGACATCAAAAAACTAATAGAAATTGGAGGTAATATAAGTTGGAAAACAAAGAGGAAGGCTACAGATTTGTTTCAAAGTGTTTAGAAATCCTCCACTTCCACCAATATTTATACTGATTTTTTAGAACCAAAACTAATGGAGAATCACTACTAGAAAATCACATATCATCAACGAAATATTTTATCAGTATCTAAACAATAATTTAGTCGAAAATAAGATTATTGATAGAATCACGAACACAATAATATAGTCAAAAAACATATTGTCAATGACTTATTTTTTTTTTGTCAATCTATCAATCATAATCCTGACCATGTCATTGTCAACCTCCTCTAAAAAAAATTCTTCCTTACACGTCAATTTCATAAAATAATTAGTTTATTAAAATTAAAAAAACTAACCAAATTAAATATAAAAAACTATTCATGTATTTACTGATTTTAAACTCTTTGAACCAAACATCAATCTTAACCTTCCATTAATTTTTTTTTTAAACCCGACTACATTTAAACAAAGGTATTTTCATCGACGATTTCATTGTCAATGTTATCATGCAAGCAACCTCCATATTTGTAAACTTAAAATCTCATTCGTTTATTGAAATTAATCATTCAAAAAAATTATCCATCATGCGTAACCCTTCAGGTGAAACTTGATCCACTCAAGAATGATCATTCATTACTTATATGAAACCTATATAGAATATTGATGACAACATGTATTAATTAATAATGTGAACTAAACAAATTATTGGTACCGATTAATTAGCTATCATTAATTTAATTCAAACTTATTTAATTTATTTTAATAGTACTCTTTAATGGCGATCAATTTTCTCTAAAAAAATTCAAATTCCCCTAAATTCTCAACTTAACAATAAAGTTGATAACAAATAAATCATACCCATTAAATAACCAATTATTTATTTTATTATAAAACACCTAAATTACCAAATCAAACTCAATCTCATAAAATGACAAATAAATAATTTTTTTTAAAAATCTCAAATAAACCCTAACATGTACAAATCATACATTTATACAATAAATTTTTATAGAAAAAAGCTATAAAACAAGTAAACACTGAAACAAACTACAAATACTATATAAAAGTGCCAAAAGAATAACATAAAACAATGAGTTACATAAAAAAAATAGTTAGGTTTGCTTACTTGAGGTGGCAAATCTTTAAAAATAAACTAAATTAGAACAAGGATACTGATACATAAGGTGTTAGGGTGGCTGAATTTGTGATAATGTGCTTGATTTGTGACAAAATAAAAGAGGAGGGTGATGTTTTCTGCAAAAAAAAAAAAAGAAATGAGAGAGGAGGGAAAAGGGGAGGTCGTGTAACAGGTTATAACTTAGATGTTACCAATGGATTTTTCGATAGAAATTAGAAATGGTTTTTTTCTCATCGGTAATTCCATTGGAAATATTTGATACATTATATTTTCTGATGAAAATAATGAGGGAATACTTACTCAATTTTTCTCATTCCTTGAATTTCATCTATAATTCCCTCAATATTTACTAATGGAAACAACGATGACATGTATCTTCAGTAATTGTCATCATAATGTAAAAATAATATTCTTTTCATCAATATTTTCGTTTGTACTTTATAATTTTTTAGTAGGAAGTACTTACTTGTCTTAAAAAGAATAAAACCCTCATAGTTTAGCCTTACAAATAATATATTTTTTTTCTTTGAAAAAAATGTCCAAGAAGATGAAAAAAACTAACTACAAGTTTAAAATAGGTTAGCAAAACCCAAACTTGTGCTCGAGGATTAAGGCCCGAACTGAGCGTGCTAATGGGTTAAACGCATACTACTTTGTTAAGGCTCATTTATAAGCTTTCCACTTTCCATTATATAAATTATAAGAAAGTCTCATTTCTTTTTTATATGGATTAATGGGTTTTGAGTTTCACAAAAAGATGCCAACTTAGTGCTATTTAAGATCAATTTCTCATTCACTCATAATTTATTTAAATCATATTAATGTTTCATGTTAAAGAACTTTTGTTAGAGAGCAATTTCCAACAATACTTTAACTCTAAATATGAGTGAGCCCCATTTAAATTTGGCCTCCAATATGAACCTATGAACCATGTTTTATTAAGAAAATACTAATATTTTTGTCTCATAAATGTTTTTATTGTCTCATGTCTTTTTTATCCAACCAAAAGCAAACTAAAAAATGGAAATCACATTTTTTATATATATAGATAGACTAATGTCCTGAAAAAAATACTAGAAAACTTATTTAAAACATGTTTAATGATAAATCACATCTCATGTTTTTGTTATGTTTTTCTTTTTTATTTTGGAATAATTACAAAAAAAATTTTATAATTTGATCGCGATTTCACTTTCTTACTTTTTCATTCTACTTTGATAAATTATATTTTACATCCTAAATCAAACAAAAATTTCAAAAAATAAAAACACCCTCACATATAATTACACTTTATTCACTATCAACCTTGCTCCACTAATAAATCCAACATTCAAAGGTGCCAAATCCTTTGTTGTCACCTTCAAAACCTCATTTGACAGCTCCCCATCTAGCACCTAAATTAAACAAGCACAAAACCCTCTTGTAATTGTTGAATCATTACCAGCTCAAGACATCATTTTACCATATTTATCTAATTATACCTCCAACATAAACCATGGCCTGATTTCAATTGATTCGAAAAGAGTTTACTAATGGAGAGAGGAGGGTTGTTCTATGGAGAAGGCATCTAACAAGGTCGATTGGTTGAGAGAGTGACGAAATTAAGATGATTAAATGGTGGAGTTTACTTGGGAAAAACTTAATTGTCCGTGTGGAGATAAGATGATTGCTTTACAGGTGAAAGGCAAGGAATTTAAAGGTTTTGGATATGAAGATGGTGAGTGAATGTATTTACGAGATTTAGAGGTGAAGAAAGAAGGTAGTTCTTGCCTATACTCCTAAATTTCCTTTTTTTTTTTCCTAAATTTCTCCTCATGATTATTTTTTCTTCTCTCTCCTTTTTTCAACAACCAAATTCCCCAATCTTATTTTTTTTTTAACTTTCAAAAACTTATTTGAGAAAATTCTTTCAATTTTCAATTCTCAATTTTTTTTATTGTTTTTTTGAAAGCCTTTTATCAAACTCTAATTTCTCAAATAAAGAGGCAATAAAAAAAGAAAATTCTAGAAACCCTTAAGTTGGCAATATCTCAACCCTTCAATTGAAGTCTTATGTTCTACCATTGTGGATCTTGAATGTTGTTATTTTTCATGTTAAATTGATTCTTGTGTACAAATAGGATGTCATTTGATGGAAAAAAAAAAAAATAGGACAATCTAAGTGAAGTGGTGGAGACCAATGGATGACTTGCTTCCTTTTTGGTTTGGAGGGTGAGATGAGAAGAAGAAAAGGAAGAAATATCAAAATTTACCCTAAAAATTCATCAACCAACCTTTGTACATTGGTAGCATTTCATTAATTATGGATGATATTGTTGGAATTATTAATTAAGATGACATTTTTATTATTTTGAAGCACCAAGAGCTATTTAGTCATTAAACTGAATATTATGGTAATCATGTAAATACTCAAGCATTTATTTTTTTTTATTTTTTCGGCGTGTGATGTTAAGGATATAAACTGTTATTTAACATATAAACCTTGTAATTTCTGAAATTATGGAGAAAAACAAATAAAAAACACAATCAAACAGTAAGAAGTTGCTTTGTAACTATTCCTTTTATTTTTTTCATAATATAGTCACTAAGGGCTATTTAGTCATTAAATTGAATATAATTGGTAATCATATAAATACTTAGGCATTTTTATTTTTATTTTTATTGGCATGTGATGTTAAGGATGTAAACTATTATTTAACATGTAAACTCTATAATTTAAAGTATAATTTCTGAAAGTACAGAGAAAAAATAAAAACACAATCAAACTATAAGAAGTTTTTTGTAACTATTTCTTTTATTTTTCTCATAATCTAGAGTCTAGATTTAGTCTTTCTATAAAGATAATTAAGTATAATTTACTTAGTTTGTTAGATCTTATTCAAGAATATATCTAAACAAGAAGAATTCCTAGTAGGTTTATTGAAGATAGTCTTTCTTTACATGAACAAAGCAACTTTAAGGATAAAAAATTAATTCCTAGCAATAATAAAATTTCAGATAGACAAAATTATTATAGTTTCAACAAGTAAATGATTTTCATTATACATATTGAAGAGGCTGGCTTAAATAAATGAAGTAAATAGATAACAACATGCGTGTAATGGAAAACCCACAAAAAATCTAGCTTGCTACTACATCTACTGCCACCGTCCTGCGCCACTCCTTCCCTCTGAAGAGGAGGGGGTTTAAGGAGAACAAGTTTATCTCCATTCTAGAATTAAATTATTGACTCTTGAAATTGAAATTAGTTAAGGGTAATTGTAATTAATTAAACTAAGTTCAGTCAGGCTCTTGGGCTGAGAGATAGAGTGATGTCCCGAAAAACCTTAAGTCGCTTTTCAATCTTCTTCTGCTGAAAGATCCCAGAGGAGGCAGTTTCAACTACCGTCACTTCTGTCTTTCTTGAATTGCTTGCAGAACCTAGAATCGCTGCAAGAATGGCCTCTTCAAAGTCGTCATTATCTGGCAACAATTGTGACAACTTGTCTTCTGTTTCATCAGATAACCTCCTCGTCTTTGGTTTGGGTTTTCCTGGTTCCACAGATTGTGTGGTGGACAACCCCATTTCAATCTTTCTGTTTGAATTAGCAGTTTTTCCCGACCTTGTCCTCTTAAGGGTCTCATGGAATTTATGACCAATTGGTTCCTTAATTGGCTCCTTTACCAATTTGGAGGAATAGAACGGCGGTGCATCAACATTCCATAAATTCCCAAAAGGAGCAAACTGTTTGACACTATTCTGTTGAGGAAACAACATCTGGTTTTGGTTCGATACTATATTGGAATCAACATTCTCATTGGCGAAATCATCAATGTAAGATCTTGTACTGGTTGCTTGCAGGTGATCCTTGCAAGGCTGAGGCTGCCAAATTGATGAAGAACCAAGGAAGGCATCAAAGAGCCTTCTTTGTTCAACCCGATCGCCTCCTTTGCTCATCATCTCAGATTCAAGGTCCTTGAGCATTTGTTGTGCCCTTTCATAGGCTTTGAGATGCGAATCTACACCTCTTGGCCCATCGGCCACTGCTGGTTTCACTCGCCGCAATGTCTCTTTAGCCTCACCAATTCTCCCCTGCTTCATCAAACAAATCCCAAGATTGCACATCTTGTTGTTGTCCGGTGCTGTAGCAAGTGCCCTTCTGTAGGCATCTTCTGCTTCAATGTAGTTGTTTTGTTGCATCAATGCCCACCCCAAGTTCCCCTAAAACAAAAAAAAATCAAACCTAATAAGTAACAAACACATAATATTTCAGAGATTACATAGAGGTACAGAAAAAAAGAGTTCAGTTTAAGTACCAGTAATCTGGTTGCTTCTTGTTCCACAGAAACCTGAAATTTCTTCCCTTGAGACCTTGCAGTCTTTGTTCGTTTTCCATTGAAAGCAAGCCCTTGTCGAATTAAGAACAGCTTGTGCTTCAACAATGCTATTTGGTCATCCAATCTTCCACATCTCTATATGTCAGGGAATCAAACTTAATAAGTATTTTCTATGTTACTGAAAAATCAAATCGACCACGCTGTAGTACACAGCGTGGAATCAGTTACCAGTGACAGACCTTGTAAAGATCTAAAAGAATATTATCAAGAGACTCTTGGGCTTGATCAGAACATCGATGTCGCAATGATTTGATAGCCTCAATGGCTTCCTCGGCCCTATTTTGCTGCTTCATAACGATAGCCATATCTTTCAATGCACTATCCACTCTATCCCCAGCATTTATTGCTGCCCAAAACAAAGGTACTGCCTTTTCTGGATCTTTATCGACCAACTAATTAGAACAAAACAATCAAAACCCATTAATAAAATCAGTCATCGTACCCTATCAATACCAAAAGAAGAACAAATCTCAATCAATTTGAAGATGACCCAATAATGAGTAACTAATTCACCTGAACATTCTTGGCTCTAACATAAGGAGAGTCACCAACAGGGACTTTGTGGATAGCTTGAAATGACTCAGATCGAGTTCTTGAAACACCAAGTGGTTTTGCTGGTGAAGTTGGAGCAGATTTTGTTGGTCTAAAACCAGGTGGTGCATTCCACATATCCTGCATCATATCGAAAAACAAAGGGTGGTCCTCTTTTTTCTTTCCTTTTATTTTGTTTGCGCTCTTTTTTGGTAAATTGATAGAAAAATTGAAGTGACGTCTCTTGCAGAGATGAGAAGGGATTTTTAGAGGGGACGGGGGAGAGAGAGACTTTCGAATTTTTCGACCGTTGAGGTTACCGTTTCACGTACTAGCCGTTGCGCTTCGCCCTCTATCAATAATTTGAGATTTGGCGGATATTAGAGAACTTTTATTTTCATACTGACCCTTAGGTTTTATTATAATTTTTTTATAATTTATATTCTTATAATTGTTTGCACTGGTGTCCTTTTCTATTCAAGGAAGTAGGCATCTCTTGAAAATTGCCGATGTAGACAATTTTCTGTTAATAATTGTTATAGAATGATAACGCTTTGATTGGTTGTTGGACGAATGTTTTCTTATTTTCATTTTCATAAATGTTGCAATTTTTAATAATATTTCTTTAAAAAAATTGGAATAAAAATGAAATTAAAAATAAAAGAAAAACTAGTCAATTCTTTTTAACAATGATATTAGACTTGCTGATTAATAAATAATTAGTCTTTATATGTGAAAAAAAGAGAAAATATTTGGAAAATAAAAAAAATATATTCTTGATATGATGTAATGTAATTTAATATGCATGTAATGAAAAAAAAAGTAATTTAAATGATTCATTATTTCAATTCATTATTGAAAAAAAAGTAATTTAAAATCCTTTTGTTTTATTGCAAAACTTTTAGTAATGTAAGTGAGGCCTTGACAAAGTTTTATTTTAATCTTTAATTTTGAGAAATTAATTTAATCCTTATATTTTATTTTTAGTTAGAGAAACCGGTCCTTGTATTTAAGAAAAAGTTATAATTTAGTCCTTATGATAATTTTCTTACAATTAGGTACTTATACAATTGCTCTTAATATTTTCAGCTTAAAAATATTTTATACCATTATATGAATTGATTAATAAGCACATGGAGTTTAGGGCAGAGCCTTCAGAATAGAGAAAGGGTAGCGTAAAGCAATATGCTTGGCTTTTTTCTTTCTTTTGTTTTTTCACCATCATTATCAAAGATGACTTGCATCTTCTGGTTTGAAGAGAATCATCAAGAAATAATTTACGCAGGATGACGAATATGATTTCATGACTGTTCTCTACAGAAAGAACTCTCCACATGATATCAATTTGTATGGAATTAGCATGCCTTGACGATCAAGCTCTTACTGGGAATATTCCAGTTTTTCAATTTGCAAGGTCCTTATCTCTTGGGTTTCGCTCCTAGGGTCGCCGACTGTAATGCTACCGGTGATTTCGAGAAGAAAGCAACACGTACGGTCTAATATGTGAACTTCTTCTTCTATATCACACACAAGTCCGCTAGGTGCTTAGAACCTGCATTACTTGCAGGTTGCTGCTGTCAACTGTGCTTCGCATTGCTGGACACGGAAATTACACGAGAAAGAAAAGAGCCCTTATTCTACCAAACCTAATCAAGTTGAAGATCTTGTTACAGCATACCATGGTCGGTTGAACTTGATGCTACTGGGCCTTGTGGTCCTCTCCTCTAAAGCCAGTCGTCCTCCTCCAAGTTGCGCATCTGACTTCCATGCAATGTATCCGTGTTAGTCTTCGTGTGCAATTAATCATGCACAGACGTTAGAATATGAAGCAAGATGTGACAATTCGCAATATGCTCAACCGCCACCGGCAGTTCTCTTTGCGACGTAGATTTACTAATCTTGTACATTATTTATTCGGATCCATTTGCATGTCTTCGAGTCTTGACCTCATCATACCCTTGCAATATTTTATTGAAGAAACAAAAAAGTAGATCCCTCCCTTGTCAAAATGCATTTATGTTTTATGATATGAAGTGTATGAAGGGTCTTCTTTGCCTGCAGCAACTTGAAGTTCTAATTGGTTGACCTTGACATTGGGTGGGATGATCCCTTGCTCATAGCTAGAAGCTAATCTCTTGAATGTTACAGGTAGAGAGGACCCAATTCATTCACTCTTTCGCCCCACTTGTAAATTACTTACCTGATAGTGACTCGAGACGCTGGGCACAATTAACCTATTTGTTGTTAAGGGACCAGTGCTCCATTTCTATAGATGCTGACAGCCATAAATATCAGCCAGCCAGGAAGAGAGAGAGGTTCATGCCACCAGGTGGACCCTCCAAAACCCTTTTCTTCTACCAACTTATATCTAGAAGCGATTACTGCGAGGACACATTGTCCAACCAGAGAAGTACTATAAAACATCCCCAACTCCACTTGAAGGCTAAGTTCCAAAGAACCGAAGCTCTCACATCCCAATGTCCTTGGCAACACCAATATCCACTAACCAACATCAATCACTCTACAGTTGATAACTCTCCCGCAAGCAAGCAAGCACAAAAACAGATGGGGAGATCTCCATGCTGTGAGAGAGAGCACACCAACAAAGGGGCATGGACTAGAGAAGAAGATAAGCGTCTCGTTGCTTATATCCAAGCTCATGGTGAGGGTTGCTGGAGGTCCCTGCCAAAATCAGCTGGCCTTCTTCGTTGTGGAAAGAGTTGCCGTCTTCGATGGATCAACTATCTTCGCCCTGATCTGAAGCGTGGGAATTTTACTGAAGAAGAGGATGAGCTCATTATCAAACTCCACAGCCTCCTTGGTAATAGGTAAGGCTCTAATTCCTAAACCCGCCATATGTAGCTGGTTTTAATGGAAAAGACAGTAACACTGTTTTATTCTTCTGTCAAGGTGGTCTCTCATAGCGGGGAGGCTACCAGGAAGGACAGATAACGAGATCAAGAACTATTGGAATACCCATGTAAGAAAAAAGCTGCTGAGCAGAGGAATTGATCCTTCGACTCATCGACCAATCAATGAATCAGCCATTGACAACATGACCACCTCTCTCGGTGCAGTTCTGAAAGAAGAGATCACTTCTGGCTTTGGGTGCAAAAACCAGAAGAACCCAAATGAAGAAAAGTGTCAGGACTTGAATCTTGAGCTGAGGATATGCCCTCCCTATCAGCACCCACCTCAGTCAATGGAGAGCATAGGCAGGAAAATAATGTGTTTCTACTGCAGCTTAGGATTGAAAAACAGCAAGGATTGCAGTTGCAGTAATGACAGTGACGGTTTCCTTGTTATGAATAACGGTGCTCTGGATTACGGAAGGTAGAAAGCGAAGAGAGATTCTGAAGTAGGCTTATTTATTGTGAATAGATAAAGACAGATTTTTAATATGAAATCTCTTTTCTCAGCTTGAAAGCAATGATGCTTAAGCTTAATGACCTATGAAACTGTCCACCTAAGTCCATAAATTAAACAGCCAATCCCTCCTTTTGTTATCATAAACATTGTCAGTTTTTGGATGCAGATAGATTGTTTTATTTTTCTCCATCTTTCCTTATCTTCCCCTGTAAATTCCGATAGAAAACAGAGATGATTATGGATAAGCAGTGAGAGGAGGAGAATCAAGAGGAATCAGACGGAAGTGGGTAACCTATCCGAGTCATGCATAAAAGAAGAGAGGGAGAGAGACAGAAGGACGGCACCTTGTTGATGGCTCAATATTCATTTAACGCATGCCTACCACCTACATAACAATTGTCCCAATACATCAAAAACAAAATTAGATTCTGTGAAATGTTTGTGACATGTTCTATCTCTCTCTCTCTCGTCTTTATCAATCTCAATGAGGACAATTTAGCCTTCAATGTTAGTTGTACCTAGCTATATCAGTCCTTGCATGTTCGAATGCAAGTTATACATGTGCAGTAGGGCACTAATCAATGTTAATTAGTTGACAACAGCCACGCTCTGAACATATATAGCAGGAGTAAACAAATATGGAACCAAGTAGTTATAATCCACAATCATCTTCAAAAAGTCTTTACAGCCTGCTGGGAAACGGAAACACCCAACTCACACAAGATTACATCATACATGGCATTGACTGAGAAAAAGAGGACTTCCTTACACTTGCCATTTGTTACCAGCGACAACGCCCCAGAGCATGCTAGTAAAGAAGGGTGGGAAATGTTTATCAATGGAAAGATGGTAACAGGTCTCAAACCTATGCTTTTCCTCCTAAATGGTTGGATATTATTGAAAGGCTAAGTGTGCTTATGAACATAGGATTTCACCGGTTCCAGAGAGCCAGATAGGAAGAAAAGCCCTCAATATAGCAATAGTGAAAAGAACAGTAACCTATTTATTGATGAAATAATATTTATGATGGAAAGACATTACTGGTACAATGGTTTCTGGATCGACCGCATTCTTTCACTGGTGTTTTAGATGGTTGGAATTTAAGTGACAGTTATGGTAACTTGGAAGCTGGAGGACTTTCATATATAACACCGTAGACCTTGAGGGTTTTCATGTGATAGATAAGAAAGCATGATAAGCGAACAGAAACTGAAGCATGCAACAAATGGCAAGTCACCATGAATCGAATCATCACTGTCATTACTCCTGACTACAAATTTCTTGCACAGACAGGCTTCCAAACAAAGAGGTCAATATAGCAATGAGAATGACAGTGACCAGGCTATTGCATTTGTTGCATAACCACATTTACCACAATTTCTATCCACAAGGAGAGCTTACCAAGACTATTCCTTGCATTAACAAATGGAAGAGATGCTTCTGGCTAAGCTACTAATTAGTAGAGGTCAGAAAGATTTTGCTGAATCTACTAAGTCTGCTATCAACAACTCAGGTCTCACATCTATAGAAAGACAACCAATTCTCTTAAATCGAGGCCGGACACAGATACCTATCCCCATTTATTTTAGCAAGATATACAAAATTCATATAATAGCATGTAAACGCTGTAAAGATAGACAAGATATACTCCATGTGAAGATAGACAAGCAGAACTCCATGTGAAGAGAATGATATCGATGATTAAGAAGGTAGAAATAAATTATTATTTTGTAGACATCTCTGTATTATACATCATATGAGGATGGACAATTTCCTATATCACATTAAAAATATTCGCCCATAATAGAATAAAGGCCATAAACCCATAAGCTAATAATAAAACAGAAACAGGGATTTATGTGGCTCAGCAAAATACCGAAGACTCCAAACATCAAAAACTCCATATCGCTCCCTGAAAACTATAATGCACGAAAACTGTCTGCTTTATCTAGTCTGGCAGTACCTGAACTTGATGATTCACCCATTGCATCAGGTGAAGCTGCTACATGGGATGATTCTCTCTTCAGAGAAGTTGGTAAACCTGAAATCTCCTGAAACATGAAAGACAAGAACAGCGTTTGATCAAATTCATTGTTTTTGTGCACAGACCACAGACCTAGCTAGAACATTTCTGATATGGACCAGGGTTCGCATCAATTTCTTAGATAAACAAATTAAGCATCTAGAACATACTAACCATACCAAAAACCTTCCCCTATGAATCTAAATCATTGAATTTGTGGAAATTACCAGTCAGATCCACTCATTCAATTGATGAGATTTTCCAAGAAGAAACATTAAGCAACACTAGCACAAGTCATCTAGAAATTGCTCACATCATCCTTTATTCATATGAACTTAAAGAATTATGGTTGCTAAGTTATTCCAACTAACCAGAAACCGGCTGTAGTGTATTACCTTCATTAAATGCAACCTCAAGCCAGCAGGTCGAACTTGATTTCCTATACATGCCATCACAAACTTTGAATACTGAAACAAGACATCAGCAGCAGCTTGCTTTTTCTCTTCAATCTGCAAAACACATCATTACAATTAGACTTGAAATAAAGAAAGCAGCCAACAGCTGGGAAGATTTTAGAGATTATTCTAAATTTCCAATATTGACAGAATTAAAACGCAGCTACATAAAAAAAAATGTTATTAAGAAGCAGGAACACAAACGGCATTTTTTACAAACTCGACAAGGTATTCAACTTCCAGTAAAACAAACAGAGGTAACCTTAGGTTAAATAAAGGCATCTTGCATCAATAATCTACACATATCTGCGCAGCTAGGGCACACTATTTTCCTCTGCTTTGTAATTTTGATTACAGATAAAGTAAACCAGCACTCCAACTACATATGTTCTAAACACGGAGCAGCAAGAGCATTATGTACGGCCATCAAACTAGGCATCATGTTAGTAGACGAAATAAATCGGTAAAATTAAAGATTATGATTTTCAGTAGACATAAAATCATTGAATTAACAAATTATTCGAAACCCTAAATGGAAACGGAACAGAGCCTACAGCATTAGGAAATTAATTAACATCAAAATCATAGATAATAAACTAATTTCTTAAATTAAGAAGATGCATATAACAAGATAGATAAGCAGCCAAAGTCTTGGTATCATTTCGATCAGAATTCGAAGTACCTAATAATGATTAAGGAAAAGATAACTGATTTAGAGATAATCAAGAGATAAACATGAAATTAAATAGAAGTAGAGGGGAAAAAAAAAAAAAAGGAATCTGAAGCAGAGAACAATACTGCGTACCTCATAATCTTCTTTCATGGCCTCAACCGTTGTGGGATAGGATTGATTGAGCAAGACGAGTTAGTTTTCAAATTATACTTCTTTTTAGCGTTCTTAGCGTTTAACATATATAACTATTAATGCAGCGAACTCCACACGTATTGGCCTATTAGCTCAGCTGGTTAGAGCGTCGTGCTAATAACGCGAAGGTCGCAGGTTCGAGACCTGCATGGGCCATTTTATTTTCAATTTTTTCTTCTAAAAGAAGACAACTTGCATTAAAAAAAAAAAATAATAGATATCTTGTTCACTGCTTTTACATATATTTATTTTAATGTCTTTTTTATAGTAATTATATTTACAATATTTTTATATAGGTTTTTAGTATGATTATTTCATGTGCATATTGAAAAACAAAAC
The DNA here is from genome assembly GCA_018804465.1 of Populus tomentosa. NCBI lineage: Eukaryota > Viridiplantae > Streptophyta > Magnoliopsida > Malpighiales > Salicaceae > Populus > Populus tomentosa. The sequence continues at coordinate 7,870,768 of CM031977.1, read as the reverse complement.
TTGTTTATCAATAACCAACATCTAAATAACTTTATAGACAAAATATATCACCTAAATTTCATGAATATCATTGTGGTTGCTTTTGAAAGTGTTTTTCATGTCGATATGTATTAAAATGATATTTTTTTTATTTTTTAAAAATTATTTTTTAAATCAACGCATTAAATCAATGTAAAACATATAAAAAATATTAAATTTTAGTAAAAAAAATTAATTATTTTAAAAACACGAGTATACCGCGTTTCTAAACGTTCACGTATGAATTATTTTTAATTTTGTAGCTCTTTTAAAATGTTTACACTATATGTTTTTTATATTATATTTTTAATACTAAAAAAGTAATAATTAATAATTACATTTATTTAAATAATATACATAATTTCAGTGATGTTGAAATTAACTTATTAAACACTTTAAATATCTTTTAACTATGAGAATAGCGTCTTGTACCATGAATAAGATTATTATAATTGCTATTATGGTCATAATAGTTTAACAGTAGAAAAGGATCTACAATATTATATAAATATAAATAACTTAAATTATTACTGTAACAATAGTTGGTTTACAACTATAAAATTAATACAATACAAATATCAAATAAATTACATTAACTATTAGTATTATTTACAAACACAAAAGTTATGTTACTTTTCAAAATCCAATTTTGCTTAATTAAATATAAAATAACAATTTACATCCACTACTGGGAAATTACTTTAAATTGAGCTAGCTAGCTAGTTAAAAATTAATTAAAATAACTATATATTATCACAAAGATATAATCATTTTTGCCTCAACCAAAGTGTGTATAATGGAGATCTAAGAGTGGAAGAGGGCTGACGATTCTGACAAAAACTAGTAAGGACAGGCCTATAAACTTTAAGATTGGATAAGATATATATATATATATATATATATATATATGATTCTTGAGGATATGCTTGCTTCATTAAAGATTTACTATATTTTTTTTGCTTGAATTTATCTGAATCTGTTACTGCTAAGAATATAAGAGTAAAATGTGAAGAAGCACTTTAAAGTGCTTTGTCGAGGGCATATACTGAATGCTCCGACCAGTTGATTTTATGATATTTTCTTCAAATTAAAATTGCCAAAAGAAATTTGCGTTGCCTTGAAGACACACTACAAGCAGGAAAAAATAGATTCTGATCCTTTTCTTGCTTTAAGACTTTTTTAGTATGAGATTACTAATAATAAGTCAATCGTGGATCAAGTTCATAGAATTCAAATGCTGATATCAAAACTTAGTGATTTGGATATTAAAGTTCCTGATTCACTTCTGTTTTATCAAAACTTCTTCTATTTTAGAATGAATATAAGAAGAAGATGTTGCATTCTACAGATAATTATACTTTTGAACAATTTTAAACACACTTACAAATTGAGGTTTAATTTTATACGGGTAAATTGCAAACAACAAATTCTAAAATGAATTTGATTACTGAAACTGGTTCGACAATGACTCAAAACAAAAGTGCAAAAGAAAAAAAATAAATTCAAAAAGAAATAAAATGCTAATAAACCTAGGCCTGGGTCGGCCAGCCGGGCCGGACCGGGTTTCAAAACTATGTTTTTGAATGCTAAATTATCAAATAATTAATGAGATGAAACCTTACTTACTGAATGTTATATTCATAATAGAGTACTATCTAAAAAATTAAATATTTCTTCCTATGAAGCATGGAACGATAGAAAAACCAAACCTGAATTATTTTTAAGATGTGGAGGTGTGTAGCTTTTTATAAAATTTCTGATCCTCAAAGAATAAAATTTGAACCTAGAGGTCTTAAAAGTGTTTTTATTAGTTATACATAAAATTTAAAGGCTTATAGACTTTTGAATTTAGAAACTAATGTGATTGTTGAATATATACATGGAAAATCTTATTAAGGATTCTTCACTTTAAGTAAGTAAATTCACTCTCTTTTTTAATTTAAATAAAATTTTAAAATGTTAATTTTTATTGTATATATATATTATTTGGGTGTTAATAAAAAAAAATAATGCCCATAATTATGTATAATCATAGTAACGTATATAACAGCCACACAACAACAATCATATCCAAAATAACTTTTCTAAAAAAGACGAACAGATATAGCATCAAAGACAAGAAAAAGGTAATTTAGTTATGGATTATTGCATCTCATATAGAAATAATTTTGCCCAATGCGGATAGTATTATCAGACATTGAACTTGCTTAAAATCCCATACATGACACCAAATTAAGAAATCCATGCATTTTAGCCAACGTATATGCACCAGCATTCTTAATTTCGGAAGTCGCTAGTACCAGTGACCAGATAAGAAATAAAATCTAGATAGGTTCAATTTGTTTTAGGAATTACCATAACTGTTCTTCGTAACCCTAATGTTTATTATCTATCCCTTTTTACTGTACTTTTTAAGATTAGGATACCTGCAGAAACCTTCTCCCTCTTTAATAAATGACTCTGGTAAAGGGTAGTATTTGGAAATCCAGCTCAAACACTATACAGTAAAAAATTATATTTTTTGTGTGTTTTTGTATCATTTCATGTGCTGATTCACCATTATTTATCTATTGTTGAGAGGGGCAACGTAATCTAATCAAATGATAAGAAAACTCATACGGGTAAGGAAAAAAAGAAGAAGCTTTCCATTGCTGGATAAAGTTTGAGTGAGAAAATCACATTCATGCTCTTGTATAAATGCATGAAATCAAACAGCCACATTTCTATTTCTCACACTCAATATATATATATATATATATATATATATATATATATATATATAAAGCAGATTAATCTCAAGGTTTCTAAGCCCTTGTTTTAGTATTTCTAATGGAAGCCGTGGATGTGGTCATTGTAGGTGCAGGACCTGCTGGGCTAGCAACATCTGCATGCCTCAACCGTCTCTCCATCCCTAACATTGTCCTTGAAAGAGAGGATTGTTATGCCTCTCTGTGGCAAAAGAGGGCTTATGACCGTCTAAAGTTACACCTCGCGAAGGAATACTGTGAGCTTCCCTTCATGCCTTTCCCATCTGATGCACCCACATTTGTCCCTAGGAGGGGTTTCATTGATTACTTGCACAGCTATGTGTCTCATTTTAGGATTAATCCGCGATGCAATACGGCTGTTGAGTCTGCGTATCGTGATGAAGAAAGTGGAAAGTGGCGTATCAAGGCTAAGAAAGCAGATCTAAACGTGCATGAAGAATACGTCGCAAAGTTTCTTGTGGTCGCAACCGGTGAGAATAGTAAAGGGTTTATTCCTGAGGTGTCCGGGCTTGATAGTTTTGGTGGAGAGTTCTTTCACTCAAGCAAGTACGAAAATGGCCAAAAATACAAGGGCAAAGCTGTATTAGTTGTTGGTTGTGGGAATTCAGGAATGGAGATTGCTTATGATTTATCAAACTGGGGCGTCAGGACTTCGATCGTTGCTCGCAGTCCGGTGCATGTCCTCACCACAAATATTGTGTATATTGGTATGCGTTTGCTGAGCTATGGCGTCCCATGCAACATAGTGGACTTCATAGTTGTCTTACTAAGCAAGCTGAAGCATGGAGATATTTCAAATTACGGCTTTCCAAAACCCACAAGAGGACCGTTTTATATAAAACAAAGTGTCGGTCGAACCCCTACAATCGATGTTGGGGCTGTGGAAAAGATTAGAAGAAAAGAGGTTCAGGTAAATGTTAAATTTACGTACATAACTAGCTCTTAATTAATTTCCATAACAGATAGTCATCTTGTTGTATTTCAATGATGACACTAATTATGACCTCTAGGTATTTCCATCCATAAGAGGCATCCAAGGAAGCAAAATCGAGTTTGCCAATGGGGAAGTTGAACAATTTGATGCCATTATCTTCGCTACTGGCTACAAAAGTACTGTGAGACACTGGCTCAAGGTATTGCATTTATTTTTCAAAAATATGATGACCGTACGTGTGCTCTAATCTCGGTTAATTAGCTTCTAAAAATGTCTTTCATCATCGTTGCAGGGTGGCCAAGACCTTTTTGATGGAAGTGGAATGCCAAAACTCTGCTTCCCTAACATCTGGAAAGGAAAAAATGGCCTTTATTGTTCTGGGTTTGCTAGAAGAGGACTGTTTGGTATCTCAGTTGACTCACAAAACATCGCAAAAGACATTGACTTGGCATTGAGAAGTGAACGAGTATTAATTGGAATTCCGGACGCTAGGGTTTGTTGAATCTTGCAATACCAATCATTGGCGTTGTAATATCGTGTCGTTGATCTTCTAAACTTTTGCCCAAGTAGCGGTCATTTGGTAGGGAAGTACGTTTTCTAAACCTATATTTGGAGCTATAGTATTCTGTTTTTTTACTCTAAAATAAGATAAATTATGATTTTTCGTCTTTTATAAAGCTCGAATCCTGGAGAATCCAAGTTGTTATGTCGACCTCTTCGTAATATTGCTCTCACAAATTAAGATAAATGTCCTTTCTGTTCACCGCATCAATTTTGATAGTGTTTTTCTTTAAAATTTTCATATATTGTTATTACTTAAAAGAGTTTTTTTTTCTTTATTTGTACGTATTTGCATTTTTGATCTTGTTTGTCGCGGATGAAAATGGATATATATCCACATTATCGGATTCCTATACTATATTTGTATTCTATCAACTATTTTGTCATTTTGATGTTTATTTTCAACATAATAAAAAAATAAACAGAAAAGATCAATGAGCAAAACAATAAGCGTGAGAAATTGAAGAACCAAAATGATGGAAGATTATACAAATGAGGAAATTATGAATAAAAATTCAACCAAGATTGGAAAAATTGTACAAAGAGATCTCATTCATGGAGAAAATAATATAAAAATCTTTATGTTTTGATTTTTCTTGTTCGGACAAAAACCCTAACAATATAAATAGAGAACAGATTAGCCCACCAGGCCGGAGACCCATAGAAAAATCCGAACAAAAGAAGTTCCGGTCAAAAAAAGATGTCAAAACTAGATCAACCACCCTTCACCCCATTAGAATATTCCGAACAAAGCAGTGGCGAGAGTAACCATAACAACCAACACCTCACATTAGTCATCTCTCCTTCCTCGTAGATGAAGCACACTAGTACCAACCTCACTAATGACCAACGAGTAGAGAGAGAAAAGAGACTTGTCGAAGCTTCCCGATATTGCTCGATGTCCCACCATGAACAACGATGAACCACGCTGCTAGCGTAAAGAGGTAGATGAAGAGGTGGCGCACCAGATCTAGTCGGTCACACACCCTTCCAGTCATCAGAGTGTGTAACACACCACCCACAACCTGCCTTGCTTCCAGCGTCTGTAAGACATACACCACCACTGATTCTGTTTTCCGAACTCCCAGAGCACGTGCTTGGCACGCGTTGCCATTTTTTCTTGTGTTTTTGTTCTTCATGTCTTTAAGCTTAAAGATGTTATTTTTTCTTCCATTTATTATCTAGATACTTATTTGAGTGATTTTCATATTTAAAGTGTTTTCAAGTCTGCGTGACATTATTATATGTGATTTTTTTTTTCTTTGTATCATCATGTGTTGATTGTCTTTTAAAAAACAAAAACTATTTCATTTTCATTTTTTTCAATGAATCAACCCTATGGTTGGTGAGATTCTTAAAAAAGTTATGCTCTATGGATATTGAGATTTTTTTTTAGTTTTTTAAAATTATTTTTATCCCTATTTTTTTTTTTTATCAAATAACCAACATATGGATGGTATGATCCTTAAAAATATCTTGTCTTTGAAAGTTGAGTCTTTGTTTTTTTTTTTTTAATACAAATCATATAAATATTTTCTTTGTAATATCTAACCATAAATATCACTCTTGTGATAAATTTCTCTCTATCTTTGTTAAAGGATTTGAGCCAAGTCAATATAACAATGTAAACATCCATATTTTAAAGGTGAGGATTAGGCTTTATTGTAGGATATGCATCTCGAATCATTGTGTTTTAAGTATGGATAGTCTATCATCTTTAACAACAAACACACATATGAGTATTTTTTAACATGGAAGCATCATATGAGTATTTTATTATTAAAACAAACACAAAGTAATTTATTTTATATAAGATATTTTGAGGTGATTTTAATATATATTTTTTAGTATAATCAGCCTCTTATTTAAGAAATTCTAAACACCAATTAGAGCTTTAAGTTACTATAAAACTAGATAGTGACTTCTTTTTTTTATTTTGCCCTACCAATCTTATAAAATAGCTCACTAAGATGACCCTTACCACATATTCATTGCATAAAAAAATTACATATTTATACGCATTTCATTGAGTTTTGGGTATGTATTATCCGAGTATTATTTGTTATTCAATATAAAACAAAAGAGTAATATTATATATTGGAGCTATTTGTGTGTGTGTGTGTGATATAAAATAAAAGTAATGGCTCTTTTGATCTATTATTTTGGTCCAGCGCGATCATACTTTTTCTTGAACTTGCACCTCTCTTATTGGTCCATCAATACATTTGTTAGACCATCAACGTAATCTGTTTAGAATAGATTCTCATTTAGTTATGACAAACTCACACCTGAATGCTCAAAATCACTTGTTATTACAAGCCCGACTACATTGTTGATATTGAAAAACAGTAGACAACTACTGTCTGAATAATAACTTTTTAAAATTTTAATTGGAGTCTATTTTTTAGTGTACAAGTTAGATAAATATGTATATTTTAACTCATAAAACATATTTGTATATATAAAAAAAAAGTTCATAAAATTATAATTTTTTCTGGAAAACGGTCGACTGGTTGATACAACTGGATTCAACTTTCATCTTGTCACACTTTAAAAGTGTGACAAGATCAAAGTGTGCTATTTCATCAAATGTTTTTCAAATGGTGTTATTTCATCAATATTTTATGTTTACTTGATAATTTGACAACAAAAAAAAAACCTTTCTATTAATCCTTCTTCTTTCTTCCTTATTTCATCATCTCGCTTCCTCTTTTACTTCCTTTTCTTTATCACAACTAACCAATTTCTCTTTGACTTTCTCATACGTCCATTGCTTCTTCCAACTCCCATTTAGTATGTTTTTTTTTTTCTCATTTTCAGTTTCCATTTTGACCTTTTTTTCAAGATGGGTGAGATGCGGACAAAAACCTAGACTTCTTAGATTATTCAGACTTGGAAGTTTCATCCTTAAATCTTTCCTTCTCCTGCTAGTTTAGATAATATGACTAGATGATTGTCTACTCTATGTTGTGGGTTTAATCATTTTCTTAATGTAAAAAAAATATCTAAGTGTTGTTAATATGTATTTTAGAAGGAAAAAAATAAAATTATATAAGAATTATCATGATGTGACTTGATCGACTTTACATATTAAAAAAACAACCTGAATTATTGATAAAAATATAATTTGACTTGAAAAAAATCATAACATCTTTTTTTAAATATTGAAAAAACAACATATTATATCAATTCATGTTAACTTATTAAATCCGCTACTCAGGTCAAAAGACTTTGATAACCTTATAGAAAGAAAATAAAAAAAATTATTAAACTTAATTCTTAATTAACCTGATATTGAATGATAAAATTGAAAATAAAACTCAACTAAAAAAATAAGTTGAGTCAATAGGGCTTAACTAGTCAAAAATGGATCATAAGACCAAGATAACACCATGTAAAAAAATTAAAATAAATTATGAAACTCAATTCCCAATCAACTCAATGTTAAAGGGAAAAACAAAACAAAAACATAAAAACCACCCGATTTAATCGACCAAACTCGTGACACGGATCATGAGACCAAGATAACCTCATAAAATGTAAACAGAAATAAATTATGAAGGTTAATACCCAATCAATCTAATATTGAAGGATGAGATTAAAAAGAAATCAACTAAAAAGACAAAATAAAAGTGAATCAATTGACTTAACCCACAACTTGAGTCATAAGACTGTGATAACTTTATAAAAAAAAATTATAAATTCCAATTCCCAATCAACCCAATTTTGAGAGATTAAATTGTAAAGAAATCATATAAAAAATGGATAAAAAATAACTTGAGTCAACCCGAGTTACCTTGCAAAACCCAAGTGAGAAGACTATAATAAGTCTATAGAAAACGAATAAAAAAATCATAAAATTTAATTCTCAATTAACCCAATTTTAAAGGATGAAGTTGAAAAAAAAATTAAAAATAAATAAATAAATTATCCTAGTCAATATTGCTAACTCGCAAAACTCACAATTCATGTCATGAGACTGTGATAGCTCTATAAAAAATAAATTAAAATAAATTATAAAATTTTATACCCAATAAATCTAATAAAAAAAAACTTTGAAAGTCAAAGTGAAACAGTGATTGGCTTTTCACTCTTCATACAGTGAAAAGCCAAACTCTTTTATTACATGTTAATAATAATAATGATCTTTCAAGCAGTGCTGAACCTTCACCTAAAAAGAATCCAAAGTCCTCAATCTCACCCACCCAACCAGATATAGAAAATAACCAACCTGGGATGACCTAAACTAATTCCATAGAGGGTAAAAGATGATCCTTTACAACTTCCCATAAGATAGCATTTTGATTTTCCCTCCTCTTAGAGCTGGTTTGCCATAGGATACTCTATCTAACTAGCTCGGAATCCACGAAGATTCCTTGGAAGCCAGATAATGTTTCCCACTTCCTATGTTATGTTATGAGTTTATATAAATCTACTTGCCCAACTACCTCTAAATTCTTGGAGAGTTTTTCTGAGGAAAATTGATGGATTTGGTTTAGCAGTTCTATTTCAGTTGTGGTTAATGTTTTGGAAGGTGTTATGGAAATTGAAAGTAACCTATGCCTTGTTTGTTTCAAGAAAAATGAATTCCAGGAATTCATTTTTCCATGTTTGGTGACCATCCGGAAAATAAGTCAAAGAAAAATAAATTCCAGTCAACAAAAAATTTCACTTTCCTCGCAGGAAAGTGTTTTCCTTTCCTTGTCAAAAGGAAAACACTTTCCTATTTTTGGCTCCATTGATAAAACATATCTTTCCCCTCTCTGCATGTCTGTCCAAAAACAAAAACAGTTAAAAAGCAAGAAGATTTGAGAATCACACTCTGCATTTCAGGTATTTTTCCCCTCAAATTTCTGTATTATTTCTATATATTATTTCCTTTATGTTCTTATCTTCTTCGTATTTTTTAGATTTGCAAGAATAATAGCAAATAATCCTTGATCTTGTTTGTCTATTCCAAAAAAAACTTTTATTTCTGTTTAATTTATCTTCTGTTTGTCAATTTTTTTTCTCATACCCAGTTTTCTTCTTTATCTCCTCGTCACATTCAAACAACATTTGCAGAAAAACTGAACCAAGTTCTCATCACAATCAAGCCATAAAACACACATTTTTTCTTGCACATTCAGTAGCTTCTTGAGAGAAATAAAAATCCCCAACAAGACCTAACCAGCCCCTACCCTGTGACGGATCCAGCATAAAAAGAGAGACGCAAACAGGAGGGGAAACTGTCGGGTGAGAGAGGGATGAGAACCGGGGATGAGGAGCAAATCCTTGAGGTCTAGCTCTCTTACTCCTTGCCCCTTGAATATGTGATGGTGTCCTGCTTCTTCAGAGAACAGGGGATTAGTGAGACAGAACCAAGAGAGAACAGGGGAAGAGAGACAACCGAGAGAGAACAATCTGTGATAGGCGAGAGAGAATGAATAGTGATAGGCAATAAAATTATTAGTGGGAATGAGGGAAATGAAAGGGGAATTTGAGAAACCGATTGAGTGGGGAATGAGAAACCGATTGATAAGGGAACGAGAAACTGAATGACAAGCTGAATGAGATGGGAATGATCGTGGAATGAAACCGAATGAGAGGAGAAACCGAATGATGATGGGAATGACAGGGGAACGAAACCGAATGAGGAGAAGGAATGAAACTGTCTTTAATTTTATGGGAGAGAGTTAGAGATAGGCGAGAGAACAGAGAAAATGGTGGGGATTTTTTATAAAGCAAAGTATAGGTTACTGTAGTTAATTTATTCATATTGTTGTAGTAGAACCAATTATACTATATTTATAATTTCAGTTATAAATTATGTGTTTAATAGCATAATGCAATATAATGTAATATAACTCTAAATAGGTATTGTTCCCCTAAAAATAGAGATTAACAATAAAATCTCCCTAATTTGTGACTAATGATTGGGTTGATTAGTTTTTTTATCATACAAATGTTATGGACCAGCCTTGCTTACCTATTAGTGCCTAAACTCAACAATCTCCAAGGTTATAAATAACAAATCAAAATAGAATTGAATTGAACCTAGTCATGAACTCGATTGTGTGTTGTGTTGCCGCATACAAGGTGATTTTCAAAACTTATGTTTATTTAATTATTCGATAATCACATTATTTTTTAGAATTAAAATGATTGATGTTATTGATCGTTGTGAACTTCTGAATTGTATATTGTCAGCTTCTTTGAGCATAATTTATTGTATTGATTGTGTAAGTATTTTATATGCTTTTTTTAATATTTATTTTCCTATATTTTTAGGTTTTGTTATCAGAAAACTTCAATTTTATGTTATGGATAGTAAGATAATTAATGCAGCATGCATGAAAGCAGCTGTAACTGTGATAGCTACAGGGGTAGCTATTATTGAAGAAGAAAGAAATAGAATTTATATACCAAGAGAACCATATATAAATGCAATTGCTCAACGAGAATTTTATATTGACAGCATTTTGATCCAAGGTGATCGACATTGTGTTGAACAAATTCGTATGAAACCTGTTGTCTTATATAGATTGTGTGATGTTCTCACAAATCGTAACCCATTACGATCAACTCAAAATATGTCTATTAGGAAGCAAGTAATTGTGTTCTTACAAATTGTAGGCCAAAATCAAAGATTTCAGGTTATTAGTGGTATATACTATAGGTCTGTTGAAACTATCCATCGTTACTTTAGAATTGTTTTAAAAGCAATTCTTAAGTTATACAAACACCTTATTAAAGAACCAGAGGATACAGTTCAAGCAGAGATAATGAATAATAGAAGATTCTATCCTTATTTTAAGGTATGAAAACAATACCAATATTTTTATGAATTAATTAATTACATTCAGAAGAAAAGGTTATAAATTATTTTTTCATGTTTATATAGGATTGTGTGGGAGCAATTGATGGTACCCATGTTCCTGTAAATGTTCCTGTTGAGATTCAAGGAAAGTTTCGAGGTCGAAAAGAAGGAACAACACAAAATGTTTTAGCAGCTATAACTTTTGATTTGAAGTTTATATATGTTTTAGCTGGCTGGGAAGGAAGTGCCCAATTCACGGGTTTTAGGTGATGCATTATCAAGATCTAATGGTCTAAAAATTTCAGAAGGTATATAATAAAGTATGTATTATATGCAATAAACATATAAAATGTCTTATTACATAAAGATAGAAATAGTTTTTTTTTTAATTTTATAGGGAAATATTATCTTAGTGATGCTGGTTACGGTATTCGAAAAGGAATCATTTCTTCTTTTCGTGGAGTTCGATATCACTTAAATGAGTTTACAGAACGTTCACCAGAAAATAAAAATGAACTATTTAATCTTCGACACTCTTCATTGAGAACCGCTATTGAGCGAGGGTTTGGTATTTTGAACAGTCGTTTTAGATCAATTGATGGAAAATCTTTTTGGTCTTATGAAACACAAGTAGATGTTGTGCTTGCATGTTGTATTATTCATAATCACATAATGGGGGTTGATCCTTATGACTTTCTTATGGAAGAAATATGTTTAGATAGTGAACCAATTAGACGAACAATCAACTTAAGTCAACGGGAGGAAAGGGAAGAGAATAGGGAGTGGATAACAAAAAGAGAAATGATTGCCTCAACCATGTGGCATGATTATAACACTCAAAGAAACTAGTAATTAAGTGTTAATTATATGTGTTTATTTTTATTATGTGTTGCTTGAGTTTGTATTATATTTGTTATGTGTTTGGAGTAGATGTTGACTTTATTATAATTTCTCTTTTAATTATTAATTGTAGTTTTTATATGAAATTTATTAAATCTAAATATTGTATGATTTTATTTTGTATAAATTTGTAATTTTTTTTTGTAGAAATGAGTTCCACGCAGAATGAAAAATGCAAAGGCAAACACTTCACATGGTCTAAGCCTATGTCTCACATATTGCTTAAGATATTAGTTGAGGAGGCACTTAAAGGAAGCAAACCTTCTTCCACCTTTAAAGTAGAATCTTTTGTTAAGATGGCTACAGAAATCAGTCAAAAGTTCAATGTGCAATGCGAGCCTAAACATGTGAACAATCATCTCAAGACTGTGAAAAAAGAATGGGGAATAATAACCAAGCTTAAAAATAAAAGTGGCTTTGGCTGGGATGATTGTTTGAAGATGATTACAATTTCAAAAGATGTATATGATGAAGTAAAGGTATGATATATATTATACTCTTTGTAATTTTTATATTTACTTTTGTTTCTAAAATGTTATACAATGAACTAAAAAATTGCATATTCTATACTTTATGAATAGGCACATCCCAATCATGACAAGTATCTCAACAAAAAACTTGATATGTACGAGATAATGACAATTGTTGTTGGAAAAGACATGGCAACCAGAAATTATGGCAAATCATATGTTGATGTCAACTTGGAAGAGAACACTGAAGAGCAATCAAATTCAATTAAAAATGAAGGGGAATATGAAGAAACTTCAAAGGCAAAAGAGACATTTTTTTTTAGTTCACAAAAGAGGCAACATAGAAAGAGAAATAGCATGTATGAAGATGATGGTGTTGAAAAGTTGTCTAAATAGATTGGAGATGTAGCATTTGCAATTCAAAGTCTCAGCAAAAATCAACTTGATGTTAATGCATTGTATGTGGAAGTGATGAAAGTTAAAGGCTTTGATGAGGTAACTCTTGGGGATGCATTTGATCATTTGGTCCAAAATGAAATGTTGGCAAAAGCATTTATGACAAAAAATGCTAATTTGAGGAAAATTTGGGTTCAGAACTTTGTGACCCAACACTACTACAGGCCTGCTTGCTAAGATGGTTTGAATATGTTTAAAATTTGGTTTGTTATTTGACAAGTATGTTAACTTGTTTAATTCGGTCTAGCATGTTTATGTTTGTAATTTGAACTAATATGTATGTATATGACATCGAAACGTAATATTTATACATGACTATGTTTGATGTTAGGTATTTATATTTATTTATTGATGATTATTTTATATATATTAAAGGGATATTAAAGGGATAATTGCCTTTACCCGTAAAAAAAAATTATCCAAAAAACCCATCAAAATATCCCAAATATATAACTCTTACCATAAACTAATTTGTCTTTCTTCATATGAAAAAAAAAACTTATTTTAAGCTTTTAAAATTGAAAAAAATATATTAATAGGTTTTACTTAAAAAATATTTCACATACTTATTTCTATATAATATGATATGTCCTATGATATATATAGTTATATTTTATAAAATAAGCTATGTATGAATATAGCATATAATAAAAAAAAATCATCATTATACTTTTTAGATTTCATTCTTTTATTGTAAGTGATTAAATATTTATATTAAATATTTTATATATATTAGATAAACTTGAAAAAAAAATTAATTCATTAATAAATTATTTTCCAGTTCATTTTCTATAACATAACCAAATACTGGAAAGTGTTTTCCAGTTTATTTTCTATAACACTACCAAACATCGAAAAATATTTTTCCGGAATTCACTTTCCAAAAATTCAGTTTTTCTAAAATTCACTTTCTAAAAAAAAAAATTTTTTTTGCAAACAAACGGAGCCCTAGACTACAAACTATGCAGTACACTATTAAAGACTGTGTTTGCAGAATTTACTCGATTGCTGCCTTCTGTTCTATCTGGACGAAAGTGACATCATTTCTTTAAGTTGGCAGGCATGGCGTGCCTACTAGAAGTACATTATGGTGTTGTTTGTCGACATTTGTGCTTCATTCTCACCTTCCGAATTCTCTCATGTCCGACAAGGAACTCGACTAGTCATGTTCCTTTCAAACATGAGAACAACCAAATCTGATTGATTGGATGTTAATTCTAGTATCATCCTTTTGGTTTCTTGAATCAGAGAGACTAGGTATAGATCTTCATGTCTTTTCTTTTTCTTTTTTTCGAAATTCATAACTCTATAACTTGCATGCAATACAAAATCAAGGGCCTAAAACCGTGAGTTACAAGCTGTACAACTTTTATGTTATTGCAAACAAGAACTCGAAAACGAAACAAAAACCCTTGATCTAAAAAACTACAAGGACAAGGGGGTAATATATACTTGTAGATTTGACTAGCTTGTTATATTGCTTTTATAGTGCTGCCATTCTGTGGTTAGCTTTTGCATGGCAAGTGACAAGAAAGGTTAGGCTGTTCTTTTAGTGAGTGATAGAATGGTGGAAACCATCAACTTGTAGTCAATTGGCTTCGTTAGATAAGCATCCATGCCAACCTCCAAGCATTTGGCTTCATCTGACGACATTGCGTGGGCTGTCAATGCAACAATGGGAATGTGGAAGCCAGTTCCTGCTTCTGATTTCCTTATTGCTTTTGTTGCTTCATAACCGTCCATCTTTGGCATCTGCCACAAAATCAATCAGAATTAGTTTATAGACTAAATTCAAGTAAATGATCAATGTTAGACAGAACAAATTATCACTCTCTGTTACCATTTCTTACCTGACAGTCCATTAGGATCAAGTCATATGGTGGGGATTCCTGAATATCAGTTTGTAAACCTCTCTCTCCATCATCTCCAGGGGATTCCCTTTTGAGATCCTTTTCACTCAAAACGCAATTCAGAGCTTCTACTGCTTGCAGTCCATCTCCGACTGCAATAACTTTAGCCCCCATTTTTTCTAGCATGATGGTTGCAACTCTCTGAAGAACAGGAGTATCTTCTGCAAGCAGAATCCGTAAGCCATCAAGAGCCTTCTGTTGATTCCCTGCTTTGCTTGAATATGAATTGCCTTGTTCTTTATTACTACTGCTTTCTGAAATTCGTTCTTCGTGTTTAGAACTCTCATTTTGAGTTGCAGTTGAAAAGGGTGCTTGCTTGTTGCAGACTAGCATATCTTTTCCATATTGGGTACTTGGTAAATTGGGCCTAATTTGACATGGATCTTCTATTGCTTCTGCATCAACATCAGCCAATTCAACTAAGCACTTCTTAAATGATTGGCACAGTGATTCAGTTGCGATCTTTTCTGTTTCCTTTTGTTTTTCTCTGAGATGAAATATGCTTGGAGAATTGGATTTGCCCATTTCGGCCGTATCAGATTCTTCAGAGCTGGCAGAGTCAAAATGAGTGGAATCAATCTCAAGACATTCATGCATGTCACCATCCTTCGTCGTAGCTCTTGCAGCATTCGAACTTTTCTTTTGATTCTCAAGATCTTTCTCCTTTATGACAGTTTCCAAAATGTGAATCATTTTGGCCTTGTAAAGCGGTTTATTAACCATCAGTAAATGCCCCTTCTTGCGAAGCTCCATCTTTATTGCATTTGAAGTATCATGATTGAGCATCCATGCAAACTTGGCTTTTCCAGAGAATTTATCGAGGAAGTTAATTTGTTCCTTCCATATGTCTGTGCTCAAGTCAAGCAACCCTATATCAACAACTATGGTGAATATAGGGTCCTTCATGTCTTCAATATTAAGCACCTCAGATTTTAATGGTTCATTCAAAGAACAATTAACATCAAAGCCATTCTCACGTCTTCTGACATGAAAGAGTTTCCGAAGAACTTGTGTCAGTTCATTCCAATCAGAAACTCCTAAAGTGGCCAATCCAATTTTATGCAACCATTGGGACATGATAACTCTGCCCATGCTGCCATATAGTGCCAACAGAACCTACAATTACAGTTATGCAATATAAGCACGCAGGATTTGGTGATTGCTGAGGAGAGAGTAACAAGCCCGGGTGTTTTTTTAAAAAAAATTATCTGTAAAATATCATCAAAACATTGACGAAGAAGAAGCTTACAATTTGTTTCTGAAGAATGAAAGCTTACTCACCACGATATTTTGACTGGAAAAATCTACTTGGCATTGTAGGTCTGCACCATCTGCAGCTGTATTGAGAAGCAAGTATAGTCGCATTAGAGTTCCGGATCCATTCTTCTTCACAACCTTTATTTCTCCACCCATCTTGTTAACCTGTCCTCCCCAACAATTAGGAAAAGTTAAAGTCAATCACAGTAAGCTGCTATAGACTTGGAAGCATAAAAAGGATTAGGATGGTAATTTTTCTCTTCAAAAATTCTGCAAGATATCAGTTAATAGCTGTACAGGAGTACCTAAACATTATTAGGACCTTTATCTAATTAAGTTTGAGGCATGCAGCTGGTAGTCTAAAGATAATCTTTGCAGAGTCGGGGAATCTTTGTTTGTTTGTGTGCATATTTAATTTGATTTTCTGTTTAATGCTTAGGAATCTTATATGAATGTGGAGTTTACTCACCAAAGTTCTAACTATGCATAGTCCAAGACCAGTGCCGCCATGCCTGAAATGGAGAATTGTTAAAAACCAGAATATGTAAGAAATTCAGTTATGGATCTTAGATTATATATTCATATGCCTATTTTGGCAGTTCAACTATCAAGTATCAACTTCAATACAACTTAGGTAAAATATTCAATCGATGAACCAAACCAGTTGTGGCCAGTTAAAACTTGTTTCATCTACTTACAATCGAGTTGTTGATGGATCAGCTTGTTCAAAGCTTTCGAATACAGACTCCCATTTGCTTGGATCAATTCCTGCAGATACGCAGAAAAACATTGTTAGAAATACTACATAAATGGAAGAGATTTTTATATGGTTTCAGACATTTTTTGAGGTTCATACCGCAGCCTGTGTCATCAATTTCAAACCAAAGAATCGTTTTGTTGTCCTTCTTCGAGGCCTTCTTCATACGATTCCCTTGTTGCCTAAGTTTTGGCTTAGGTGCACAGCGCATTTTCTTCTGATCTAGATGAAACCGTGCGTCATTATATGTATTGAAGTTCTCACACCAACCACGCAGAATAATGTGACCCGCTGAAAGTCATTTTTGAGAGTTAAGTTATGCAAGACGAAGTTGAATACACATTGTTATTTGATCATAATGAGACGAGTTTGTCCCTTGTTCAGTTATAGTTTTCTGGTACGCATGATAAAATCTAGGAAAGTTAGCAGTGCAATTGTTGAACTTACTTGTCGTAAACTTTATAGAATTGCTTATCAGATTTGCAAATATTTGAACAACTCTGGCAGAGTCTCCTCGAACTAATTTTGGCATATCATCTGCATACAGAAAATGTAAATAGCAATGAACATCAGAAATAGAAAGAGGTTAATGATCATGTGATCGATACATGATAGTTAATGAACAGTGAAAATTATTAAGCACGTACCAGAGAGATCCAAAACAGCCTCAACATTGTGGTTAATGCACTGAACAGAGAACATGTCAATAAGTCCTTCAAGTTCTCTTCCCAAGTCAAACTCAGCATCTTCCAAAACCAATTTTCCAGATTCAACCTGTATAATTTCGAAATGGTTCGTGAAAATGACTTTCTGTGACTTATTGAGCATTGGATGTTCTGGTTTGTGTTGGTTTAGCAACCATCTTAACCTCTTTGTCACTGTTAGAAGTGTTCACAATTGCTTGGCTATTGTTAGTATCTCACCTTGCTAAGATCCAGTATGTTGTTAAGAAGCCGGAGTAGAGCTGTGGAGCATTTTCTGATCTGCGTAACAGTTGCATATTGTTCATTTGTGAGACAATCATCACAGATAAGAATGTCCAGCAGGCCAATCACTGCAGCCATAGGAGTCCTCAATTCGTGACTGTAGTTCAAAAATGAAACGAATATTTACTTCCCTTAATGCTCAAGAACAAAAAACACCTTCAGGGTACTCAAACTTTGTGGAAGTCATCCAAATTTGAGGGGCCTAATTGAATATTTAAGCTCATAAACATATTACTATTGTGACAAGAAGTCATTTACCTCATGTTTGCCAGAAACTGACTTTTGTAGTTGTTTGATGCCTCTGCCCTTCTCCTTGCATCAAGATGGCTTATCAGCTCTGCTCTTAGTTTCATCTCCTTTGATACTCCATTAGTGAGAATCAAAATGCAGACACATCCAATGACTAGGATGCATAGAGATGCAGAAATGAGTATAACCAATGTTTTGAATGCTCTCTCATCTACCTTTCCCATTATATATCTTCTTGGAATGATGATCACCCCCACCTGTACAAATTGTAGTAGCTTGCTAAATGCTAAGACGAACAATAAGCATAAAATCAAATAAAATTAACGAGATCATTTTAGTCTGTTTTTCATTCTACTTGGGCATAATGAGGAATTTAAAAGAAATTCAGTTCTATATAACATCAGTCGGGTTGATACTTACGATAGGGAGTCTCTTTAAATTTAGAAAAAACGAGTCGATGTAATATTGTTGGTTGCCAAGTTTTGCGTTCTCCACTTGAACAATTTGACCTGGAGTTAACTTGTTTCCATAGTCTTTCTCCAGCCATCGAGCTCCCATTCTTATAATTGGTTCCTCAGTATCGACAGCCATTATAAGATTTGGTCTTGTTGTTGAGTTTGTTAGTAGAGGAGCATTTGTGGAAGTTGCCAGTAAATAACCCGCTTGAGAGGTCAAATATATGTATCCACTATGGACTTCCACAAGCTCTCTCATCAATTGGCCAACGCTGTAGAGAGAAGTAGTAACACCTACAACGGCCACGATGCTTTTATTGGAAGCATCCCACACAGGCAATGCTGCTTGAAGCAGAGGTGAATCTGTATACTTGCTTACTGCCACATGCCATGAAGCCACACCATCAGGTACTTGTGAAAGGCCTGCGATATTGATAAGATCATCTGGTGGAATTGGACTTGCTTTTCCTTTCTTTTCACCTGTGATAGGATCAAGTGGTTCACGATACCAAATTGCTGAAAGGTTACTGTGGATGGATTGATCATCCCATGCTTGATGCGACGAGAACATGTTTGTATCATAAGGTCCCTTGGCATTGATTGAGTAGTTCACAAGATCAGAGTAGATGTAGAATGTGTTGTTACTCCTATGATCCCTGTGGAAAGCCTGGACAAAACCATTTCTATAATTTATGGTTATTGCATTGAGAGCTTTTCGGCTGGCAAACAGTGCCCATGTTACATCCCTCATCACTTCATACAGCTGTCGAAAAAACAGAAAGAAAGACAAGTTAAATACAACAATTCAAAATAATCCAGAGACTATTTCTATGATCAGATTTGGCAGCACTTTAAGATCATCATAAACACAACAACCTCCACTTGCTCTGCTTGATTGGTCGGCTTGCTGTACCGTCTGATTACATACTCTGATAGCTTAACCTGGGCTGCAGTTATTTCAGCTGTGGAATTCAAAATGTTCCACATTCTTAATATCGGGCGTTGCAGAATTTCATATCGAAGGCCAGAAGCTAAGGTATCCAGCGACTTTTTTGTATAGCTTCTTGTGAAATGCCATGTTAGTATTGTTAGCAGACCAATCAAAATTGCGAGCATGGCCTGCAAAAGGTCATTAACAGAAAATTGACAGTGTACTCATTGACCAAAACAACAGTTTCTGGCATACAAAAAACAACTTCTCTGATTGCCAGTTCATAGTTTCTTACCATAATCATGTAACATAAACGAAGATTGAATATGAAGCAAGGATTTTGGAAGAGAAAGGCTTATGTTGTTGACATAGGCAATGAATTCCATTTCAATTTCACTTTCCAGTTCTTTATATAGCAAGGGTAGGATTAGAACCGGAGTCGTCATTACTTTCCCCATCTGGACTAAACAACCATTGCTAATTTATCCCATGTCTTCCCATGTTCTTGTGCCTAATGTTACTGAATTGATCGATAAACTAGATTGTTTTTTTCATTATTCTGTGATGGAGGTTATAAGGAATACAACAGTACAAAGAAAGAGAGAGATTAGACCAACCATGATAGCCAGGCGAACTACAAAAACACTGTAGTAAGAGGAGAGACAGTGAGTGTTTCCGTACTGGAACTCATCTTGTTCAACATCTCTATAGAAAATTCTTCTACCGTAAGGAGCTGTATTCTTTCTGCAAGAACTGGCGAAACCCAGAATTCTGGCACACACTTTCCTCAAAGGAGTTGCCATTATTGGTGTGTCAGTGCCTATAGTAGGTGAACAATCATTAGAACTAGCAGTACTAGAGTAGTTCCTACGATCTCCTTCCTCTGCCATATCTGAAAAGAGGATAAAGTGTGATACATTAGCAAGAACTTATGCTTTGTCTTTGCATGAGAGACACAGAAGAAGGAGAGAGAGAGACTGTAAGTGTCTATGATTAATGGGGTGTGGTGTTCAATATGCCGTGGTACATGTGTCATTCCCCACCTCTTGAAGGTAAGGCACATTTTCTAAAGTGGGTTTTTATTCGTCGTCCACAACAACCTTGCCACCTATCTCAACTCTTTCCTCTTTTTCGCCCTCGGTACATTCCAAACAGTAAAGTGGTCTGGTAATTTAAGCTCGAGGAGGGAAGAAAAATGGGTGAAACTCTTTGATGGATGTGGGAAAGCCAGTCATGTTACTTGAGGTGAAAATTGCTTGCGTTGGACCTAGAACATTTCGTTCCATGCGTACAGCCTCTAAAACACCAAAGCACTTATATATCTTCTTCTTTGAGGAAGGAAATAATGCCTCAAATTAAGGGCACAGTTGAAGTTGAAGAACACTATCAACAGTGACAGAGTGTGGCACATTCTTAAGGCCCGTAGTGCTCTTGACTTTTTGAGATTCAAATTTATATTTCTTTTTCAAATAGCTTTTGGATATCTCTAAACAACCATTTGGATTCAGATGGAAAACATTAAAAATACGACTGTTCTGGATTAGCAGTTGAGCCAATATTGAAGGGTTCGTACATGATAGTCACTGCTGTTACTGGAGGAGGATGCAACCCAATTCATGCCAGAATTACTGGAGGAGGATAGAGACCGAAAAAGATGGCATCCTCGTACTACACACCATTGACTCCTCGAATTGGTCCATTGTTGGAGAGTGGATTCGAGATCGAGCGCAGTGGAGTGGACTCACCTCTTTCTACCGAGGTGACTAAATATTGCAGGCCCAAAAAAAAAACCAGACAGGAATAAAGTGCTATTTTGGTTTGGTCGAAGTGACTGTTTGTTGGTTTTTGCGGTGGAAAAATGTGGTGCCATTTTGGTTTAGTTGAAGAGACTGTTTTTGTTTGTTTATTTTTGCCGTGGAAAATATTTTTTAAAAAAATTAAATTAGTTAATATTAGTACGTGTTTGAAATCATTTTGAAAAATAAATTTTAAAAAATAAAAAAAATGTTATTTTAATATATTTTTAAATAAAAAAAAATATATTGAACCAAAAGAAAGGAACGGTGTGCAATTTCAAGAAAAAAAAAGCCAAGGATTCCAAAAGACAGGAATAAAGTAGTATGTGCTGGTTGAAGCTAAAATGGCAAAAGGGCTGCAATAGAGCTTACAAGAGTGATAAGGATGAGCTTTAAAAAATCAAGTGTGATATTTTCATGTAATTAGTTGTTAATTGACTCTCATGGTAACTTCTGCCATTGGAGACACCACAGTTTTGCTTTTACCAAATTCTACCACTCGACTGAATATTATTACCAATTCGATTAATAAACACCTCAATTTTATATTTTTCATTCCATTTATTCTTATTATTTATTTATTTTTTCACTCAAGTTATTCTCTCTTTTTATCATTTAAGTGGGGCTTGTGCTTCTCATTTAGCAAAATCTCAACCTTTTTTATGTGCTTTTTTAATTAGATTTTTTAAAATTTATATTTAATAATTATAGTACAATTTCATAATCTCAATAGCCGGTAAGATAAATAAAATATAATTTTATTGAACTAAAACAAACTATGCTATGGAACTCTTTTTTATAGTAGATTATCTCAGATAAAGAATCTCACGTTAAGATATTTTAGGTAAAAAAACACTTTATATAAATAGTGAAAACCACCTCAACTTTATTTTTTTCACTCAAGTTATTCTCTCTTTTTATCATTCAAGTCGGCCTTTTGCTTCTCGTTTAGTATATCTCAACCTTTTTTTATATCTTTTTTTATTAAATCCTTTTTAAATTACATTTAATAGTTATAGTACAGTTTCACAGAATCAATAATCGGTAAGATAAATAAGATATAACTTTATTGAACTAGAACAAACTAGGTTATGCAACTCTTTTTTGTAGTAGATTATCTCATAGAAAGGATTAAACATTAAGATATTTGAGGTATAAAACACTTTATATGAATAGTAAACCATCTCATTTTTATTTTTTTCATTTAAGTTTTTCTTTTAATATGGTCATTTTTCTTTCCATTTAACAAATATCAACCTTTTTATATTTGCATCCTTTTTTTTATTTTACTTTTCATTTACCAACTACAGTCTAGTTTCACAAAATGGTGTTTGGAATTATTAACACGCAAGACAATATAAGATAGAAGAAATATTTAAAAAAATAATGAAAATGCAACATAAAAGAATAAATATTTTATTCATTGTAGGTTGCAACAATTACCCATAATGTTTTTTTAAAAAAAAAATTTTGTCACATGACTTTTTTTATTTTCAATCTAATCCTTTCATTTTAAGTTGATTTGGGATTAGATTTAATGTTTTGTTTCAATTAATTTTATATAGGGCTCTTGTAATGTTAAAAATAAATATTGATGTTGAGTTAAGATTTAATTTAAAAAAATAAAATTTAATTTTATTGATTTAAACCAATTAAAACTTTTAGGATTGAATTTCAAACTGAAATAAATATTCAAACTTTTTTTTCTTAGAAATAGTATTTTTATCACAATTTTCCAACTCAATCTTTAATTAAAATCAACAAATTTATTATTATTTATCAACAAATATAATTTTATATTTATTTATTGATCTCAAACATAAAAATTTTAGTTCATAGTAAAAAAATCTCTTGATAATAAAAAAAACATGATAAAGAAGCATGACAACGCAAGCATTTAGTTCATATTAAAAAAATGTTTGATCTCCCATGAACAAACACATGAACAATTAGGTAAACATGCGAGCTTTTTCTTTAATTAAAAGAATTAGTTTGCTAAAGTTGAACTAATTAGGTATCGGAGGATCTAACATAGAATCATTAAAGCCCAGGATAAAAGAATTTAAAGAAGGGGTAGTGAAAATATAAGCTGGCGATAACATTGTTTTTGGTTCAACTTGGGGTAGCTGTTATCATCAATCCATTTTGGATAAAGACGAGTGTGAGGACGGCTATAAATCATTAATTTACACGCAAAGCAGGGGCGTGCTCTCTCTGGCTTGACTTCATCCTCTAGAACAAAGCTTTTGTGACTCCACTTCACTAATCCACCAATATTATCGATTTCTCATGCTCAAATGTGAAGGTACGGTAGATTATGGCTTGCTTTCCCTCAACAACCGCTATTCTAGAAGATGAGGTCATGAGTTTAGCCCTAAAGCAGACAATGGCTTCAGTGCCCACAGCACACCATCACGTTTGTCGTACTCTGTTTTGAGCTCCACTATGAGGAACTAGCCAGTGGCACATTTCTTCCCTTGAAGTTCAATGATCATAATTTCTATAATTAATCTGTCTGTGTTATTGATTTGAGAAAGTATAGTTCCTGCAAGAAAGATAGGAGAGGACTGCAGGATCATGACCTACTCCTGTGTTCATCATAAACTTCTTTTTAAAAAAAGAAAAAATGTAAGTGGAGTAAAATATCTGAGACAACTCGTTATCAGGATCAGACAGAGAATCAAGCAAAAGAGGGCCGTAGCCCAGATGCATGAACCGTTTGATATATCATTGGTTAGCATGCTAGAAAAATGATACGTTTGTTATGACATAAAAAGCTTTTGCAAGTTCGTGTGGTCATGGCGAGCGAGGTAGTGGTGCTAATTGAAAGTTGAACTACCACGGTCACATCCATCCTTCCACGATGGTGCTCCATAAGAAAATATTATCGGAGTAGGAAAGGTAATGCACTTGTTTGTGCTGGTGATGTGTCTGGAAATATGGTGCGCTCGGCAATCTTCCTGAGCTGTTAGGATCCACCATGATTCGGTGTGGTTTGTTTGTTAATTGCTATCCCAAGTATGTTGTTATCTCATTGGTAATCCTAGATCACTTTGAGGATATGACCCACCATTCGATTAGTGACTGGCACACAAATGGTAGGATAGGAAGGTGGATGCTGATGCCAACGCCGATGCCATGAAGAGGCTGAGACTTCCAAGGCCATTTTAAGCACAAGGCATGCTTTGTGTGTCTGTCTGTCTCGCATGAACCAGTGGATTTGTCTGAAATTCGTCTTCCAGGAGCTTGAAGACGTAGCTGTGTGAGAGAGGGAGTGCCTTTTTTTGATGAATAATACCATGATTACTTGTCCAAAGACGCAATGAGAACAATGGCATTCCACACATCACCACACACCTATATTTTCCTGCCTGGCTACATGCGTGGGAAAAGCTAAAGGGGTAGGAAAATAATTCTACTGGCTGGCACTTTGAAAAAGGAACACGATGAATCTTTTAAGGATAGAATTTGTTGGTAACTTGTTTAATTACGATATCTTCAGTAATGGTTGTGGAATCATCTTCAAATGATTGTAAGAGCGAGCTGATAACCCAGTAAAGGGCAACAGATTTTCAAATCTGCCAAATAAAAATGCCATTCCAAAATGTTATAGATTCCTACATTCGAAATGCCACACGGAGGCGAAGCCAGGGGAGCATTTCTATGGTAATTTCAGAACGCACCTGCAAAGCTGAGAACCCATTCAGGAAAGGAGCTGCCTTAGAAAAGCCGGCGCTGAATGTTCAAGTTTAGTATTTCACATCATGTTTGCTATGAATTGTTACATAAATTATATAAAATTAATAAATAAATCCAGCTACAGACAAACAACATTTCTATTTAATGTCGCATCTTACAGTAGGTAAAAGAGGAGACTGGAGCATCCCAGTCACTTGGATTTTTTTGCCTTCATCTCGGCGGCGGCCGCTTTAGCAGCAGACTTGGCCAGTGAACTGGGCTTCAGTACACTTTTTGGATTAAATGCCTTTCGGATTTTGAATGCAGCCCATGCAGTCCCAATTGCATGCCCTGTAGCACCAAGCCCTTCACTTGTAGCTTTGGCTGCTTCTTCACCATACCTGCAAGAGCAACATACAATAACTTCACACTTCAATTCTTCCCCCACCCCCCCTCCTCAAGGGCTATAGCTCTTTTACATTGAACACCTCGTTCACACACATACCACTGCTTTTTCAGAGGAATGCATTGTGGTATCAAAAAACTTATTGAGAAGTCGATGTCTTACTTCATGACTACAAGGAAACAAGAGACCAATAGCCTAACAAAAGATTTGGTCCAATTCAGGTTCCTTTTTAGATTTTAGGTCACCAAAAGAACCCATTACTGATTTAAGATAATATTGATATTGGGAACACTCAGTCTATTGAATGCCAGACACGATGAGATTAACGCACAACAGTTACACAAAGCATAATTGTATGATTTGTTTCCTTTGTCTCCAAACAGGCGTTGAAAACTGCTGAAAGGTTACA
The DNA here is from genome assembly GCA_018804465.1 of Populus tomentosa. Taxonomy (NCBI): domain Eukaryota; kingdom Viridiplantae; phylum Streptophyta; class Magnoliopsida; order Malpighiales; family Salicaceae; genus Populus; species Populus tomentosa. The sequence continues at coordinate 7,845,028 of CM031977.1, read as the reverse complement.
GTTTCTACACAAAGCATAGTTGTATAATTGGTTCTCCATCACATGCTGATAATTGCTGACAGGTTACAGGCCAAGTTTATACTCTCGTCATTTCTGATTAAAAGAAGATGCAAAAAGATATAATGATTCTTGACACGCATACTGGAATAAAAACCTATTACCTCTCCATACTGTCTGTCCAAACAGATCTACCTTATGATAGGACTCTAAATTTTTGCTATCCATCCTTTCATTAATAAACAGTTAGAGAGTCAGGTTAGATCGAAGAGTTCCTTGATTTTTTATAAATGTCACCATTTCATCTTTGATGCAAACTCTACCTGTGGGAGACAAGTTCAGTTGTCACAGTAGACGATGTTGACATCACATTTCGTCCAGCTACTTCAAGAGCATCGCACACCTTGTCTGTTTACATGAAAATGGAAATTCGATGAAGTACAGAGGGAGATTCAATACAGGTGCAAATCGCCAATAAAAGTTCACTCTAGAAAGACCACAAACAAAATCATATATATCTGATCGGCAAAAGCTCAATGCTGAACAAATTTATTGCCTAACAGACAAGCACAGTTAATGAAAATTATTTTTTCTTTTTTCTATTTCGAAAAATATAGCAATGTCAAATTTGGCATTTAAAGAATGAAGGAATAGGAAATGAACTTCCATGATTTTCCAGTGAAGGGAAAAAAACACAGCATTAACGCGGCGATTAACGGCAAACTGATAGCAGTCTCCAAATATCTACCAATGGACAGTCAATGCATTGAGATAATGACCCACCATCATTGGAGTTAACAAGAACAGAATCTAATCCAACAGTCCAAAATTACATCCCTTTCTTGGGTCCAATTCCCATTCATGAATGGAAACCTTTGTGACCTCCCAACTATGCATCCATTCAATGTTGTTAACTGTCTAATAAATGCTAGGTTTCAATGTTGACCTAAGATATATTCAACTTTATGTTGAAACAGAAAGCTAAAGGCCTCAAGAGAGCACAATTCAATGTTGTACCATAGACCTGAAATCTAGCTAGCTAGCAGAACAACCAAAATATGAGGCATTTTTCAATTGAAACGGGACAAGATGCATGCAGTAGAATAGCCATCACAATGAACAGACAACTTGAACATTCAACAATGTGTGTCAATTTAATAAATGGTAGTCAGGAAAATTCATATCACGTCATCCTTATGTGATATGGATATAAAATAAAACTGCTGCCTCAAAATCTGTTACCCATTCATTATGACAAATAAACCTCAACAAGGAGAAAACTAATGCACTGATCTGTCAAGGTTAAAGCCAAAATTGGCCATAATCACTCCTATGTTATTGTCCACATCTACCTTAGACCTGCAAAATTTATCTAAGAGACTGATCTGATGCGTGAAAACTAATTGAATGCGGAGCTACTTTCACATCAGTGTAATGATCTCCATCAATAAAAATTACTCCAGAAATACTTCTATGCAGAAGGTTTAGTATATTATTCCCTTTCTTTTTTCTATCAACGTTTAAAAACATACCTGGAGAAATATGAGACCAGAGACTCAAAAATATGACAAGTAATGGAAACAAGAGGAAAAACCAAAGAAATTTAGCAGAAAAAAAAAGGGAAATGTTGATTTATGAAGCAGGTGCAGTGATCCAACTTTCACAGAAATTACCAACATTTAAAAGTAAAGCTGCAGTTAGGAGTAAAGAAAGCACATTCAACCTTATCTATTATACAATAAACATTCAATATTAAGGTTCAAGATGATAGACGTACTAAATCCATCAAGGGATGCAAGGACAATTTCCCCTGGCAGAAGGCCAAAGAATTTCTTGCCAACTTTTGAGTTCACAATCGAACTTGTGAAAAATCCAGATACTTTCAGCACCCCACAGAGAAGCCCATTTGCTACTTTCTCGGTCATTTTTGTCATCCTCTTAGCCCTGCATGCATACGCAAACTAAGGTATCATTGAAGTGATTATTTTGATTTAAGACAATACCAATCAGAAGAACTGTAGAAACCCAGTTTTCTTTGCTATAACCATGTTACATGTGAAAGCACACACTAGTTTTACATCCATTGCTTTCTAATCTAGAATATGATTCAAGGTAAAGGACTATAATCTGAAGACCACACAATAAGAAAGAAAATCAGGCAAATTCAAGGTAAAAACAGTAACCAAAGACAGAAAAGCAGATAGACCAGCATCATATTATAATCTCCACACCTTTTGATCCTCTTCAAAGTAGCAGGACTAATCTCTGATTTCTCCTTCGGGTCCATCCTCTTCTTCATAACCTCATTCCCCCACTGTAACCTATCCATAGTTACATCACCACACCACAAAATCCCCTTAATCAGCTGCCCTGACCCCGCAGCAATCAACTTACCAGCAGTCCCACTATAATCCTCCACATTAGGAGCCAATGTAGTCCAATAGGCAGCACATTTCCCCTCCATAATCTCCTTCTTCTCCCCTCCTAACTTCATATCCATCGGCGAAGTATCCTTGGCCGCATTTCCACCCAACAATTCCTTAGCATTCTCCGATACTTTCTGCACCGAAAAACAACTATAACTCGCCAAGATCTGATCAAACTCCAACAACAACCTCTCTTGCCCTTTCGACGCAATCGTCAATCCATAATTCAATATATTCTCCCCATCAACCCTTTTCTCCCTCTTATCATCCTCCTCGTCGCTCGAATCTGACGAGTAGTTCTCATTAGGAAATCTAAGGGAGAAAAAATAATGAGAATCATCAAGCTTAACAGCAGCCTCATCCTTAGCCAATGGCCATTGGATCTCATCAGCAACACGGGCCAGAACAGCCACAACATTATTTCCCTGACTGAGCCTAACGATGTAGAGATCGCCGGAAGCGAGTTCTACACTATAGTTTTTATCAATTAGATTAACAATAACACCTGCGATCTTTATCAAGACTTCCTCAACAACATCCGGTGGGGCGGAGGGTGGCGCTTGAGTGTGTGACTGCTCGCGTGGATACTCGTGTTGTGAATGATCATGTCCAGGAAAAAGGTTTTCGACAAGGTCTTCTGGATCAATTTTGGGGTAGAGATTTGAGGATGGAGAGGAGCAGGAGGAGGAGGTGAATAAAGGGTCCGATTTTGATAGGATAATTTGTGGGTAGAGGGACGAATTTTGATTAGGGTTTTGAGATGCCATTCTTGTGCGTGTGAACCTTCTTCTGCTATGTTTTGAGCGTGGGGGGTAGTTATGTACACAAGGAGGTAAACTGTCTTGGTTCCCGCGTAAAACTTCGTTGCAAAGGAAATCCGCGGTTCCTTCAAGTGTAATGTCGCCAAGCCGAAAGAAACCACCCACCCTTCATTTCCTTTGGATGGATTGATATTAGTACGAGTGCAAGATGGAAATCTAACTTTGATTTATTAATTTAAGATAGAGTGTGTGTGTGGGTGTATTATTATATTCTGAGAGAAAACATTAAAAGCTTTTTTTTTTACTATAGAGGGACCTCTTCACGCACTCATAGAATAATAATGTAGATTCACTCCTCATTTTTTAATAATTTATCTTGGTATTCAAAGTTTTATTTTATTTTATGAGATAGGGTACTAATTGAAGGCCAGCTATTTTTCATTTATTAGACAACGAAGAAATTAGAAGAAAATAAATCAAAATAAAAAGAACATCAAATATAAATAACATATTAAAAATTTCATAATAAATACATTTAGGTACTTGATCTTTAAAATAATGCAACTTATATAATTTAAGTCCATTTAAATCTTCAAAAATCATTTCTAGTATCAAAAATTATTTATATTATTTGTTAGTCCTTGATTAGAAAGAGGTCACCGAGTTATAATTGTAAAAGAAAGAGTCATTATTCATGCCATTTCCAGCAACCAAAATGATTTTTTGTGTGTGTTCATGAGTCTCATTAGAATAGAGGGACTTGATGGTAATTGTTTAACGTCTTGATGTTGATTGAAAAGGTATATCTAAGTCGAAGAATCTAAAATTAACCCATTTTGATTTCCAACTTTTGGATTGTTTTTTAGTATTTTGATTAATGGGTTGGTTTGTAGGTATTCTACGGATGTTGGTGAATTTTTTTTTTTTTAAAAAAAATGATTTTAAAAATGAGTTTTTAGGACAAAAACAATGTTGCCATGATTTTCCAACCACCATAGTAGCGGCTGGAATTTAGGCATGTAGACAACACATTATTTACTTTCGCTAGCGGTATGTCGTCTATTTTGATTAATGGGTTGGTTTGTAGATATTCTAAGAACGTTGATGAATTTTTTTTAAAAAAAAAACAACTTTAAAAATAGGTTTTTAGGACAAAAACAATGTTGCCATGATTTTTCAATCCCATAGTGGTGGTTGGAATTTAGGCATGTAGACAACACATTATTTACTTTCGCTAGCGATGTATCGCCTACTTTTTTTAAAAAAAAAAATAGAGGTGAATGATAAGTTTTCCATCCTTTTAAAAAACAAAACAAACATACATCTGCGAGCCTAGGCTTGAAGGCCCACCCACGAGCCTAGGCTCTTTATTATAGTGGCCTAGACACATATGGGCTGTTTTTTTACCCTTTTTTGGTGGTTTTTTCTTTTAGGTTAAATATAAATTTAAGAAGAAAAAAATATTGAACCTAGTTGAGTCTATAGTCTGGATCATAAGTTTGATGAGTTAAACCATAACACCTAAATAATTTTTTTCTTCTTCTAATATTGCTTTTTTTTTAATTGAGATTTTTCTTAATGTCTCTTTTTAAATAATTTTCAACTTTGTGTTTCAATTTATACCCCTCCTTTTTTATTATTGTTTTGTTGATTATTTAATCTTTTTATGTATAGAAAGTTTTTTAAAGGTGTTGTGTGTATTTAATTTTTTAAAAAGATTATTTTGATTCATCTATATTTTTTTTTAATCTTTTGCATAGATTTACTTTATTTTTTAAAATAAAAATATTTATTTTCAGATAATATTTCTAATATGTTCAACCTTGTATAATATATTGTTTTTTTCTTTTATTTTATTCAATCAATTTAATGTATGTGTCTATTTTTATTATTACTTAATTGAATAAATTAATTTAATAAACAAATTCAACAAGTACAAATAGGTAAATACCATGTTTTGTGATAGTAAATATTTTGATTTATATATATATCTTGATTTTTCTAATTTTATTTTTAGTTATTATTAATGATTTTTTTTCTAGTTTATTAACACATATAATTTTTTATTTATTTGATTACATGTATAAATGAGTGTTTTTATTTACACTAAGAACTTTTATATATATATATATATATATATACACATAGAAAAGCCTATATATATTTTTTTTTTATTGGAGAAAAGAGTTTCTAGCTTACACAAAACACACAAGTCAAATCACTAAGGTGTGTATACACTCACGTGAATTAAAGCATAAATTTAGATAAAAAATTTTGAAAATTTTCATAATTTAAAAAAAAAATTGGCGAACAAGTACGATAATCTTTTTGAAAAATAGTATAGTTTAGTAGAAACAATACTTTAAAAGTGCACATTTTTAATTTTAGATGGGAGAAGACAAAAAAAAAATCTCATAATCACATCATCAAAACTATGATGATAATATTACAGATATAATTAGAAAAAGCTTGATGAGACGAACACGTGAACATAAGGAAAAGCTACGAACGACGGTTGCACGTGAACCACGTATGACAGGTGGACTTGCCTTTGATGTGACACTTTTGGTATCATTTGAAAGAGTTTAAAGAGACAGACAAATTCACAAAACTCAAGTAAAGTTACCAATGATGGTCGGCGTGAGCCACACGCTCTGCACAAAAGTGAGAAAGTACAACATTCATGCCGCAAGAACGAATCAAAATCAGATACAAGCTACTGTTCCCAAGTTCAATTGGATAATGAAACAACAGAGAAGACACAGTTCCATGTTTTGCACGTTCTAGCTAATCGTATAATGTCTGTTGTTGTCCAGGTGCCCTCTCGTGATTGAACCATTGAAGTGCACGTGTACAGCCAGAACTAAGGGCTTCCGGACCTGCAGGATAACTGTTGATCCAAAAGCCAGCCTGAAAGCTCGAGGAGTGGCAAGCTTTGATAGATTGGCTTGATGCCGTTAAAAATGGAAGCATCTCCCCATAAGCTGACAACAGATCCTGATCCTGGCAGATGAGAAAACAACACAGAAATATCACTTCTCCTCCTATGGTTGTTTGTCTTCATCCTTCTTCTCCTGGGGCTACAAAACAAGAAAGCAGGAAAAAAAACAAATGTTATTAGAATACATGGGTATCATCAGAATGCTCATCACTTACTTGATTAAATTCAAAAGAGAGAAATCTATATTGATCATCGCTAGCTGATTGATCAACACTTCAACTAGAGGCATAGGGTAGGTGAAAAGTCAAAGGTGACAGATCATCTAGAGTTGGAGATCGATTAAGAAAGTCTGGTTTGCGAGGAAGGTATAGCTTTCCTGATTTAGTCGAGGCTTTCTTCCCAGTTAGAAGCAGTGCCCAGACAACAATGAAAAGTTTGATGACAGTGGTTAGATCGGATTCTATTTAGATTTTTTGATTTGGTTGGTTTTTGTTTTTTTAGTGATTTTAGGGTGTTTTGAAATTGGTATATCTATACTGGTAAGTGATGATTTATCATATTTGTTTTATTAAAAACTACTCCTTAATCATCTTTTTCCCCTTTGAACATAAGGATGTATATGCTTTGATCCATATTTTTTTCTTGATTTGACATGGATCCAAGTAAGGAAGATTGACTTGATAGACTCCAAGTAAGGTCGACCTCGTTCCTTTTAATTAACTTAAATTAGCTATAATCTTAGTAATTAATAAGATTTTCCTTCCACTGTAAACACCAGCCTCACACTATTTAACCTATGCTAAGAAAACCCTGTCGCACAAAGGCCATAATCATTCATCAACTGGTATTCATTCTCCACGCGAATCGCAGCAATATTTATGAAATGCATCTTCACAAGCATCTTTGCTACGGATTCTGTATTTGAATGGATATTGTGTGTGCTAGAACTGCTGCCATCACCAACTCTTTTGGTAGAAGCACAGCTCTGCCAGGCCAAACTCCTTCAAAAACCCCTGCCTTGTAATTATAAAGATGTATTGATCCATAGTTGTTTTGTTAGACTGCAGTCTCACCACTTGCAGACCAATTTGATTCTAATTATAAAATTACGAGGGATCATTGGTAAATGGTACCGGGTATTGAGACATACCCGCTAATGACCAAGATCATGAACACCAGCATCGTCTTCATCGCTAGAACTGTCATAGCAAGGAGTACCAGAACCAAGTGAAACCTCAAGCGTTTCATTATCTTGTGATGTTCCATTAGTAACTGCTTGTGAAGTAGAGGCCTCTTGATGTTGCAAGGCTGCTGATTTATCCTCGACTCTCGCGGAGCTCCCGCCTATGCTGAGTTCGCTATCTGTCATAGAAGACCCCAAAGATGTAGTTGATGGAAGAGCCAGAAGGTTTGAAGTCGATGAACTTTGCTTGGCCTTCACTCTCCTCTGCCACCCATGCAGTGATTTCCTCACATTTTCGGATACTACCGTTTTCTTGAACTTTGCGCCCATCTGTAACAAAAAAAAAAGAAGCAACCTTTTCGGAACTGAGACCTAGAAATAGATAGGAACCAAAAGAAGATAAAGCTAAACCAGACCTGTGTGATGATTATATAGAGCGGGAACGTGATAAAGCTAAACCAGAATTGTGTGACCACCCTGCAGTAATACAAAGGCACCAATACTATAAAGTTTATTTGATCGGATATATATCTAAAATGTTTGGATTAACAAGAATATTAAAGAATTTACCCGCAAGCCAAGCGGATAACAATGTACGTCTCATTATCCATAAGACAAGAAGACCCATTGATTTCCCACTGGTAACAGGAACCATTATCAGCATCAGATACAATAAGTGAGAAAAGAAGACTTTTTTCCATATCAAGGAAGGACTAATGAAACCCAAAATAAGCAGACATTTTAAAGAAGCCAGGATATGAAGAATTCGTCATGCAGAAGATCTGACAAAGTTTATGTAGCATAGCTGCATGCTAGAGATTCCCCTCCCCAACATCTAGCCTATATCTATGTGATATCGAACTGTCTGTTGTGCTACAGTGAGAATTAAAATCTTACCAGGGACCATAGGAATGTTGACATCTCGAAAGCATTCTGCCACAGTGATGGTCATCAAAGTATATGAGATTTTGATTCTGTAACACAAATTTTGTATAATGTTTTTGCTTCACTTACCTGAAATGATATGAATTGTATCAACCACAGAAGAAGTCTAGGCTTTCCAAACCAGAAGAGCTCATCCCTCAGGTTGAATTGACGGTTTCCCAGCCGTGGAAATGAATTCATAATTTCAACAGCCAATTTCACCACCACCCGGTGCAGTTTTGTCCCAATTAGCAGGATTAACTGTGACAGTCCCATTAAGAAGGAAAAGAATGCGATAAAATGGGTTATTAAGAACAATTAAGTACGGGAAGGAGCTGAAAGTGGAACTTAGTGGACTTACAATGGCTGGAAGAAAGGAAAGCCAAAAGTAAAGATCAGTTCCTGAACAAAAAAACAAAAAGTTTAAGGTTTCAGGAATGAAGCCAGCGGGAGTTGCAAAGAAACAAGAGAAAAACAAAGTTTTGTGCAACTAAGATGGTGTTTGGTTGCATCAGCAGAACTGCTAAGCTCTCTCCCTCTAAGAAATGAAGGCTGAGTTAGCTCAACTGGGAGGTTCTAGATAACTGTCCAATGTGTTTTCCTGAGACAAGCTCTTCAGTTACTAGCTTACCATGAATTATGGAAAATTACCGTGAAACTCGAGGAAAATGCAACATATGCCATAAATCCACAGAGGCGCACTGCAAAAGAAGCCCAAGCACTGGAAATCAATTTGACTTGCTGTTTTGCAGGAGTTAGGTTGCCAAAACATAAAGACAGCAGTCTTCAGACAAAAATTGCTTGGACTGCCAACATTTTCATTATCTTGCACAATGCATTCAGACAATATGAAATGCAGAATATAGCTCACATCCATTCTGTTAGCTATAATGCAGTACTCTGACACCTACAATTAGCTTGTTTGACCATTGAGACTGTATATACTCACTATTACCATGACATAATCATGCAAGTAAAGATTACTGTTGGAAAAGGTAAATGGCTCAAGCAGCAACAATATTTAACACATTAATTCAAGGAATGCCATTAGAGCATTACCTGATGCCAACAATATCACGGAATTCCTCCTCCATGCTTCGAAGCATATAACTATGGAAATCATATGTCAGAGGAAGTTGATGTTTCTGAAAATAGGAAAAGAAAAATAAACCAAAATAAGAATGAAAAGTTTTGAGCCAACAATTAGTAATGCTGATTTGTTCTGATAATCTTTCTTGTATGTTGAGATACTATATGATAGATATTTATTTTTCCTTGAAAGAATCTATGAGAAAGAGAAGCTCCATTTAGATTACGAAGAGCATACGCTGATGAAACCCAAACGCAAAGCCATATAGTCAGCTTGATTTATGGAACTCCAGAACTGGCGGCTGAAACAAAGCTGCAAATTCATATATGATCACTCAAATGCTAGAAACAAAATCAGAGTCAAAAAGAGAGTTCATCAATGTGCAACCAGAATGTATGGAAATGATCTGCATAATATTTACAATATCAGTTTTATAAAAGGACTGACTTTAAGCAACATCCGTAACATCTACAGGAAGATGGTCTTCCAAATTTCTCGATTTTCACATTGAGCCAATAGATGGCCCCAAAGAAAACCAAACATTCTGAACGACTGGAATTAGATATTCAAAGGCAACATTAATCTTCAAAAAGGTGTTCATAGAGTGATTTAGTTCGGATGATCAATGATTTGGAAAATCAGAAGTAAATGCTACGAGGTTTAGCGATCAATCACAGTCAAGTCATGCATATCATTATTATTTCGCTTAAATTAGATCTGCAACAGCATGTGCCATAAAGGTACATGGTTTTCTGATATTACCAGCCAAACAAGAACTCGGTGCTGGCTCCATGGATGGGATGTGTGGTGAAAAATGAAGGTAGATAGTTGTCTTGTTTCGTCAAATGCAGCTTCAGGTGATCCTGGAATTCAGAAATTGTTTTCATGGCCAAAGAGAGATTCTCATTTATGAGGGTTTTCATTGCAACTCTAAGCAAAGAATTCAGGAAACAAATTAACACAGTGGTATGTTGGACTATAAATTTCTGTACCTAGTACACTTTGAAGAGCCATAGTCTTAGCCTGGTTTTCCCATGTTCTCCAGCTATAAATCTGCACTAATTAAAAACAAAACCTCAGAGCTCTCTTTATGAATATCAAGCTTCAATTGTTACCAACAGAAATTGTAATAGTAAGGGCCGGTGCGGTCAGACCTTGATCATGGCCAAGGCTATGGCAATAAAGCTGTAAGAAACATGGGTAGCTCCCAGGACAAACATCAAACGATGAAGCTGTTCGAGACTTTCATGTGAAACGAAGGATTCATGACCCTTGACGACATATAAGTTCAAAAAAATCAATGTTTCGATTAATAAAAACAGAATAATAGCAGACCCCACCTCCCACTGCATAACGGTAAAGTTCGATATAAAAACAAAAATCATCAATGCAAACCAAGAAAAAAAAAATTTGCCATGTAAACATTACACTTTGAAGAGGAGAGTCACCTCGGGACAATATTCATTCTTTTGTTTGTGCACCAGCTCTTTAACAAATGAATCGTTTGTGTACTTTACACTTGAAAGAACATGTTGTCCTGGTGTTAAATTATTCTTCTTCACCGCGCATGGATAAAATGTGCTGTTCAAAGTTGATGTTTTAACACAAATCTTGGCCACAAAAACAATCCAATGACCCATCAACAACGATAGAAGCCCAAAAACCATTAGCTCTGCTCACAGATTGACAAAACCAAACAATGAGAGTCAAAACTACTACTTTTCTTTTGAACTGACCCAATAATTTGGATTTTCAATCGATTCTTGTTGCTTACCTTCTTTGATCTTGTCTAGTGCTGCGAGTAGTGCTTTTCTCTTGGTCCTATCCAGCCACTTTTGAAAAGAAAGACAAAAGGATCACAACAGATAATTATAACGTCAAAGTACCAATCCAGACATGAGAGAACTGAGGCAAAGAGACGCATATTTATGGCATCAAAAGGTTGAAAATTGAACTTAATAAGAACTACCAACATTAGTGAGAAAATCTTATACCTTTGCAAGCTGTTTCAGTGAGCCTTGAAAGAAGAAACCAAGAGAAACCATAACCACCAGCACAGTGACCAAAGCCCATGTAGGGGTCAACTCCAAAGATACCTCTTTATCCATCTCTACTTCCAATACCAAGATCCCGATTAGCTTCAGATATCAGTATATAAAATCATCAAATCGCCAACATGAAGAAACAAAGGTGACCCAAGTGGTCATTTTCATCGCTTCTTATGCAAAGCTGATTGACCATATCAGTGATGTGAACATTTTCATGTTGGTGGGCTTAGGTTTGTTCCTTGAAATAGAGACTCGAATTCCGAGAGAATTTAAGAATCCATGCAAGGATGTTACAAGCCAAATGGAATAATGGGACACCTTAGGACAACATCTTGACAACCAGACTTACGCATGTCGGGAAACAGACACCGAAGTGCCTTTGTCTTTTGTCTTCCATTTTTCCCCTTTTCATGTGGAAGTTTAAAAATCATATGAACATTGCAGACGGGATTCTTTTTTTATATTTTCATGGTAGAGCTACGTGGTTAGTAATATATTAATTTTAAAATTTATAAAATTAATTGATATATATATATATATATATATATAATAAAAGAAAAACATTGCACAAAGACAGCATCATACGTATCCATCACTTCACATATTTTTTTTTAAAAAAAAAGGTAGAATGCATATGATAATAATAAACATGAGAATGTTCAAGGACGGTTGGTGAATCTCATAAATATAGTATAACAAATTAGGTGATCCACAAGGAGAATACAAATGTCTGCAAATGGCAACATGATGCTTAACCATGTTTAAATTGATTAGCATTATAAAATTGGGTTGATTCATTAATTAACTATATTTATGTATATTATTAAATTGGGGGCTATTCAGATAATTAGAAGACTTAAATGTTTCTAAGACTCTGATTTTGTTAGAAATAGAAGTTAATCATATCCGAAACATGCAAAATTTTCTACTTGGAACACGGTTTTACCGTGTTTTTTTTTTAAATGAATTTTATATTTTTAAATAAATCTTAAAATATATATATACACACACACTTTGTTGCTTGTTGAATAACAAGGTTGCTTTTAAAGTGCAATTACAGCAAAATTAAATACTTCGCAGAGCTACAACTACTTTTCTGACACAAAATGATCAGCTAGCCTTCATAGTTAAAGGGTTTTAAAAAAAAAAATTAATGAATTGATACAGGGAAATTTTTTTGATTAAAGAATGCATGTTACATTTTAGAAGAACATGATTAAATTTTAGTTTTTATTTATTTTAATTGATTGTTGTATTACTCATTTGACCGTTTCACATAAAATCTTAATTTTATAAAATTATTTTTTAATTTTTTATAAATTAAAATACTAATATTTATCTCACTTATTTAAAAAATAAATTTCAAATAAAAATTTTAAAAAATAATATTTTCACGGTGAATGACTTTGAATAATCAATTATAATAACAAATTAAAAAAATTATAATTTTTAATCCAATTGTTAGAATATGTTCAAATTTTTACAAAAAATTTTAAAAATAATTTTCGTTACATTAAAAAATCTTACTTAAACCCTTGATTTTAACAACTTTAAAATGTTTCTTTGTTATTTTTAAAGTTAAAAATATAACACTTAACTATATATATTTATCAAATATTACTATTCTGAAAATCGTCGCCCAGTTTATCCAGAGTTCAAAGCTGGCTTAGCTTCCACATGTTGCAATAAAAGCCCTAGCATGGGGCAGATGGCACCGGTTCACCAACTTTGACGACACGTCCAATCTGGTCTCATTGATGGTACTTTTTTTATTTATTTTTTATTTACACTAGCTTGGCTTTACAACGGGCTAGGGATTGGGGCATGCGCACCACTGACCTCTGTTTCATTTGGCAAGAAGCTGAACAGCTATTATAATAACCGACATTAACATTAATTTAATATTGCATCCACAAAATGGCGGCAATGATGACTGGATTTACAAATCAGAGTTCATCTCTCTCCTCCTTCTCTATCTTCACCGGAAAAACATTCTCCGTCCAAGCAAGATAGCCTCCTCCCACGTTGCTTACGTCTCTGAAACCCTGCCAAATTCAACAACAATTCAGTTTTCTCACCTTTTCAACCTCTCTCACTCTTCAATCCTTTGAAAAAGCATGTAACCGATTCATAAACTTTTTAAAATAATCTTTGCAGCTCCTACCATGCTTTCAAATTTACCATAGTCTAACAAAACTCAGTCTAATGAACAATTAAGATGGAAAAACATTCTTAGTGAGGAAAGATGGTGTTGGTTTTTGAAAGAAAAATAATGGTTAATACTCGTCAAATTAATTTTTTGTTTTTATATTTTAAAAATATTTTTTATTTTTTATTTTAAATTGATATTTTTTCAGTATTTTAATTTTTTAATATTAAAGTTTTAAAAATAAAAATAAAAAATTATTTTAAAAAAATATATTTTAAAAACAACAAAGCTGCAATACGAATCATGCTCATGAGTGTTAAAAAAGTTGGGCACAAAACAAAACGAGAACCAGGGCAGGGACACTTGTAGAATGAATTTAGATGAACTTACAGCACTAAGAAGATCAGCAGTTGCATACAGGGATCTGACTCCACTTTGACAGCCCTATCATCAAAAAAAGGTGGATTAAAGTTTTTCTATTCACATTTAATTTGTTGAGAGATTTAATGGTAAGTTAATGAATGCTTACCACAAGAAGTTTATCTTCCTCCTTGCACACACCTGAGACCTCCTTCAGAAAGTTGGGATTTTTAACCCTCCCTGTGGCCCAAAATCATATGAAAACTTGTTTATTTTGCAAGCACATATGAACTATCAACTACCTATGGAATCAAGAGAGAGATGAGCAAAGGATAGTTGATTTCTAGATCATACCCTCTGGTGTATTGAACATGTAAGGAATATTGAATATCTTCTCTCCATCCACGTGTCCTTTATTGTACTCTTCCACTGTCCTGTTGGAATGAGGGAAAAAAGTCAAGAACTCTGAGAAACCCTAGAATGTCAATATAATTAATAATCCAGAGAGAGAGAGAGAGAGAGAGCACCATATAAAAGTTATGAAACAGAGAGCCATTTACCTAACATCTAGATAAGTATAGCCTGACTCAAGCAAACCCTTAGTTGCCTTGACATCAATGGTGACAACTTCAGCTCCTGAGCTAAAATAGATCAAAAAAAGAAGAAACAGCCCCCGAAGAACCAAACCCATATCAAGTTATGCAAAATAAAGAAAGAAAATGAGGAGAACTATATGTTGTTCCAAAAAAAGAAAAAAACTGGAACCTTTTATCTAGGGAGCCCATGAAGACCAATTCGTGTCTGAAGTTGAATATAGCTGACCTGACTCTTTTTTTCAAAATCCAGTGGCTGTTTGAGCGGTTTGCCTGAGAAAACCAGCTGCAGATACCATTACCACAGCAGCCACAGCTGTTTTTAGAGCCCCAATTTGTTTTGTTTGGAATTTTGGAAAAGGTACATAAGCATACGTAGCGGTCCCATCACAGAGGACCCAATTACACGTAACAGTCCTATATCACGTGGAATCACGACAAGTAGGCATGAAAAGACATCGATGGGAGAGTAAACCTACCTTTCAATGCTAGAGGGGCTGTTTTACTTGAGCAGGCACCAGGAATCCACTTCACATTTCTGTCGGCATCATCCAGCCATCAAGATATTGGACAGAGTGTCAACTCCCAATACAAACTTGTATGCGCCTGTTATTGATAGCACTCACAGAAGCCATATCAATCCTTAATAAAGAGGCTACTAGAATAATCCCATTCTTTATATCAACTTTCAAAGCTAAAGCATGCACTGTAGTTGGTGCGCTTGCAAGGCTTTGGCAAAGATCTTAATAAAGAGAACTTGAGTGGTGCAAAATAAAGATGAGTGTCAATCTATGACGCCATGGGAGAACATTCTGTGAATCATTCTCGTTAACTTAGTCATGGTATATACATTAACAAATTTCAAAGACAAACATGGTAAAAAAAAGATATTCACAATACAGTCGAATATACATTTGGAACGTTGAGATTTTAACCCTGGCTCAATCCGCAGACAATCAGTATATAAACGCGGAGTAGAGCACAATCCTTCACTCTCCTTCCTATCAAGACAGTACAAATGAGACCATCATGGCCTTGGTTTGAAACAGCAAATGAGCTTCCATGGAAGTTCTACGGACAGAATTTTACAATAACACATCAAAATGTGCAGCGGCATCTCATATGTCAATTTAAGACTTCGTAGAGATAAACAACTCTAGAAAACAGCAGAAGGCCTGAAACAGAAAGGAAGAGGGAAAATATGGGAGTTAGCCATGAGCTGCTCACCACTGAAGATATAAAGCATAAGCTTTTTTATAGTCAACGACTCCCCCAAAATCAACCAGTTTTAAATGCACCACGACGATGATGTATTGCTAAAGTTTCAAGATTCAAAACACTGGATTTTTGGTAGTGTTAACCCCCATACCTGATTATCAAAGCTAGGCAAACTGCCAGATGTATTTACAGATTCTGAAGCCGGATTCACCTCTTGATCTGCAAAGAAGATAACCACTTTCACTGAGAATTGACATATTTTGCATAAAGGCAGCATGGCACACCTATTCTGTCTGGAATCTTTTCAAGAATTAAGGCAAACTATATTTTGTTTAGCTTCAATATCTGTTATAAAATAGACAAATTCATTACCATGTATTATTTCCATCTAAGACTACCGCTCTTGAAATTTGTGGTTCTTCTATTATTTTCCCTTTCCATTGCAAGAAAAAAATCGAGGAACTTCATGAAAGGGCAACAGCATATGACTTCCTAAACTTTTCAGACGACATAATCCATTTCATTGTTTAAAATAATCCAGCCCCACACCACTCAATCTCTATCAACCAGTTGCTAACAGCTATAACTGGTACACCACCACAAGAAACAAGAATGTAATTTGTAGGGGCGTTGCTTCAACTTAATTCTATACAATCTGATCCTTTCCTAAGCCTCAAAATATAAGAAGTGAAAGCAAATTAAACAATTTGAAAAACAGCCCAGCAGCATGCACTAGTGTATGAGCACCATGTCAGCTATTTTGGAAGTAATTTGTAGGCAATGGAACATTTCCATTAATCGCACCAGTTTGGGGGGCATATTTACATAATCACTGTAATGCCTAAAGTATGCGCCAGTTTGGGGGGGCATATATACATAATCACTGGAATGCCTAAAGGACACAGCTATGCTTTCAACTTTCACAAGCTAATCTAGAGAAACATTATGGTGTACCCCATACAGTAAGATATTGATGGATGTACAAATAGTCACTTCCACTTAACCAGCAAAGATCCACCATATAGAATAGACTGAAAAGCATGAGGTTGGCGCACTCACCCCAAAATATGCAGATTTGTCTTTCATATCAAGCTTGCACACAGGACAGAAGGTACCCCACTTAGTCAGCCACGAGTCAACGCAGGTTGAATGAAATTCTGTAAGTAAAGTCTTATCAACACACAATCAACAAAATAGTGCATAGAAGTTAAACTTTCTACCTAATAAATTTGTTTTCTTGTAATATATCTAATTCGGATGTAGATAGGGATGATGGAATGACAAAAAAGTTGTCTGCAACCTTAAAGCAGTAAGCTTAAATCCGTTTTAAACGTGTTGAAAATAATGAGCAAGTTCCTACCATGGTGACAAGGGAGAACTTTAAGAACTTCCCCATCTTTATAATCCTCGAGACAAATCGCACAAGTTTCGCCAACATGACACTGACTTAAACTAGCATTCCGGAATGTGAAGCATGGAAGGGCTTCAACCATCTTACTATCCACACTTTTACAGCGATTACTTGTTCGCTGCCAATGCAACCAGTGTCTGGGAGTAACAAAAGCAATGATAAGGAGACCTAAAATAACAACAACGGAAATCAATGATATTGCCAACACAGTCCATGCCGCATCACTACGAGATGAATAAATGCAACACTCCCCTTCTTTCCCTCGTGCATGCTCCTTCAATATTTCCCCGGCATACTTTGAAACAAAAACCGCATGGACCTTAATTCCCTCAGGATTCACCATCACTGCACACAAGTAATAGCATATTAAATTACATACCAATCTCAAAACAAGAAATTGAACTTTTTTATTTGTTTCGATATAAAAGGTACAAAACAGAGTAATTCCAAGGATCAATACTAACTGAAACCTCATGGGTTTCACAACATTAAGATTTTTAAGAAACTGCCATCAAGATTACTCTAAAAATAAACTATTTTCTGGCAACTTTTGCTACATTCCTAAAAATCTACATAAAAATCACAAATTTGAATACAATATCATGAAGAACAATTAGTTATACAGAAATCACAGAAAATTGAATAATACTTGCTGAGAACACGCTCTAAAAATCACACTCCAACACCCACTCACTAAATCCCACAGCGTGAATCTACACCCTCTACATTTATTTACATTAGGAATAGGAAGTAAACAGCAATAGACATTAATACTGTGTTTGTTAGGATTGGATGAAGGATGGATAAGAGGGGAGGGATTGGGTATATCCATCGTTTGGCTAGCGGGAAGGATAAGGAGGGAAAGGAGGGATCCCTCACTTAAAAATACTTCTTCCCAGTTTCTAAATTTTTAAAACTAGATGGACAGGAAGTCATCCATGCTTTCTCCTCTCAATCAAGTATGTAAAAATGCAAATACGACTTGATTAAGATAAAAGAGAGAGAGAGAAGACTTAACTGTAAATCAAATTCCTGTTATCTTTATCATCAAAAACAATGGCAGCACGAAAACCAGCACTTTGGGCATTCTTAATCTTATCTTCGAAAGCACATTCACCTCTCACTATCAAAGCAAACCTCCCACTTTCATTGAACTCGAAACGATCGCGTAGCGGAGAACAAGCGTCCAGAGGGTTTGCCACGTGTAACGACCCGCACACACGAGAGCCATTGAGGCTGAGAGCTAAGAAAACACAGAATCACAGCAAAGTTGATTAATTAATAAAAAGAAAAGGTAAAAAAAGGACATGATTCTGAGCCTCAATTTTGAAGAGAAGTGAAGGGAAAGTACCGGATTTAGCAGGAAGGTCTGGGAAGGAAATAGAGGATGGTTTTATAAGGACAGTCGCTGAACTTCCTTCAATTATCATTATAGCGTAAAAGAGTGATAACATAAGAAACAAACCCTCTCTCATTTCTCTTCCTTCTATCTTCTATTTCGATTTAATTTCCTGTTTCCTTCTCTGACCCTCAAAATTCGAGGAAAAAGGAGAGCTGGAGCTGGTGAGGATGATAATGCCTGATGCTATGTTGTTGGGCTGCACAATGGTCCCTATATTTATCAATTTTTATCAAATCAAATCCCTTACTTTCAATTAGATAAAATCAGCGACTTTATTTCCAATCGAAGGCGATTTGACTTGATGTTCTCCGTCAAATCATACCATATCGTTAGCTATTCATGTATGAATTTAATTGAATAAAGAGGCTGAAACCAAATTTAATTATAATTAAAACTGATGACTTGATCCAATTTAAACCAGAGGACTTGATTGAACAAAGTGGAGAGATATCATGTATGATTTTAGCCAAAACTGTTAATGACACGGCGGCTGAATGTCTGGACGACGACGCGTCGTTCAAATAGTGAAGCAGTTGGAAGGAAGGTCGAAACTCGAAGAGAGTATTTTTTTTATAAAAAACAATTAAGTTATTGTATGTTAATATTTATAAAATAAATTTATTTATTATTTTCAAATAAAAAACTATTTTATATTAAATACAG
Source organism: Populus tomentosa (assembly GCA_018804465.1). Taxonomy (NCBI): domain Eukaryota; kingdom Viridiplantae; phylum Streptophyta; class Magnoliopsida; order Malpighiales; family Salicaceae; genus Populus; species Populus tomentosa. The sequence continues at coordinate 7,825,862 of CM031977.1, read as the reverse complement.
AGTTAGAAATTTTATCTTGGAAGAGTCAAATTAAAGAAAAAAATTATTAAGGTATCAAAGATTTAGAATTTTCTATTCTTAATATTAAAATTTTAATTTATTGATTGAGGAGGCTATAAAAACTTTTCTTGCAGAAGCTCTACCCCTGTCATCTTTTTTTTTTTTATAGTGTGTTTGAGAGTATTGTTATAATTATTTTTTAAAATATTTTTTATTTAAAAATATATTAAAATAATATTTTTTTTATTTTTAAAAAAATATTTTATATATTAGTATATTAAAATAATTTAAAAATATCAAAAAAATATTAATTTAAAATAAAAAAATAATAAATAATAAACTTTAAAAAATATATTTTTAAAATATAAAAACAAACAAGATTTCATCCCTGCACAATCTTAATATAGTTGAGGTTTTAATTGTAAGAAAAAATCATAATATTAGATCTAGAAAATAAATTAAAATTTCCCAACATTATAAGAACTATTTAGAAAAAAACGAGCGTCACGTTACTTTAGAAAAACTAAAAAGAATATGATTGGCTATCTCAATCCATTACATTATTCATTTAATTACGTTACATGATTCCCTGTATCAAACTACATGTCATAGTCATACGTGATGCTTTTTTTTATGAAGGGGAAGGTCTTCTTCTTCAAGAAACAAACCCGTTACAACATCAGGACAATAAGAAACGACATTATCAGAAGATTAAACCACGAATCCATCAATCAAACATCACAAAGCATTTAAAAATTAGGAAACCTGTTATAATCTTAAACGTATGCCCTTGGGTGGAAAATGTAAAGCTATGGTTATAAAACTATTCCTTTTAATCAAATTAAATGTCCAAGATAAAATTAAAAAAGATATAAGTTTAGATTATAACCTTATCAACATATATATATCATGACGAACATGTTCATCATAAATATAATACAATTTTAACATGTATATTAAATATATATCTAAATTTGTAATTGATTTAAACTCAAAGTTCTAATATGCGTTACTATAAATAAAATATTTATATTTAAATTAAATGTTATATGAGTACTTATTTGTTGAAACATTTTAAAATAATAAAATTTTAGTTAATAAAAATAAATATTTTCTCCATAAAACTTTATTATTCCTTATTTTACGTAAATGAACTAACTTCAATAAACCTCATAAGATTCAACAATTTCTATTTGTTTAGATACACTCTTAAACAATGTTGAATGAACTCAAAAAAATAATACTCGATATCTCTATATAATAACTGAACCTAAGCTTTAGAGTAGAAAGAACAAGAAGAAGAACTAGTCCAAAAACAACCAAGGGAAGACATTGCTCAAGAGATTATTGAATTGTCTTGTCACCCATCCAAGACACCTATTTATAGAACTTGAGAACCAAAATGTTAATTACTCATAATTCATGGATTTTTATTAATTACAGTGAATGTTTATAGTCCAAATATTTTTATAATTTATGAATTACTCATAATAACATGTATTCTTATCACATAATTAATTTATTAGTTTATGTACTAAGATATTTTAAAGATTAAAAGAAATTACTGATCAAATATGGATTTAATAGAAAATACTTTTCTTTAACCAAACCCATAAGTCCACAAGTTTATTGTCCAATCCACAAAGTTATTTTGGGTTTGAAGTTCTTGATATCTAAAGGTTATATGAGAACAAATTCTTATTCATCTTTAGTTAGGTTTTAAAACATGTTAATATCTCAATGTTAAAGTACTTATTTTGGATTATAAGATCTAAAATGATTTTAACCCTAAATATGAGTGGACCTCACATATATTTAGCTTTTAAAATGACCATTACATGTTCTATAAATCAATTCCAACAAGAAAAGCATATTAAATTTAAGATACATTAGTTTTATCACTAGTGTTACGCCTGAGTAAAATTTCAAGTTAGTTTTCAACATAATAAAAGAATGTATTAATAGTTTAGATGCATTTTAAAATATTATTTTTTTAATTTAAAAACACAAACACGTTGTTTACGCTGAGAGTATGATTCAAGTCAATTTATCATAGCAACAAAAATACATAAGAATTTGAAGAAAGCTATTTGTGGACTGGTAAAGCAATTCTTTATTGTGAAAGCATTTGAGGAATCAACTATGATTGAACAAGATATAGCGGTCTAAGATTAGTTGAAAGAGTCCTTTTAGAACCAACTCAATTGCCACTAGTAAAAGCCTAGATCACAAAATTCTTCTAGTTTCAAAAGTCAGACATGGAAACCCTATAAGAGTTGTTGTATGCATAAAAAGGAGATTGAAAAATTGGTGAAGAAAATGTTGAATAATGAATTAATTCAACACAATCGCAGTCTTTTCACCTCTCTAATCTTGCTAGTTAAAAAAAAAAAGATGATTCTTGGTAGACAACTTAATGATTTAACAATCAAGAATAAGTTTCAATTTTTATAATTGATATTCGAGTCGGATCTCAATTTTTCTTAAAGTTAGACCTTAAGGTAGGCTACCATCGAGTAAGGATATATGTAGATGATGTGTAAAAAACTACTTTCAAAACCTATCATGACCATTATAAAGTCAAGGTAATGTCATTTAAATTAGCAAATGCCTTAACTATTTTCTAGACTCTTATAAATATTGTCTTATAACAATTTTTGAGAAAATTATGTTAGCCTTTAATGATATATTGATGTATAGTTCTTCATTTGAGTTTCATACTCAACATTTGAGGATGGTTTTGGAGATATTGCAAGAGAATCAGTTATTTTTTCGTAAGTCTAAATGTTCTTCTTGCAAAAAAAAAGTTGAATATCTTGATCATATAATCTCTTTAAAAGGAGTGGCTACTAATTCAAAGAAAACTAAAGCAATTAGAAACTAGCCTATACCACAGTCAGTCAAGGAATTGAGGGGTTTTTTTGGATTAACCGATTACTAAAGAAGAATAATTTTAACTAAAATGAGAGATCACATGTACCATTAGATGGTTTAAAGGAAGCTTTAAGCAAGGCACTAATTTTGGCCTTGCTAAACTTTAATATACCATTTGTTTTGGAGACTGATGCTAGTGCTACTGGATTTGGAGTTGTGTTTAGTCATAATAGGAGACCCTTAGCATACTTTAGTAAAGCATTACACCTAATGAATCTTGGTTTATCTATATATAAAAAGGAATATATGGTTATTCTCATGGCAGTGGAGATATGAAGGCATTATTTGGAACATGATTAGTTTATTATCAAAATTGATCATGAAAGTAAGTTTTTGCTAGAACAAAAACTCCACACACTTACCTAGAGGAAAGGACTAGCTAGAATGTTGGGATTTTGGTACATTATACAATACATAAAAGGAAAGGAAAACATGGTAGTTAATGCTTTATCTAGGAAGGTGACAACTGGAAGACAATTATATTATAAGAAAAGGAAGAATGACTTAGCAGCCATTACTATGTTTACACTAACTTGGTATGAACAGGTTGGTGAATCTTATGAAGGAAATGAGTAGTTTTAAAATATTGTAACAGGTAAGTTAATCAATATGGATAATAAGCCAAAGTATGCATGTTTAGAAGGAGTCCTAAGATATAACAATAAAATTGTCCTGAGATATAGCAACATGATTATCATTTATTGTTTAGGAACTTAAAGAAAAAACTTGTTAATCTTGCACATGATTCTCAAGTGGAAGGGCACACTAGAATCGAAAACTCTTACAAGAGGCTTAAGACTATGTTAATAGCCTTCTATGAAAGCTACAAAAAAAAAAATTATAAGAGAATACGACGTATGCAAACAGATAAAAATAAAAAAGGTGTCTTATCCTATTATGCTCCAACCATTATCTACACTCTAAGGTATTTAAAGAAATATAAGAATGGATTTCATGGAAGAATTGCCAACGATGCGAGGAAAGAATGTCATATTGGTTATTGTGGATAAATTCTTGACATATGCACATTTCTTGGCTATCACACATTCATTTATTGCTCAAGAAATTATTGGAGCATGTTTATAAGTTCCATAGATTACCTTCTTCTATTGTGACCAATAAAGAAGGTTTTTACAAGTATATTATAGAAAGAGGTGTTTGAACTACTGGGATGAAATTATTGATGAGCACATCCTTTCATCCTCCCAAAGATAGTCAAAATAATTATATAAACAAAAGAGTGAATCAATACCTCGACACCTATCTAAGATGTGTGTCCATGCACTGTCCTAGCAAGTGACATAGTATAATTCAAGCTACCATTCAACTATCAAAACAACTCCCTTTCAGGCGTTGTATGGCTACCCTCCCCCTAATATTGAGGTTGATTCTACAACAACTCCAGTGGCAGCTATGGAAAAAGTCATTAAAAGAAGATTGTATGAATCAGTGGTTCAGGTTGCAATTGAAAAGCTCTAGAAATAGATGGTTGACAAGGCCATAACAGGAATCTTTAAAGTTGGTGGTTAGGTTTATTTAAAGTTGCTACTATATAAACAGATGAGCTTTGCATGGAGAAAGAACATTAAGCTTGACCCAGGGTTTTATGAGCCTTACAAGGTCATAGTCATACAAAAGGTTGGGGAGGTTGCTTATAAAATGCAAGTAATCCCATTGCTCATCGGACTTATCCCTTGACCTGTAAGTTCAACTGTTAACCGGTATCCCGCAAGCTACAACAGAGTCTGGCAACCTATCATTGCAGGTCTGGTTTGGTTGTGTTTGATGTTAAAACACTCATCCCATTACCAATGCTTGGTGCCTGGCATATTTAGATTAACAAATATACACTTGCTTGTCAGCAATCAGATTCAGCGGCATTAATAGCCAGAGTTTCCCAGATAGATCTATTATCTGACTAGATATATACCTCGACAAAAATCTCAAAATATGCTGAACCGCCAAAGACAAATTTACTTTCCACTTTTTGGGAGGTAAAGTTGGAAAAAATGACAATACGAAGCAATGACTAGAATTTTACAATGGAGTACAAACCTAAATTACTCTTTCCATCTGATACGCTCACTATTTCTTACCACTCTTCTATTTCATCATCAGAAATATCACTTTCTTTGTCATCTAAACTCATCCTATCGCAACTCTCATCATCTGTCTTGTTGCAGTACACAAGTGCTTGATTATCTTCAAAACCAGTTGCTCTATGTTCAAGCCATTTCAACACAGGCATGTACTCAGTAGCTACATCTGACACATTACAAGAGCTGGATCCATTATAAGCAATAAACCTCTGTCTTACTATCTCTTTCTGCAGTGACACATCAAACATAACATCCTATATAAGTTAAATCCATCACATTAGCTATCAACACCTACCAACATCTATGCATATTGCAACTGACAATGTGATCATAAAACCATTTAAAAGATTTGCTTGAATGCTTGTTAAAATGCTTAAAAGGGCACACCTAAGAGGCAGAAGATAATATTTATGAGCAGTTCACACCTCAAACAATTATATGGTTCACTGCAAAATCAAAGAAAATAGGCTGTCTTCAAGTACCCATCCAGAAACTTCGTAATCATGGTGTTTTAGCAGAATAAAATGCGTTTTTCACTAGATCCATACTGTAGCAAAGTAAATAGAACATGCAATTTCCATAAATATACCAACTGAGAACTGAAAAACCTAACCCAAACTCTTCAAGCTGTACAGTATTGACTTTTTCATTTTCAATAAAAAAACAAGTAAAGTTTCAAATGACAAATTGACAATCACAGATTACAGAAGGAAAGAATGCAGCAGCAGGGTGTAGAGGACCAGTCCAACCTACCTGATTGTGCAGCATTGATTTTTCAACCTGCCAGAGCTTTGGCTTCCGGATAGCATGCCATCTGCACGATAGAAAGATTTAGGATAACTCCAAGGTGATTTTCCTATAATAAACTGCTTCAAGCCTCTAATAAAAACCTGGGCGGTGAAAGATGAGAATTTCCAAATAGCACCCCACGAACAGAAACTGAAGCAGCAGCTGATTGGAGAACGTTTTCTGCCTCATTATATCTAGCCAACATTCCTCGGAAAGAAGAGAGAAGCAAGTCGGAATCACTAAAGTATGAGGAAACATGCCAGGCATCATCCATTGCTTCATCACTTATAAAATCCAGCACTGCAAGAAAAATACTATTCAGGAGCTGGTAAAGAACCCAAGGTTTGTCCAAGTTTCCATGAGTATACATGTCTGCGCATGTGGAGAGTGGGGAATGGAGGAGGGAGCAATGATAGGAAGTATCTGAAGAACCAGCACCCAAGGAAGGAGCATATGGTATATAAGATGGTTACCGTTTTCATGCAAGAAATCAGTGACTGGCCTGGCTTGTCCATGTGCTTGACAAAGAACCTTTTCTGGAGCATCCATTTTCAATGGTAACCTGGAGAAATTCTCCCGCACAAGGAATGCATCTCCTGCAACAACAAAAGAATGAACTCAGAAGAGTGCATTGTTGCAGAAGCATTTAGGGCAGAATCATCATACTGTCTGATACAGGAGAAGTGAATGCCAGATGCACCCACTTTTCACAAGCACATCCATCCATTAGATTTTAAAAACGAAGTATATTTCATAAATACATACCAGGTGTAATAGCATTGGCAACTTCAGCTTCTCTTTTGTTGTGCAGAAACTTTCCCAGTGCATGAAATAGAGAGAGGGTCTCATCTCTGCCAAATAACAATGAAATTCCACTAACTAAAGCATCAATATCATCATCTTTTCCATACGAGTAACTTGGAGTAGAATAGGAACCATTGAGCACTAGATTTGGTTTCACACAAAAGAGCTGCAAAGAGGTAATTGCATGTCTTATATCACCTCCACTGCCTTTCGCTATCAGATCAAGTTGTTCATCAGTTACACTACATTGCTCCTGTCTGCATATTCTACCGAGCGTCTTCTTGATGGAGTTAATTGTAATAGGGTTAAAAGAAACCTGAAAATTTTCCCGAGCAGTCTGAACTAAGCATTCAGAAATAAAAGAATCTCAATTTTAACATTGAATTTGTTCTCGAAAGTAACCTTACAAGCCCCAGCATTCTCAAGAGACAACTGAAGTTGTTCCAAACGTTGTGCTGTATGATCTGCTGAATCTGCTTCATCATAATCTGATACCAGTATAGCTGTCGGTAACTGAGTTGATCTCACAAGATGAAGCAAGCAGCTTTGGAGTCTTTCAAAAGCAACTCTTCCATTCGTCATAGGAAGGTCATCAATTAAGAGTATAATTGATGGTTTCGCTTCCTCAGAAGAGGATGATGGGATTAATCCATACTTCCTGATTTTCTCAATGAAATTTACAAATTCATCCAACTTCGATGTATACTGTATTCCTGACCACAAAATGCCAACAGCATAATGCCACCATCAGGTCACAATTTTATAACCATATACAAAGATAGTATAAAATGAAGAATGACTGTATGGTTGGCATCGAATTTGAAGTGTTCTTTCCTGCTATGGGGAAATAGAAAATTTATCTCAATAACTGACAAGGTTAATAACAACGCAAACCATACATTTCATTCTGCTATAAGATTTTACCTGTATTGGTATTGTGCACATGTTCCTGCCAAATTGTGGGAGTAGGTGTGTTCCATTCGCATAATCTAGCTCCAAAATGGGATGCAATCACATGGATAGTTGTCTGCAAGGTAGGACGCAGGATATCTTGCTTGTCAATGGCCCATGAACGAAATTACTGGGTATTCAGCAATACAGTTGAATATCTTAAGAGAATTGTCAATAGTTGAATCTCTCAATAATTGCAGCTTATCGAGCAAAAATCAAATAACAAAAAAGAAAAAAGAATGATGGTACTCATACGAGAACAAAGTCACAAGAAATTCACACAGCCACACACAAACATATTTTACAGAGACACTATGTACATTGACACAAACACAAAACAAAAATTAAGCAGTCCATAAACCACATATAGAAGCACCTCGTGTCAAATGACATCACATCCAGAAATCATCCTTTGCCAGACAAATAGCAGGCTGGAAAAAATTAAAAACAGCAGAGCAAAAACTTACAGATTTTCCAACACCAGCTTTTCCATTGATGACAACAACATTATTTATCAAATTGCCCTGCAAATTCTGGAAAAAAAAGGGCATTAATTTTCACAATGGTAAATAGCAAAAAGAATGTTAAAAAAGAAAACAAGTACAGCTCCTTCAAGGAAATAGAACAAATGGTAATAGCTTTGATAAATATAAATTTACCTTTGTAGTTTTTAATCTTTCTTCAAACCACGATTTAACTTCTTCAACCTGCAAATATCAGGAAAAAGAATAACCTTCTATATAAACATCTAGAAGAGTATATAAGCAGAAATGAAACAGAGGAAATATACTGACCTTCTTCTTGTGAACAGCAAGGTCTTCCAAGGAATGAGGTTTATACTTATCAACCCACAATTCCTTTATGTTGCTTCTTCCAGAACCTGGTATACAAATCTCTTTCCAGTTAGCATCAAGACGGCACAAATAAATACAAGAATTAAAATAACGATGGTGGTGCAAGCAAAAGTAAAGTCCAACAATGTTCAAGTTCAAAGGGAACATCGACAAAGAATATTCCCAACAAAAAATTACAACCAAAGCTTTATGTATTTATTAAATCCTTAAGAGAAAAGGAGTGGCCACTCTCCATAATTTTGCATGACATAGAAAATTTAATTCGACATAATACCACCACGAGCTAAAATGCTTGATAATAACAATCTATGCACAGAAAACCACAACCATGGCGTACCAGCAGATACCTTGGACCCAGAAAATAATTCTTCAAAATCTTCTTCAGGAAACCCAACCTGCATTAAAAATCAAAAAAATAAATTCACAATACTCCGTAAAGAAATCACATAATTAATTTACTCCACAACTTCAAGCACCTAATTTGTAAAATCAAGTTAAGTTTATGTGCTACATTTACTAAAAAAACAAAGAATTAAGTGGCTAATAAAACAAAATAAAGGTATACATACCTCAAATAAATTAGGGGAGTCTATGCTAAATCGAGACCGAGAACCTGAAACACGAGGCTTCTTTGGCTGTCTAGGGTTTGTACGAGTAATAAACGATCTAGATTTTGGCTTCTTTGTATAGCTTCGATGTGAGTTCGGTTTGTAATCACAATCGTCTTCATCATCTGATGATAGAATCATCAGATTAGTGTCTCTTATCTTCCTCATCCCCAACAATATTTAGGGTTTTGTCCGGGTAAATGTGGATTGTATTTGCTTACTTTCGAGAGATTGGGGGGGAGGGGTTTTTTTCGCGGGTTTTTTAATACAGCGGTGGGGGTGGGATTTGATATTTGTTAAAGAGGAGTACAGGAGAAGCTATAGGTGAATACCAAGTTTTTTGAATATTTTATAGGCTTGCTCTCAAGGCCCAAATAAGTTCGTCTATAGGTTCTGGTTTTTGTATTGGAATTCTACAGCATGATATTATATAAATTAATTAGAAAAATATGAGAAGGATACATAAATATTTTTAAAATATCTTTTGAAAAATTTAATTTTTAAAAAAAATATTTTAATATTATTATATTATATTATTAATTTATTAAATAGTTTGGACCCGGCCCAGTCATCTGAGCTAGGCTGAAACAAGTCCAGCCTGGCTGGGTTAGGCCAATTGATAGCCCAACAGTCTTTCTTTTTCTTTTTTTTTTTTTGTTGGATTGGACATAACCTAACCATCTAGATTGAGTTGAAATGAGCCCAACCCATCTTCACATAGTCATTCGCTAGGCTTAGCGACCATGTGAATTTTTTTGCCTTTTGCATTTAGAACCAATATCCTGCTTGCAAATGGCTCTCAAGCTTACAGCCAAAAGAAGAGAGAAGAAGGTTACCTATTGTGGGAGGTGGTACCTGGTGGTGTTGGGAGGGTCGACGTGTGTTTGGTGGCAATGATGGGGATGGAGGTGCGACGAAGGAAGAAAGGAAAAGCTGGCTGAGAGAGAAGGAAAAAATTCAAGGGAAGGGGGTAGTTTTTTTTTCCAATTTTAGCCTTCAATTTCTTCATACTTAATGCCTAGAATCCACCCCTATTTATAAAGGGGTGGAAAAAGAATATTTTATCTTTATTTGGGACAAATCTTAGCCCTTAATTCAAACCGGAAGGATCCAGTCGTTGGTTCATTGCCATTATGGATTGAAAAAGTTAGGAGCTAAAAGTTGTTTGAGTTGGCCTATTTAGGGCAGCATTACGTTTTGTAGTGGCAGTTGGTCGACAAGATCTATTTAAAGGTATAGTACAATGTCAGGTCATCATAGTGATGTATGGTTTGCTCGGTTTAGTGGGGAGAAAAGGTATTAAATGCCCTTGAAAATTAGCCACCTGAGCTTGGTCTATCTTTTTTTATCTTCAAAACAATGTCGTTTTGGCTTTAGGGTTTTAATTTAAAGATTTAACCAAAGTTGAATGTAATCCTTCGACTTTTGATTATTTTGATTTATCTTTAATTGGCCTGTAACTTTTAATTTTATGTAATTTTGCCTTTGTCAAACTTCAACATCAGCCCTGAATTTCAACGCATTTTTCATTTTGATCCTTAATCTTGGATTTATACAAATTAACCCTCAAATGACAATTAAACTTTTAATTTTCTTCAATTTCACCTCTGATTTCAATCAATTAATTCCTTAAAGTTTGATGTCTTTTTCAAAAAAGTTGTTGGCTACAAATTTCTTCAATATAACCCTTAATTGACCATAAACTTTGATTTTTTTATAATTTTACCCCTGATTTTAACCCATAGACTTTGTAAAAATTAAGCTTGATCCTCTAAAATTCTAATATTCTCAACTAAGCTCAAATTGGGCTTTGAAACTTAATTTTTCACCAATCAAGTCTCTAATGAAATTAATTAGACCCATTTAAAATATAATTAAATCCATGTACTTAATTTAATTCTTTAATTTGACCCAAATTAATTCTTAAACATAATTAAACTTTCAATTTGGCCCATGATTAAATCAAATTGGCCTATTAAAATTTTAATTATGTCATTAGGCTTAATTTTTATGCAAATTCATCCAATAATCATTTAATGTGATCTTGAATTTGCATTGCCTCTCCAGTCTTGGGTATAATGGGGCACGATTAAACTTCTAATTCCATCCAAAATTTGCAACTTAATTCTTTTATACATTTGAAATCCTTCTTAATTTGCTTTTGTCAAATCGTCAGTCTTCTTGCTATTATTATTATTTATTTATTATTTTTTAAAAAGAAAGAAAGGTAAATTTTAGGGACAAAAAAAAATGGGTTATGACACCATATTCTTGCAACCATTATTAAAATATTATTCATTACAAGGTTTGATATAGTACTAGTAATAAAATTTGTATCAAGTTGATGGAGGTCTTGGTTGAAGCACATGTGTGTAGTCCTTTTAACTTTGCTATCTCGAATGAATCTAACCTTTTATGATATTCTCCATGTAAGTGCCACTTACATTCCGATGCTTATACACATTGTAATTAAACAAATATAGATTTCAACTGTTGAACTCGATATTCAACTAAGTGTGCAATATGTCATCATTTAACAACATTAATCAATTCATTTTTACTACAAAATGTTTGACTAACCTCCAAATCAGACCCTCCTAACATACGTCTATGACTATGTGCTTAATCATATGAAACAACAAAACTAGACCTAGAAACATCTGTCAATTCAAGAACATAAGGAATAACATTATCAACACCATCATCATCGTTAACATCATCTTCATTGTCACTAGGCTCAAAATAGTCAAATCTATATTGATAAGCAAAAGGATTATCAAACGTAGTATCACATATCATTTGCAACAAATCATCTGACAATAAATTATTTTTATCTCTTCCAACTGAATTTGAAGGTCTAGCAAAAGTTGAGACACATATAGATTTTAATCGACTACTTACATACAATATCATCGTTTTCAAACCACTTTGAATGAAATAATCATTCATTGTCTTAAAACTATCATCACATACAATCGGCACAAGATAATATTGATGTTCACTTACTTGACCCTCTATGTTATTCCAACATTAATATCTCCCACCATTATATGTGATACTATTGTTCACTTCAAGAACAATATTGTCATTATAATGACATATCATAAATATATTATTAGACATTTTATAAAAAAAAATTTGGATTCTAGTATATTGAACGTGATTTTAACTAAATTGCACTACCTCAACTCTGATTGTAAAATTTATAGCAAATTCAATCAAACTCTTAAAATTTAACGTTAAAACAAACTTTATAAAAAATTAAACATGATTGATGATATATTATCAATTGATGTTTTCATGCACAATTGCATTAAATCAAATGCAAATTCATAGAAAATTAATATAATTAAAAAAAATTATTAAATTCATCAATAATTCAATGGAACTTGTAATTTGTCATAATTCAACTTCATTTATACTCTATTACATGAATGTGTATGCGTATTTAACTACATTATTAATCGATTTCAACAATATACACAAAATCTTTAATTCGGTAACTTAACCTAAATTAACGCAACACATAATTAATTTAATTTATTTTCATGTTCAACTATATCAAATAAACCCTAATTGATTGTATTATTAACTATTTTATCATTGATTCAACAAACTCTGAATTCATCATAAACAAGTATTTGATTTCAACCAAACCAAATATAATTTAATAGTAATATAGTATGTTCACCTTGCTTATAGGACTAAAAGAAGGGTTAGGGCAGCAGCGGCAGCTGCAACAAAGAGAACAATTAACATTCAAAACAAAAACTTCAAATGATGCTTAGAGACTAGGATGAGTTTGATTTTTGGTTATTTTAAAAGTAAAATCCAAGTGATTAATAGGTTTATTTGAAAAGGAATTAAGAGTTGGTGATTTTATTTTATGAGAGAAAAACAATGTTTGCGTGTGACTAATGTTTGATTTATTTAAATTTCAATTGATGTTGTGTTAATAAAATGCACAACATTTTAAGTTGTCGCACTTTAAGAACACAACATTTAGTTGATGTTGTGTTTCAGAAATACAACATGCAGTCATTACATTTCATAAATATAATAAGGTCAAACTATACAATTTCATTAAATTTTTTTCATTCCTCAAATTTTTAAATTTGTTATGCTATTTCCATTTATATATATATATATATATATATATATATATATATATATATAACATTACAATTAATTACAATTTCCAAGCCACAATCTCCAATCCACCAACCAACATCTCCCTTTGGCCTTCGCCTACCTACCCTACTCCTGTCCTCTCTTCTCTCTCTCTTCAAACTCTCACCATGACTCACCAAACCCACACACTTTCACGAATCTGCACGCCCGCAAACCTCTCTCCCTCTCTAACCCAAACCCGGATCCGCATCCAAACTCATGACTTCCACGGCCAACACCATCTCCCTCTCTCTCCCCACCACCCACAACCCCTCGTCTCTCTCAAAACCCAAGTCCCTCCCCGATGTCTACCTCCGGTTCCGTAACCAAAACCCAAAATTAAACCGGGTCGGAATCTCTGTAACAAACCCGAACAACCGAATTAGAGCTTTGTCAACAATCCGTGCAAGTACAGCTTCAGTGATGGAAGCGAGCTCGAAAGAGAAAGCTTTGCCTACAATAGTGGAAGTTGATTTGGGTAATCGGAGTTACCCGATTTATATTGGATCGGGGCTATTGGATCAACCCGAGTTGCTTCAAAGACATGTCCATGGGAAGAGAGTTCTTGTTGTTACTAACAGTACTGTGGCTCCTTTGTATCTTGATAAAGTTGTTGATGCTCTAACAAGAGGGAATCCTAATGTTTCTGTTGACAGTGTGATTCTACCTGATGGTGAAAAGTACAAGAATATGGTGAGTGTAATTCTTAAGAAACTTAAATAGGCTATTGGATATTGCAAGTAAAATTTAAATCTTGTTGCATTGATGTCGACTGAGATTTAGCCGATAGGTAGAAGAAGGTAAAAACAAAAAAGAATCTTTTTTTAAAAAACTTTTAAGTACTTCGGATTGAATTCATTGAAATGCAGATGCGCAATGAGTAATTCTACTAGAATGTGTTTGACTGTGATTTAATTTTTTTTAAGAAGAAAAAGAAAAATTTAATGAATTGGTTTTGAACTTTTGTTCCTGTATGTGTACCTTTTTTTATGTTAGGTGGGATAAAGTTGAAATGTGTGTTTTTTGTTTTTGTTTGATAGGAAACGCTTATGAAAGTGTTTGATAAAGCAATTGAGTCAAGGTTGGACAGGAGGTGCACGTTTGTTGCGCTTGGAGGTGGTGTGATTGGTGATATGTGTGGATTTGCAGCGGCATCTTTTCTTCGAGGTGTTAACTTTATTCAGATTCCTACAACTGTTATGGCACAGGTTGGCTTTTAATGTTTAAAGGTTTTTTTTTTTTTAACGGGTTCTTTTGGGTTGTGATGTGTTAAATGCGGATTGCACTTGTTTTATTTTTTTGTTCTGAATTGTTTATTTCTCAGGTGGACTCTTCTGTTGGAGGCAAAACTGGGATTAACCACCCACTCGGGAAGAACTTGATTGGTGCATTTTATCAACCTCAATGTGTGTTGATAGATACTGACACGCTTAATACCTTGCCAGATAGGGAATTGGCATCAGGGCTTGCAGAGGTTATTAAATATGGGCTTATTAGAGATGCAGTGTTTTTTGAGTGGCAGGAAAAGAATATGGCGGCTTTGATGGCAAGGTATTCAATGCTTATCATAGAACATTGATTAGGTTTTGAGACCCCTGCAAGTTGAATTCTTGTGTTTGCACTAACAGGAATAACTTGACATGGAATTCAAACTATTGAGTCTAATTGTTGGTCTTCGGAATGCGTTTAATTAAATCTGAGCTGCCTTAGATATTGATTGTGCACCATCTTGATTGAATTTGATTACCTTTGGAGGTAATTAGAGTAAAAATGTTACATTTCATGAGGCTTTAGTCTTGCATGTTTTTGTTTTCGGACTTTGCCGACTGCAGGGATCCAAGTGCCATGGCTTATGCCATCAAGCGTTCATGTGAAAATAAGGCTGAGGTTGTATCCTTGGATGAGAAGGAAAGTGGACTAAGGGCAACTTTGAACTTGGGTCACACATTTGGCCATGTAAGTTCTCGTTTGTGCAATTGACACATTTTGTGATTGCATATCTGATGCATGCTTATGTTTATGTTTGTGAGTGTGTGAGAGAGAGGTTGCATTACTCACATGCTGGGTGATAAGTGTGGTTTGTCAAATTATTAGTTTTGAGTCGTAAAGAAAATTGCCAAGTTGCTGCCATGGTGTTGATTTGCAGCTCACTTGTGAAATTGTGAACCTAATGCTAGACACCCAATCTATCTAGCAAATGTCTCATTAGACTTATTTAGTTTGTCCATATAATAGCACTCTTTTCTCATCCTGTTTATGCTCTTTCTTTTGTGTTTGTGTGTGTTGGTGGGGGCGTGAGGGGTTTTCAATCCTTCCTTAGATTTAAACTCTAAGTTTTGTTTGTGAGCTTGCTGTCATGTAGTGGTTTTCAATTATCATGAACTAGTTCGTTCATGTTCATGGCCAAAAAAGCCATCACTTTTTAATGGTTTCCCGTGGGCCTATTTTTTCCCAGGCAATAGAAACAGGATTTGGATATGGTGTGTGGCTCCATGGAGAAGCTGTTGCAGCTGGCATGGTATTGATTTTGCCTGACCGTTTCTTATCTTCCACTATTATGCACCAATCACTGCTTCTCTTTGCTTATGCTTATCTTGTTTGGGTGCTTGCATTCAGGTCATGGCTGTTGACATGTCATACCGCCTTGGTTGGATTGATGATCTGCTTGTGAAGCGTGTCCACAACATCTTACAACAGGCGAAGCTACCCACTGCTCCACCAGATACCATCACCGTGGAAATGTTCAAGTCTGTGATGGCGGTAAGGGAGTTAAATGTCACTGTAAGGACAAGTTCAATGTAGTTTCTCTCATCGCTAAAGTGTCTGTATTCTTATCCTTTGGCAGGTCGATAAGAAGGTAGCAGATGGGTTGCTAAGGCTTATCCTTTTGAAAGGCTCCCTGGGTAATTGTGTCTTCACCGGTGATTATGATAGGAAGGCCCTCGACGATACACTTCGCGCGTTTTGCAAATCATGATTCCCGTTCTCGCCGGGTTCTGGGCCCCGCTGCATATGATTGATGCACCACCAGATGTGGCGTGTATTTTAAAGGGCTTGCCTGTATGCTTTACCGTGGTGGCCGTAGTCGGCAGACTGACAAGTTGTAATATTAGAAATTTGTCACCAAGCAATAAAGCTGTGTAGAGAATAAAACAATGAGCAAAGAATATTGAATCGAATGAATGAATTATTATTGAATGAAAGTGGCTAATAAATAATCTTACATGGATAACAAATCAACTGGAAATAGCACACGTTTATAGTAACGTGGCATGTACATTAGCTAAAAATAAATAACTGAAATCCTTAACTAGTGCTTGACCATGAATGTCTTTCTGAAAACCAGGGATTTTAATGGACTTATTCAAATGCTAAAATAAACCCCTTCATTCCTTCCCTCAAACTTACTGCAGTATGTAGTTAGTTTACATCAATGATTTCTTGAACTCCCAACAGTGTTCTTAGTTTCAGAAATGCATCAAGCTTTAAAGGCTTGGTCATTAAATCTGCCACCTGATCCTGACTTTCACAATGAACTAATGCAATTGTACCTTCTTTAGTGAGATTTCTCAGAAAATGATATCTCACATCAATATGCTTACTGCGTCCATGCATCATCGGATTTTTAGACAATTTAATAGTTGAGTTGTTGTCACATTTCACTTGTATGCAATATTCATTGGAATATCTTAATTCCTTCAAGACTCTTTTTATCCAAAGAGCTTGACATACACACATCGCAGCTGCTACAAATTCTGCTTCAGTTGTTGAAAGGGTCACTATTGGTTGTTTCTTCGAACTCCATGAGACTGCTCCTGAGCTTAGCACAAAAACATATCCACTTGTACTTTTTCTGTCCTCCATATCTCCGGCATAATCACTATCCGTAAATGCGAGTAGCTCATTACTTCCCCCTTTCTTGTACTGAATTCCAAAATTTACTGTCCCTCTCAGATATCTAAGTGCCCTTTTTGCTATTTGTAGATGAAGTTCCGTAGGTTTAACCATATATCTGCTGATGAGACAAGTCACAAACATCATGTCTGGTCTTGTAGCTGTGAGATACATTAGGCTGCCCACTAACTGCTTATAATATGTTTCATCTACTTTAACTCCATCTTCATCTTTGTTGACTTTGCATCCGGGAACTATTGGATTTTTCACTGCGTTGCACTCCATCAGACCAAACCTCTTCAACACTTCTAGTGCATATTTCTTTTGACATATGTAGATGCCGCCTGAATTCTGTAATACTTCAATTCCAAGAAAATACCTCATCTTCCCCAAGTCGGACATGTCAAATTATCTCATCATGGATTTTTAAAATCAAATAGCATATTTGCATCATCTCCAGTAAAAATTAAATCATCAACGTACACACTTACAATGATGATCTTTCCTTCCCTGCTTCTCTTGGTAAATAACGTCTGCTCACTTTCACACCTAAAAAAGCCTTCATTGATGAAATGAGTTTCGATACGGCTGAACCAGGCTCGTGGAGCTTGTTTTAGCCCGTATAATGCTTTGTGTAGCTTGTAAACCTGATGTTCTCTTCCCTTCTTTTCATACCCTTTTGGTTGGGCAACATAAACATCTTCCGACAACTCTCCATGCAGGAACGCTGATTTGACATCCAACTGGTAAATAGTCCAGTTTTTCTGAGCCACTAAAGCAATAATCATCCGTACTGTGTCCATTCTTGCCACTGGTGCAAAAACTTCTGTGTAGTCAATGCCGTGTTGTTGTGAGTACCCCTTCGCAACTAGCCTCGCCTTGTATTTGTCAACATCTCCATGCTCGTTATATTTTGTTTTGTAGACCCACTTAACCCCAATTTTTTTAGCTCCCTCCGGCAACTCGGTGAGCGTCCATGTATTATTTTTCTCAATAGCATTTATTTCACTATCCATAGCAAGTCTCCAGTGAGTAATCTTCACAGCATCTTCAAAATAAAAAGGATCAGATGACATAATAAATGCCATATTCAACTCAGGATCAGATAATTCTTCTCCAGTAACATAATCTTGCATCCAATTTGGGGAAATCCTCTCTCTTCTGCCACATGTCAGCACTCGGTTTTCACTTGCCCAAAAATCAGCCGTTGGATTAAAGTACGCTCCTCTGTCACCAGTGCTGTCATTAGCATGTCTGCGCGTCGTTGGATTGCCACTGGCACTGCCACCATGTCCACTGCTTGCTCCTCTGTCACCAGTGCTGTCATTAGCATGTCTGCGCGCCGTTGGATTGCCACTGGCACTGCCACCATGTCTCTGTTGAATGATGATCCTCTTCCACCTCGACCCCTTCCTCTATAATTGTTTTTGCCACGGCCTCTGCCACTGAATCTATCATCATAGATTCTCAGTGTATGATCATTAGTGTCATTTCGTTTGAACTTTTGTTCATGAACAAGTAGTGAACTCTGCAATTCATCAACTGAAAGATGGCTGATATCTTTTGACTCCTCAATTGAACAAACGATGTAGTTGTATTTTTCAGTAAGTGTGCGCAGAATCTTCTCCATAATCTTTTCATCTGGTATGTTTTCTCCCAAATTACGCATGTCATTTGCTACTAGCATTACTCTTCCAAAATAATGTGTGACAGATTCCCCTGATTTCATTTCCAGTACTTCAAAATTTCTGCGAAAAATTTGAAGTTGAGCTCGCTTAACCCTTGCGTTGCCTTGATATTTGATCTTCATGGAGTCCCATAGCTGCTTTGCTGTGTTCTTCTGAGTAATTGTCTTCAGAATGGACTTGTCAATGGACTGAAAGAGGTAATTCTTTACCTTTAAGTCTTTCAGCTTTGTTTCCTCTAGTGCTTTCGTCTGTGCGTTATTTAAAACTTCGCCAAATGCAGGTTCAACGAACCCGGTCTCAATAACACTCCAATACTCTTTGGAGCGTAAGAGATTTTCCATGAGCATGTTCCAATGCTCATAATCACCATCAAATTTCAGAATGCTTGGAGCTGCAAAGTTGCTGGATTCTGCCATTTCTGATTCTCACAAACTCACTTATCACTCAGTGTTTATTCTCACACACTCACTTATCACTTAATATTTAAAGTCACTCAAATACACTCTCCAGGACCCCCAACCACTCTACACTGGCTAATTGAGAAAGAGATCTACAAGGAAACAGATACCTCTGATCCAAGATGAGAGCTAAGTGGAAGAAGAAGCGTATGAGGAGGTTGAAGAGGAAGCGCAGAAAGATGAGGTCTTTTGGGGTATAGTCCAAGAGCAAATCCATGAGGGCTTAAGCCCAAAATGGACAATATCATACCAATGTGGAGATAGGTGGTGTCCATAGTCCCTACAAGTGGTATCAGAGCCTTGCCCCGGAGTTAGTCATGATGGATGAATCCTCAGAATGCCGAACAAAAGGTGGTGGGCTCCAAGCAAATCACGATGTAATCCGTGAATCAGCTCTGATATCAATTGTAGAGAATAAAACAATGAGCAAAGAATATTGAATCGAATGAATGAATTATTATTGAATGAAAGTGGCTAATAAATAGCCTTACATGGATAACAAATCAACTGGAAATAGCACACGTTTATAGTAACGTGGCATGTACATTAGCTAAAAATAAATAACTGAAACCCTTAACTAGTGCTTGACCATGAATGTCTTCCTGAAAACCAGGGACTTCAATGGACTTATTCAAATGCTAAAATAAACCCCTTCAAGCTGATTCTTATTTTCTTTCCTTTACCTTCTCTTTTTGTCCTCGCCTGGTTCAACCACAGAGAAGATCATGCCTTGTATTTTGAAGACTTGAAACGGGCAGAGCAAGGCTACCCTGCAAGTGAAAACATGAGGTGACTTGAAGGAGGTCAAAATCAAATTACTTAACCCAGCAAGGCCTTCAATGAAAGCGTTCAGGGAGTGTTAGAAACACCTGGAATGTAAAGAGCTACAAGCCTTAGCTTGTAGCATGGTTTATTAAATAAAGATTTATCACTATTAAAATAAACATTTTAAATCATTTAAATTAAAGAGGAAAAAATGTGTTTCTTTAGCCAAAACCTATTCATGTATTTTATCATGATAAAAACCTGTTTTTTTATTAAAAGCTTGGTTTTTTAAATAAAAACCCATCATCATTTAAGAATAAACATTCAGTCAAAAAACAAACAAAAAAACACGCGGTGATAGTTTCTATGCAATAATATGAAGAAAAAAAAAGAATAATTGATTTTAAAAAATTATATAAAAATTTACAATGAGAAATAATATTCATGAGCAATTTGTTTTTTAAAAAAAAACTTTGCATATTAGCTTTATATACAATTTTTTTTTAAAGTAGTTGCTAATATTATTATAAAAATCTTTAATCTTATTTGAAAGAAGTACGATATAATTGGATAGTTTTTTTTAATATCAGTGTAATAATTTTATTTATTACACAGAGTTCTTGTTTGGCAGGTGTGGAGCTTAGTTTTCACCCTACCTGAATCCATGGAGCGAGAACAGTGCTCTTGTATGGCAGGTAATCTCAAAACCATGTACTTTACTGATTCTTCCCCTCTTTTTTTGTTTGGACAATGAGATCTACGTTATTATCCGCTAGACTTCTGGCATATAATTATCTCAGAAATATTCTTTGATCTTGTGATCCAAAGATTGTAATCAACAAATATTCTTTTTTTGTGACTGCAGGGTGGTCGCACAATTCTCGTCTAGCTTGATTACATTCCTACGCTACGTATCATCACACAGGCTGCTACTTTTCTCAGACCTCTCCATCTTCTTGACTTATTGTGCTACCAATATTTCGATGTCTCGGTTACACATAGGTTTGTTGCAGAGGGGTGCAAGATTCAAGAAAACTGTTGTATCTGAAGATGTGAGGAAAACACTGCATGGTTGGTAAGGGATGGTGATCGGTGGAGGCCAGGAATTGTTCATCTGCTTCAAACCTTCTGGCTGTTCATCAACTACATCCTTGGATTCTTCTATGTATGTCAGATGGCGATACCAGATTAAGGGTTCTAGCTTGCATGCAGCATCAAGATCAGGCCTCTGTTTCACAAGCTATAACTTGTCTCTAATGAAACAATGGACCTCTGGCGTTCAATTCTACTCTGAACTAAATTCCCATTTCAAGTACGTGAATGAGTGGATGGTAGGTGAGAAAAATCACTGCTGAAAGCATCAAATTGTTAAAAGAAATCAGAATATAGTAAAAGTGCAAAGCCGAAAGAACACGATTTTCTTGCTATTGCTTGCGGTACAGTTACCATCAGTGTACCTATTTCCACAAGCACCAGATAAGATGGATTGGCATAGCTCGCAAAGCAAACCTCCACAATTTCTTTGCGGCTGGTTTCACGTCATCTACAATTGTGCCAATCACAGCATGGTCCATGAAATGAATGTGAAAGAACACAAGGTTGTCCAGCAAAACAGGGGAGGCATAAGAGCACATGTCGGAGATGTTGACAAGTTTTTTTAACTAAAGTCAATAACTGAGATTCGAAACTGGCGGGGCAGTGATTTTCTCTTTTAGTTGGTGCAAAAATAGAAGGTGAAGTTAAAAAAGAAATTATTAAAGCCATTGTTGGCATTTTGCTGACGCATCCCGGTCATCTAAATTAAGAGATTATGAATAATTTTCATTAGCGATGATATATTTAAAAAGGGTTGGGAATGGCCCTAGGATTTGTGGACCACGAGAAGAGGAATGACGCTGCTCAAACCACCTGAAAATGAGGACTTGTGGTTCTTGAAGGGCTACTGCACAACTGCTCTAACAAAGCAATTTGGTGAAAACTGAAAATGACACAAGTATCAGTGGTGATGATGTAGGTCGAGATCGAGGCTGAATAACTCTTGGTGATAATATATATAATTAAGCTGTTCATGTCATTAACTGCCACGCACTTAAGGTAAATGCCAATTTTAATCTTGAATCCATCAACTCTCTCTCAATAAAGAAAAGGCTATTACAATCATGTACTAAATCATAGGTGGTTATGTGGTAAGAAATTAAAGTTAAAATTTTTTATTTATTTATTTTAAATTTGAAACTTATAATTGTTAATTTTAAAATTTATAAAATTCATCTTATAAATTAATTTGAATATGCACATTAATATTAATAATAAAAAAAAAGGGGAACTATTACGAGACGCCTAATTGATGATGTAACTGTGAAGATTCATGCATAGCAGACTCAAACTGTCAGAAACATGTGTCCCATTACAAGACGTCTAATTGAAAAACTCACTCTGGTCGAGATTAAGATGCTGATTTTATCACCAACGAACGCTGTATCAGGTTATGCAAAAAGTATGTGGCCACATCAACATAAACAAAAAAAGAGATTATGAGTTGAGGGATTGGACTATTAGGAAGTATAGGATAGAAGGAATCTCAAAAATTGAGAAATTATTACATGTATCCTCGTAGGTGGGTGATTTAAGGACACCATACATTATTATTATTATTATTATTATTTTATTAATATAAATATTTAGATTAATTTACATGTATCTTGATTAATTTTATAAATTTTAAAATTTATAATTATATAAGTCTTAAATAATTATTATATTAATAACTACAAGATTAAAATTTAAAATCATAATAAAAATAAATCTTTTAATTTTATATTATTATTATTATTATTATTATTATTATTATTGCAGGAAGCAAGTAATAAGAAGTATATTATCTTGCATAAATTCTTAAAATGGTGATATTGATAATAATAAAAAAAAAGTGAAGTAGTTAATTTCGGAATTAATTCCATTCTATTATTTTTTTATTATTAATAAGAATATTTTTACCAATTTATATAAATTTTTAATAATTTTAAAATTTATAAAATTTAAATTAATAATTTTTAAAAAATAAATCTATAACGGTGATTGAAAGCCTCCATTTTATTATTTCTTCAGGTAATGAGTGGCATACCTTACGTACGAGGATAGGTGTGAGAGAGTTCCGTTTTTTAATGCGTATTTTTCTAAGGAAAAAAGGAAAGGAATACACCAAAAGAATCGGGAGGACAGGCTTTTGTCTGTTTTTGTCTGTTTTTGTTGAGTTGGCCAAGATTTTGGTTTCTCTCCTCCTCCTCCTCCTGACCTTCTCAACTTATGAACGCTTCAACTGCATAATTTCTCGGCCACCTAAACATTCCCTCTCATATCACTTTTTTCTCCCTTGTCTCTTGGTAACCCATCCATACATCAAAACAAAAGAAAAGCTCTTTCGGTCTCTTCATTTCATCTTCTTTTACGTGTCTTGGTTTTACGCTTTTGGGTTTCTTTCTTCTTCTTAATGAACTGATGATGATGGCGTGGAGGTGCTGGGATTTGTGTGTGTGATCAGGAGGAAGAGGGTGTTCCTCGGGTGGTGAAGATCTGAGGCTTTTGCTTCTCTTTTAAAGATATTTTAAGATTTTCCATAATCAATCAGAAAAGAAAGAGAAATGAGTGCATCAAGGTTTATAAAGTGTGTGACGGTAGGAGATGGAGCTGTTGGTAAAACTTGTCTCTTGATTTCATACACCAGCAACACCTTCCCTACGGTAATTCAAATTTCCCCTTTCTATTTCTGTGTGTCTTTTGTGTGTGTCTCTCTGTTTTTTTTTTTTTTAATTTCTGTGAAAAATTGGGATGTGGGTTCTTGAGTTCTGGTGGAAATGATAAATGGGTTTCGTTTTGTTTCTATTTTCATTGTAAGTGTGATGCTGAATTGGGATGTGGGTTTTCTGAATTTTGGTGGAATGGAATCCATTTCATTTCCATTTAAGGGTAGTGTTTTGATTCATTTTGCTGATAAACAATCATGGGAGATTAAGATCACTGTCGTGTTGCTGCTCTGTTTCCAATAATGGATTGATCAAAGCTGGATCTTCCAAAAAAGGTGTTAAGATTATTATTATGAAAGTTTTGATTTGTCAATTTAAGAAATGGGGTTATCTATCCAAATTATTCTTCTTATTTTTCGTCTCCATTTCACGTGGCACAAAATTCCGTTCTTTTGGTTTTATTTTCATGGGATTCAATCAAACCCTTTGCAAGTGGGTATTATTGAATGTAATGCAATTGACGTATTTTCTTTGCGTTGTTGTGATGAACAGGATTATGTGCCAACGGTTTTTGACAATTTCAGTGCAAACGTGGTCGTCAATGGTGCTACTGTTAACCTGGGGTTGTGGGATACAGCTGGTAAATCTGCATAGATCTTCATATATTTTCATGTTCTTTGTGTGTTCTTACCCCTATATTTTATTTTTGATGTGTGTTTATGCTTGGACCTGACTTTGTTTTTTGTTGTATCAGGGCAAGAGGATTATAATAGATTAAGACCATTGAGTTATCGTGGGGCAGATGTTTTCATACTGGCATTCTCTCTCATTAGCAAGGCCAGTTACGAAAATGTTTCTAAGAAGGTTGGAAATTAGATGGCACAAGATGCTGTCTTTTTTTCTTTTTCTTTTTTTCCAATCATAGATAAACTATTCCTAGTGATTAAAAAAAAAAAAACATGCTGATGATTTCACACTTGGCTTCATTTCCAGTGGATTCCAGAGTTGAAGCATTATGCACCTGGTGTCCCAATAGTTCTTGTTGGAACAAAACTAGGTAAATTTTCTTCTCTAATGGGGTTTCTGCTGCTGTTTGCTACTTTTTTAGCATCGTCTCAAGTATAGTTAATAGAAGCTTTTATTGTCTATTGTGCATGATTGCCTGTAATATTGTTTAAGTTGCTGTTCAGTAAGTTCATTACTCAATATCCAATGAGTGTTGTCTGCAGCAACATGTCATTAGAAACTCTACATGGAAAAGGATTTACTTTTGACATGCTGTTTTATTTTTTATCCTCTCGCTTTCTATGGGTGGATGATACTTAAAAGTTCTGCTTTATGCAATTTGCTTCATGTTCAATGGTCGCAGCTTGATTTTGTCAAAACTTTTCACGAGGATGTAATGGGTATAAGTGAATAAATTGATGGGTGTTACTGTACTAAGGGGGGGAAGAAGTCAGTTGTCAAGCTGCATATCTTTCTTTTGTCCCATAATTTTACTAATTTCCGTGTCTTTCTTTTCTATTATTTCATATGAGCCTGTAGTTCCTTCGACAAAGAGTCATTAATTTGTGATTTGTCATGAGGTAGTCTATCTTTAATTTGTGATTTTCATGTCCTTGCAAATTTGTTTTTCATGCAACATTTTCTGAATATACATCAGAAGTGTATATCTTAAGTTAGCCCTGACTTTTTTTTTCTGGTTGTTAATGAGCCAGATCTTCGGGATGATAAGCAGTTCTTCATTGACCACCCTGGTGCCGTGCCTATTACTACAGCTCAGGTAAAAATCCGACCGATTGTTCATTTGCTCCCATTTTGAGCATTTACATGAATTGTTGCCCTCATTTTTTTATAAGAAAAGCAAACAAATTCTTCCTATAACCACCCAACAATTAATGTTGTTGTCTTTGAATATCTAAAAGGGAGAGGAGCTGAGGAAGCTGATTGGTGCACCTGCTTATATTGAATGCAGTTCAAAAACACAGCAGGTGTAAATATTTTCCTGCAGAAATTGTCTTCTAAATTAAATTATAAGGGAGTTTAAATTCGGTTATCTTGCGGGTGCAGAATGTGAAGGCAGTTTTCGACGCAGCCATCAGAGTTGTCCTTCAACCTCCCAAGCAAAAGAAAAAGAAGAGCAAAGCACAAAAGGCCTGTTCTATATTGTGATTGTAATAGGTGTGAAGAGCCTCTGTGCTACCCATGTTCCTTTCCCCACTTCCATTGCTCTCTCTCTGATAAGTTAATTTATTGTCTTTCCTGACAGTAATTAGGATCTATGAAGCATCAGGTGGTTTCGTATTGGTTTTTTGGATTATTTTGAATCTCTAATTGTTGAATTGAATTACATGATCGCTCTCCACCTGTTCTTTACTCCCGGTTTCGATATGTTTTATGTATTAATAGACTGGAACACCCCGACTAGGAAGATAGCATTGCCGCGCTTGGAGTCTATCTATGACTCTGTTGCTGTAAGAGCTTGGTTATGTTGTGTTACCAATCTTGCTTTGGTTTATTATCACATCACATGCTTGTTTCTGGTAAATATCTATTCCTGCCATCAATATAAGCAGTGCTTGCAACCTTTTACTTGGATGTTGAATAGTAATCAGAAACATCCTCAAGTGAGTGAAAATAGGGGGGATGGAGCTAGCTAGGCAATAGGCATTGAACGACACGGTTGCTTTGGTCGTTGGGAATTAAAACATGCACGGCGGTTTGTGTGGAAACTCCAAATGCTGTCTGCAAACAAGTGCAGCTGAGCCAGATGGGAAAGGATGTGATTAAAGGATGGATATAAACCCATCCATCTATTTGGGAAGGATATGATGGAAGTCAAGACTGCTGAAGTGGATGATACTTGGGTTTCCTTCCATTGTTCCAAACAAGAATTTATCAAAATACATGCCTTTTCATCCATCCCTCATGACATACGATACAAGGCATTTTTAAGAAAGAGCTTATGGATGTAGTATCTCCCAGGATCTCATCACCGACTACAATTCCTAGGTTATTTGTTGCAGATTTTTAGCTTGAATTATCTTGCTACTCTTAATGAGGAAACTGAAGGCTGAAACAACAGTTAGCAATACCAAGAGCAGTTGCTCAGATTCTTGCATGGCCTTGCAAATTGCAAAAGAAAGATCTAGCATGCCTGAACCAGGCTTTTAGCTAAGAGGAGACGAAAATAAGCTGTAGCTCGGATGTGGAAAGCAAATGAAACTTTAAGAACTCAAAACTGTCTGCTACACTTTTTTTTTTTTTTTTTTGGGGGGGGGGGGATTGGGGGGGGGTCTATAATCAGGCATCCGTTCCCAATCTTATTCTCAATGAAATCAAACAATATCCAGAAAGAGGTCCAAGGATGTTTACTCTGCGTTCTTAATCATGGAATGCTTATTAGCAAAAATGTAACTAAACGGACAGGTCATGCAGCCCTGTAAAGATTACGACGGTGTCATTCACCAAAACCTGAAAAAAATTGACAGGGTTGACTTTGTGCTAAAGAGTCAATTTCATTGACAATCAATAAATATCAGCAGGTTATGCAACATCATAGACCTTACAAGCACACATGGTGTCAACACTGAACTGGCATTAGACGCATCGAGATCCTCAGACCACCAGGAATGCCAGATCCGCAGCTCACTCCACAAAAATATCAACAGCAGTCACGTTCAAACCAATAGCATGGAAAGTTGTCCGTGGCATCCAGTCATTGTTTCACACCTTGATGGCCTCGTATTTTTCACTAATGGCACCACCTTTCTGTTTCTGGAACTGAAGGTATCTAAGTGTGCTGGCTAAGAATGCATCAGCAGCAGGATCTGGTGGACTGTTTTCACTTTGCATCTCAGTTGTAATCAATTCAATCAGGCTCTGGATTGCAGCAACTGTGATTTGTGGGTTTCCCTTCTCGTAGAAGTAAAGATACCTTCATGTAGAAGAAAGGTTGGAATTTCCATTATCAAAGATCATAAGATAAAATACAGAGAAGCAAATTAAATGAGTTGATTGGAGTAGAAGAATTACTTGTTCAGAATCTCAACAAAGAGCAACACTGATCCAGTGTTACCCCGCGCAGCGTTGGACATTTGTTGAGCAGCATTTGCAATTCGCAAAGCACGCTTCAGGCAAATCAGAACCCTGGTTCAAAAGAAGTAGATAGAGAGAAAATTAAACATAAGCCATTAGGAAAAAGATTTAAAATGCACTCAGAAGCAGCCCACTACTCCCACAATTAGTCAAGTTAAATGCAGCCACAATACTTCCTCTCCTACTGTATACTACAATAGCATGCAACCAGCCTGTCCAAGGCGACATCAAGACAAGATACATAATAGAATATTGATGTCCCCTTTATCACTATTGGGCTTTACCAATACTAAAAGCATGACACTCACCTCTCTCCATCTTTCATGTTATCCTGATCGTCAACCCAGAATAGATGTGCACACCCATAAACCGCTCTACACTGATCAGGCTTCTTTAAAAGCTTAGCTGAATACTGCTCAAGCAAGGTATCATATCAGCATCTTCACAAAAATAGCTTCAAAACTGTGATTTGAAAAACTTTAATTATAGCAAAACAATGCTATAGGATTTACCCCCGTGGCCTTGTGGGTTAAAGTATCCCTATTCTCTACACCAAAAACATGCATCCTCTGAAGGGTGCCTATTATTAAATGCAGTGCCGTCACCTGTGCTTTTGAATCCTGTTGCAGCAAATATGCATGAGAAAAAATGACTGATTTTGCAACTTTAAATAAAGCAATATAAAGGTTGAATATAGATGTGAATCAAATCAACTCACTGAGACTTCTTCCTCGTATAGAATATATGCTTGGGTGAAAAATTCATATGCAACAGGCTCTAGATCAGAGTCATTGGCAGCCTGCTCGATTAGAAATAAAAAGTAATAAGTAAGAGAGGCAGCTTCATCAAATGGTCCTTGAGAGTATTTAAAATACCAAGTAAACTGCAGTGCCAAGTTCAGGTACCTCAGCACACTGCAAGTACAATCGTAATGCCAATTCGGGTGCTGGAACAATTGACAGAGCCTCAATTGTCTGTAAGGGAATGGATTACATCGTCAGCTATTCTAATGAATGATCATTTAACCAAATCTATGTACACGATAGACAACTTTCAATGAAGCACTACCTGATTCAAGAGCTGGAAAATTTTCTTAGGTGAAGTTGATGAATCGTCTCCAAAAGGGTTTTCCTCCTGATCTTGGCTGCTGCCTTGAAGTCTCCTTACCAACTGTACACCACAAACAAAAGGCTGAGAATAAATTGGGAATCCAAATTGGCATTCGTTGAAAAAGATAGGGCAGCCATCAAATTATGGATACTGGAAAAGAGATTAAAGGATGATTCGTGTAATGTGACCAGCAATTATTCATGTCAGATGCCAAATCTGATGAACAATGACATTCTCATTCCAGAATGTGCAGCAGCAATTTTGCCAACTTCAAGGTTGTTAGCAATGGGCAAAAGCAAACCTTGAGAGACAAAAAAATAAGTGGGGGAACTGTGAAGGGTAGGCGCTTTGGTCCTCCTGTCATGATATGCTTCTTCACCGCACATATGATCTGCAATTTAGGGCAGATATGATATATAAGAAAAGTTCAAAACCAAAATACAAAATTAGGCAGAAATCATTCTACTGATAAATCACCACCCACAATTTGCTTCAGTAAAATAAAATAGGTGCTAGCCATTTAACTCTTGAAAAAAGCTGACATGAAGATTTTGAAACGAACATGTACCTGAAACATTTCCTCTTGATCGTCATTGTACAGCATCTGAATAAGACGTGCAACGGAATTCTGCTCCTCTTTGAAATCATCTTCATCAACCTAAAGATAAAGGAACAAAACAATAATCACATTACACAATTCAAAGGCGTAGTTTCATGAGCACATTAGAGGAGAACAGGTAAATACTGTTAGCTGGATGGCGATAAGAAACAACCATAGCATATGTGGTTATCAGCATTAGAAGTTTGATTTTTCTTAAAACTTCTGCAGCACAAATTTCATAACATGAAAAGTGAAGTAATTTCAAATAACCTCTTCTTCAGCCCCATCCAGATCCTTGATAAGCCCTGTCATTAATTCAAATAACGCCTCAACCTACAGAATAAAATTAAACTAAGATTGAGTATTCAGAGCATGTTAGAAAGATTAGGATGCACAAGGGACAGAAACATACCTTGTCAGCAGTAGAGATGTGTGTGTTATTTTTCATAATACTTTGAATTATAACAGTTGCCATAATTTTATTTGTCTCAATATCAAGGTATTCCATTACACGAGGATAGTTTGAAAGCTTCAATGCAGTGACAATATCATTATATTTCTCTAATGGAGCACTCAAAAGAGCAACAATTTGTTTTGTGGCTTTGCTGTCGTCAAGCTTTCCTTTGCTGGATAGTTTCTTAACACATGCTCCCTGAATAACAAACAAAAGAATCAGCTCACCTGTTAAAATATACAGCGGAACAAAATAATATAAATAGTTTCTTGTTTTAATAAATTAGTTTTAAGAGAATCAACCTGTTTCGCATAATTGGAATTTCAATGCACGTGATCTTTCTTAATTTCTTTGATGAAATTACTCATTGACTATTTCTACAGGCCAAAATGACTGCTGAACACTGCCCAAAGAGGACAGCAGAGTATAAATTCTAGAAACCTTTCATGCATAAAAATTTGTGTCCCAACCAGTCATGATTTTCCCTGTCAAATTTAATTTCTTACAGTGCTTGACAGTTCTCTTTTCAAATTACTGGGAAAACAAATCCTGCCTTCTCTTGGGTCAAGTAAAAAATTCATCCCAGTTAGAAAGCAAGCCCCATTATATGATGTTACATAGTGCATGTATAGTTAGTTCAATGCATCTTTAACTACTTTCTGAAGGCATAACCAGAAAAACAATAGAGGACAAAACAGAAATGTTAAGTGGTTATATCTCTAATTGCTATATGATAAAATAAATTTTACAAAACCATGATGTAAATTGCAATGTAGAAGCATTTTAAGGAGTCATATATACCAGGACTTGATCAGCATAATCCAGCCGGTCAGGGTGAACATGAAGAGTAAATGTAAGAAGAGATGAATATAGAGTTACAGCTCCAAAAATTGGCATATCAACTTGTGCTTCTATCACCTGCGTCAACACATTTGTATTACTATATTTCAATTGTTTTAGCATACGCTATGTAGACTAATCACTGTAACTTAACATATGGAGTCAAGACAAATATAAGTAAGAATTGTCATTTTGAAAGGCAACATCAAAATCTCCTGAAATTTGTAGAGATTTCGAAATGGGAAACTTTTAACAGGAAAACAGCACTTCAACAATGATAAGCACAGAGACAGAGCATTATAGAATCCTGTACTCTTCTCAAAAAATGAAGTTACCAAATTCTGCTCCTTTTCTGGTCTAGCAATCTAAAAGGGCTGGTAAGACTAGATTTACCTTTCCTATGGCATTGTTCAATTTGGAGAAGGCTTCTACTTGCAAGAATTCAGGTAAAACTTCTGCGCTTGATGCAGCGTAATTTGATAGCCTCTCCATCAATCTAGATAACACTGTCTTGATGTCAACAGATGGCTGAGAAACACAAGTTGGAAACAAAGAAGCAGTTTTAATCGTTGCATTTAAGCATATATATCAAAGGAGGAGAATAACAAGCTAACATGTGACCATGTCAAATAGAAACAATGAGTACAAAATTACACACCTGAAGTTGGGGGCAAGCACCCAACAATATCTCAAGAGTTTGCAAATGATATTCATCAGGGAAGACTTGAATTATGCAATCCATCAGATAGAACTGAGCGATTTCATCTTTACAATTCACAACCTATCAAAACAATTGAAAAACAGAGTTCAGTTTGGGATAGTTGGCAAGCATGCATCCCATCCACGAGCTCAAAATACAAGATTTTATCAAAGTGAAAAGGTCAGGCCTGTTCAAGAACTCTGGGAAGCACAGTATCTTTGTACATGTCAAGGTCAACACCCTCTATCTGGCTGAGGACATGCAGGTTCTTGCCAACCTAATAACATATGAGGGGAACAAATGCTAAGCTTTTTAAAACTGCAACCACATACTTCACAAAGTTGTATTGCAGTGAAATTAACCATTTACAGGTCACGGGCATTACAAGATCACGCAGCTCGCTCCTTTCTTTCTCCCGCTTCTCCTTTTCCCGGGCAGGTCCCTGCAGACCAGAAAGCCCGATACCAAGCCTCAACTCATGATCAGCTAAGAGTATGAATGATTCATAAGCACTATAAGACCTGCATGACCAGAAATCATGCCCTCATGATACATTTTACCTTTATGACATGCAAGCATTGCACATGCATGCTGAACATGAGAGCAGGTAGTCACATATATTTCAACCAACCTGGTGTTGCATTCGCACCCATAGCTTGTTCATCTCAGTGAAATTTTGCAGAACAAATTCCACAGCATCCACAACCGTGTCAGCATCTCTGCAGGGGTTCAGGAAGCAACTCATTTAGTCAGTTCCAAAACCAATCCACCAACAGGTGGGGAAACAACAAAACTGACAAGAATACTTTCCATCAGCTTATGGTCAGTAACTTGAATTAAAGTGTTTGGAAGCCACCATTATAAGAGCAAACAAAAGACTTATATAGCTATTCATTTTGTATAATCTCAATGCAAGTAAAGATGGATGCATAGTTCATTGAGGATCTGGTCACCCTGGCTCCAGCCGTCACCTCAGATAGGCAGATCCACTTTCAAGTATTAGCTATGACCTGATCAAAGTCAAGCCCAACCACCCACAATGGTCTCCAGACCACCAAATTTGATCTCTATAACCACATAAATAAATGCCTCTCTCCTAAAATTAAATGGAACCCATAACGATCATCTCATATCCTTACCCTTCATACTCTGAACCGATATCAGGTAATTTATCCCTACTGACTTGAGAAAGGTAACTCCTTAAGAAGAGGCCACGTACAGGATGCTGAATGCCGCGACACATTTCAACAAGATCTTTAAGAACATCTTTTGCTGGAGCTTCTTTAGATTTAATGTATACAGATCCTACAGTACATAGGAGATACCTGGAAGGACAAAAGAATGCAGTAAAGCACAAAAAAATGCATACACAAACACTGATAATTTACATGACTGACTGACATCTCTATAGTGAAGCAGAAATGAAAAAAAGGTATCCTTGCAGCAGACTCCAAATAGCTTGGCAGAGTTCAATAAAAAGAGGACCATCTGGTATGATCAAAGATACTCATTGCTAGCAGAAACCAATAAGCACACAGACACAAAAAGAGAAATTATGAAGTTACAATGGAGAAGCTTCATTGTCATTTCCAGTAAACATTTTCAGTCTTCTAAGTTCTCACTTGCAAAATATATCTGCTAACTTTCATGTTCAAACTTACAAAATACATTTTCTACTTCAAAAATATCAGACACACAAACTAAAGAAACAGCACAGACAGAACAAATGGTCTTCATCTAAAGATATCAATTTAGTTGTCATATATGGACTTAAAGGAATTGCATAATTTTCTGCTTAAGGACTTCCCCTCCTAACTAAATCAACAATATAACTACATCAGGCAAATCTATCAAATTATAGCTCTCAAGTATTTTCACATTGTGGGGAATCTAATAATGAGTTTGTTGTTGGCAAATATAATCATTCATGGAGGATAACAGAATAAACCTTAAAGGCATCGGGGAACCTATTAAAAATACACATGAAACCCATGTATCGAGCACATACTAGCAACAAGCTACTACTGAAACTCCTTGACTTAATGTTTAAACTACATCGCTTCTCTCTGATGGTTTAAGCAACAGATTCAATTCTCTCTGATCGTTTAAGCAACAGATTCAATTTAAACAGCGTAATTTTAACAAGTAACATCTGAAACCCTAAGCTTTCAATGACAGTTTATCAATCAAAAACTAACCAAAAATACAAAAGTAGATCAATTGTGACATTGACACTTACAATCTCGGCAAGATGTTACCAGCATGCTGCACAAGTTCATACAAATCAATAATTGAACACCCACGCCGCGCCTCTTCTTTAAAAAACATCTCCAGCTTCCTCAATTCATCAAATGCTCTCATATCTAAGGAAGTCAATAACAAAAACACACAAATCACGCACAGTTTCTCTCGTTTCCAATCCTTGAAAAATAGATCTCAAGATCTTGAAAATTTGAATTGCTTACATAATTCATAATACTTATGAGGAGAAAGCTTCGAAGTCCGCAACTCCGATAACATCTGCGCTGAGTACTTCAAAGCATCTCTTAAATTATTGGAATCCTGAACCAAAATTCAACAATTAATTCACTCAATTGCACCCTATTTTAGACTAAATTAATCAATTTCTCTCAAGTTTTCTCGATAAAAAAACATGTAAGTGACAAGTTAGGGTTTTACCAGAGCGCGATGCATGTAAAAAGCGTTTTGTTGAAGGCCAGCGATCCCTGCCGCTAACCATTTCTCTTCGTTTTCCACTCCGTCCGCGATCATTTTCTTTTCTCTCTCCAAAAAACACTCTCTCTCTAAAACGATCTTTATAAATTTTATCGAGGTTGCGTTTTGACTTCTCAAGTCTCAACCGACTGTCAAGTGTTTCATTTTTTCGTTTTTGGATCTGGCTTTCGGTACACGTTTGGCTACAGCTAATGGAATCTAAACCGTCCTTTCTTGAAAGATAAGATCAACGGCTTATGATTCTCCACGTCATTTAAATATTTTCTACAGAGGAACCTCCTTTAGTCCCTATCGTATACATTTTTATCGCTTGAGTCCCAAAACTATAATATGTATCGTTTGGGTCCCGTCCTTCTTCGTACAATTCTCAATCTAGTCCTTTTATTTGAAGTATTATTTTGGTATATATGAAAAATAATGCTAAAAGGAAAAACTATATGATATAATGAAAAAAATATTTTCATCTAGACATTATTTTTATTTAATTCAAGTTTGTTTTTACTTTTACCAAAAATATTTTTAATTGATCAATTTTTTTTCAAAGCGAGTCAAATATTAGAAGGTGAAGAAAATATTTCACAAAGGTAAATTTTACATACAATAAACATAGCTTAAGGTAATGGACATTTACTAGATAGAAAAATATCATGTTTGGTTAATGGAGATGAGGACAAAATTCAAAATTATCTCTGTCTTAGGGATCAAAATGAATGCAATTTATGTTTCTATTTTTTGGGGGCATGTGGGACACCGACAAAGATGAAAAATTTAATAATTTTTTCTCAGCTTTATCCTTGTTAATTTTTTAAAAAAAATCAAACTCCCCCTTCACTAAACAATCTTGGGTATTGATTACGTATAAATATTTTGTACCATCAGATTTTCTTGAATAAATAAATAAATAATTAAAAATAGAAATATTTATAGAAAAGAAAAGAAAGAAACTTGCCAAAAATTCCTATACATCAAAATTCATAACTATTTTATCTTTGGAATATAAAAATATTACGATTTAAATTTTTAGATCTAAAAAGTGTGTATTTAAATTTTGTGTTGATTTTTTTATTATTAATGATTTTTTTTTTTTTGCTTAGATTTATGGCTATAAAGCCTATAGAATTGTTTAGATATGTATTTTGATGAAAACGATGAGAAATTGAAGTTTTTTAACAATTTTACAGAGGCATGCTCAAATTCAATGCAAACACCCTAAGTTTTGATGGTAACGCAGAAGAAAATGTTTTTGTTGTGACCCTAGATTTTCATGCTAGGGCTTGGCTTCAAGCCCCGTAATTTTTATTTTATTTTTATTTATTATTTTCTAATTTTTTAAAATAGTTGCTATTTTTATTTTATCTTTTTTTATTATTTTCTGTTATTTATCTTATTCAGAAAAAAAATAAATATTACAATTTTATGTTTTTTATGAGATTTTCTTAAACAATTATAAGACATGACTTCTTTTTGTAATCTTTTAATTTGTGTTAATATACTATTATATTATATTGAAGAAAATTATTCAATGAAAATAAGTATAAATTTATTATGTATTTTTTCAAAATTGAATTCAACGAAGAATTATAGGATGCACAAAAAAAAATATTAAGACTAGTAAAAAAACATATACAATACATGCAATTTTCTTTTTAAAAAAAGCTTCATATCAATGTTTTAATTATTGAATAAACAAGAGTGTTTATAAGAATAATTTACCATTTAAAAATGTGGTGGTTGTTGTTTTTTAAAGTATATTTTACTTGGAAATGTATTTAAATGATATATTTTTTATTTTTAAAAAAATTATTTTTAATATCAACATATTAAAATAATATGAGAACACTAAAAAAAATTATTAATTTAAAACAAAGAAAAAAATAAAAAAATCAATTTTTTTAAAATAAAATTTTAAAATGCAAAAACAAAAAAGATCTAAACCAGTTTGATTCCCCCGCACTACATTACAAGATAAAGTTTTTTTTTTTTTCTCAATTCAAAAAAGCATGTTGGCTTTGTTAACATTTTTTTCCATTAAAAATTGTCAACCACAAAAAGTTTATACATATGTTCAATAAAATTAATTAAAAATTATACATACCGATAAATAATAATAAATCAATTGATTACAATAAAAAATTAAGTTGGAAAGATGAGATAAATATAGTATTTATTAGAAAGAAAAAGTTAAATACTTTTTACATTTTGAAATTGGGTCAAAAAAGTTTTAATTGTTTGAATGAATATAATTTACTTTTTTTAAAAAAAAAATAGAGCAATAACTTAATGTTTAAGTCTATAATTAACATTGCGAGAGTATTATATGAAACCAATCGAAACAAGACACCAGACTTAATTTTTAGTCAATTTAATGTAAAAGGTTTAGATTAGAAATAAAAAAAGTTAAGTGATAAAAAGAAAAAGAAAAGGAAAACATTGAGAGTAATTATTGCAACCAATTATGGATTGTGTTTATTTTTATGTTTTATTTCCATTATTTTTTAATATCTCTTTAATCTCACATTGCCTCTTGTTTTTTTTTATGTTTTTTTCCATTAATTTTTAATATTTTTTTCATCTCACATTGCCTCTTGTGTTTATAATTTCAAATACCATTTTATAATTTATTGAGTATCAATTTTGTAAAACCACACTATTGTTAGATAAAAAATAAAAGTAACCAGTATAAAAATACATGAATGAAGAAAAAAGGTTGAAGTTCGTTAAATGGGAAGTAATAGGACGCAATTTAAAAGAATACTTGAATTAAAAATACTTAATAAAAAAAGGACTTGAATGAAAATATAGAGTTGAGGTTGTTGAAAAAAAGAATCTAATAAAGCAAATGACTTGAATGAAAAAAAAAAAAAAAAAGTCGAGGTGGTTCGCTATATGAAAAATGTTTTTAACAATATAATGTTTTGATTGAATTGATAATTGATTAACATAAACTAAATTGTGCGGGAAAAATATCATAACAATGAACAATATTTTTTTAAACTCACGGACCTAGATACTCAGAGGGACACATTTATCATTGGCAAATTTATTAAGGTCAAATTTGACTTTTGACTTTTATTATGAGCAAATAATAATGCAATGATTGAATTAACATTAAAAAATAAAAAAACGTTAACTTGCATCAGGGGACCTTTGAGATAATTTTATTTTTTTAAACACAATAGAATTACTTGACCGTCTTAACAAGAAAATTAAATGTTACTTTTTTCTAGGAGCTTTTTTGTGTTTTTAGTTTGGTATTTTTATTATACTCGTATTAAATTAGATACAACTTAATCTTTTGATAAATATAAAACATTTATATAAAAGGAAAAGTTGTTGAAGTATGGGAGTATCATGTCATTTGTTCTTCATATCTAATCTGGTCATCATTTATTATATAGCTATAATTTTTTTTTATCTTTATTTGTTTTTTTTAAAAAAAATTTATTCTTCATCATTAGGTTTTATTTTAATCTTGTATCAAATCTTGTAAACCCCAAAAATTTGAAATTACATGAAATCCTAAAATAAGATAAAATTAATTGGAAATGAGTAAATGAAAAATAAAAAGGAATCTAAATGAGTAGTAAATGACACATAGATGGTGAACTCTCCTGTTCATAAGTATATGAATTTATAAATAATAGAGAATTTTGCCTAAAGAAAACATAATAAAAAATTTAACAAATTAGTATAGCAAATTAGAAATAAAGTTTTTGGAAAATAAGTTGAAGATATGGATAAAATTAGGCGATTTCAATAATAAATTACGCCAAAAGTTTAGAGAATCACCCAGTATTAGTAAGTAGTGAATTTATAGTTAAACAAAAAAATTATCTTCCCTCCTTATAAATATGGCTAACATCAAAAAAGAGTTTCTTCTTGATTTTCTCTTAAAATTGTGAAAGGTTTTAGGGTTTGAAGGGTTTTAGGATTGATTTATTATAAAGAAAAACACTTAAATAATATTAAATCTAAGGAGATTAAAGAAGAGGGGAAATGAGTTTTATAGAGAGAGACAAAACAAGAGAGGAAGAAGATGAGAAGTTTGTGGAAATTTGATTGGAAACAATTTGAAGCTCAAATAATTGTATGGTAAAGTGCTATATACTGATTTATACAAGTTTGAGTAGGGTTTAAATGATTTTAAATAAATTCATGAATCTTTGAGTTTGGCTCTTAATGAAATCATGGAAAATTCAAGTTTGTTTGTAATTTAATTAATTGGGTTGGAATAGATTGTAATAGATACCAAATCATGAAAAAATTAAAAATACATCATGACAGCAAAGAGAACTTAATGGTCGGCCAAGAGATGAAGATTGATTATGAGTTGTTTAATTTGAGTAAATATTGTGAATTGTATACTATTAGTATGTGTTATTATGTGAAAGATGAATCCAAAAGATGAAGATCGATTATGAGTTGTTTAATTTGAGTAAATATTGTAAATTATATATTATTAGTGTGTGTTATTATGTGAAAGATGAATTTAAATGAATTGAATTATGTTTTCCAATTAGAGTTAAGATTTTAATTTATGGAGAATTAGTTTTTTTTCTTAAGAAAATTGTTTGGGAATTAGGTTAATTACTTTTAACTCTTGTAAATTAGTATATATTAACGGTGTAGATGTGAGTATGATGATTTAAAATGAATCAAAATAATATAGTTAGAGAAAATCGAATTTCTAATATATTTTGATTTAGGATTTGATGATATATTGATGACATGAATAATTTATGTTATGTTTTGGGTTGCATGGTGTTGAGAGAAAAATAAGATTTAGGGTTGGTTATGAAAGAATTATAAAAAAAAAAATAGATAATTATTGTGGAATATTATAATGTGATTAACTATATTTATTGAGAAATTGTTTTTTGAACAAATGACCGAATATATATATATATATATTAGAAATATAATTTAGCAAGGTTTACGTTAGAACATATAAGAATGTGCATACAAATTGTTTATACTGAAAGTAGTTTTATTTCAATTAATTCACTCTTTACGATTTAAGTTTCGATAAATTTTCATTTGAATTCCTTATTCAACCTTTTTTTAGTTTAAGGTTTACGTTAGAACATATAAAAATGTGCATACCAATTGTTTATACTGAAAGTAGTTTTGTTTCGATTAATTCACTCTTTATGATTTAAGTTTCGTTAAATTTTCATTTGAATTCCTCATTCAATCATTTTTTTAGTTTAATCCCAAAAATAAATAAAAAAACTTTTAAAATCCTCATACATATACAATTTATAAACAAAGGAGAAACTAGCTAATTTTCAACTAACTTAATTTAATTATTCAAGAACATTATTCTTTATTTAAATCATAATTAAGATTATAAAATTTGTTTTTGAGCGTCGCTTGTTTGCTCAAAAAACTAAAATACAATACTATATTTTTATTGAAAGGAGGGAAGCTCAATTTTACAATTAACACACCTGAATTGCCTATTATTGTAACCCATCAAAACTATTCAATACAATTCCCAGCCTAATCTCTCTTCAAAGTTTAATCTGTATTTAGAGTTTTAAAACTCCAAATTAAGCAAGGTTAGTTTTGTTGGAATACTAATATCTCTAGCTATAATTTATATGAATGAACCTATCTCAAATTATATTATTTTCATGCTCTAATTTTAATTAGAATTTTAAAAACAAAACTATCCGATATAAATGGACTTATCTCAATTTATACTATTTTCATACTCCAATCCTATTTAGAATATAAAAGAAAAAACTATATAATTTACATTTGCAAGTTCAATGAACAGCCAAACATTTCTAGTTAACTTCTCATAGCTCAAAACAACCATTACCATGTTATAAATCATATAACATGGTTAAATATAACCTTGTAAAACCAATCAATCTAATTTACGATTCACACTAGCAATAGCATAATTAAGATAAAATATACATGTTCAACTATAAACTTTCATTTATATCTTAACATATATCAATTTACTCAAAATCAACATGCTTATTAAATTAACTAATTTTTTTTTTCCTGAGCCTATTGTGGTTGGCACCCTATACCACCTATCATTTCAAATTATTCTTGGTTTTAGGCTATTTCAACTTTGCACTAACTTAATTTCATAACAATTTCTCAATAATTTCAAAATACACATAAGAATCCTAACACAAAATTCATGATTAAGGCATAAATTCTTGATCAAATTCAATTAGGCTTGCATATTTAACAAATATGTGGTTATAATTATATTGCATGTAATGAGATGTTACAAACTTAGTTATTATTCTTTTGATTTTTTTATCCTCTAATTAATTAATTTTTATTTTCAATCTTATCCCTTAGCATTACATTTTAATTTATTTTTTATGTTGGATTTGATCTCTATTCTTTTTTATTATAGTTTATTTTATTTCAGATCTTTTTTTATTGTATTTTTTTCCTCTTTCATCACCTTATAAAATTTAATAATTATACGAGTTTTAAAAGTTAAGAGAGGTTAACTTTAGTCCTTTTAGATTTATATATATATATATATATATATATATATATATATATATATATATCTCAATATTTGATTTTTTTTAAAAAAATAGTCCTCGTGTTTTTTTTTACTTTTCTTTTCATGGAATTATTCCAATTTTATGCCTATGATCGCAGAGTTGGCAAGTTAATCTAATTTAACTTATATTTTTTTTTGTTATGTTTTTCAATTTCATATCTCAATATTTTTTTTATTGAAAATTTTGCTTCGTTGTTTTTATGAGCTTGCCTTCAACATAGTCAATCCCGATCTTATGACTACAATTAAGAGTTTTAAAAATTAACACAGGTTTATTTTTATTTTTAGGTTTTTTTATTTATTTTTTAATTTTATAATTCAACATTTAATTTTTTTCAGAATTAGTTCAATGCTTTTGTTTTTTCACTTTTCTTTCTATATGGTTAATTCAATCCCGTGTACATGGTCGCATGTTAGTGAAGTAACTCGAGTTGACTCAATTTTTTTTTTTAGATTAATTTACTTTTTAGTTTCATCATTCACTTTCGAGTTGTTTTATAATTGAACTTTATAATTTGATTCGGTTAGCTTTTGTCAATGATTCTTTTTTTACTTTTTACTGGAATAAATAATACTTTGAATAAATAAATAAATAATTTATTCTAAGAAATATAATTATTAAATAGAATTTGAGTGCAAGATTTATATCACAAGATTAAATATTTTAATTTATGATTGAGTTTGTTTTTCTTAATTATTTTGTTATTAAATATTAATTTAGATAATTAGATGTGTGTATAAATATTTTAATTTATGATTGAGTTTGTTTTTCTTTTAAAAAAGACACATTAGAAAATCACGTGTAATTGTAATATATATTGTTTTAATTTTGTTCAATCGTGCTTTCTAAGAGGAAGATAAAATTTTATGTCACGTAATTGTAAACCAAACCATATACAAAACGACCTCGCCCTCTACGTGCCGTCTCGTACTATCTCGTCTCCATAGTTCTACCCGTGTTATGTCCCCTCACCGGAGTTAATATTAAAAACCACCACCACCTGACCCAATCAACAGACACCTTCACCACAACATCACCACCCATCTTCTCTCTCCACCGTCTCCCTCTTCTGCTTCAAGGGATACAACACACGATCACCACCACGCACCTCCAGCAATCCGCTGCCATACCATCACCAGCTTCGACATCAACTCTTCCCACAGCCACGATTCAGTACCGGTAGCATCTCCAAAAAGCTCTCAAGTCTCTTTGGGGTCTAACCAACCAGGTTTCACGAAGGCTGTTGAGTTGGTTAAGGCTATCAGAATCGGTCTTGGAGGTATCTCCTTTGCTTAAAATACACGAGTTCATATGTGTCTCTGTTTTGAATGTCCTTGATGTATTTAAATGCATGTTTAGGTTCCGTTTGATACATGATGGGAACTCTTATAGGACTTAGAAGGGTCTGAAATGTTTGCAAAACTATTTTAATGTTTCCCATACATGGTGTGATTTTTCTATTAAATACACGGAACTGGTCCTCGTGGTAGCGGAGGATCGAATTGAGAGGTCGTGTTCTTTGTGCGATTCTGGGTGTCGAAAGTTTATATATTCTCTGTTAAGCATACGAATTTGGGTTTCTGCTAAGGAGCTAAGGGCTGGGACTTTGAGTGGAGGACATGCCTCTGATTTTATTTTATTTTTACAATGCAAAAGGTTTGAATTTTAATTAGTCTGTGTTAGGCTTTGATAGTGCCTACGTTGCTTAGCATGGAAACTATGATAGCCAGGGTTTGGGTTCTTGAAGTCTGCTTAGCATGCCAAAATGTGCTGATTTTTTTGTTTTGTTTGGAATAAATCTGCTTATATTGGTGTTTTTTTATGGAAATGGAGGGACATGAGGTTCTGGTTTTCTTCATAGTACCATGATCATTGCTTAAAATACATGAGTTCATGTGATGAATGTGGAGGCAATGTTGTTTTGAGCCTCTAGTGCCTGATATTTTGGTTAAAATTCATAAAAAGTTGAGGTTTTTAATTGATTTTGAGCTATGCGCGGCTTTTATATGTTCTTTCTTGGGTAATTTTTTAATGTTTTAGTTTTAGGTTGATGGTTGATGACGACTACTCCAGTTTTTAATGTTTTCAACAGGCATGTCACCTAGTTCAAGCACTGCTGCAGTCGGCGGGGCCACACTGGAGGACCACTTCTGGCAACCAACAGCCGAGGAATCATCATCATCAACTAATGAGGCATTTCCCTTCTCCTCTGGAAACCCTAGGATCGAAGAGACACGAGGCGTTATGCACCTTTTCTCCAACAATGGCGTTTCAGATCTCCCTGTATACCATGCTATCAGTTTATGTCTGTTTGTGTGTTTGATTTTGATGATGTGATTAATGGTTTTCAATTTGGTTGATAATGGTATAGGTCGAAAGGAAACCTCTAGTGGCGGTGGTTGGAGTGCCAAACCACATGACATATGCTGACTTCTGCCAGTTTTGTGCTTCTTTCATTCACCACATTCTGGAGATGCGAATTGTTAGGTAATATTAATGACTTCAATAATTATTGAAAAAAATAATTCTTCTATTGTATCAAAGTACTGATTTGTTGCAATGAATGCTAGGTTAGATGGAATGGAGGATCGTTATAGTATTCTTATAAGATTTGATACTCAAGACTCCACTGATAAATTCTATCTTCATTTTAATGGTAGACAATTCAATTCTTTGGAGGTAAGCATCCTTTTCTTTAACAATTTCTATTCTGTTGTTCTCATTATTTATTTATTTCTTGAAATCAGTTATCTCATTGTATTATTACTGAGTCATTTTAATATTTCTACAGGAGGAAGTTTGCCGGGTGCTTTTCACTGTTGATGTCCAGTTCACTGGTTACAGTGGTTCACTTGAACACACAAAGCCATCTCCAACAAGCACAACTGAGCAGCCTTCTTGTCCAGTTTGTCTTGGTATGTTTAGTTATCATTGTAAAGCTATTCTTTGAGAATGCTTCATATTTTGGAATGAAATTTGAAATAATTATAGAAATTAGATGGATGGTATAGGACATCATAAAGGCATTCTCGATAAGAGATAAGATTGCTAGAAAAGCAGATAGCTTTATTAAAAGTATCATCTGTCCTTTTTTCTTGTTTATATACTTTGGAAGCGGTAATCTCTTTGCTTAGTGGACCATACATCCATCAAGTGCTGCATGTTCTTTGTTTAATCATGAATACATTTTAAAATTTACCCCATGACCTTTTTCTTAGAGTTCAGTGGCTAAAGGGATTTCTGATGAACATATTCTTCTCTATAAATTAATTCTGATGTTTACTGGGAGAGAATGAGAGAGGGTTGGTGTTAAGTTGTGATGGAGGCATTAATTAGGCTGTGAGAGGTCATGAAAAATTCTGTCCATGTTGCATGGTCCAAATATTTCTCAAGTATTTTTATTTTTCCCACTTGTGTTCTATTTTGATTCCAATTTCTGTAAAACACTGCTCCTAGTGGTGG
This sequence comes from Populus tomentosa, assembly GCA_018804465.1. Lineage (NCBI taxonomy): Eukaryota > Viridiplantae > Streptophyta > Magnoliopsida > Malpighiales > Salicaceae > Populus > Populus tomentosa. The sequence goes on along the minus strand of CM031977.1, from coordinate 7,781,556 downwards.
TCCTATAAAGAATGTACTAGATTATAACTTGATGTAATCAAACAGGGAAGGTACATACATAGAAAGCAAGTGGATAAGTCAAAGATAGACCTTCACATGGGTTCTTTTGCTTTAGAATTTACTATTTATCTGCCTTCCAATTTACCTCCACTAAGATAATTAGACAACCTGAACTATTGTTTGCTATGCTACTATGAGTTATACTAGTAATTTGAGATCCAATGGCTGGAAATGGCTTTCTTGCTCATTTTCTTGTCTTTTCTTCTTTTCATTCTCCTCAATTCTATCTTGAAATTGCTAAGACATGAAGGTTTATGTTATATATGCAACTACATTTTCTAGCCTAGCTTTGGATGCTCAAGGAATTTGTGATTCCAAACTTACTATAAGTTCAATGAGACAATGAAGAATATTTTTGTGTTTGCAAAGCTTGTTTGTTATTTTGGATATGCTATCCAAAATGAAACTAACACATGATATTGTAATATTAACAAAAACTCTATATCAAATGGAAAAAACAATGTATACCTAGACACAAAAAAAACTATTCATTGCCATATTGAAATTACTTTTTTGCCCTTAACCAACAAAATTGGATTCACTAACCTTTGAGGGTTAAATGGTCTTTTCATGGGGTCTATTTGTTATTCTTGAATTGTTAAGGGGCATCTCAATCTTTCCACAATTTTTGACTAATTAAATTATTTAATTACCCTTAAAAGGAAAAAAAAAACACTTTAACTATGGTCTAGGGGTATTTTTGATATTTTACTTTTTTAAGCACAATGCAATGACTTTATTGCCCTTAAATTCGAAATTCTAAAAGCAGGAATGCAGGGGCCTATTCGTAATTTCATAATGATTTTTTTAGTAACAATCACTTGGTCCTAGGAGCAATGTCATATTTTAATAAATAAAATAAACGAAAAAAAAAAAAGCTGCGTATGCGTGTGTTGCACGTGTTAGTCGTTTCATTGCCTTTAGGCAGCGGGTGTGGCTGTCTCCGTTGGTCGAAACTGTTTGTTTCACCACCTCATTAGATTCTTCTCGGGGTCCTTTTCCTCCCTAGGCGGTGCATGCATGGTGATTCCATCTAATTTGACACCATTTTGATTTTCTTTTTTTTCTCTCCTCCACCTCAATCTATGCTGCCCCACAAAGAATTCACAACAACCCTTCAATTTCTTTTCCCTTTAGACGTGGTCATTATTCTCTTAATTGCAATTTTTTATTTGAAAAAAATATTTCAAATTGGAAATTATTTTCAATTTCATTCTTCTTCAATTTTTTCATCTTTCAAATTTGATCTCTTTTCTTTTGATTGCTATTTTTTATTTATTTAAGATGATTTATAAAATTTATTTTATTTTTGCGATTCCATTGCACTTCATTTTTTTTTTCTATCAAGTTTGTTCATCATTTTTTTTTCTACCTTAACGAGTTTTTTAAATTGGTTTTTTTTTATTCTATCTTTCAACATTAAATTGGTTGAGAATTAGGCTTTTTGATTGAGTCGGGTCTGAGATTTCACAGGTTACAATTTTAGAAGATCAACCTAGGTTAAGGAGATTCACCCGGTTTGCTTGGTTTTTCATGTTATTAAATTAAAGTTGCTTTTTTTCTTATATTATTAAATTAACCAAATTTATCTTTTGAGAAATCCTAGCATCATCTTAACTTTTTCTTCTTCCATCCAAAAAAATTTGCCCCAACCAGCAACGTTGTGCTAACCACCTATATAGGTTTACTCGAGTCATCTTTTTGGGTCCTTTTTTTAAATTTATTTTTTTCCCACTTTCAACCTTCAATATTTAGTTCATTATAACTGGGCTTCATAATTTGTTTTGACATGGGTTCCAAAATTTTATCGCAATCTCATATCCTACATCACGGTTTTCACAGGTTAACCATGGTTGACATGGATTGATTTGATGTGCTTCAACCATTTTTTTAAAAAAACATGTCATCCAATGCGTCAACATTTATGTATTTTAAAAGTATTTCGACCAACATGCATCACATTTTTGACTTCCTAATATCCTTGTTTTTTTTTTTAAGTCTGAAAAAAGAATACCCTACCCACAGTGTAGTGCGGGTAGTGTCAACACTAAAATATGTTGTGGGTGATGGTACTAATTCTTCATGATGCAGAGAGGCTAGACCAAGACATGGGTGGAATTCTCACAACTATATGTAATCATTCTTTCCACTGCTCTTGCATTTCAAAATGGACTGATTCTTCTTGTCCGGTGAGTAATTCTGATTTTTCTTGCGCTTTATTTATGTGCTGCTTGTGCACGTGCAAGTTATGGGGCCCAGTTTGAAAGTAAAGTGATATGAGAATATTTTAACATTTAGTATTCAAATCGTTTCAATTCTGTGACTTGAGATGCAACTAACTTGTTCTTATTTGATGAAGTATTCTTGTGTCCTTTTAGTGGACCTCAAAAGGACTTGAAAATCACCCACTCTCTATTGGATACAGTTTGTCAAGATATCCCTTGATTGTTGATCGATTAATGCCAAAAGCAAATTATTAGACACCTAAAAACTTATGTAAGGTCATTTGATGCTCCTCTATCTGTGAATGCACTAACCATGGTGATCCCTAAGCTAAAAGTTCCAAATGCTGATTTTTCTTGCACTTTATTTATGTGCTGCTTGTGCTTGTGTAAGGTCCGTGGCCAGTTTGAAAGTAGAATGATTAGGAAATATTTTAAACCGTTGGTGGGTTCAAATCCTTTTATTCCTATGACTTGAGAGTAACTAACCTGTTCCTATTTGGTGAAGTATTTTGGGTTTTTTTAGTGTACCTCAAGAGTATTTGAAAATCAACCACTTTCTTTTGGATACTTTGTGTCAAGATATCTCATGGATTTTATTTCAACAATTAACGCCTGAAAGCACATTTAATTTTGACATGTAATGACTTATGTAAGGTCTTTTGCTGTTCCTCTATCATTGCATGCACTGACTATACTTGATGCCTAGGCTAGAAGTTCTTCCAAATACTACCTAGTTTCTATATTGTTTATGTAATGTAATTTGTCAGAGTAAATGCTGTTTTCCTGATATGTCTTTTTTATGTGTTGTAGCATGTCATAGTATCCAAATTCTTAGAGATGAATTACAGATGAGTCTTGTAACATTGTTTTATTATTCAATCATTGTTTTATGGTTTAATCAGTAACATAGGTTTTGATTTCATGCTCTGAAACCCTTGTATATGCTGTTTGTATATTGTAAATTGTAAATCATTAGATTGCATGTTGTCTTACTGGCATTTGTTGTCTGTATGAGTTGTCACCTGCCATACTTTTGTAGTTTAATATAGAAGAATTCACAAACCAGCAACATAGTACCAATGATTCAAGTGCCCTAAAACTCTTATTTCCTTCTCTTTTTTTTTTTTTGTTGTCACTGAAGAGGCAAGCTGGTACTGGATATAATCCAAAATTTTAAAACATCATGCTATGTTTGATCTGGAAACAAATATTTCAATTCCTTTGGCACTGTATTTGGTGGCAGTTGCAAAAGTTACGAGTCATTCATTTTTTACACGCAAATTCATGGATTGGAAAAATATGAGAAATAAAGGGTTGTAAAAGTTAGGGCTAAATTTTGATAATTATGAAAAATAATCATGTGATGATTTCTGAGCTCATCATAGTCTAGCTGAAACTTCATTTGGTCACTCACCACCTACTGAATCAAGAAGTTCAACTGATGCTAAGAGCCTTGCCTGGCATCTTTGTTGTTGTTCTTAGGCAATGCTATGGTTGAAGCAGTAGTTTTGGCCACTAATGTCTTAAATCACTTATTGACAGAAATGCATCATTTGCTGAGACTTTGGCAAATTTTGGATTCCAGAAGCTTAAAATCCTAATTACAATGGCTATCTGCCTGGCTTGTACAATTTTCCACAAGTCTTATTGGTTCCTCCAAAATTCTAATCTACGGCTTTTTGTTTCTATGTCCCTTGTTGATTTGATTTTCTATAATCTTCCTATTCTTCTTATTCATCTAATATAAGTTTTATTTCTAAGAATTTGGTAATTTTAATTAATTATATGATAGCCAATTTCAGTAAATAATATGATATAGTGGATTCTATAGAAAATGCATAAGCAGATTTGTTTTCCCCATTTCGTATAGCTTTTCTACTACCATTTGCTTATGCTAACTTTAGATTGGGGGGTTAAGCTTGCTTAGCCAGTAGACTTGTGTGGCTGCAGTTCTTTATTGTTAGGATTTGCTTCTGCATTCATTATTGTTGCTGTGGTTTTTATAAAGTTTCCAAATGAAATTAGAAGGAAAAAAATACTTGGAAGAGTGCTAACCGGTTATTTACATGTCACTTTCAGGTTTGCCGATATTGCCAGCAACAACCTGAGAAATCAATTTGTTTCGTATGTCAAACTTCTGAGAATCTATGGATTTGTGTTTTATGTGGTTTTGTTGGCTGTGGCAGGTAACGATTTCAGTTTCCTCTTATATCTGGAGTGATTTATGTTTTTTTATTCTTTTCACCGTGTCCTTCATTCTGTCATTCTTTGAACAAGAAAAACTGGTGCAGGTATAAAGGAGGACATGCTATACGACATTGGAAAGAAACACAACACTGTTATTCACTTGAATTGGACACACAGCGTGTTTGGGATTATGTTGGTGACAATTATGTTCACCGACTGATTCAATCAAAAACTGATGGGAAGTTAGTTGAGTTGAATTCCCACTGTGTGCATGCTTATGATGGTTGTGGAGGTTGTGAGTGTGCAGACTCTGGAGTTAGCGAGGCTCTTTTGAAAAGCAAAGTTGAAGCAGTAATGTGTACCATGTTACTTAGAAAAGATACTTGTAATTTTTCCCGCTTTTTTGTTCAAATAATCTTATTTAAATTTATTACAGATTGTCAATGAGTACAATGAACTCCTTGCCACCCAGCTTGAGAACCAAAAGCTTGTAAGTGCATTCTTCCGATTTTCCATATTGAATGAACTATCTTTTTGAGCCTATACTGGAGATTCAACGGAATTTTCATTATGATGTGGCCATTGTGTCTACTTTGACCGTGCCTTTTGGTCTGTTACATATTATGCTTTATGCGGGGCTTTTTTCAGTACTCTGGATTAATGTATCTTCTTTTCATAGTATTTTGATACTTTGCTCGAAGAAGTCAAAGAAGAAACTGAAAGAGAAATTTCTGAAGCTGTTAAGAAGGCTATTGCTCAAAAACTGCAGAAGTTGCAGGCCAAGCTGGATAGATGTATAAAAGAGAAGAAGTTTCTTGATGATGTGAGTCAGTATCTGGTGTGCAATTGGGCTTATATAGGATTTTTCTGATCTCTTCAGTTAGGATGATTGGAAATGTAATTTTGTCTCTATCATTGTCAGAGATAAATTTCCAATACCAAGTACTAATGCTTTGTTTACTTCTTATGTTTGTTAATTATCACCTTTTTCTCTCTCTCTTCCTGAAGCTCAATGAGAATCTAGTGAAAAATCAGGAGATATGGAAAGCAAAGATATCGGAAATCGAAGAGAGGTATGTTTGGTTTATAAAAAAAGCCTTAATCCTGTGTCTGGACTTTGCTTTATTGCGTTGTATTCACCTAATGTTCTTTTACAAAACGTGTGATGTGAAAGTTAAAATTAGTTTTCAAGTCTCTGCTGTTGGGTTAACAGTAGATGTTGTCCATGTTTTAAAAATTCTCTATACATTAGCTCCTTTTCTACATTTTTCTATGTTGGCCATATTTGAAACGATGGCAGTGCTGAAATGCTAGGTGGATTGGTAAGGAAAGCTGTAAACTATCAACAGTTATGGCCTTGCTGTAGGTCACCTCAGTCCGTACTCGCTCCATTTCCTACATTTTTTCTGCCGGCAATGTAAATATTGAAACATCTTGAATTCCTATATTCCAATCGAACTATAATTTGTTGGTATCACCTTCAATTTCTTTTCAGGGAGAAAATGGCTTTGAAAATAAAGGACGATAAAATCCAGGACTTGGAAGAACAGGTGATTATTTTTATTTTTGGACGTCCCTCGTATCCTGTTCTTACCATAGACAAGGCAGACGGATCTGCAATCTCGATTGACATTTCTATATTTCCATGCACGTGCAGCTTAGGGACTTGATGATGTCCCTCGAAGCAGGGAAGATAGTGGAGCAGCAGCTATCTATACCAAATGAATTGAAGGATGGAACTGTATTACCAATATCAGTGGAATCGTCTTCAGGGAAGGGTCCCAAGGGACGCAAAAAGGCTGATAACCCAAGAGAGAGCTAAGGAAGGGGGAATTTGTAGTATCAACTTGGCTTTTTATGTTTCATGTCAATCCTCTGATTTTGCTAGTTTAGGGCTCCACATTGGACCAGGCCTGGCCATTGTAGTGCAAGCCTTCATGTGCAGTCCTGCTGTCCTAATTTGCTATTCGCAGCATAATTACTTGTGGCAAAACTAGAATAAATGGGATTGTATAGCTTGTGAAGGTGGATTTGGAGGTCAAAATATGTGAAATAGTGTTATTAACAGCAATTTTAATTTTTAAGTCGTCTCTTTCTTCCTAATGAAAATGTTTTGTTTGATCCTACACGGATTATATAAAAAAATACGAAAGAGATAAAAGAGTTGTCGACACAGTTTGTTGCATTAATAATTTTAATGATTCTTTTTGTGAGATTGTTAAAGAGTTAATTATAACTTAATCCCTGTAGTTATTAAAATCACATATTTAATCGCAATGTTTTTCAATTTAGTCATAACCAAATCTCTTATGTAAATTCCATGTTTATATTTTCTTTATTTTTTATCCTCTTTACTAAATAAAGAGGCGAAGGAAAAACAAGTCTAAAATAGTAAAATTGCTGGGTTTTTATTTTTATAAAATTATTTTTTTATAATTAAATTATTTAGATGTATTAATATTAAAAATAAATTTTTTGAAAGTAAAAAAGATATTATTTTAATGTATTTTAAAGTTAAAAATATTTTAAAACAAATTATATTTTTATTTTATTTTAAAAAAACAGCCGCGGCACTAAAGAAAAATCATCAGTGATCCAACCTTATCCTCAAATTTTATCAATTAAACACAATTCACAATTGGCAACCTTGAAAAATAAGAAGGGAAGGTAATTTTTCAAAAAGAAATTTTGGTAGGGTTAACGGTAACATAAACTCTTCCATGAAAATTTTACACCTATTTCACACGCACCACACAACACTACTCATCAATCACAGGCCAGATTGACTATATCACAACATGCAATTAATCACATTATCACACAAGCATTTGGATTATCATCACTGAAAGCTGTAGTGGTCTTCACCTCGAAAGAACTGGCACTTGCAATAGAAGAGGCCTGTGGGTCCTCGAGCTGAAGCGGATTTCGGACGTACCCAGGTGGGGCTTTCTTATCATACACTCCCGGGGAGTATGGGAGAGGGACTACCTCAGCCGGCACATACGGCCAGAACTCAGCTTTCTTTCCCGTTCTATACCTCACACGGTGCAAGACCTCGTCTGGGTCCACGTATCCGGTCACCGTCAGTTTCTGTAGTTTGCGGTCCACTTCTACTTGGATCACTCCCTTCATCCCTGTCACTGAGTTTCTCACCTTTGTCTCACACCCTTCACAGTCCATTTTCACTTTAATCTCCACTGTCTGTACCAGCACAAGACAGGACATACATGTTGGTAATTAATCAAAATAACCCTACATGAAAGCCCTACCAGGACAAGAAAACCTTCCATTAGACATTGTAAAACAGACATTCTAGCCTTTCCCAAATAATAAAATTGGAAGTAGACTGGATACAGAAGAAAGACATGATACATATGGAGGGGGTATTTCATCATTTCGTATCATAAAGATCTGAGTAGTAAATACCTCTAATGGCTCGCGTTTTTTGAGTCCCGTGCTATCATGGGGCCAGTGACAGAGTTCGGAGACGCGATCCAGACACCCCATGTGCAAGTGGTAAAATGGCTCCAACTTGCAACGTGTCTTAAAGTAAAAACATAGACGCTGCTAGAACAATGAGGAATGTGCCTGCTCTTTCTTTAATAGCTGCCCTGCCTACGCTGCTAAAAATTATTTCTGACGTGTTTCTGTTGTGGATAAACACGTGTAAGTTTGTATAGGTGTGGATGACACGAGGGATTCAAGTAAAAACAGGCACGGGAATGAAATGATCACGTGGGACCATTAAATGAATCCCAAACTGAATATGATTATGTTTAGTTTTTATTAAAAATAAATAATTAAATTTTAAAAATATAAAAAATATAAAAAATCAAAATCAAATTGAAACTAATTTAAATTAATGGATTTCGGTTTGGATAGAAAAATAAAAAATAAAAAATAAAAAAATAAAGACTATATTGATATAAAAATAAAATCTTAAGGGATGAAATTCAAAAAAAATTAACTCAATAAAATATTCAAGACAAAAAACATCATAATTAAAAAAACAAAGATTAAATATAATATAATAACAAAGTATTAAGGAATATAATTAAAAAAATAATTAACTTAATAAATTATATAAGACCAAATACATTATAATTAAAAAAAATAAAAACTAAATCTGATATAAAAATAAAGTATCAGTTAATGAAATTAAAAAAACAAATTAATTTAATAACTGATTTAAAATAAAATACATTATAATAAAAAAAATAAAAATATAATTTAACTTTAAAAAATAGCTAGATTTTTTTTTGTTTTTTTTAAGCAAAGAAAAGAAAAAATGGAGGAGGGGATAAACTCCTTGTTGGCACCTTTTTGGGCGATGCTAGCAAACACGTGTCTCACCATGCCATTGTAATTGGAGCATTCAGCATTGTGTGGGAGCCACATGCTATACCAAATGCACGTGGGTGACCCGTGCGCATATTAACAATTTTTTAAATTTAAAATTAATTTATATACATTAAAATATCAAATTATTCATAACCTTATATGAGAATTACATATAAAAAAATCATAGTAAAAAATCTAAAATGAACTTCCATTCATAACAGAATTTAATTTTTAGAAAAAAGTAACTGAATAAAAAAAGAGAGAGAAAAACCCTGAAAAACCCCTTAAGAGTTATTTGATAATTACACCTTTATGGACATAGAGTGAACCAGCATCATCAATTGGGACCATTATGGAGGTTAGTTTGGGATTGGAAAGGCCTTGAGAGGATAAGAATGTTCATTTGTTTACTCGTTCATATATATGACTATCAATCCTCATTGCCATACGTGTCCATCTACTGTTGAATCAGCCTTGCATGTGTCGAGGGATTGTAGACGAGCCCACACGACTTGGTAAAAGCTAGGCTGTACGCGCGACAAGCAAGCCATCTGTGTTGATGGTCTGATTTCGTGGTTATTGCATAATTTGAAGAGTACTGAAGTTACCAGTGAGGGATGGCATTGGGCAGTAGTAGTCTCTGGAGCGACTCTTTGGTTGATGTAGAAGTCTAGAAACAATAGGATTTTTGGCGTGGCTAGCTTCGTTAAGGGAGATGAGAAAACTGGTTCGAGGAATTGAGGAAAACGAGGCTGCTGGATGGAACCAGGAGCTAGAAACTAATGAAGCAGTCTAGCTTGATAGGGTAGACTCACCCTCCAATGGATTGGTTGATATTGAATGTCGACGGTTGTAGTAAAGGTGATCTCGGTTGTGCAGGTGTGGGTGGAATGATCAGTGATAGCATGGGTATATGTGGATTAAAGGTTTCGCCACTAGCACAAGATGTTGTTCCTCGGTGGCAGCTGAGTTCCGGGTGGTGGTTACAGGTTTGGAGCTTGCTATGATTACTAGAGTTCGTCTCTTAGTACTGAGTAGAAACTGAGAGGTTCATATTCATCATATCTACAGGGAAGCAAATGCCGCGGCAGCTTTTTAAACAAGAATTGCCAAGAAGAACTATCAGCTTTTTAATGCTTACTATTTGATAGCTTACTATTTGTTGCTCCGCTTCCCTCATTGGACAAATTAAGACTTCTTCTTCCTCATTCTGTCATTACCTAGCAAGCTCATCCGCTGGTGCCATTATTATGGCATAAAACCTCTGCTACGAGCCTGTGATTCTGTGAACTTGATGGTTTCATTTACCTAAAATAGCCAGAGACTTGCAGATTTCCATTTGCAAGTAGATTTTGTTCCTGTTCATGAAAGCATGATGAAGTCACTTTCATGTTCTCTCTGATCCGTAGTAATGAAACTCGTCCTTACTTAATGGGTTGACTCGGGGCCTTCTTGGATTTTAAATCACAAAAACTCATGCTTATAATTATCACAGTCTTAACCTGAACTCGAATAACTCAATATATGATATAATTTTTTAATGAATTTAAAAAATATATATTTAATCTATAAATATTTAAATTTATATTTTTTTTATAGCCTCCTTCCATATAAATATTTTGTTAACTTTTTAATATAAAATAATTATATAGTTTATATTTATATATAAAATGTTATTTTATAATGTATCTTTTTTATTAACTTATCAGTTATTTTTTACTATATTTATTCATATCTATTATTTCAAATATTTTTATATAAAATATTAAAATTTTAAATATAATTTTATTTTTAATTTTTAAAATTGATCTAGATCAACCTAAATCACATGAGATCTAACATCTCATTTAGATCAATATAAAATTGAGTTTAATAACTATACTTTAATTACTATTATTGTAAGTGATTGAGAACTTTCGATAATATTTAGTATTGTAATCCAATTATATTTTAAAAATAAATTAATTTATTTTAGTTTTAAATTGAATTTTTTATTTTATGATTAATTTCATATCTAAAAAATATATTTTATTTTAATATATTTTTAATCTTTAAACCCTTTAAAAAATATTATTACCTGATGACTGTTACTTCTCCCAAGGACTTATTTTTATTATAATTGCAATTTATATAGAATTCTATATTTTGATTATTTGTCTTGAAATAAGATTTAAATTACACACGCAGTTTCCTCCTCCTCCCAAAGTAGTTGTTTTTCAAGAAAAACAGTCAACACCACCACTTCAAGAGACCAATAGTCGCCGCCATGGCCGACCACCACCACCATCAGCACCGTCCTAACCGCCTATCCGTCCCTCCACGAACCGCCACCACTACCTTCACCCCCATCTCCTCAGCCACCCCCACCAAATCCAGACCCTACCCGTACACCTCGACGACCCCAATCCCAACACCATCAAAACACCGACTCTCCTCCCTTCCTTCCAAAGCCTCTTCAAATTTCTCCTTTTACTTCCTTTTCCTCCTCTTCTCTCTCCGCTCCCTCTACTCTCTCCTCCCTTTCCTTCAATCCTCTCCTTCCTCCTTCAGTATCTTCCCTTTCTCTTTCCTTGTCTGTCTCCTCTCCTTTCTTTTATCCCTCTCTTTCTCTTTTTTCTTCTCCCCTTCCTCCTCTAAAACCCCTTTACACTTCAGAACAAACCCCAACCAACCCATCTTTTCTCTCTCCTCAATCTCCCAATCACAACACAGGCTCTTGTTTTCCAAATCTCTCCTCCTTACTGTTGTTTTCCTCATCAGATTCCAAGCGCTTCGATATTGTGGGACTTCTGCCATGATTCTCGCTGAATTATCCGGTAGTGTTGCGGCCGCTCGTTTTGTTACTGATCGGAGGAGAAAGAATGATAATTTTGGTGTAAGCACCCATAAATTACCTGGGTTTATTTCCCTTTTTGTCGGCTTGTTTTTGCTCTCAATAAGTTGGGATCGGATTGATTGTTTCCCATTTTCCATTGGTTTCATTGATAAATATGGGATTTCGGTTTTTCCTAGAGAGAATTGTTTTAGGATTTGGCCAATGGTGTTGCCTTTTGTGTCTGGTTTCTTGGGGTTTTATGAGCGTGTTTCTATGAATTGGGGGATGATCAGAGCATTAGATCAAAAACGGGTTCGACTGATTTCTTTGTTTTATACCACAATTATACTGTTTTTTCCTGCTGCTGTAAGCTTTATAGTGTTTGAAAGTGGTAATAACGATGGAAAAGGTGTTTCTATTGCGAGTTTAGGTTGGCCTCTGGCGAATACTGTTGTTTTTGGGGTTCTTTTGAGTGAGAATTGCAGTGATGATGGGAAGTTAGTGGGTTCTAAAGATTTCCGGAGAGAGTTTTTTGTTACATTTGTTTGCACGGTTGTTTTGGAGCTGTTCTATTTCCCTGAGCTTTCTCTTTGGGGGCTTTTGATATGTGGTTTCTTGCTGTATTTTGGTGTTAAAAATTTGGACTCTATTCATTCACATTATCCTGAATTAGGAATGGATGCGCCTCCGAAGGTATTTAGTGGTTTTATTATGAAGCCTATCCGCCACATTCTGAGCGAGAGAAAGTCCCGTAAGATTGCACTTTTCCTTTTGATTAATACTGGTTATATGGTTGTCGAATTTGTTGCTGGGTTCATGAGTAACAGTCTTGGATTGATATCGGATGCTTGTCATATGTTGTTTGATTGTGCTGCTTTGACAATTGGTTTATACGCATCTTATATCTCCCGGTTGCCTGCAAACAATCAGTTTAATTATGGCCGGGGAAGGTTTGAGGTTCTGTCAGGATATGTTAATGCTGTTCTTCTAGTTCTTGTTGGAGCACTAATTGTATTGGAGTCATTTGAGAGGATTCTGGACCCTCAGGAGATATCAACTAATAGTTTGTTAACTGTTTCGATTGGAGGACTTGTTGTGAATTTGGTTGGTTTGGTTTTCTTTCATGAAGAGCATCATCATGCTCATGGTGGCTCTGGATCATGCTCCCACTCTCAGTCTCATTCTGACTCTCATTGTCACCGCAATTCACATGACCACGAAAAGCATGATGAACATGCCTCTGTTTCCCATGAATGCCATGAGAAGTCTTTGGCTAGCCATGGTGAACATCATGAACACCATCTTTGCGATCACCAGAGCATTATAGACAGCTGTAAAATTGGGAGCTCCAACAGCCACGATCCCCACGATAATGCTCATGACCATGACCACTCCTCCCATGCTCACCATGACCATGACCATGACCATGACCACTCCTCCCATGCTCACCATCAACATGAGCACTGTGATCATTCACCTGATCACAGATGCCATGAGCATCATCATCATGGCAATCCTCATGAACTTCAATATTTGGATTCTAAAAGTGATTCTTCTTTGGGAAAGAGTGGTTCCCAACAAAAGACACCAGTATCTGGACAAGAGGAACCAAAAAAACACCACCATCACCACATTGACCACAACATGGAGGGAATCTTTTTGCATGTTCTGGCAGATACGATGGGAAGTGTTGGTGTTGTTTTGTCTACTCTCCTAATTAAGTACAAAGGATGGCTTGTTGCTGATCCTGCCTGCTCAATATTCATTTCCGTTTTAATCGTATCTTCAGTCATTCCATTGCTCAGAAACTCTGCTGAGATTTTGCTTCAAAGAATTCCGAGGACTCATGAGCAGGATCTGAAAGAAGCCATAAATGATACCATGAAGATAAAGGGGTTACGTGGCATTCAGAACTTGCACTTTTGGAGCTTTACTAACACAGATATTGTTGGCACTCTGCATCTTCATGTCTCAGACAAAATTGACACAGCATCTGTGAAGGCACAGGTTTTAAACACTTTCCAGGATGTCGGAATCAAGGATTTGACAGTGCAGGTGGAACGTGGCAAGTAATTACATTTGTCAGCTGTCCCCGAGCGCTCATCTTTTTGAAGTATTTAAGAAACACGTGATTATCTGGCAGTTCATGAATTCCAGATGAGTTCTTTTGGGCAGTTCATGCAGTGCCAGCAGCAGGATTCGCTGGTGTTTATCGCCTTTAAGACCAGCATGTCTTCCAATTGTGAAGGATACTGATTTTTGTTGACTTGGTTAGCACACATGTATTCTAATGAGCCTGTGAATTTTATGGTTACGTTTTAGCTAAAATAACTGCAGTGATGATGTTTGAGAACTAACCAGTAGAGGGGCATTAGCGTGCTTGCAGTTGCAAGGAGTCCCTTATCTTTCAAGAAATTGTTATCGGTCATGAAAGCAAGCTGAAGTTAATTTGGGTGACCCTTTCCTTCCATCTTATATAGTGATGTTATTATTTTACAATACATGAGGTTGCTATAAATCTAACGAGTGCAGTGCATGTATATCATGCTCAAAGAATCTATATAAACACCTGTTGCTGGTTCAAGAGTCTGCAACTACTTTCATTATCAGTTTATCAGTTTATCTGTACTTGTTCATGAAGATGAACTTTTTCTCTGATAATTTTTATCCTTTAATTCTTTTAAATACCCATTTATATCAATAGAGTTTTATCCTTTCAAGTGGATTAATCAAGGTTGGTTAGAATACATGGAATTCATTTTAGATTTGATGGTCTCATGCGTTTTTTCGAGTCAATATTATATATTGCTTCTCCGTAGTTGGTAGGCTTATTAAGCAGGAGCATCTCATTATTTTCAGCTTCCATGCAAAGTTAATATCTTATTAATGCGTGATGTATTTTACCAAATCTATGAATTTATTATCTTTTTAAAGTTTTAAGTTGAACATCCGATATTATAGCTTTGAGCTCAAGTTTTATTTCGATGTTAATTTATGGTTTTTGAACTCGAAGTACTGTTTTTATTCCATTGCTTCTTTCAAAAATAAATTCTTTCTCTAACAAGTTAGCATGTTTTAAAATAAATACTCGTTTTGATAGGAAGTTAGAAATAATATCCATGAGTTATTTTTGTATATCTTATAAGCTTACATTTATCTCATTTTGCTCAAGCATTTTCAGCTATAATATACTTTATATAAGTATTATATACTCAAATCTTTAAGTATGATAAGTTTAATTTTTTATTTTTTTAATTATCTTATGGAACTTTATCAATAAATTTTATTGGAATCCTATTTAAAAAATAAAAATAAACGGACAAGGCATAGCTTTATGAAAAATCTACATTATTGATTACATCACACCATTTTTAATTAAATATGATTTTTTTTTTCAAAAACTCCATTATATTACGACATTTCATAAAAATATCTATTATGAGAGAATCATATTCTCTTTAGATATTATTGAAATTTTTAGCTTAAATAGTCACCGAGATATTACTGAAATTCATTCCAATTTGTTTTCAACTTTAATTTTAAATTATTTGAATATTTTTATAGAAGAAATCCAAATATCATTGCAAACATATATAGGAATATATACAAGTATCCAGTTTCAAATATATTATTCCAGCAACCACAACCTAAATCTTTGGACTAGTGCAAATCGGAAGTCCCATATTACCTGTCACCTAATTTGCCCCAGAAACCTACAAAATTGCATACCCCTCTTTCAAACTATAACTACCTAGCTATAGGATGGAAACAAACTATACAAATGGAACACAAGGCAATAGGAAAGAAACGACAATGAGATCAACGGAGTTTATTCTGAGCAACAGCCTGGCATAACTCCTCCTCGTAGAATAGAACCCTGTTAGAAGCCACAGATTTGCAAAGGGGCTTTGGCAGGGTGGACGGCACCATGCATCTTGAAGACAATGTTGAATCTTGGAAAAGAACCGCAGCAATACTCTTCATCTCAGTTATTTTGATGCGAGAAGGTGGCCGGGGACCATGCCTAGGAGCTTTTGGGGTATGTGGAGTTGACATGAAAATGCCCTTACCACTCCCCTTGCTGCAATGGTCATTCAAACATCGCAAGTGCAAAACTGGATGAATTAGCAACTTCAAAAATAATTATAAGAGAAAACAAAACCTTGTGCTTTTGGATGCCTACCTCATAAAAGGCCAGTGTTCAGTAGGCCGTGGGGTCATTGTCAGTAACATCTCCTGTCGAGAGCGATCTGGTGTTGTGTAATTGAAATGAAATTGCCTTGCAAGCAAAACCTGCTCTCAACAAGCATTAACGGGTTCACTCTTCAATTCAACTCTAACATCAGTGGATTAAACACAGAGAGAAAGAGAGACTTACAGCTTTTCTAACTCTCTGAGAAACATGGAAAACAGCCCTCAGTTGGTCATGGTGCAGGTGACAGAGTATTTTAACCTCAAAAGAAACAAACAAACAGGAATCAATATACAAATAATGAGGCGTAAAAAAACATTTGAGAGGAATTAAGGGCAAAGCTGTGTGTTCAGCAGCAGGTATCAAACAAAATTAAGTGATCCATTATTTCTTGTTTTAAGAAGGATTTCACAATTCCTATGCAAAGAACATCCTTCCTGTCATCAACATAATTTAAGCACATCCCAGCCTTTGGGTTTTGGCAGAAGTCATTAGTGGATAGGCCAAGGTATCAAAGAGACAGAGAAACAGAAAAGCTCTCTTGAACTGAGCAACAATTGAGTTAAATATATACAAGAAACAGATAAAAGAGGAACTATGATAAATGACAGGTGGCTGCATAACATTTACAACACTTTGGGGAAATTGATGGTATATCCACTTTCACCCTCATTAAATTTCAATCTACAGCATTGAAATTTAAGATGCCTGCCATCCTATTGGCTGATCATTTCAGCATCAGGAGTTAAATTTTTCTCTTTATAAATCAAGAAAATAGAACTTCCATAAACTTGCCTCTCCATTACAGTTTCAGTGACAAAATAACAACGAAGCACATAACAAAATAGAAATTATTCTCTCCAAAGCATCTCCAAACAACTTTATAAGATGCCAAGATGGTGCTTCACATATACATGCAGATGCTTTCAACTTACAAATGTATTAGCATCTATAAAAAAAAACATCTCGCAAATAAAGAAATGTGATGTGGAATTTGATAAGGTTTTTTTCTTTTTTCGGAATCTATAAGATCATACCTGCATAGCACATCCAGCTCACTAAATCAAATATTGAAATTCCTTCATGTTCCTAAATATTTCCAGGATTTCCAACCTACTTTAATTTAATTTAACTTTCTAAAGGGAAACATGCAGGGTAACATATTCATATCTGTACCATTCTAGATCTTGATTTTCATAGTGTAATTACAGAAGCATATCCAAGGATTAACAAGTCCACAAAAGTTAAACAAATAGAAATTCCTCCATATACCACAATCAGGAATGAGTATTACCAGCAACTCCATGGGAAGAGACTCAAGTCTAGACTCGGTATCACAATCTTCAATCCGAGGGGTCTTTGGTGTCCTCGCTAAATGATTTTGTTTAAGCAAATCCACGGGTGATAGCATCAAGGGGCTCTTATCAATAGTTGGATGGTGCTGTTTACACAAACCCACAGGTGATAATAACAAAGGGCTTTTATCCATAGCCCTGTCTTCGACCACCAGCTCACAATTATCCCCCACCTTCTTATTCCCAAACACAGCAACCCTCTTTTTTCCAAGATCGGTACATGACTTCGCTGCTGACGCCTTGCTATACTGAAGCTGAGCAAGCGCACCTGGCTTCAAATACCTACTGCTTGAGCTCCGTAACCGCCTTTTTTGCTTTGGGGTCTTCAAATTTCCATCCTTAGGAGACACTTTACCCATAATAAACACTCTTTCCCCTTCTCAAATCTGTTTCCAATTGTTCCAATTTATTCCCTTTAATGTTAACATCCAATAATGAAATAAAAATAAATTAGAAATCCATCATTAATCAATGTCTGAGAAGACAATTTGAATTAATCACATTAATAAGCCCGCAAGATGAGACTAAATACCAAAAGAAACAATTACAAAAAGAACATAGAAACTGAACTCACATAGATTAAAGATTCTCTCAACTATCCCAATTAATTAACCAAACCTGTCAATAAAGCACCAGAAACCTCGTTAAAAACCCTGATTGACCAGAAATACGTATTCAACACAGACAAAAGCCCAAGAAATGAACAATAAAACCATATATAAATTGCTAAAAATCAAATTAATCATGGCAGAATAAAGAGAAAACTTAAACAGAAATATTAACTAAAAACCCTAATTTACTGCACTCCGTAATAAACAAAACATAAAAGCCGAAAATGATCAAAAATAAATCTAAAAAGAAAATAACAATCAATAAATCAAGAGGAAAAAATAGACGAAGAAGAAGAAAGAAATGCAAAATAACCTGAAACTCAGAAGAGGTCACAATCCATGGAAATAGAGAGACCAAAGCACAAATGAGAGAATTAGAGAGAGAGAGAGAGAGAGAGAGAGAGAGAGAGGGAAAGTTGAGAGAGAGGGAAAACAATTGGGGCCGCTAGGGTTTGTTTGGTTCTTTATTTGAATTTTATTTTTGATTGCCCGCCAAAATTTTCAAGTGGGAGATGTTAAAGCAACTCGAGTTTCATGCAAAAGTGTTAACGTGGCAAGTTAGAGCGTTGGGGTGATGGAATATGAGTGTCCTGTCTCTTTGATTTTAGCGGTGCCTCAAGCGATAATTACGATCTCTTGGATACTCGGATTAGTTGTTCTGTTTTAAGGTTTAAAAAATGGATTTGATGATTAATTTAACATATTAATCTTGACAATTTTGAGAAAGCGGGGCCCACGTCATTTAAATCATTTAAGAGATTAAATGCTGTGAAGGACAATTTAAGCCATCCATGTATCCATTAAAAATCCGCGTGACTGGCGCTTTGCTGACTTGAATGCAGAGGGCGTTGAAGTCCTTTGATAATGAAATCTTTTTGAATAAATTAGACTGTGATCTAAAATAATATAGAGTGGGTCAATGCCTCAAGGGCCTATTGATTCTCTGATATATATGGCCCATCAGGCCCAATTCAGTTTCAACAATCTCTTGGATACCCTATAACTCCTTTTATATTATGTGCTTGGTTGTAAGCCTGGACATTGATCATTTTGATTACCATCATTAAAAAAATTATTATTTATCTATTTAGGTCATGTTTGTTGCTGAAAAGTAGTTTTATTTTGAAAAATAAATTTTAAGAAAGTAAATTCTAGAAAAGTAAATTATTTTCCGGTGTTTGGTAGTATAATGAAAAATAAATTGAAAAATACTTTCTAGTGTTTTGTTATGTCATGGAAAATGAACTGAAAAATAACTTATTAATGTTTTATTTTTCTCAAATCTATTAAAATAATGAGGAACAAATCTTACAGATTAAAAAGTTGATTGAGAATGAAGTTGAAAAAATATATAATTTCATAAATTATCTCAAATAAAATAAATAATAATCAAAATAATAGAGGTCAAATTTAAAAAAAATAAAAGATGAAGAAATTAAAATAATAAAAATAAAAATTTTATAAATTCTTTCAAATAAAATAAGTAACAATCAAAAGAATAAGGACCAAATTTGATAAATAAAAAATTTCAATAAAAATATGATAAGGAAAAAGCAAATAACAATTATAAAAATGAGGATCAAAGTTAATATAAAAATTAAATTTTAAGAGATGAGATTGAAAAATAAATATTCAAAAAAATATATACATAGCAATCAAAAGTTTGATGATTAAATTTGATATAATCAGCAAATAATATGATATTTCTAAATTTTTCATAACTTCTAAAAATTCTAAATTTTTCATAACTTCTGAAAAGTATTTCTACCTAAATTTTTTAGAAAAACACTTTCCTAAAAATCAAGCTAAATTTTTTTTAACTGAAAAATATTTTTTGCTGACCAACTTTTTTAATAGTAAACAAACACAGGAAAATTTAGAAAATAATTTTTAAAAAATCACTTTTCAAGAAACAAACATATCCTTAATTAACAATAAGTATGTAATCTAGTGTTACTCTTCTTTAAAAACATAAGCAAGGAAATAGATTTTCCATGGGTGGAGCATTTTGAGTATAATTTAAACCATCCATGATAAAAAGAAAAAATATAAAATGGTAATTTCAAATACAGTATAATGTTGTAATTATTTGTTTTTTTAGGGAAAAAATAGATGTAAAAATAAGTTAACCACATGAAATTTTATCATACATGTGTATAGAGATGGAGGTAGAGTTCTGACAGAGATCCCGACCCCTACAAGGAGATTTGTTTCCAGCCTTTTGTTTAATAATATTTTTATTTTTATTTTAAATAATAAAATAGCTGAAAATTTAACTTTTTTTAATTTTATTTTCTAGTTCCACGCTGTTAATACCTAGAGGCAAGTACATCGGGGATAAACTTGTTAACGGGAAATCACTCCACTGTTCTAGAAGAATATTGAGTTTTTCCCTTGACGAGAGATGACTTCGAGTCACATGGGAGATGTAGACCGTAATACAAAACAGGACGAATTCAAGGAGAGGTGTCATAGCTGTCGGACACGGCAATTGACTTGGGAAAAAAAAGACTTGGCTTGAACAGATTCTTCGTTGTAAAAAACGACGACGGCAAGTTGAGCTGATATCTAAATAAAATGCACTACAGGGACAGGCAAGTCAGGGGCACGAGTGGGTGTAAAACGGACCTTATCTTTTCCCTCTAGATGCAGGCTTTGTTTTGTGATATTGATTGACCAGCCTCTCCATTCCGGACAGTGATATGTTAAGGAAACAAGACAAGTAGAATTGAAGTATTTCGTTTTCATAATTAATCCAAGAATTGGATTCCTTAATTGGGTCTTCAACGTATAAGAAACCAAATGGTGCTCTTTTTAATATAATTTGTCATTCTTCTCAACTATTCATGAGGATTTTTTTTTTGTTTTCTAAATATTTTGATTATTTTTTTATATATTGATATTAAAAATAAATTAAAAAAATAAAAATATATTATCTTAATATATTTTTAAATAAAAATATTTTAAAAGCAATTATTACTATGATTTTAGGCATTATTTCAACCCTGTTTATTCTTGTATTTCAAAAATATTTTTTTTATAAAAAAATTATTTCAAATTAATAATTTTTAAATATTTTCAAATCATTTTGATATGTTGATATAAAAAATTATTTTTAAAAAATAAAAAAAAAATTAATATTTTTTTAAATAAAAAAAATATTTAAAAAAAAAACCACAACTATACTCTTATACCATTCTTTTACAGGAAAAAAAAAATCCTTGTGATACCTCATTGAGGATTGTCAAATACGAGTACCGGGTCTTTTTCCCGGCCATTGAAGGTGTGGTCCCCGGCAAGGAAAGCTAAAGCTTAACTGCCCGGTGGGGTGGTAGCTTGGAGGCCGGAATTCGCTAGTCAAGGGAACTTGTCAACTCTGTTATCATTAAATGCAATATTAAGCCAAAACTATCTTCAATTTTAATCAACAGCAACAAGCAATCGTGCCAAACAAAATTCTCTCTCCCTCCAGCATCATGACAAAGACAACTAATAATATCTCATTTTGTAGTCTTTAGCTTGTGTATTGACACAAGTATACAACAGTATACTCAACGCTGTGGACAGGTAACTTGCACTTCCAATCCGTGAAAATTATGCAAGACCTTCAGGTTCTTACCATCAGTCTGATTCCCTGTTGACAATGGCTAGAAAATTGTTAAATATAAATAAAAATATAGAATAAAAAAATATAATTAGTAAATTATGGAGACATTGTTGTTTTTGTTGGTATACAATGATAAAAATATTTTTATTGATGAATATCGAGAAAATTACAGGTAAAAACTAAGAAATGAAAAGCATGTTATTTCCATTGGAAAACATAATGTGTCAATATCACAAATAGAGCTACCAATAAAAAAAAATCGTCGCTAATATTCATTGGGAAGTCTATTTGATAACCCTCTCCCCCTCCCTCATTTCTTTTTTTCCTCCCCCGCCCCCTTTCGTAGAAAACAACACTCTTTTCCCTCTTATTTTGTCACATATCAATCTCTCATCATCATAATTATAAGATTCGCCATATCAAGTAAACAATCCTGCCTATTTTTTGTTGTAACCTATTTTTTAGCATTTTATGTAGTATATTGTTTGTGTGTTTACTTATTTAATAGCCTTTTCTTATAGAAATTTGTTGTATGAATATATTATTTGTACAAGTTAGGGTTTGTTTGAGATTTAAAAAATCATATTTGTTTGTTATTTGATGAAATTGAGTTTGATTTTGTAATTTAGATGTTTTATAATGAGATAAATAATAGGTTATTTAATGGGTACTTTTCACGTTTTGTTAATTTTATTGTTAAGTTGAAACTTTAAATAAATTTAAAGGAAGTTAAATTTTTTAGAGAAAATTAATAATGATTAAAGAGTACTATTAAAATAGATTGAATAATTTTGAATTCAACTAATGATAGCTAATTAACTATGTACCGATAATTTGTTTAGTTCATATTATTAATTAATACATATTGCTATCAATATTTTATATAATTTCACATAAGTAATTGATGATCATTTTTAGATGTATTAGTTTCACCTGAAACGTTGGATAGTGTTAATATCCCCGTATCTCAGGACCTATTGGCAACCCTCACTATTATATGTGGCCAACCTCTTCGCCTTCTTAGTTCTAGTGAAGATCCGTCTTCGTCTCCACCTCCTCTGCTAGATAAATTGTATTCGATAATATTTTTGAAATTAATAATATAAATTTGATTTTTTATTTTATTTTATTGTTTAGTTTATTTTTTAAAAAAATATTAAATACAATATTAACAAAATGACCGATGAAATTATAATCACTGATGGAATGACCGATTGACCAAGTCCCTTAGATAGTTCCAGAGAGTTGGAAAAAATAATTACAGGACTTGCCACTATTAAATGTAATTCCCTGATAATTTAATTTTGTTGATAATGTACATATGATCACCGACAAACTTACCAATGATTTATTTTGTCAATAATATACCATAATAATTGATAGATTTACCAACAAAATTAATGCCGATAATATTTTATTTGGTGTGCTATTTTTGTCTATAATATATTGGTGATTATAATATCGATGGAATGGCTAGCAGAATATGAATCATCAACGATATATTTTTTGATGATATTTGTTTATATATGATTGTTTTATTAATTTTTTTAACTGAATCAATGTTTAAACACCGATGAAATATTTTATTGGTGTTATGTACTATTCTGGTAGTGAAATTTTAGTAAAATTACGGGCAGTAGAACATGAACTCCAGGAGCTATATATTTGTAAATATTATGAGAAATATGTTTTGTTTTCTCAATTTGCGCGTCTATACACTAGAAACGTTTGTATATTTCAAAAAAAACAAAACACAAACACAATTATTCGCGCAAGGGAAAGAAAATTGTAGCAATATGTTGTTATATGCAGGAGGATGTGAAGCGAAATAATCTCGGGTTTGATCGCTTGGATTATGTGGAATCACGTTCACAGCACCAACAGGTGCCACGAAATGTTTTGCTGAATCATTGCTGCTGCCACAACCTGGATTCTCGAACTGATTAAACACTTTTGTAGCACAGCCTTGTTTTATATATCTCACCAACTGCTGTCCATGGTCTTGACTCCCATGTAAATAATACAAAGTTTTTAGTGCACAATATTCCATAATTTTATACTGTCAAATGGTTTTTTGATTTCTGCTTTCCAGCCTTCCATGCCCACACTCGTTTTTGTTTTCTAGCAAGGGAGCTCCCATGAACAAAAACCAGGAGGAGGATGTAATGTTGTTAAAAGAAAAAGGATGATTAGTGATCTTTTCCATTTTACAGCTACAATCAGTTATTTCATTTTACAGCTATAGGTAGTTATGCTCCCATTTATTGTTATAACGAAATCTGTTACCCATGCTACTGTGCGTGGGCACAAATACTTTCTGCATGGGAAAGCCTGTATATATATTCCCTCTGCTTCTTCATTATACAGTAACGAAACAATCAATATAGAAAGCTGGTACTGCAGATTAAGCAGACAAAACATTTTGTTCTTTATTTCCTTTCTTTCCTTTCTTGGTTTTCAGCCTCTGTAACCTTCAGCATTTCTTTCATGGTATCAGAGCAATCGGTTCTTTAACTAAAAATGGAAAAAGATGCTGAAAACCAACAAATACCACCATTCACTACAAAATCAACCTCACGTTTCCATAACCTCTCTGACCCAAACAACCCATATCGACTTGATCATGGAGATACGTCAGTACTTGGTTTGGTAACTGATCCCTTAACCACAGAAAACTATGTTACTTGGGCAAGAGCCATGAAGAGAGCCCTTAGAGCCAAGAACAAACTTGGTTTTGTTGATGGCAGTATCACAAAACCTTCAGACCCCAATGATCCTCTTCTAGAAGCGTGGGAAAGATGCAATGACATGATTGTTTCATGGATTCACAATTCTGTAAGTCCTTCAGTAAAGTCTTCTTTCATTCTTGTTGACAATGCCTATGAGATTTGGAATGAACTCTGTGAGAGACTTACCCAGCAAAATGGTCCACGAATATTTCAACTTAAAGGAGCTCTGGCCAACTTAAATCAGGGAAATGATTTAGTCAGTGTTTATTATGGGAAGCTTAAAACAATTTGGGATGAATTAACCTTACATTGTCCCATGCCAGAGTGTTCCTGTGGACAGATGAAAATGCTGATTGATCGATACCAACAGGATTGTGTAATCCAATTTCTCATGGGTCTAAATGATACATACTCTAATGTGAGAGATCAAATCATGTTGATGGATCCCATACCACAAGTCAGCAAAGTGTTTTCTCTTATTCAACAACAGGAGAAACAACACCAAATGTTATCTCATACGTCTGCTCCTGAGTCAATGGCTTTTCTTGCCAAAAACACCTCCACAACCTTCAGGTCATTTAACAGACCTTATTGTCCACATTGCAAGATTCAGGGACATCTCTTAGAAGACTGTTTTAAGGCAGGAAATGCTACACCGCCTACTTGCAGCCATTGTCATATGAGTGGACATCTAGCAGAAAAATGTTACAAGTTGGTAGGCTATCCTCCTGGTCATAAATTACATAACAAGGGGAGACAGCCAAACATGTATACTAGACAATCCAACGTCACTATAGCTGAAGATCTACCTCAGACTCAAGTTGACAAGATGAATTTGATCTCAAATCAGTATCAAAAAATATTGCAGTTGCTTCATGAAAAACAAAGTCCAGCTGCCACACCTTCTCCAATGGCCAACTTTACGAGTCTACCATCAATGTCTGGTATCACAACTTGCTTCTCTGCTTACTCTCATAAATCTTTTGATATCAACAATGTTCCTTGGATCATAGACACAGGAGCTACAGATCATATGATCTGCAGCACCATATTTTTTACAGCAATAACAACTACTGTGTCTTATAATGTTAAACTTCCAAATGGTCAAGAAGTTCCAGTCACACACATAGGAACAGTCAAACTCTCCACATTGATCACTCTTGAGAATGTTTTGTGTGTTCCTTCTTTTACTTTCAACCTTCTTTCGGCTCCAACATTAACCAGAAATGTTTCTTGTTGTTTTGTCTTCCTTTCCACTGCTTGTTTTCTGCAGGACCTCATGTCATGGACAACGATTGGATTGGGTGAAATGAAGCATGGTCTCTACCATCTTAAGCATGTTGAAGTATCTCCAGATGCCTTGATGTGCAAACTATCCAAGTATTTTGACAATCACCATTTGCATTCTGTTTGTACCACATTAAGCACTCATCCTTTTGATCTATGGCATTATCGCCTTGGCCATATCTCCAATTCCAGATTACAGTTAATTAGAGATCCTGCTGTAATCAAAACTCCACGTTCTACTATTAATACAGCTCCTTGTTCAATTTGTCCATTGGCAAAACAGCATAGACTCCCTTTTAATCACAGCCAGCATCAATCTTCTTCCAATTTTGAACTTATACATTGTGATCTATGGGGACCATGTTCTGTTGCAGCTTATGACGGGAGTAAATACTTTTTAACAATTGTTGATGACTTGTCTCGTAGTACCTGGGTCTATTTGCTCAGCCATAAGTCAGACACACGTAAATTTATAGAATCCTTTTGCAATCTTATTCACAACCAATTTGGAGCTAAAGTTAAGTATCTAAGAAGTGACAATGGGGCGGAATTTCACATGCAAGATTTTTATCATACAAATGGCATCATTCACCAAAGAACCTGTGTAGAAACTCCCCAGCAGAATGGCATAGTTGAAAGAAAACATCAACATATCCTAAATGTCGCTAGGGCTCTTAGATTCCAAGCTGGTTTACCTCTTGAGTTCTGGAATGATTGTGTCCTCACTGCCACATACATTATCAACCGTATTCCTACTCCTCTAATACACAATCAGACACCTTATGAGGCAGTTTTTCACTCTAGTCCCACATATCACCACCTACGGGTCTTTGGCTGCCTTTGTTTTGCAACTACTATAGGTCAGGGCAGAAAGAAATTTGATTCTCGGGCTAGAAAGTGTGCTTTTCTTGGTTATCCTTTTGGGGTCAAAGGCTATAAATTGATAGATTTGGAAACACATGACATTCTTTTCTCTAGAGATGTGGTATTTCACGAACAAATTTTTCCTTTCAACCTACCTATTCCCAACTCTCTCCATTCTGATACTCTGCCTCCTCTTACTTCACCTCAGTTTTCTGATCCTAGTTCTTTTTCCATTTTTGAACCTTTGCCAAATCCTATTCCTGACACTCCTACTTCACCTTCCACTTCCACAAATTTATCTTCAACCCCAACTATCTCACCTGACTCACAATCCTTAGATATTGATTCCTCTTCACCTCCCATTTCACACACTTCTCCACCTCAGCTTCCTGTTCGCAAATCTGATAGACCGAAACAGGCTCCCAAATACTTGCAGGATTTTCATTGTCAACTGGCTTCCTTCAATTCATCCAATCCAATCCGAGACTCCACAACTGAGGCTTCTTCAGGTAATGCAGTTCCTTTAAGTAAATATCTTACATACAGTAAATTCTCCTTACCTTTTCAAGCATTCTCTGCTTCAATTTCTTCTCACACCGAGCCATAAACCTATGCTCAAGCTGTTACTGATCCTCATTGGTGCATGGCCATGAAAGATGAATTGAAAGCTCTGGAGGATAACCAAACATGGATCATGACTGATCTGCCTATTGGCAAGAGACCTATTGCCTGCAAATATGTCTATAAAATCAAATACAATTCTGATGGCAGCATTGACAGGTATAAGGCAAGGTTAGTGGCCAAGGGTTACACTCAAGAAGAAGGTATTGACTATCACGAAACCTTTTCTCCTGTTGCTAAACTTGTTACAGTACGTTGCCTCCTAGCCATAGCAGCTGTGAAAGGTTGGGGCTTGTATCAGTTTGATGTCAACAACGCCTTCCTTCATGGCGATTTACAGGAAGAAATCTACATGAAACGTCCTCCTGGATACACTCATGGTCATCCTCATCAAGTTTGTAGATTGCTTAAGAGTCTTTACGGGTTAAAGCAGGCCTCACGCCAATGGTACTCAAAATTTTCTACCTCTCTACTTCAGTTCGGTTTTTATCAGTCCAAGGCAGATTATAGTTTGTTCATCAAGCAAGACAGTCGATCATTTACAGTCTTACTCGTATATGTCGATGATATTATTGTTGCCAGTAACTCTCCTACTGTTGTTAAGGATCTTAAAGTCTTTCTCAACAAGCAATTCAAAATCAAAGACTTGGGCCAGTTGCGGTATTTTCTAGGACTTGAAACTGCCCGAAATTCACAAGGCATACAGATTTGTCAAAGAAAATATGCTTTAGATATTCTAGCTGACTTTGGCACTCTCGGGTCTCGACCTTCTAAGCTTCCTATGGATCAAAACTTGAAGCTCAGTAAAGAGGAGGGCACTCATATATCTAATGCTACATATTACAGGCAGCTGGTTGGAAAACTTCTATACTTAACCATCACGAGGCCAGACATTTCTTATAGTGTCCAAGTTCTCAGCCAATTCATGGATCATCCTACTGATTTTCACTTAGCTGCAGCTTTCAAAATACTGAAATACATCAAAGGGGCTCCAGGCCAGGGTCTTTTCTTTTCTTCAGCAACTAATCTGGATATCACAGCATATTGTGATTCCGATTGGGCATCTTGTCCTGATACTAGACGTTCTGTCTCTGGTTTCTGCATCTTCCTTGGTTCATCCTTAATCTCTTGGAAATCTAAGAAGCAATCCGTGGTCTCTCGCTCGTCAGCAGAAGCTGAGTATCGTGCCATGGCCATCACTAGCTCTGAAATTACTTGGCTGCGTTTCCTTCTGACAGATCTTCATATTTCTCATCCTCACCCCGCTGTGCTGCATTGTGACAACCAAGCTGCATTACACATTGCTTCGAATCCTGTTTTTCACGAACGCACGAAGCATATTGAGTTAGATTGTCACCTTATTCGTGACCACATCCAAGCCGGTGTCCTCCAAACTGCCTATGTGTCTACAAAATGTCAACTGGCAGATGTGTTTACAAAAGCCTTGCCTGCATATCTATTATCTTCTCATATGTCCAAGATGGGCATTGTCAACTACTATGCTCCATCTTGCGGGGGGCTGTTAAAGAACGAGGAGGAGGATGTAATGTTGTTAAAAGAAAAAGGATGATTAGTGATCTTTTCCATTTTACAGCTACAATCAATTATTTCATTTTACAGCTATAGGTAGTTATGCTCCCATTTATTGTTATAACGAAATCTGTTACCCATGCTACTGTGCGTGGGCACAAATACTTTCTGCATGGGAAAGCCTGTATATATATTCCCTCTGCTTCTTCATTATACAGTAACGAAACAATCAATATAGAAAGCTGGTACTGCAGATTAAGCAGACAAAACGTTTTGTTCTTTATTTCCTTTCTTTCCTTTCTTGGTTTTCAGCCTCTGTAACCTTCAGCATTTCTTTCACTCCCATGAACAAAAACCAAAGAACAACTCTTCATTCATGGATTCCAAGTGTACCAACCTTGTAATATAACTTAAATTGTACCTCCCTTGCACATGCACCAAGAGTTTTAGCTGTTTAACGAATTAAATACACGTGCGAAGGTTGCCGTGGAGCCAAGTATCGGTCTTTTTTTTAATTTAAATTATTCCCACAAGGCAAGCTTGGGGTTTTGGAACACGGGTTAATTAAGCAACCAGTGGATTTAACAAAAAAAAAACAATTAACGATATAATTTATACATAGAAATATGTGAGATCATGCTCGTGAACAAGTACCCGTGATGTTAAGCAAATTGGCCCGCAAATTCTTCCGCTTAAAGAAGTGGAAAGCTTTCCTTTTGTTATATACATGTATATCCATCCACCATCTCATCTCAATATGATGTTTTTTTTTTTAATGTTAAAAACTATGTTTTTGAATAATTTTGATAAATTCATATTAAAAATAAATTTTAAAAAATAAAAAAAATATTTTAATATATTTTTACATGAAAAATATTTGCAAAACAGTTACTGTGGCAATATCAAATACCACTGAATAATAATTTTTCTCTCTCACACATATTTTTATACTTGAACATGATTCATGCGCACGAATCCAAATCAAGACTAGATGAATAATAATAATAAAAAAATATTAAAAATAAATTTAAAAAATTTATTTTAATATATATTTACAAGTAAAACACTTTATAAATAGTCATTATTGCAATATCAATCACCACCGCACCGAATAATAGTTTCTCTCTCTCTCTCTCTCTCTCATTTTTATACCTAAACATGATCCATGCACGTGAATCCAAATCCAGACCAGATGAAAAATGGAGAAAAAAAGGGAGGCATACTCATGAACTCACCACATGCGGAGGGAGATAAGCAGTGTAGATCAATGAAAGCATCATTCAAGCTAATTCCATGCGAACCATGTAATTTGTATCCTAAGAAATCATTTAGGCGAGGTCATCGCAGGGCTGCTTTTCCTGGCGGGGGCCAGTTGAATACAGGAGAAAACATAATAATTGTTACCCACGTGTGAAAAAGTCACTGTAAGAGGATTATTGTACAAATTCCTGTAAAATAAATTAACCACCCACCCATCGCTTAAATTGATTGATGTGCTATCTTACTGTTTATGCCATCCCCGCTTTTACGCCACTGATCGTTCTCACCTAACTGAACCTTTTTGTATTTTTACTGTATTGGAATTGAAAAGGTAAAAACAGCGGGGATAAAAGACATGAAGACACAATTATATTTGTCGGTAATGTAAAGGATGAAATGATTGTTTTTATATTTTATTTGATTGTAGTGGGTAAAATAGAATGAAATATTAAAAAATATATGTTTTATTATTTATTTGTATTGTTATTAAATTTATGTATTTAAAAAATAATTAGATTTTATTATTTTTTACTTTAATTTATATTAATTGTTGAAATTAATGATATCATAACAATTTTATTTATAAAATTATGACTAATTTAACAGGTTGACTTGGGGTCTTAACTGGTTTGGGTTTAAAAAAAATAAAAAAATAATTGATTTGACCTAATTAGGTTAAAAACCCAAATCAACCGCTAAATTTGAGTTTTAAAATTATGTTAATAATCATATTTATCATTACATTAACTTGAATCAACAGTTAACTCTACTTACAATCCAAGTTTTGTCCTGATTCAATTTTTAAATTGGATTTGAAAACTATAATAATAACCATTTTTATTTGTATGCTGACCCAGATCGGTTCAGGTCATCCTGCCCCATGACTTCAACCTTGACTAGTGACCCGGGTTTTATCCTATATTAACTCTTAAGTTGGATTTTAAAATTATGATAATAATTATTTTTACCCTTACATGTCTTAGTTGAACAATTTTAGAATTAATAGATTTTTAAAATGAAATTTTAAAAGTAAAAAATAATAAATATTGTTCCTAGATATATATCCTCTCCATACCTTTTCTTTGAAAAAACAAGAATTCACCACAAAATTATCTAAAATTTTTTTTATATATCTTTATCTATATCTCTTTAACTAAATATATTTTTATTTTTATTAATTTCATCTCTTATGTACAATATTAAACAAACATGTTTCTGTTTGTGTAACATTTCCACCTGTCCGAACTAATAACGGTGATGATGGTACAATCAACAAACAACAGTGATGATAGTGATAACATAGCAACATACAACTATTTCATAGCATAAAATGGCGGAATGGATATTTCCAAAGCATATAGTTCTTTCCTTTTCTTTTTTTTTTGTTTTGATAATGGATAGTAATTCTTATTGATATGATGTTAGTAGATCCTCTTTTTTTGTTTGACATAATAATTTAACTATTTTTTTTATAATAAACTATAAAGATTAAATTAGAACTCATTAATTTCTTTGATAAAAAAATGATATCTTTAGCACGTGGGAGTATCAAGTGGGGTTTGGATATAATTGGGATAGACAAATATATTAATATTAATAAATATTGTCAAACTTCTTAACTACTAGAAGAAATTACGTTCGAGAGTTAGTAATCTCAAGGAACATCAAAGCACGCTCTAGAACGAGGCCGTTTAACCTCGAAAGGCATTATGCCATGTTACCAACCTACCCACCACTTTCTGTTTTTTTACCCATCGGGACAGCGGGAGTCACGCATGGGTTTTTCTTGCCTAGTTGTGTTCTGCACTTCTGCTAGGTTTCTGTTTCTTTCTTTTTTGCCCCTGACTTTTAGGTAGATGATGAGCCCTTGACATCTGGCTGTCTGGTTTGGGTCACTTTTCAACTCTGCCACAGTGCCACCCCTTGAAAGGGAGTGGACCCGCTCAAGTCCATCCACCTGCTAGACAACAATGAGTGCTCGCAGTTGCACCCACCTTAATTAAAAATTTTTTTTAAAAAAAAAACAAAGTGCTCGCAATTGCACCCAGATTAGTATTCGTGTTTTTTAATTACATATTTTTATTCACTTTTTAAAACTATAAAAGAGTATAGCACCAGCACGCTAAATGCCAGTTGCTATGTGCATCGATGTACGGACACCATCACTTTAGATTTATGAGTTCAACTCACAGCAATGAAGATTTTTTCATGGTGCTACAAGCCAGATTATCTCATAGCATGACGGTAGACGTGGACCCGCGTAGTCATTTGGGGCCAGATTTTTTTTTTTTTAAATGATGTTAACTTTTTTTATATATATAAAATAACCCTATAAGAATGATTAAGTTAATTTGAATTAATTTATTAAATTCGTAATATAAGTTATGAAATTATAATAACCCGATAAAAAAAATAAAAAAATCATTTAAAAAACAATATCAAATTATAAAATAAAAAACATAAGTAAAAAATAACGTCAACTAGTGTTACCTTTTCAAACCCGTTACCTTGATTATTAGACTATAACCAACCTATATAGAAAAATCACAAAGTCTAATTCCTTACAAATTGAATGTTGAATGATGAAATTAAAAATAAGAATTTAATTACATTAAAGGATAAAAAAAACAATTAAATGATGAGGATCAAAATTGAATAAAAAATAAATTAGAGGACAATTACAAATTTTTTATTAAATGGTGAAATTAAAAAAAAAACAATTTAACAAAAGAGCAAATAAATAAAACAATCAAAAGAATGATGATCAAATTGAAAAAAACAATAACATGTATAAATTGGAATTGAATTGTGAAATTAAAAACAAATTCAAATTTTATAAAAAATACTGAGAACAAAAAATAAAAATCAAATGAATAAGGATCAAAATTGAAATCTTAATAAATAAGAAGACAAGTCTTAATTTTTACATGATAATGCAATTTTTTGAAGGAGGTTAGAGAAGTGAGAGAAGAAGAAAAGGACCATTAGCATCGCACTGCCACCCCAGCACTGTCATGTATTGCTTTACTAGGAAGATATTGGAGGGTGCTCCCAGCAATATGATGAAAAGGGAATTTTGGATGCTGGGAGGGACCGCGTGTATTATCTGAAGCGTGCGGGCACCTTCCACATATTGATGCATGCTTTGCACACAGACACACTCAAATACTTAATTATCCATTACTTAACTTGACCATAAAAAAACTATTATAAAAATATGAAAAAGCCCTTGGACATAAGTTTTAATTTTTTTTTCTTTCAATGGTATTTTAGTCCTTTTATCGTGCTTCTAAAATATGAAGAAAAAAAAATCTCTTATCAATTTGATAATGACTAATAAACCAGTGGACAAATCAAATGTTGAATGTTTTAGATATTACAAGTATAGACATAACAAATCTGAATGTCAAACTAATTTAAATAGCAATGGTAATAGAAAATTTAATTTTGTAGAGAGGAAGGATGAAACTTTTTTATTAGTGGCTTGTCATATGAATGAGAAAAATCATCAAGTTTTATGGTATTTAGACACTAGGTGTAATAATCACATGAGTAGAGATAAACTAGTTTTTTTTTTTATTTAAATGAGTCTTATCAAGATTTTATGAAGTTTGGTGATGAGTCTAAAGTTTCTGTTATAGAAAAAGTAATGGTAGCAATCCAAACTAAGAAGATTATTGTTCATATTATCTCTGATATTTTATTTGTTCTATAATAAAAAATAATTTTTTTAACATTGGTTTGCTTCAAGAAATAGAGGTATGAAATTTATATAAAAAACAAAGTATGTAGAATTGAATATGATAAATTAAGCTTAATTGATAAAGTTAACATGATAGAGAATCGATTGTTTCCTGTATATTTTTAAAATATTATCCGTTCATACTTTTTGACGAGATTAAAAGAGAAAGCATGGTTATGAGATTTTCACTATGAATATCTTAATTTTGGCTGATTGAAAAATCTACATCAAGAAAATATAGTGATGGGTTCTCCTAAAATTCGTACTCCTTAAATTTATGAAGAATGTGTTGTTAGCAAACAATATTAAAATCAATTTCCACGAGAAAAGTCATGAAGAGAAATGAAGCCATTAAAGCCTGTTTATTCCAATATTTATGGACCAATAACTTCATGTTCTAATGGAATATAATCACCTCTTTTTATGGTTATAATTGGAAAAGAAATCTGAATCTTTTGAAGCCTTTAAGAGGTGTGAAACACTTTTTGAGAGTGAAGTTAACCAACCAATAAATTCTTCGAACGAATCATGGTAGAGAGTACAAATCACATAAATTTGTAAATTTTTATGAGAGTTATGAAATTAAAAGGCAACTTACCGCAGCTTGTGTGCCTCTTCAAAATTGATTTTATGAAAAGAAAAATGAGTGATCTACCACATAACTTTTGGCATGCATAACTTGCATAAAAGTCTCACACTTGTCGTTCAAGATAAGACATCGAAAGAAGTTTGGAGCAGACAAAGATCAACCATTGATCTTCTCGGAATATATGAATGCATTATCTTCGCTCATATTTCAGATGTTTTTCTACATTCGAACTCATGTCATCATGCTTGATTTTGTTTGAAAACACGCATTAAAAAAAGGGCGGTATTTAAAACTTATAAGCCATCAAAGCCTCTTACTCTTAATTGATATGAGATATTAATATCATTATAATCCTTTAAATTGGAAGGATTGGGAGTCGAGAGCACATAGCTCGTGCTTTTATTTATGATGTCAATAATAATGTTAACTCAAATCCACTACATGATTGGGCTATCAAGATGTATTGTCAAAATAAATGGTACATAAAACTTATAAACTGTAAATCCCCCGGCTCTTGTAACTTATATGAGATATTAATACCATTATAATTGTCTTTTAGTAAGGAGGGGGGTTTAGGAGTCGAGAAGAAGTAGCTTGTGTTTTTAATAACAACTTCAATAATGATATTTATCCAAATCCATTACATGATTGACTTCAAAAAGATATTGTCTCATGTTTAATTTTATGGTCATGTAATGATTTTTGTCTTTAAAATATAATTTTTGAGAACAAATACTATACTTGATGTTTATAGATTGAAAAATCCATAACTTCTAATCAATACTTGATATTGATATTATCAAGTTCTATCACTTTATTGGCTTATAATTTTATTGTCGTCTACTATTTTGTTTTATTTATGAAAATATTATTATTAGTTGTAAATTGTATCAAAACTAACAATTAACATTATCCTAATAAATAAATAAAAAAACAGAAAGAATTAGCCGCGAGACCGTCCATGTCAATCATGCGTGTGGGATACTTTTATATACTTAAAACATGTTTCCGTATATGTTATGCATGGCGATTGAAATTAAATAATCTCGTTTTCAAAGAAAATTGAAACGGAATATATTTTACGCACTAACCAGCACAAATGGCCAATAAATTGATTCTGAACCCACCCCGCATATCTGTATAAAATCCACTAACATCCCAACTCAGTACTAATAAATAGACATCCAAAAGACAAACAATTATTCATTGATAATGAAATTTGATTTTTATTATATGGTCGCGAATGAAAATGGAGACGAGTGGAAAAAAACATGGGGGACACGTGTGATGGATGGCATGTGCACTCTATCATCCTCTTTTACCATAATGGGTCCACATGGGAGTTGCCAGAGAATGGATGTTGAAACTGAAAGCTGCTTTTTTTTTTTGCTGCTCCTATGTTTCTTGTTGGTTACTGTTTTGACGCTGATACCCCCTTTTTTCCTAACTCTGTTAGTTCCTGCAGCTAATAAATTGTTTCTTAAGAGTTTTTTAATTTTTATTTTTTTAGTGTTTTTTTATTTGGTGTTAAAAATAAATTTAAAAAATTAACAAATATATTATTTTAATATATTTCTAAACAAAAAATATTTTAAATAATATAATATGATAATATTGAAAATCACAATATAACAGATTTGATATTATATACTTACTTTTTTTAACTATGATTTTATTTAATTATTTTAATATTCAAGAAAAACTTTTTATATGTTGGATTAAATTCTTTTTTAATTCAAATTAAATATGATAGCTTTGAAAAGTAATTCACCCATCACCCACCCATGACAACTTCAAAGTGAATGTGAGATAATAATATGTTATTTTTAAATTGATAAAATATTCCGTTACTACTGTAGTTTAATAATGTTTTTGAAAAATTTTGAAGTATTTTTTATTTTGTTTAGCTTTATTTTTTTAATTTTTTTTGAATTGTTTTGATATATTGATGTTGAAAATAATTTTTTTTAAAAAAATTAAAATTTTAATATGTTTTAAAATAAAAAATATTTTAAATTTGTGTGTAAATATTATCTTCAAACCAATTCTGCTTTAGTTATCAATAATATGCATTTTCTCAACAGGAAGATATTTTAAATTTTGATTGCGAGAAATTGCCACGGCATTGGTTTAAATGCATGATGAAAGATAATTTAGTGTAAAATGCCGTGTTTTTTAAAAAATTAAATTTGTTTTATTAAAAATTAAATTTTAAATATTTTTTGAATTGTTTTAATATACTAATTTTTAAAATTAAAAAAATATTATTTTAATATAAATAATATTTTAAAAAATAACTTGTTTAGAGTGTTGAACATATCTATGAATCTACTACTTGAAAAAGACGAAGAAGAAGAAGAGGAGGACAGTAGGACACCCTCCATTACAAAGACAACTGCCAGCTGGAGCTCGTTAAATCTCAACAGTCCACAGCCCTGTTCCATTTCCGAAAATAAAAGTGAAATTGCTATTCCCTTCGCCCTCCGTCGTCTCAAGAAAGGAAGTGTCCTTTCTAGTAATATAAAATTCTCAACGAGGGCATTTCTGTACTTCAAAAACTCCACTACCCAAGCCAACTCCTTTCGTACTAGTTAGCTAGCCTGGCGTGCTTGTGTGGTTTGTCTGCGTGCACTCAATACTCACAACCTCACAAGACAAACAACACCGTTACTGTGAGCGATTGAAACATTGGCACACACATAAAATCTCTTCTTTCTCAGAAGAGTCCAAAAACTCATTCACAGGAAGAAGAAAGAAGCTCCTCTTTCTTCTCTTTTTCCGCAAAGCAATGCCTGTGATCCCCAGAATTCAATGCTTTCTTTCTTCCTCTCACTGATTTTCACATTTCACGAAAAGAACTAGCATTTGCATGGAGAGGAAGGTGAGTTTTTCCACTAGCATTTTTTATATAGTTTTTTTTTATGAAAGTGTTTCTTCAAAGGCAAGAATACAGTTTTTTGCAATGCGATTTTGAAGCCTTTTGTTTTCTCTTGCAGGCTTCGAATTCCCGGTGAAGTTTTTCTTTTTATTTGCGAAAAATTAGAAGAAGAAAAGAGATAGTTCGAAAAAAGGTGGGTCAATGGAGATTTGAACATTCTTTTTTGTTTTGAAAAAGAAGAAGAAATTGATGTGTTATTGTATTTTGCTTTATTTATTTCAGCTTTTATTTCTTTTTTACTTCCTTTGAAAAGTCACTCGAGAAGCTTAATGTATAATAATGCTCTTTTCTCTCTCTCTGCTTTATCTTTATTTATTTATGTATTTATCTTTGCTGTTTTTGCTTAATTTTGTGGCGGTTGAAACGGCCAGTTACACCGTTACTCTCAGCTTTTAAAGATCTTGAACGGTCATGCTGTTTGTTTCTAAAATTGAAGATCTAGTAAACAAGTCTGGTATTTGATCTTGATCTGGCTCGAAACCAGAAACTCTCTGCATAATAATTCTTTGAAGTTGAAGTAAGCGTTATATTAAGCGATGCAAATGAAAAAAATTACTGCAATATTGAAGAAGTTGGTTTACAAAAGGTGAAATGAATTGATAATTCTTTTAGTTTCTCGACATTGACTGCATTTTTCTAAGAAATTTTTTATTTGAAAGCTCATCTATTGTTGCTTTGGTTTTGTAATTTTGACATGTTAGTCAAGCAGCTTCAATTTGGTATAAAACTTGAGATTGTAAAAAACGAAAAAGAAGGTGACTAATGTGACTCTTTGTGCGAGCACGATTAGATTTGGGGTGGTTGAGTGGTGAAAATGAATTTGTTGACCCATTTCGAGGAGATTGATTTCATTTTCTCATTAGCATTTTCATGTAAAGTTTGGTTTTTTTCTTAAGAAGAAAAATTTAAATTTGAAGAAAAATGGGGTTGAAAGAAAAAACTTTGGTATCTTAAATTTGGTAATACTGGCGTTGAGAAAATGCAGTCAAGTAATTTCAGTTTGGTAACAGTTTTGAGTAATGTAGCTTAAGATTGAAAGAAATATATTTGGAGTGGTGATAGTGAATTTTTCTACAGGTAAGGTAGGATTTAGGTTACCTGAGTGGTGAAAATGGCAACGTGGGAGCATCTTGGGGAGGTGGCAAATGTGGTCCAGCTGACGGGCTTTGATGCAGTGCGGTTAATAGCCATGATAGGTAAAGCTGCAACTACAGCACGGATGCACAAGAAGAATTGCCGGCAGTTTGCACAGCATTTGAAGTTGATTGGGAACTTGTTGGAGCAGTTGAAAATCTCGGAGCTTAAGAAGTATCCAGAAACGCGGGAGCCGTTGGAGCAGCTTGAAGATGCTTTGAGAAGAAGTTATCTTTTGGTCAATAGTTGTCAGGATAGGAGCTATCTTTACTTGCTTGCAATGGGGTGGAACATTGTGTATCAATTTAGAAAGGCACAGAATGAGATTGATCGGTACTTGCGGCTTGTTCCTCTCATTACTCTTGTGGATAATTCTCGAGTCCGGGTATCATTTATTCTTATTCTTTTTTTTGGCTGCCGTGTTCCTTATTGCTGTGATATCTGTAATTGTCTCCATCTTTTGTTGCTTTGATTATATATGTCAGGCTTGCCTACTCCTTATTCTTCAAACTCCATGGTTATTTATTGACATCTAGCCTCAAATGATGGGAGACTGAATTCATGAAACTTGCTTATTCCTTTTATACCATGCTTGCTTGTGAGCACTAGCTTTACAGCTCTGTTAATCAATGGACCTATTTATCTGTCTTCTTCCCAGTGCATGTATTTTTGGTTCACTGTACACTGTATCGCTAAAACACAAGTCATGAACTTGTTACAAGTGGTGGGAATTTTGGATTATTGAAATGGCTTCAAAATTTGGAAAATCTGTTTTATAGAGATGGAAATCTGAAATTAAATTCACAGTATGTGCTAGTGTTTTCTGGTAAGCTAACCTGCAGTTTGTATTTTATGCATTTTCTGTGGGTATCCATGTTTCTGTTTGGGAATGATTGAGAGAATGAGGAATGGATTTCGATAAAATGGTTCCTCTTGTAGGGCGAGGGAGTCTTTGAGTTGAAAATGCAAGACCTTCCTTGTTGAAACTTAGTTGGCATGTAGTTTTCCTGTCTGGCTCTATTTTGACTGGTCCAAACAACACCTTCCCCTGCACCCAATCACATGCACACTGAACAAAAACTCTCCCTGTCTCCCTCACAAACACCAAAAAAAAAAAAAGAGCAACTGCATTTATTCTTGCTTCTCCTAGAATTTATGATAATCCACTCTCCGTCTCATATCCATAAAGGAAGGGGTTAATATTTTCATTTGCAAAATGTTTCATGTTCCTTTATAAAACATGTTACAACCACAAAAGCTCTACCAAGCGGATTTTTTTTCCCCACTTATATGCAGGAGAGACTGGAAGATATTGAAAGGGATCAACGTGAGTACACATTGGATGAAGAGGACAGAAAGGTGCAAGATGTTATCCTGAAACCAGATTGCTCAGGAGAACACACCACGATGTTGAAAAAGACTCTGTCTTGTTCCTATCCAAACATGTGTTTTAATGAAGCACTAAGAAAGGAAAATGAGAAGCTTCAGCTTGAACTACAAAGATCACAAGCACATTTGGATGTGAACCAATGTGAAGTAATTCAGCATTTGATTGAGGTCACAGAAGTTGCTGCTGCAAGTTCTCATCCGGAGAAGAGTTTGTCAACAAAAAGTTCTAAGAAACTGGAGCCTACATATTCAGATGCCAGTGAGAACAAACATCCATTTGATGACAGCTATAGTACAAAATGTGATTCTCACAAAACTTCAAGGTTAGATTTCTTTAAAATTTATGTTTGTGGAGTTTGGGTGAAATTGTTGTTTGTAGACAGTCATGCATTAATGTGTGGCCCCAACCTCTATTCATAAACCAAAAACATTATCTAAGCACATGGAGTTGGTTTTTGTTTGGATTTTTCATTTGCAAAAGGCTGATTTGGTTTGAATTGATATTTAAGATAGTTCCATTGCAACAAAGCTTTGCATGTTTTTGGTAAAGAGCTTTGCTTATGTTGGTTTAATAGAAAGGATTCAATTTGATTGCAACATTATAAATTGATACCATAAATATGTAATCTCTAAATATGCTGAAATTTATACCATTTTTCAAAACTGTTGCCAGGTGTGGTTTTTCCAAGAAAAATGAATTCTCTAAATTCTATAAAATCCTGAAAGTTTGACACTAATAAGTTGGAAATGCTAGAAAGGAATATGGTTTCAGTTTTTCTTTTCCTTTTTTTTTTATACATCTCCCCTTGTGCCATGGTATTTCCATGGTCATTGTTTGAGTGCTATATGAAATATATATAACCTTCACACTTTCTGTAAACCAAGGGTAGTTCAGAGAGTATGATGGCAACGACATACTTTTTTATGCAGAAACACTTCCTCAGTTTCATCAAGAGATGATCTGCTGTCAAGTAGAGGTTCACATCAGCATGAAGAATGGCATGCAGATTTACTCGGTTGCTGTTCAGAGCCGTATCTGTGTAAGTCTTATTAGGCATTTTGTTTTCTTTTGTTCTCTGCTAGTGAGTTTTATGCAGTAGTGAATCAATGATATATTACCTTTTTTTTCCTATCCAGTTTTGATGTACTATTTTCCTCATGCTATCTATCCCTCTCTTACTTTTCATATTCATAACAATGCAGACCAACAATTCTGTGCTAGAAAAACCAATCTCTTTATTATGTTTTTACTTTCCTTCTGCATGACTAGATAAATTGCAACTAACTTCCTGTTTATTTAATTTTCATTCCTGTTTGCTGCAATTTCGCATTAAAATCTCTTCCTTTCCTACACGAGTGATCACCAAAAATGAAGAAAATAAATGAAGATTTAAATCCTGATTGTTGTTGATGGAAAAAACTGGTTTTGGTTTCACAAACTGTTAACTATTCAAGACATGTAATAAATGTTCAAGTGTCATTCATGTTTTGGGACACCTTACCCCAGGTGTCTAGGTTGCATCTCAAATCTTTCAATTTTACTTATTCAATTCTTCTGGACTTCGTGTTCTCTTGTACTTTTGCTGAAGTCGTCTCAAGGAAATAATTGTCAAAAATGACTGAGCTTGATAACAACCAAAAGACCTAGCAAATCTTTTACTTACAAGAATTCTTTTCAATTTCAGGTATAAAGACTTTATTCTATCCTTGTGGTACATTTGCAAAGATTGCTACCGTGGCAAAGAACAGGCATATATGTAAGTAGCTTTAATTTTGTAGTCAGGATCCTGTTACATTTGCCAAGTTGTATTAGTCACGACCATAGGTTTACTAAGCTATTTTTGCAATGGTTTGGGGAAACACAAAAGATGGCCAATCAAGGGATTTGAGGAGAGTTGGTTTTCCCTTCTCTCTTCTAATGCTGGAGGGTTCTGCATAACTTCCGCATGTTAATTTACTCTATAGAGTTGTTGTGAACAAAAATCCCAAGTATTTTCAGAACTTTTGCTTCCAACTCAACTGTAGGGGGAGTTTACGAAGACCATATATGAGAGCTAATGCTCTTGATGTTGATTTTGTTGCCCATATACTTGATGTGACAATTGGTTTTAAGGGAAAAAATATTGTCCAATATTACAAAGTAGCTTGTGGACTTGCCGACATGAAGGTATATTACAATATTACAAAGTAGCTCATATGTAATAGATTTAAATAGCTTGATGAAATATAGGCCTTGAATGTCAGATTTGAAATGTTTTGCTTGTCTTCTATCAACTTCGATTGCAAAAACTACAGGAAACTTGAAATTCTAATTCATTCTTTTGGAAGTGTTTTGAAGCTTCTCTGGTAATTTTATTTTCATGATCATCAGCCTCAGCGGAAGCTTGTAATGAATTGATGGCATATTCAATGATGTTGTCGTGTTGTTGCTATACTTGCTGCATTAGAAGGGAGCTTCGCAAAACATTGAATATCACGGTAATTCCTACCTTCCTGCTGCATGGTTATGATATTTTTTCTTTGGGTATCCCATAGTTTACAGAAACATGCACATTGGATGATGAACATCTCTAGTGTTTGTGTGTATATCATGTAATAATAGAGTGAAATACAAATACCTTTTGTTCAAAATTCTAAATGCAGTTCCTGGCACTGAGCATATTTGTAAGGTGATGCTGACATTAAATGGTTCTAAACTGTCCAATAGAGAGTTTAACCCTGAAATCATCTGCATAAAAATAAAAGTAACACGCTAATACCAGATCCATTGACAACCAATGTTTTATGCTATATTTTTCTATTTGTGAGTATCTCCTGTTGTTCCTGCTTCCTAGCGAGTCTTCATCTTGAAAATATAGATCTGTTTTCCTCAAGAGTTGCCCCTCACTCCTACCAACATCTTTGGCAGGGAGGGTTTGTTGACGATTTCCTCTCCCATTTGATGTGTTGTTGCTGTGCCCTTGTGCAAGAATGGCGAGAAGTGGAGATTCGTGGGGTTTATGGCATGTATTCTTGGAA
Organism: Populus tomentosa; assembly: GCA_018804465.1. Classification (NCBI taxonomy): domain Eukaryota; kingdom Viridiplantae; phylum Streptophyta; class Magnoliopsida; order Malpighiales; family Salicaceae; genus Populus; species Populus tomentosa. Next base: position 7,739,062 of record CM031977.1, on the reverse strand, counting down.
TCTCTCTTGTTAAACCTCAATTAATTAAGATTTGGACTGGGCCTGTGCAATTGTGCTCATGTGATGTTTGTCATAAAATCTACTTTTGCAGGTCCCGAGAAGACAAGAACAAGCCCGCCTCCGTCTCAGTTCATGGAATCTTAAGAGATAAGCCTATGGTTGGGGTATTATATAGGCAATGGCCCATTGCCGCTGCTATTTGGAACTTGTATGGGATAGCGTTGTGCCATGAGTGTTATCCAATATGCTGAGTCACCTATATGTGTAAAGTAGCTTTCATTGCTTCAATATCCACTCGTGATGTGCCATGAGCTATATATTTTAATTGATATATAGTTTTATTTCTGCTAATTAGTTGGCTCAGTCAGTCTTATTTCAGTAACACGATTTAATGTATATTTTTCTCGTATTATTTTTAGTAGGGTGTGAACTCAAAAGGACGTGTTTTTGGACCAATTAAATGCCTATTTAGAAGTTTTGTTGCGTTAGAGTTGTGTTTGAAAATGTTTTTTTCAGAAATATATTAAAATAATAATATTTTTAATTTCTTGAAAATATTTTAAAATAATATTTTTTAAAAAATATTTTTAATATTTTTATGTTTAAATTAAATAATCCAAATACATTAAAATAATTATTTTTTAATAAAAATAAATTAAATTTTATTAAAACATGATATTTTTTTTTATAAAGAATAATAATTTAGATTTTATTAAAACAAAATAATTTGCTAGTATAACATCCCTTTTTAATAAAAATAAAAAACAATCACCAAAAACATAAAAAATTTCCTAGACACTTTAAAGTAAGGATAAAAAGGTATTTGTCTAATTATATTTTTATTAAATTAAATTTTATGAGAGTTGAGCTTATATGATTTAATTGATTTGACAAGTTTAGTTATGATCCAGTTAAAATTAGATTTGTTTAACAAATTACAAGTTATCATTTTAATTTTTTTTATTAATATTAACACAACAATATTATTTTAAATAGACCCGGACTTTTAGCTGTGATCCAACTAACTTAGTAGATTAAGCTCTAACATAATTTGCTTTAAAAAAAATAAAACAATGAAAATTCAATTTTTTTTTTTTGTAAATAAATATTGGGATGATCATATTTTTAACAAACCCAAATTAACCCATTTAATTCATTATCTTAGTCACAGCTTTTATCAGGTTTAATAACCTTGTCTTTTAAAATTTATTTTTTTGTGCAATCCATTAACAATCTAAAAAAATGAGGGAGAGCCTTAATTAAAATTTAAATTAAAAACATGAATGCAAAAGAAAAATACATGAAAAGAACGAGGGTTTGAATTAAAGTTATTTAAAAAAAAAAAACAAAAACAAATAAAAAAAAGAGCCCCGGGTGCTTATGAGTCTAGCTTGACAAGCCCTTGTGAGTGGCAAGATAATCAAAATTTCCTGAAAACCTGAAAGCCAGGCATGTCAGGCATGTGTGTTGATTTCTTCTTCTTTTTTTTTTTTTTTTTTAATGTATAGAAGGAGTAAGTGATATGTCATCCGTTTTTTTTTATAAAAATAAATAAATGATATGTTATTTAAAAACCTAATTTTTAATTACTGGTGTTGGGAAAAGTAGAGTCTAACTTTTTGGACCCCAAAAACTCATCATTCAACCAAATCCTCACGCAAAAGTTATTCCTAGAATATCACTAGACACAAAAGCGAAAGAAAAGATTATCAAGTTGAGCAACTCGTTTGGAATATTAAAAATTGAATTTAATTACCATGTTTGGAATAAAAAGTGAAGTAAGGAATTTTGAATTTAATTATAAACAAGCATGTGAATTCAACTAACTTGTTTTTATTTTTGCTTTTATATAATATTAAATAATATATTTTTAAATTTTAATTTTAATATGATCAAAAAAATATAAAAATATTTTAAAAATATAAAAATAAAAGTAAACGCTCATTCATGATTGGATTGAATTTTTGACTCGGAATTGTTTACAAAAACGTTTCCTTCCCAAGACGGCACCACCTGTTCTGCCGAGTGCTAAACGATTCACTTTCCTTTTACTGCCTTTCGGTCCCACCTCTAATCCTCTCATGACACACGTCAAAATTTCATTAGCTAGAGAAATAACATTACCCAATCAATGCTTGCCACATGCACAATCCTCTCCTCCACCCAAAAAATGTTTGACTTCTTCACGGAACGGCAAAACCAAAAGCTAGAACAGGGATTCCCAATTATTTTTCAACGGTGACGTTTCACCACATTGAAAAAACAATATAAAAAACCTAACCCAAAGCAGGGCCTCTCTACACTTGCTGTAACTCGTATTTATTATCGCAGAGAAGAGGGAGAAACAGAAGCCACCACAAACAACTCCAAAACGATGTCGTCTGGAAGAAAGATATCCCTAAGGAGCAGCGACGGCGAGTCGTTCGAAGTCGACGAAGCCGTAGCTTTAGAGTCACAGACTATTAAGCACATGATAGAAGACGATTGCGCCGATAACGGAATCCCGTTGCCGAACGTAACAAGCAAGATCTTAGCGAAAGTTATCGAGTACTGCAAGAAACACGTTGAGACTCCGAAATCCGAGGATCGAGGAACTAACAGCGGCGATGATGAGCTTAAGAATTGGGATACTGAGTTTGTTAGAGTTGATCAGGCTACACTTTTTGATCTTATTTTGGTAAGTCTTTTTTTTGTCAGATCTGTTATTACTTTTTGTGAGATGCTGAGTTTTTTAAATTGATATTAATTAGAGATTTTAATTGTTGATTAATTCTGAATCCTGCAGCGATTAAGGTTAGTTATTCTTATGTATTTTAGGTGCTTTAATTATTATTTTTTTTCTTTTAAGAAAACTTAATTAGGTTTTATTAGAAGTTATGTGAAGCAATCTTTTTTAACTGAAAAAATTAGATTAACTAGGGATTAACTAGGTTTTTTAATGGTTGATTTTTATTAATTAGGGTTAGTCATTGTTGATTGTTGATGTATTTTAGGTGGTTTAATTCGTTTAGCCTAAATTATACTCTTAGGCAGTATAATTAGGATTGTTATTAGAAGTCTTTTAGTTATATGTAAATAAAAAATACATTGACTTTGAGACCAGGGATGGCAAGTCGGGTTCTGGTACTATCCATACCCAAAACTGAAACCATAACTAGTATCCATATCAGACTTAATGCCCTCTAGCTTGGATTTTGGATACCCGAAGACTTGATTGGGTTTTGGGTATCCAATCAGGTACCCATTACATGAACACATCTATAATTCTTAAAATTTCCCCTGGTTTTCGACCCAAAAGGAGTTTAAAAAGCATGTGAAATGATGCAAATTCACGTTCTGTTTTGTAAGAACTCTATACATAGATCTTATTTCTGGAAATCAACTGAGACCCCCAACATCATATCCAAAAAAACCATATCCTGAAGAGATGGTCATCACTGAATAAAAGATGAATTCTTTACTGAAAACAGCCAATTGAAATATAATTGGCCTCCAAGGAAATTTGGAAAAACAGAAATAATCAATGGCCACCGATATTATAAGCCAACAAGTATTCCAACAAATACATATTTGATTGATACAGAGATTAACAACTGACAATAGTAAGGTACAACATTGTGGGGAAATCATCCTATTCCCATTCACTCATCGAAGAACCAGGAGGTTCAAGTCGCATCATTAATCATCCTACTCTCCTATTCACTCAATTGTCATCAAGGCATGAGGATCCTCTTCCATGGCTCTTGTTCATGGCTTCTTCTCTGCTTCCCTTTTTACCATTTGTGGTTTCAAAGTAATATAGGATGATGATGAGCTATTGCACTCTATTGCGGTAACTGCTGTACTTATCTATTCAATTGGATTGTTAGGGTTAGGATTCATGATTTCGAATGACTGATATAATCCTCTTGTGTTTTTATATGTTCTAATGGGAAAGAGTGGGTTTGGTTTGGTAGGCTTTTTTATTTATGGCCTGACGGTCACTAGTGTGGTCAGTGGTCATTAATCTTTCAAAAAATTCTGGGTGGCGTTTTTAGGCTGGGTAGAGCAGCATCCATGCCCGAGGCTGTCCTTACTATCCATACCCTAACCCAACTTTAACCTGAATTATCCATAAAATATCCTACTGAATTGAGACAGTTTAGGTTAGAATCCATGGGTTTCGGGTGAAATCACCATTCCTAGAATCTAGTTTGAGCTTTTAGGAGCTAATTCATGAAGCTCTGTTTTTGCTCAAAGGCCTTGGATGTGAAAATATGTTGTTCCTTTTGTTTTTGTTTTTGGGATCTTATGGATGTTTTGGAGTTCAGGTTAAATAGTGTATCGGATGCAATTGGATGGGAGAGAGAGCGACATAAGCAGTTATATTTGGTTTACTGGAATAAGTACTGTATGCTAATTGAGTGGTGCTGTTTATGTTGGATATGAGGTAGTAATTGTTGGAGCAAAATCATGTCTGAACCTTTTTGGTACTCAGTGATTTTATTTAAGGTGTTAATTTAGGTTATTGATTTTTAAAATGGGGGTTCATTGTTAATGATGTCTGCATTGATATTTTGTTGTTTCTTGATTGTTGAATAATTTTAGGTTCTGAGATTGTGTATTTAACACTACTTATGATTTAGGGGTGTCCTCACAAGGGATTCTTTCAGTGTTGGATTATGTAATAAAATGCCATTACAGGAGGTATAGTGACATAGGCAGAGATATTGAATTTAATGGAATAAGTTGCGTAGTTTGGGAAATCCTTTGTTCTTCTCGTTTATTTTCAATGTGGTAGAAGTTTCTAATTTTACTTGAATAGTAGCTCGCATTGCAAGGAACTGATTCTTCTTTGAATAAAAATAGAGTAGGCTGCTTCAATCAATAAAATTATCTGTACATAATCATTATATTGTCTTATATTCTGTTTTCTGGCTTACATGATAGGTACGGCTGTTGAATCTGACAGTAATGTTTTCACTTTTGTACCCAGTTGATTGTGACTGTTTCATTTGATGCAAAAATGAAATGTCCTCTCTCAAAATGGCTCAGGTTGTGTGGGGAATTAAGGCTAGTCAGTAACTTTGTCATTCAATTGTGTTCTGCAGGCGGCCAACTATCTGAACATCAAGGGCTTGCTGGACCTGACATGCCAGACTGTTGCGGACATGATCAAGGGAAAGACTCCAGAGGAAATCAGGAAGACCTTTAACATCAAGAATGACTTTACACCTGAGGAGGAGGAGGAAGTTCGTCGCGAGAACCAGTGGGCATTTGAATGAAGTGTGTCTGATGGTTTCATTGAAGGAATGTTGTTCTAATGCCAAATGAATGGTGTGGGTTATCTTAGCCTAGACAAGACTTTATGTTTCTATGACTTTATTGTGAACCTGTGAGCACATTGACTGTAAATAATACTTTGTATTCTGGGGAGGGGATTGGTAGTAGTTTCCTGCAATCAATCCTCTGCTTGTGGGCAAATGTTATTTGCTGTAGACTTGCAGTGATCCTTATCTGTTTTATCTGTTTTCCCTCTGTGTTCCTGCCAAGTTTGTTTCTTGGACATAATCATATATTCTTGGTGTCTCTTTGTTACTTGATCTGCCTGAAACCTGAAAAGCATGAATTGAATTAGGTAGCGTTTTGCTTTATTACCTTGCAAGTTCCTGCTCCTCAATTGCTTTAGCGGTGCCCATAAGTTGTCTCCTCAGGTCGTTGTGTTTTGTTGAGAATTTTATTTTGTCGTGTCGTGGACTTGCTCGAATGCCTCCCTTGGGTCTGCAACAAATAACGTTTGCCCACAAGCAGAGGACTTCGATCTGGTGCTATTTTTCCACCTATACAATGCGTGTAACATGTTTCAAAGAATAACTAGCTATGCAATTGACCGTGTTCTGTTACATGCCTTCCTTATTTATTTTTTTTCAATAAAAAAATTAAACATGTAGGTTTTTTTTTTTCACATGCGTTTTTACATAAAAATATTTAGTATAGTTTGAAAATTTATGCAATTATCAAATTTTCTTTACATTAAAAATATTAAATATAAATAAAAATATCTAATTAAATATGTTGAAAAAATCCATGTCAACAAATGAAAAAAGAAGAAGAAGAAGAAGTATTCGTTTGGGAATGCGGTGCAAACCGCTATCTCAACAAATTAAAATTTTTTTTTGGTTAAAATTGAGTGCGGTTTGTATTTTTTGGATCGTTTTGATGTGCTGATGTCAAAAATGATTTTTAAAAAATAAAAAAAATTATTGGCATGTATTTCGGCACAAAAAGTTATTTGAAAAACAACCACTACCACACTGCCAAACAACCTCGAAGAAGTCATTAACAATAATTAAATAAGTATATGAGAAAGTCGAGAGACGAATATAAATCAAGATATTTAATCTCGTAATATGGTTTATTCACCGATTGTATTCGATTACTCTATTTATTAAAATAATATTTTTTATTTAATCAAATGATAGTAGAAATAGATACATTTATAAAATTGATTGAATAAAATCAAAGAAAAAAAATATCTTGCTAGATTGCACTTGTTAAAAATACTATCCAAAGATAATTTATTATTATTATTTTAAAAAATAAAGTTTTAAAACATATAAAACAATTATAGATGAATTAATAGAATTTATTAAAAAATGAAATATATACAAAATAATTAAAAAAACCACTATTTAAAAAAAGCTAAATACAAAAAATAAAGAATCCAAGAGGTGTATAATTTAAATATAAATTAAGAAAATATATATAAAAAACATATATATTTTTTAAAAGGTAAAATCACAAAAACAAAAGAAAAAGAAGAAAAAAGTTATAGGCCTGGACTATTTGACATGTTATTCGCCTCAATAATTTTGAAAAAAGCATTTTAGACTACGCATTTTTTGATATTCCCTATATTCTAGCCATTGTGGTGGTCAAAAAAATATAATTTATGTTTTCTATTTAAAAACTTATTTTTGATCTAAAATACCTAGAAAAGGACAAACATCTTAAAAACAAAATCCTTAAATGGCCTTAAAAAAACAAAAATAAACCACACAAAACCAAAATTAACCCAAAACAAAAAATCTTCCCTAGCTTAGTAATAAATTTTTAGACAATTCCAAGGTAAACAAACACCCAAGTGGAACTCTCCTCATCAAATAAAATCTTTTGACACCAAAATCAATCAGTTTAGTGGCTAGAATTGGTATTAACATCAATTTTTTCTTTGTCTTTGGAATCCAATAATCTTTCCCTCTCCCTCTTAAACTAGAGATTAAAAAATAAAAAAATAAACTTTTATACTAAAAGTAAATTGAAAAAATATTAGGGACTAAATATGTGCAATTTGTAAAGTTTAAGAGCTAAATTAATTTTTGTATGAATTTTGAAACCATAACCTATTTGCGATGCTTTTTCTACTGTGATCCTCTATCTTTCAATTTTATTCTTTGTTAATGAATTCAATTCAATTGTCCTTAAACTTGGCTAAAAATGAATGCAATCATACAATAATAATAAAAAAAAACTGAGAACCAAATTAAAAAATAAAAGAAAAATTTTAAACAATGAGTCCATAATTAAATATGAGAAGGTGAACAATGATATGTGCATAGTGTTTTAACCATATTGTAGCTTATCTTTTGAGATCTATGTCAGATTAAATTAGAGCATGTTTGAAATTATATCAGAAATTATTTTTTATTTGAAAATACAATAAAATAATATATTTTTATATATTTTTTAAATTTATTTTTGATATCAATATGTTAAAACGGTATAAAAATATAAAAAATAATTAATTTGAAGCTATGTTTTTTTTCAAAAATTTTCAAAATTACAATTGGACTGCAATGTCAAAACTTAGATAGTTGAGTATGAGTTCTTAATTTTTAATTTTCTATATTATTCTATGTTTTTGTAATTATTTCATGTGAGATAGGTTCTCTTACATCTTTTTCCAGTAACATGTAAATTGAGTTGCCTTGGTTTTAACCAAAATAGAGTAGGCAAAAACTTGCATCATAGGATGTATCTGTGCTCTGTTGAAAGAGATTGAGTAAACTGTATTCATGAACAATCCCATGCTCTTGTTTGTGATAAATTCGTGGGGATATTGCAGGGTGGGCAAAGGCTGATTTGAGCGCTGCAAGTTGGCTTGCCTTGCTTTTGATCGAGGCTTGTGTTATACAATAAAGATGTTTGACTCGATTAAACACTGGGAATCGAGTTATGCCTAAGCACCCTGGCCAATGATGGAGTAATAATGACAGAGTATTACTCTTCGAAATAAGCAGATCACCATTAACCACAAGCGCATTGCCTGATTGCAGGCGAATTTCCATTCGTGTATAGAAATTTTTTCTAAAATACCAGTTTCATAAATTTTTTGTTAATACTAAGAAATATGATGATGCACATCTCATAACAAAATAATGGCATAATACCTCTCATTCAACTTGTTAGCCATAGCCCACTGGCTTCTAGAGTTAAAGACCAGAGTTGGCATCTCTCACCACTCAAAGCAAGAGTAAATATCATTTCATCCTGTATAAAGAACTGATCCTGCAAAAAAATATTTGGCAAGCACTTCCTTGCTCAGCTAAGCTCTCACTCTCTTCAAGCAATCCACCTGTCATCTTGTTCTATTAGAACTTACTCCATGAATGTGTAGCAGATGCAGTACCTTTCCTCCTCCCAGCCGGTGTCTTGTTTAGTGGATGCTGATCTGAACTAGCAATTCATAGACTGGGTCTCACGGCCATTTCATCAACTGTTTGTTGAGATCACCAATCCTCTCTGGCAAAAGGCGTCCAACTTCGTAGTTGTGAACAATTTCTTTCAAGTCCACAAGATTACATCCTGGCGTTCTGCCCTTCATCTTTGTTTTCACCAGGTCTTTTACCATAGCAACATCATCCCATCGACCTCCCACAGCATAAACATTCAGTAGCAGCCGGTAATGCAAAAAATTCCAAGGTTCCATATCTATCAATGAGTTCGCAATTCTTTCCCCCAAAGCCACATTTCCTTGGAAACGACATGAATTGAGCAAATTAGCCCATACCAAGGATTCTAATGGCATATCTTCCTCCTCCTCCTCCTGTGTGGTTCTTAATATATCCTCTGCCTCTTGAGTTAGTCCAGCACGAGCATAAAGATTAGCCATACACCAAAAATGTGCAAAATTTGGCTTTAGACCGTGGTTGTAAATCATTTGACTGAAAAAATTCTTTCCCTCAGTCAACAGTCCAGCTCGAGCACAAGCACACAGCACCCCTATGAAAGTAACTTCATCTGGATGGACAGAGTCACGTTTCCCCAACCCTGCCCGATCAACCATATCTTTAAATAACTCAAGTCCATCATCTGGATTCCCATGAAGGCAATGCCCCAATATCATTGCATTCCAGCAACCCAAATTCCTCCTTACCACTTTATCAAAAATTCTCCGTGCCATTTCAACCTTATGGCATCTATTATACATATCTATCAATGTAGTCTCATGAATTACATTCATACTCGAAAACTTCTTAACAATAAACCCATGAACTGAACGTCCTTCCCTCAATCTAGCTGACCTACCACAAGCACTAAGCACGCTGACTATAGTCGAATCGTTACCTCTCATCCCATCATTCATCATTTTCCTAAACAGCATCAACACGCAACCAGGATTATTACCCTTCAAGTACCCACTAATCAAGATGTTCCAAGAAACCACATTTCTCTCAGGCATTACCTCAAACAATCCATGGGCAATACCCAACTCACCAAGAGTAGCATACCCATCCATAATCGAATTCCACGAGACCAAATCTCTATGCGACATTTCATCAAACACCTTCTTAGCTAATCCAATATCCCCACAACAACCATAACAATGGATCAATGAATTCTCTACTGGCAATATCCTATCAACCCCATTTTTCACAGCTTGCCCGTGACACTTTTTTCCTAATTTAGCACACCCGACTTTAGCACAACACCCGAAAAGCGAAACAAAAGTGTAACTATTTGGACAAAACCCACTCTTTAACATCTCAAAATAGAAAACAAGAGCCTTGTTCGGCTCAGAACTAAGCGAATACGCTTTAACAACATTATTTACAACAAAAGTACCCGGAGAAGCAATAAATTTGAAAATGAAAATAGTGTAATCAATATCACCAAAATCTGCAAAATGTTTGAGCAGTCTAGGAGACCATAAGGAGAAAAGACCACAAGTAATCAATTGAGCTTGGATTTGGTAGAGATGAAATGGGTTTAAAGTTGAGTATAGAAGTTCAAATCTTGGGTTGTTGTAAGAAGTAATTGGCATGTCTTTTATAGAAGCATAATATGAAGATGATGGTGACAAGAGGGTGATTTGTTTTGGAGTGGGAAGGTAGGGGTAATGGGTGAGAATGGCGTGTCTGAATTTAAAGATGTCTCTTGTTGAAATTCTTGCCATTCATTTGTGAATCTTTGAGGTTGTTGACTTTTGATGTTCGATCCATTAATGTATGCTTTCTGATCTCATTTTTGTTTGTTTAGATTTCGAGTGATTGTTGTTCAATGGCAGCTGAACAAGGGCATTTTGATTCTTTTGAAATGACTTTCGGATTTTGTTTGGAGAAAAGGAGAAACCTTTAAACGGCGGCGGCTTCAGCTAAACACCCCCCTCTCAAGCATTTGCAAACACAACCTTAACTTCAAAAGAAAGTTTCTCAATTATTAAAAAGAAAATAAAAAAATGCATGACTTCCTTCCTCGAAACATCAGGGCTATGCCACGTCATTTTGATCATGTTGTAAGCAGTGTAATGTAACCCCTTCGTGTTTTTACCCGTCGTTTATTTTTATATTTTAAAAATATTTTTTTAAAATTTAAATTTAATTTTTTTTATTTTTTATTTAAAATTAATATATTTTTAATTATTTTAAAATCATTTTAATGCATTGATAATAAAAATAATTTTTAAAAAATAAAAAAAATATTATTTTGATACATTTCAGAATGAAAAACATTTTGAAAAGTAACCGCAACAACAAATACAATACAAACTTGAATTGTAAAAATAAATAATAAAATTGTAAGTAATTTTTTTATATAGTTCAAGTATCTTAAAATAATTTAATTAAAAATTCAAACATAGTTTAAGTGACTTAAAAATACAATATAATTTTTCATGTTCATAGATTTTCATTAACTAACAATTAACAAATATAAAATAATCAATCTATTATTATAATGATAATAAGGATTCAAATAATAAGTTGTTACATGTAAAGATCTATGGAATTGAAGTTTTCATTTTACACCAAGAATATTCCATATAGGTATAATAATAATAATAATAATAATTTATGAAATCATTATCATTTTTAACTAATTATACAAAAAATTCTAGCTAAGTAATAAATAACACAATTAAAAAAAAGTAAAAATAAACATATTAAATCAACTAGTAGTAGTAAGTGAACAATTAGCAAAATAGATTTAATACCTTTTTTCATAAAAATAGAATTTACTTGTATTTTTTCTTTTGCTTAATCCATCGCTTCATATATAAATCTCATAACTGGTTTCTCATTTGAATCAACTAATCAAAGAACTTTAATTAAAGAATATGATGTCTTAAGATTTATAGCGACATCATGCCAAAACCTGTTATCCAAAACACATATATTTGAATTTGCTTTTCTTCTTTTATTCTTAAAAACCTACATGAGCTTCACTATTTGAAAGTAAATAAAGTCATTGGTTGCATTCTATAATTATTCAAACATTCTACAGTCAAGTATGCAGTAAAAAACTGAGTAGCAACATGACTAATCAAATCTTTTTCTTCAGTAAAGTGCCTTAATATGGGAATAAGAATAATTCTTGAATAAATATACGAGTTGATTTTCTTCCTCTTAACAGTAGTTATTTGATAGATCTTTAGCTTTTTCTCAAAATCTTCTAATATCAAATTGATACAATAAGCATCATATGGTTTCCAAAACAATCTTTGTCTTTTTCCCATCAATAATTATTTTACAGCCTTATAATTTACAGCATTATCGGTGATTACTTAGACAATAATTTTCTCTCCACAATAACACCCAACATCTCATGCACCTTATCAATAATTTTAGACCTATTAAAGTTATTTATCGACGATAAGAAAAATTGTTCTTTTAGAACTATCAATCAAAAAATTGCAAATATAATGTCTTTTCTTATATGTCCATCCATTATATATTATTGACAAACATATATTTTTTCTTTTTTTATTTTAACTTGTACTCCTCAATAAAATTCATTGTCTGATTTATTTTTTGTTTTAAATACTTCTCTATAATATCATGGTAAGATAGAAGCTTGAAACCTGACCCATGCTTTGCAACCTTCAAGTGCCTTAAGAAACGTAAGTTTTTTCACATAGTTAAATTAAATCACACTAGTGTAGAAAAACCTTGAAGTCTATTAACATGCTTTTTCTCTAAGATTGTTTTTTAGCAACTAGTTTATAGTAGTTTGTGTACTTCCACTTCTACTAGTTATACTTTTTCTTTGTCTTTTGAGCTAATTTCTTTCCCTTCATCTTTACCATCTTTTATAATACATTGAAGAACTTTTTTTTTTTTTTTTCATTTGCTTCTTAATTTCTCACCAAAACATCCAAAATCATCATCTTTATATTTTTTGATACTTTATGACATGACTCCACATCCTTACAAGTGCAAGCCAGATAATGTTTGAAATGGAAAGTGCCTCTATTAATAGTTTTTTTTATTTATATATATATATATATATATATATATATAATACTTACACTAAACTTTTCTTGAATTCTTATAAATAACTATACCATATTGGCATCACATATCAAGCCTATTACTAGAGAAATTGTTGCTAGATGCCATGTGTTCAGCAGTTCAAGAATCAATTTAAATAAGCCTTGTAATCAATTCAAACAATATTGTTAAAAACAAACTGTAATCAATTTAAACAAGACTTAGAGACTATAATTTACAAGCATTCAAACAAAGTTACATGAAATAAAACACTTCGAAACAAAAACCAATTCAAATGATCCATTTTTTTAACAATTCAAATTCTAATTTCAAGTTCAAAAACTTTATCAATAATTTCTATTTTTTAATTATAATTTAACTTCTAGAATAACAATAAAAATCCAAGAAAACTACTTGGGGTTTTTAGGGTTGGCTACATAGATCTTTCCATCAATAACGTAACTTCTAATGAAATCCAAGAAAATATCTAATTAAAAAAAAATCAACTAATAATTCAAGATCTTCTACATTTAATGTAGGTATTGGAGTTGAAATAAGAAGTCTATACACTTAAATTCAAAGTTTTTCCCTAAGAAATCATAATTCCAAATCTAATTGACAAGGTAAAAACAATATACACGAACTAAGTACTAATAATTGTTTTTATAAAAGCATTCAAGTATTGTAATAATACTAAAAACAAAATTGAAATCATGAAATTAGGATAGAAAAGAAAAGGGTACCTTTCCATAAATGATGAGCTAGCAACCATTGAGCCTGTTGTGTTAAAAAACCTAGGTTAAAGAATATACCAATTTTCCTTGTTATATTTAAGAGTATATTATTGTTAGTGGTGACTATAAATACATAAGTCATCTTGGAGGAGATGACAGGTTGTGGGTCTTGAATTACTCTGTCACCAGTGTTGTGAGAGATGGAGATGAAGTTTGGATCATTGACAAGGAGGAGATGAACAATTAGGTTTGTTAGGATTACGAGGGAGACATCGTGTATGATGCTGTTATGACAATGAGGAATCAGTTAGTTAAGGCTAATGGGGAGGCTATCATATAAGGGGGAAAGTCCTTAGTTTTTATAGCAAGATACATGTATTTTTGTAATGAAATTGAGTGATATTATATTTCCAATGAAAATGTTAAACCAATATTAAAATGACAAGTTTACTAATTTTACCAACTTAGAATGATTTCAATTAGTTTTTTAGTTTTTAAAATAATTTTGCATGATAAGCATATGATGACTCGTAAATCATATAATTTTACAAATGAACTCATGATTTTAACAACCTTGACCTGGCTCTTAGTTTGATTTGGATCTCAAATTCAATTGGTGCGACCTAGTTAAGTTAACTTGGAAGGTCAATCCACAACCTAAATAAAATTGGTTTGACTTTAAAAAATAAATTTCAATGCAAAATTGTTTTAACTCTTTTTTATTTTTTTAAAATAAAATTATTTAAGATTGAATGAGATCAATTTAAGTTAATCTAACTAACATATGATCTAGACTTTGGACTGAATCAAGAATTAATCAAGTTTAATGACTTTAATTGAAAGAAAAGGTTACAATAAAAAAAAAGAAGAAAAATTATTACCCTACACATGTAAAATAACTAAGTTAATCTAATTAACATATGATTTAGACTTTGGATTGAATGATGAATCAATCAAGTTTAATGAATTTGGTTGAAAGAAAAGGTTACAATAAAAAGAAAAAGAATAAAATTTATTACCTTACACATCTCAAATAAATAGGAAATATGATGGTGATTAATTGTTCATAAGAACAATAAAGCACTTTGATCTTTTTTCATTTTAAAACTTTTTTCTTTCAATTACATTCTTTTATTGCCTGCCTAATTAAATGAAATCAGGTAAGTTATTTTGGTAAAAAATACCAAATTAAAAGAAAAGAGATTGAATTGTAAAACACAGAAAAAAAATATGGCTAACCCCAAATCCACAATAATTTTTATTTTGGTATACAAGTTCCTTTTGTTCAATTTTTAGTCTCTAAGTCAGAGAGAACAAAGAGAAACTCATTGAAAAATGATAATAGAGAGATAAAGTTATCAGTTGTCACAATTTAGACAATCAAAATAACCATGAATGGTGTAAAATGATTCTATATGATAAGAGGAATTTATTGGTGGTGATTTTTTACCTTCATGTTACTTGAAAAAATAAATTGGACTTGAGAGATATTTTTTTTTCAATTTCATCTTGTGTTTTTATACCCATTTTAAGGTGTTTTGAGTTGAAAAATTAGTTAACTTAGGTTTTTAAAATGTTTTTTAAGTGTTTTTTTGTTAATGTAGAAAAAGATTAAAAAATAAATATTTCAATCCAAAAACACCCTAACCCAATTTTCCAATCACCACCCATGATTGAAAATTAGGCTAACAGGTTTAGAGCCTGACTATAAAGAAGGCAAGGTGCGTTGTGGGTCTATAAGTTAGGCCCAGTCACTTAGCCTTGTTTATTTTTATTCTTTCAAGGGATGAATGACATGTATAATTGTTTTTAATAATTTTCTCATTAATATTAAAAGAGAAAAAAATATGTATGTATTCTATTGTTTTTATTTTTCATCAAATTAATAACCCATGATAAAAAATATTTTTTTTATAAAAAAATATATTGATATGAAAATTTCTAATTTTCTTTCAATAGAGTTTAAATTATTTATGTTCTAACCAAAAAACAATTAATAAGATCCTCGTAATATGTATTTTATCCTATTTTTTTGACTTAAATTTTTTTGTTAGAATTAATATAATTATTATAATTTATTAGCATACATAATTTTATTTATTTATTTTATTAAATGTAAATATTGATTTTTTATTTTGTAATTAAATTTTTTCTTTATGCTGGAAAAAAAAGTTAACCATGCCAACGTCTTTATATAATTGAATGAATTACATAAAATAAATAATATATATATGTGTGTGTGTGTGTGTGTGTGTGTGGAAACTAAAATAAAATGTAAAATAGGAAAAAAGAAAGAATGAAAGAAGGTTGGGCCCGATCCTGGGTGCGCGCTGGCTTATTGAACAGGTAAAATTATTAGCAAATTAAAAAACGGTATCATTTAAGGGCTCTATTTCTTGAATCTTATCTTTAGGGATTGATTGAGAAAGAAGAAAGCAGCAGCAATAGAAGCAGCAAGAATCAGCAAAACTCTCTAAGAAATTCTTGTCTGCCCACCCTCTAAACAATCCTCAAGGTCTCTCTTCACTCTTTTCTTTCAATAGTCCTTAACTTTGTCTACTTTTATTTGGTGGGGTCTAGGTATTGCAAAGAAACAAATTCGCTTATCAGTGATTCTATTGGTGTCTCCTTTTCCGTAAGTTCTGTTTATTTCTTGAATAATTATTATTACTTTGCTTTGTCTTTTTTTATATATATGTGTGTGTGTGTGTGTGTGATTTGTGTTGTTATAGATAAACGAAGGAATCCCTTGTTTGTTTCCAATAGATGGAAAGATGATTGAAACAGCTGATGACCCAAAAATCTGATCCTGTTGTTTATTCATCTGCCGCAACAAATAACGTGTGATTGATTACTAGGTTGCCCTTAAGTTAGAGAGAAAGTCAGTGTCCTTTTTTCTGATATTTTGTGATCATTGCTGTTGTTAAGATTGTTGCGGTTTCGTTTTTCAGATCCAATTGTCCAATCCCAGAATTATTTTGCATTGATTAGTCGGTTTTAGCTATGAAGCTGAGATTGAGGTCTGTGCAATCTAAAGAAACTGTGAAAATACAAGTGCCGGATTCTTGTACTTTGCAGCAACTAAAAGAAACACTTTCTCGAGCAATAACTTCTTCTGGCTCGTCTCTTTACTTGTCTCTTAATAGAAAGGATGAGCTCAATACCTCGTTGCCTGAGGATTCTTTGCAATCGCTCGGTATTACGTCTGGTGACCTTATCTATTTCTCTGTCAATCCCAAAGATTTCTCATCCTCTGGTCAACCCCTATGTTTAGGTTCTAGTTCCTCTATACAAGAAAAGGTTCAAGGTCATCGGGGTAATGTACAAGAGGCTATGCCAGATCAATCGATGAGTTTTCAAGAGTCTAAATGTTCGGATTTGAATATGCTCGAGAATCAAGATTTGTTTGTACAAGGGCATGTTGGTGTTCAGGCTAATGATACCAATTCTCGAGAAACCATATCTGAAATCTCTCCACATATGCACTTGCTAGGACAGAAGCATGAGATTGCAGAATCAGATATGAATGGTGCAGTTACTGAAGGACATGGAGCTCTGGGTTCAAAAACTCGGAGCAGAGAAACCTTAGAGACCCAAGAATTTACCAGTGTGGAAGCTATGGATGTTGATCCTGGATCTGTAGATGTGGGCAATAAGAGGTTCTCTGAACCGTATTTCTTGAGGAGGCTATTGAGGAAAGAATTGGGTGATGATGGTAGCAACAACAAGCTCTTGGTTATTGCAGTTCATGCTGTTTTTATAGAATCTGGTTTTGTTGGGTTCAACTCTATATCTGGGATGCGAGTTGACGGAATTCACCTTCCAGAAGAGCAGTCATCTAGGAATTTGGCAGTGTCACTTTGTTACACTCTTCCTGAACTTTTGGATAGTAAAGTTATTGCTGAAACAATTGTTTTGAAGCTCCAAAGTTTAGGCCATTTTGTTAATGTCTATGGGAGTTTGTCCAAGGGTGGATCAGGGCTATATCACGCACGTCTGGATATAAATAAATTTGTGCCAGCTATAGATTTTGTGTGGGAAAATCATAAGAATGATGGGATGAATGGAAGTGATAGGTCATCCATTTTGTATCCTGAAAATGAAATTTTTGAGTTCTGGAAAATTGTGAAGGATGGTCTTGCTTTGCCATTGTTGATAGATATTTGTGAGAAGGCTGGTCTGGTTCTTCCTTCATGCTTGATGCGCCTCCCAACAGAGCTGAAGCTCAAGATTTTTGAATTGTTACCTGCTACTGATATTGCAAAAATGGAATGTGTTTGTTCAGAAATGCGGTACTTGTCTTCGAACAATGATTTATGGAAGCAGAAATTTGTGGAGGAGTTTGGAGATGGGACAACAGCACATGGAACTCTCAATTGGAAGGCGAGGTTTGCTTCATATTGGGAGAATAAGAAGCGGAAGAGGGATTTCAATGCATGGCGAGAGTCTCATCAATTTCTGCCCTTTCATGTCCCGATCAGGAGGGACCCTGATCCATTATGGTGTCCTTCAATTATAGGTGGTGACTATGACCGTCTGCCGGGGCTTGGTATTCCTCCTTATCGGGGTCCTGGTCTAGGATGGCCCCAACCTCGTCGTAATTTTTCACCCAATTGTAACCTGGGGGGTTTCAGTTCCTAGTCTGGGGCTTGAAGGCTTGCTCGATGACGGTGGAATGCTGAGTATGAACTGAATAGAGGCATTTATGGGTCAGTTTATATGCATGATAAATAATGTGTTTCTGGTTGTAGTGCTTCCGAAGTCTACATTACAATTTGGAAGGTTTTTTTTTGGTTTTAATGTTTATAAAACGTTGTTGAACTCTCATCTCTTTGTTCTTATTAGTTATTGCCACTATTTTGGGTATATTTCAGTGTATTTTTAGCTTTTTGGTAGTTGGCATGTTATATTTGACTACCATGATATGAAGCCTGGATGTTTTCTTCATGCTAAAAGAAGAGGGAAAATTATGTTTGGGTGGGGCATCGAGGAGTTCAAATATCTACGTTAGAACGCAACAAAATTATCCTTTCAGCTTGTTCTTCTTATTAAAAAATTATCAATCAGTAGTGATTGCATATTTTCTTTGTTCTAGCTAACTGCTACACTGAACCAGCGTTTTACCAATTTAAAAGATGGATTTATGAATTCGAATCTTAAAATCCTATCACCTTAAAATATGGTTTGGGTTTAGATGTTTTCCCCCCCAAGAACAGCAGATAACTATGTGGACGTAGGAGCTAGGATTATCAGTTATATTGACATGTATTATGGAGTCGAGGGTGAATAATAGATATGATCATGCAGCTGAGAACACGTTGCATATAACCCAGTAACACGAAGGAAATAGTTATTTGCCATTTTCAAGTGAAAAGGTCAAGAGTAACACTCATGTTTAGGTGCAACCGCTTTTTTGTTGCAAACTCAAATTCTGCTCTTTTGAAGCTAACAATTCTTACAGATCACTCAAAATAAGAAGACAACAAATATGACCATCCAATATGCGCTTACTTTCATTCAACCGCTTGTATTAAATATCTAACAAGAGTGCTAATCCTCCATTAAAACCAAAATGGTTCTCAAAAAATTCGTCTCCTTCGTGTACAGCTTCATAGGCCTCAGAGGACATCCAAGGATTAAAGATGCGGCGGCGGCGGCAGCTTGTAGGAGAATCACAGTGGATGTGTCGGGCAACGTCAAGCAAGGCGTGCTCGAATCTCCTGTCGGATCAAGTTCATCCGAAATCGTAGAAGCTGAAGGTGAATACTGTTGTGTTTGCTTGTCGCGATTGAAGGCAGATGAGGACACGAGTGCTTTACCTTGCTTGCACAAGTTTCATAAGGTATGCATAGAAGGATGGTTTAATAATGTGTGTCGAAGAACCTGTCCGCTGTGCCGGTCGTCCATGGGGGGAGAAGAGAGGTCTCATAAGAGAGAAGAACAGTTCACTGAAGAGATGGTAATATGGTTTTCTTCCTTTCATGTAGCTGGTTTTTGAGTTTCAAGTTTCTGCACATTTTGACACTATGCAATTTAAAAAAAAAAAAAAAACTATTTTTAAGTAGGTCAAAGCTCATAAAGAGAATTGCCTTCCACACAAGTGGGAAGAAAAAAAATCAATAACTCCGTTGCTAGAATCCAACCCAGGTCTCCTGGGTACAAATGGCCGCTGGACGACAACGGAGCTGTTTCATGTTGATGGCTGCAACTTAGTAATAACTAGGCCTGGTACCCTCGCTTTGCTTTGTACCAATCAAAAGTTCAATTATTGTATAAAAAAATATGTGAGCACTGTTATTTTTTTTCTTGCTTGTAATACAATATTTGGAACGAGGATAAAAAAATTATTTAGTGTATCACATCAAATTAATTCATCATCATATATGTTAATAAATATAAAAAGAATTAATGTGTCTTGTTCGACCAAACAAGCTAGAGTAAATAATCGTTCCATCCAAATAACGATCTAGTTTTTTTTTTTTAAATTCACAACTATGTTGTTTTAATCTTTACCTAGTCCTAACTTAACCTAATAAGTCAAGAGCGAATTATTGTCCCATTCAAATGATGATCTAGTCTTTTTAAAAATCTTCACACCTAAATTGTTTTAACTTTTACCTAGTCTCAATTTAAATGTGAAACAACATGCTATTATATTGTAAAAAAAATTTAGAGTTTTTTATAGAATAAACTTGACCAAAGAACTTGATTGCAAGCTAGATTTGATAAAATCGAGACTTACATAAATGATTGGTCACTTTAAACACATAATAACACACTAAAGAAGTGGGCTTAAACAGTTTTGAATATATGACAATAACATGAGTGATGAAATGAAGATATAAAGAGTTTGCATGGTGCAAGATTCTTATAACAAGAAATGAAATAGAGTGAGTGTTTAGGTACTCAAAGTTACTTTGAACTTTTCAATTCAAAAAAGGATGCAAGGTAGAAGAAGAATAAAAAATCAACAATAACAACTCCTATGTAATTGAACTAAATTTTTAGGATATTCAAAACATGTTTATCAGTAGACCTGCAATCCTGTAAAGGATAATCAATAGACTTATAACTTGTAAGCAAATAGCTTGTCAGGTAATAATTTATAGGCGATAATCAGTAGACTTGTAATAGTAGGCTTGCAGTTTTTATTATAATTAAGGAGACTGACAATTTTCATTACCAAAAAAGTAGAATATATTAAAAATATATATATTAGGTCATGTTATTTCTGTCAAGGAGTTCCCGTGCATTTTTAGAATCAATTGAAGAATCATCCAATAAATGTAAGTTCTTTGATCCTAAGCTATTATTTTTTTAATTCAAAACATTCAAGTTCTTTGATTACTCCACAAGTCTAAATTTGTTTTATACATATAAAAAAATCAGAAAATTCTAAATTCACATTTGAGAGACATTGATATAAGTTTGGAACAACAAGTTTGGAATTATAGAAATAATATTTAGAGTTCAAATCATTAACATTAAATTTAACATTCAACTTTGAAATTCAAAGTTTTTTTATTTGAAGCAAGTATAAAAGAGCCTGAAACATGAGTAAAATAAAAAATGGAAACACATTGTACTGACCCGAGTTAACATGTAAAATTTAAGACCTTGGTAATGGACACGACCACAATAAGTTAACCTGATTGGACAAATCATGTCTTTTTTTTCCTTCTCTTATTCTCTTCTCGGTTAGGTCTTAATTGACATCAGGTCGAATTAAATTTGGAACTAAGTTGAAGAGTTATAAAAGAATTAGAGATGAAATTTAAGAAATAAATAAATGATCAAGGATGAAACTAACAAAAACATGAGTATAAAAAAAGGAAAAAAAAAAGCAAACTTGGACAAATCTCCTAAACTTGGATTAATTATCCAAACCCGCAACCTATGAAATCCTTCCTTGACTCGGGTTCAACCAAGAAACTTAATTCCCAAGCAATTTAACACTGAAGGATGAAATTGGAAAAAAATACCAATGTAAAACAAATAGCTATTAAATAATAAGGTTCAAATTTGACATACAAATAAAATATTAAGGGATAAAATTAAAAAATCTCAATCAAGAAAAGGATTCAAAACAAAACAAATAGTAATCAAAAGAATAGAGATCAAATTTGATAAATAAAAATAAATTAAAAGAGGATAAAATTAAAAAATATAAAAATCATTTAATATAAAACAAATAGTAATCAAAATAATAGAGACCATATCTAAAAGCAAAACAAAGTGAAGGGTTGCTTTGAAAATTTGGAGGTTCAGACATGAAAATCTAGCATGAGAGAGAAAAAAAGGGAAGAAAAGAAAAGAAAATGTTATTAGCACCAAACTAGAGGTTTGTATGCCACACACACATACCACTCATGTATGGAAGAGCCTCCAAGATGATTCAAATGCTACTTCAGAAGCCACAATTTAGTCGTGAAATACCACTCATGTATTGAAAAGCCTCCAAGATGATTCAAACGCTACTCCAGAAACCACCATTTAATCGTGAAACGCCGCCTTATACGCCACCCAAATAATATGGAAGTGTTCCACACACTACATGCACTAGCTAGTTTTTATAAAATAATATTTTATATTTATTAAATTACCAAATCGCCTTATTTCAACTTCATTATAGCAAAAAAAAAAAAAACACCATGACAAAAATATGAAAAAGCCCCTAGATGCCAACCAAAGAAATTTTGCATTTAAGGATAATTTATTCATTTTACTGCGTTTTGAAAGAGGCCTTAGATGCTAGTTTTTTTAAAATTACTTTGAAGGGTAATCTAGTCATTCCATTATGGTTAAAAAGGTGGAAAAGACTTATTTGCCCTTGATCAATGTGATATTGACTAATGAGCCTTGTAAAAAGACCAAATTACCCTCAGTAGCAAGGCCATTTTTTTTGGAAGATAAAAATAACAACTACACTATTGTGTTGAATAGTGATGTGATTTAAACTACACCAAAGAATCCATTAGAATTTCCAGATTGGCGAATTACAAGGTTAAGGGCAAATAACCTTAATAAAGCATTCAATGAGATTACTCATAGTATTTGAGCCAAAGTAAGTTTCAAGAAGGCTGCATATGTAATAAGTAATAATCAGATCTTAATCAACTTAATATATGTGTAAAAGGGGTTTGATTCATCTACTTCATGAGCTTTATTTTTTATAATGCATAGTTTTACACTAACTAACATAATGTTTTATCCTACTATTGGATCAAGCTGAAATTTTACTAGAAAATTTTAGAGGTCTTGTTTTATATATGGTTAAAATTTCATAATAATAAGATATTAGGAAGGCCTTACGATAAGGTTAATAAGCTAATATATGAGATTTACATTAGTTTTCTAGTTGGTTTAAGATTCTTTTTTCTATTTGGATCAATACTGTTTTTAATATTTCTTCAACCTTGTTTATGAATTTTTTAAACCTATTATAAACAAGATTATTTAGTTTGTATTTAAGGTTTTTTCTTTACAGAATTAGATTTAAGAATAATATGTGTGCGTTAGGGAAATTCTTTTAATTTGGTTCTTCATTGAAGTATCTTGACTTATCGAAGAATTAATCAAGTTTTAAGGCGTCTTTCATATTACTCGTTTATGTCTCTCCATAGGTGTTGGATGGGGGATTCAATTCTATAGTTTTAGTGTCTTGGTATAAGTTATTGTTGTGTCAAATTAAATCACAAGTCTAAATTTAGATTTTTTATGAAGGATCGATTTGGTTGTAGATTTCTGAATCTTTATATCCATGTGGTTCGCATCAAATAATGACATGTTTCTAGAGACATAGTGAATCTCCCTTTTATTTAGCTTTTTTTCTCTTAATATTATATATCTTATAATAAACCTTTGTGTATTTCAATTCTAATATGTTGTTGAGAGCCTTTTTCTTGTAACTAACATAGTGGTTCGTTGACTTAATTATGGTCTTGACTTAATTAAATTCAACCATGTGCTAAAGATAATACCAGTGGTTAAAATGATTTAAAATATAAGATATAAAGAGTTCAAGTCTTTAGATAACTTATGGGTTTTTATTTTTCTTGACTCACCACACCAAGTATAATTTTCTTTTGAAATAAGTAAGGTGGACTCTCTCCAGCATCACTCAATTGTTGTGAAATTGTTCCAATCAATGAAGATGTGTTAAGTATGTGTCTGTTAGAGAGAGAATTTAGGACCTAATAGTAGAAATGGATAACTGGTTTAGCTAAATAACATGTTGCGATCCATTACAAATTAATAGCCTCATTAGAGTGTGGTCCAATGAACCTAATGTTATGAATTTAGGACACGTTATAGCCAATTGGCTCAATTAGTTGTAATGATCTTTTGCACCAGTTCCACTGTTATATAATTAAGTATTACTCTAAAAGGCATGAGTTTTTCATTGTGCAAGGTTCCACTGTTCATCCTATCACACACTACTATGGATGAGTTACGCAAAATTTTATGTTTTTTTAATTTGGACCTCAAACCTTTTTCCTTGGCGATTTAGTCCTAATTGAAGACCACTTGATTTTGATTTCTTATGAAAAGGTGGAATTGAAAGAAGAGGGATCGAAATAAAAAAAAGCGTCCAACATAGGTAACATGCCATAAGTTTTGCAAAAGATGCACTTTGATCCTTGAACTTTAAAAATTATATAAATTATACAATTTCAGTACCTCAATATTTCTCCAATTCAATTTTGGTACAAAAGTTCATTTTTGTTATATTTTAGTCCTTGATTGAGAGAGGAGAGAGAGGTCATCATATTTCAACGGTAGAGAGAGAAAAGTATTGTTGACATGAATTAAAGGCACCAAAACAGACGATATTTATATCAAATGGTTTAATTTGATGATAAAAGTTCATGTTAGGTGTTTTTTACCTTTAAAGTTTGTGAAAAAAACATATCCAAGCTAGGGTTGATTTTTGGGTTCAGGTTGATTTTGGTTTTTGGGTAGTTTGTTTAGGTTTTTTGAGGCCATGAATAGGTTTCTCACGGTTTCTACTGTGTTTTATAGGTGTTTCAGGTCAAAATGGGTTGAAAAACGAGTTTCTGTGTAAAAAAACTTAAGTTCTAATTTTTCGGCCATCAAAGTGGCCAGAATCTAGGTAAATCAGACAACGTGTTGTGTGATTTTTTTTCTTTCAATAAGTCATCCACCATATTTACAAATAAGAAAAAATTATGAGCCCAATAGTGCATGCTTTAACAAAATGGGCCAAGCGGACTAGTCTGGCTGGTCAAGCCCAGCAACACCTAGCCTTTGCTTTTTATTTTTTAATTAATGTTTTTTTATGGTTTTTTCTCTAAATGTTTTTAATTTACATTTAAATTAGTGCCCCTTCTTTCTTTTATTTTATTTGGATATCTTGTTTTAAATGACAATTATTTTTTCATTTATGCATTCAAATTTTAAGTGTTTTTTTGATTCATCTATTATTGTTTTTTTTTAATCTTTTGTATGAATGAATTTATTTTTGAAAATAAAAAATTATTTTCAGATAATATTTCTAATATGTGCAGCCTTGCATGATTTTTTTCTCCTTTTATTTTATTCGATTAATTTAATTTGTATTTCTATTTCTATTATCGTTTGCTTAAATAAAAAATATTTTAACAAATAAATTTAATAAACACAACTGGGTAAATATCATATCTTTCAAGATTAATACCTTGATCTAAACCTCTCTCTTGATTTTTCAAGTTTTATTTTTAGGTATCAATAATGATCTTTTATTTATTTTTTCACATATGAAGTTTTTGATTTATTTAATGACATGTATGTATAAATTTTTTAATTTAAATATGAATTTTTAATGTACTAAAATACATTAAAAAACATACACATATAATGTTTTTTTTATAGAAAGTAAAAAAATTGTATCCATGCGGGAGCGGTGACATAACTAGTGATTAAATATATGCCGACCACTCCAAAGACCAAACGACTTCAACTGGCCCACTCTCGCAAACAAAAACCAATCAATTTCTTTGGACAAAAATAATTCATAAGAAACGCCAGCCCCATGTCATCATCATTTGCAAACTTGATTTCTGAAAATAAATGAAACTGATCAAGTTATCTCTAAGATGGACCCACCCACTACTACACTTCCAAGTATCTAATCTAGTCTAATGTATTAATTGCATATTTCGTCGTCCCATACTTTTTGACGTTCATCTAGCTTATCTAGTCAAGTAATATTTTAAGCCTCTTCATTTTTTATTTTTTTTGAGGGGGTCACTTTCTTATCTAGTCAAGTAATATTTTAAGTGTGATAGAGATAATGTTTTTTTAAAAATTATATTTAATATTAGAATATTAAAATAATAAAAACATAAAAAGACCAACTATATAACAAAAGAAAAAAAGAGAGGAGCAAAATACACTATAAGCAAAATACATCAAATTAGACCAGAAAATCTATATCCACGACACCAAAATACACTATAAGATGCTTGCTGCCTAACCTAATATGGCAAGTGGACCGAGATATTTTTTTCACTCAAAAAGTTTATAAAATAACTGCTGTCTGTACTAAGGTGAGAATAGGTGATAAAAGAGTGATTTATTTTACTGGTTATAAATTTAAAGTTTCACCACTTTTTTTTTTTAAATGATAAATGATATATTTATATCTATCTTCACTCGGGTAGTGTTCGGTATTGTGATAACGATTGTTTTTCAAAATATTTTTAATTTGAAAATACATCAAAATAATATATTTAGATATTGCTAATGCTTTATTAGTGGAAAACAACTTAAACGAGAGTTGACTCGATATAACCTAACTACCTTACGGGTTCAAAAACAACCTGGAAGACCCGTACAAATATAGTTTGACCTCAATTTTTTTACTTTGTTTTTAAATATTAAGATAATAATATATTGGATTGACTTGAGTTAACATGTTAAGTTCATGACTCAAGTTATTAGACTATAATAACCCAATAGAAACAAATCAAAACAAATTATCAAGCCTAATTTCTATTCAACTCAATGTTGAAGAATGAAATTGAAAAAAAAAATCAATTAAAAAAGAACCTAAAAAAACAGCTCGGGTTAACTTGTCAAACTCGCGACTTACATCATTAAACCAAGATGATTTCATAGAAATAAAATAAAAAATAATTATAAAGTTTAATTACCAATTAGTCTAATATTGAAAGCTGAGACTAGAAAAAATAAATCGATTAAAAAAACATAAAAAACAATCTAAGTTAATCCATCAAATCCATTATCCAAGTTATATTATTGAGATAACCTTATAAAAACATATAAAAAATAACCTGATTTAATTTGCCAAATCCATGACTTTAGCTATGAGTCTGAGATAATCTCATAAAAAATAAATCAAAATAAATTATGAAACTTGATTTTTAATTGATCATGTTAGACCAAATGTTAAAGATGAAATTGTAAGAGTTCTAATTAAAAAAAAAACAAATTTAATATTAAAGGATATGATATTGAGCTAACCTCTTAGAAACAAAATAAAAAAAATAGAACCTAATTTAACCGGGATTAAAATATCAAAACCCATGACTGTAATTATAAGGCCAATATATCCCTATAAAAAACAAATCAAAATAGATTATAAGATTTGATTTAACTCAGGTTAACCTATTAAGCATTATTTTCAAGTTACGAGACTAAAATAACTTAATAAAAAAATAAAAGACATCATGAATCTTAATTTTTAATTAATTAAAATTAAAAGATAAAATTGAGAAGCAAAAAGTTAAATAAAAAAATAAAACCTTAACCAGCTGGGTTAATCAACAAACTTGCTATCTGTATTGTAAATACGAGATGATCCTAAAAAAACAAATCTAATATTAAAGTATAAAAAAATATTAATTGAAGAACAAGGAAGTGTTTCAGAACACCAAAACATGTGGGCAAAGTTTCACTGTTAAAGTACTTTCCGCCAACTGTTTTAGTGGCTGTTTAATTAAATAATTAATCATGTCAACGACCACCACAAAACATCAAGAAACATACTCTTGCACAATACGAGAAAAACCAAGAAGATAAAAATATCTCAGCACAAATCGAGCTCAAAATGAAATCTCATATTAAAATAATAAATTTTATCTCTAACAGTCACGAAAGGAAAAACACCTAAACACAAAATTTAAGGTCCAAACTTTAACCATTTTACCTTGTACGAGAAACAAAGAAACACTTGGAAGAATCAAATAAGCCTTTTTCAGTATGAGACTGGTTCAAAGAGTTTGTATTGGACCGAGGATTAATGCTTTCTATATAAAGTAAAACATCGTCCTCTTCACAATATGAAATACGCGTGTTTTCACCATTGATGGGGTTGAAAAGACCCACTGACCTTTAACATTTACGTTCGTTTTTTTCATTAAAATGCTAATCCGACGACTAAAACTCACCTTATAAAATACCATAATTACCAGAGCAGTCAAAAGATTTGAATGGGTTAAGAGCTTAGATTCAAGTAAATTTAAGCCACTCAGTGGATTTGTTTCAAGAAAAAAACTAAAATAATGTGGTTTTACGAGGGAAATGCTGAATTCTGGCCTCGCTTTGAATTGAAATGTTACGAGATCAACCTACAAAGTAAGGAGTAACCATGCTTTTTGGAGGAAGAAAAAACAAGAAGAAGAGAGAGGGCGGGGGCAGAATGACTGTTAATGATAAGGAAAGAGAGGGAGGTGCTGTACAGATGGACCCTAGATAGAGATAAAGCAGTACAGAGTTGTTCAAATTGATGGGCTAATTGCTTAGTTTCAGAACAAAATGTCCCATCATTTTTCACTGTACAACTCGCAGGGGCTGAGTCCAACATCACAACATTGTTTCCCAAATTTACCCCTTCAACCCCATGCTTGCAGGACAAGAGAATACAATACAGAGCCAAAACTAAGACCCACCAAATTAAGCTCCTACCTGTTTGGAATGCCAGAAACAACATCGGTTACCTCCTAGACACTTGTTCTTTCCTAAAACAACAGTATTTGCTAGAGCTGCACCCTTTCTTGCAAAAACATCAATGCTTTTCCCCCTGCTGCCCCAATAGGGAGATAGTACTGTGATATTAGGGTAAAGAAGCACAAGGTAAAAATTAAAAGCACTGATACATCAACACCAGTTCTCAAAATGGGGCTGTTGATGTTCTTTGTAGGGTGTGCTTTTTTGGTAGTTGAGCTGCCGCGGCCAAATATAGCTGCCCAAAAAATATAGACATTTACATCAATTCTATTGGAAACAATGTAGACGCTTACCAGCACTCCATGCTGCATTGACTAAATTAACAGCTAATGGTAATGGTCTTGCGGTGTAAAAAATGCTAAAGTCAAGAAATATCCCATCCAAAAACTCGACTTTCAGTAACTTAATTACCTCTTCTTGTTGTCTCTTGAGCCTTGCATTCTCTTTCAATAACTGTTCAACTTCATTCTCCAATTCGTTTGTGTACGCCTGTAAGAAAAACAAACATAAAGCACAAGCACAGAAACATGTCCCGTCAACAACAAAACAAGAAACTAGCACCGGTATATGTACATGTAAGAAAATGAATCTTTAAAAAGAAAGGGAGATTCCTGTTTTCTAGCTCTAGAACGAGCTGCAGATTCTCGATTCTTGATCATTCTTTTGTGTCTGCGATCACCAGAACTACCATCAGATTCTTGAGTTCTTTTCTTACTAAAAGAAGGCAAGCCGGGAGATGAATCTAAACCCTCAAAAGGACTAGTGAATGAGGAAATATTTGAAATTGGGTTGCTCTGTAATTGCGAGTCAGGCCTCTGAGGATGATCAGAGTTCTCAAGAAAATCAAAGCCAGGGCCAGAGTTCAAACTCAAAACAGTAGCAGGAGGGGGCACTGGAGAGCCAAAAGGAGTAGTGTCTCGAATAATAGAGACCATTCTCGTTGGCGGGTCTTTGTTGAAAGGCCTAGCAAGAAAATCTTGAAGGATAAAGTTAGGGCTGTTATTACTATGATGATGATGACGATGATGATGAGAAATGTTGTGGAGTCTTGGGGTCATGGAAAGTTCTTGATCGGTAGAAGTGTGGTCCTGAAGAGAAGCAAGACTTATGTCTTTCCACACTTCTTCCATGGTTGCGGTCTTCTGTTGGGCTTGGCAGTGAAGATTATTGGAGGGTGAAAATATTGAAGGAGATGAGGAAGTGGAGGATGATTTTGAAGATATTGATGATGAGACTTTTCGGAGGCTCTTTGTCTTATTGTTGTAGCTGGTGCCTTCGCAATCTGTTGGCGACAACATTTGGAAGAGTAGCTTGGCTAGATAGCAACTGAAATGTTCACACAAAAAGTTAAACGGCACAAAACATTGGATGCCAACAAACAAGTATTAATACCCAAAATTCTCATTTTAATTTCAATTAATTGTTCATGTTTATGACATTTTGTATAGGAATACAGAAAATATTATCTTCCACCCCACTAGCATAAAAAAAAAAAAAACACGTCAAAACTCACACCAAAGTTTATAACCAGGAGGAGACAAGTGCATGGCTTCTGACTAGTTGTATTGTTAATTAGAAGTTGTATTATAAAAAGGGTTTGTTACATTCGCCCTCATGTGGTTTGATTATTTTTTTCTTTTTCTTTTTGTTTTTTTTTAAA
The DNA here is from genome assembly GCA_018804465.1 of Populus tomentosa. NCBI lineage: Eukaryota > Viridiplantae > Streptophyta > Magnoliopsida > Malpighiales > Salicaceae > Populus > Populus tomentosa. Next base: position 7,708,952 of record CM031977.1, on the reverse strand, counting down.
TTACATTTTACCTCATCATTTAATAAAAATCTTTAAATTAGAAGAGATTACTAAATTATCTTTATATATGATATATGAAAAACTTGCACTTGCACAAAAAACTCGTGCACACTCTCATTTGAAACTAGTTCCCTCTCTCTTTCTTTAGACAATATTCTATCTACAAACAATTCTAAATCAAAATCAATCTGGTTTCTGTTAATTGATTACAATACAAGTTGTTTTGACTCGATTTAATAAAAAAAATTAAAATTTCTTAATTGTTGAAAAGGTAATGCTACATCTTGAAAAACCCTATAAATAAATAAATTCAATATTCTCTTAAATATCGACAATATTCAAAATTCTATATATGTTTTAGCCATTGTTTAACCAGATTAGTCATGTCTTATTGGAAACCATAAAAAAACCCAAAAATCAAAACTTATGAGTTGCTAGTTACTGTTCAAAGAACTTTAATGACTTAATTTGTATTTAAAACATGTTTAATTTATGTTTAACCTTTCTATAACCTCTTATAATTAGTCATGTTTATTTAAAACCCTAAAAAAACCCAAATTAAAGCTTATAGGTTATTGTTCACATAACCCTGATTTTATTACATTTTGTTTAACCATTGATATAACATCATGTAATATTGTATTATACACCATGAAAGGTTACAAAATGCCATCTATTATAGCTCATCATAGTTGTTTGTCATACGTTGAAAGAGGTTGCTACTATGATTATATGGCTCACTTGGATATATTAATCTTATGCAAGCAAGTCTTTGACGTAAACTTGTATGACCTTTTAAACCAAGGATGATAAAAGGAATGAATTTCTTGATGATGCATCAATGTTACACATGTTTAATTTGGATAAATATGAAAAAAAAAAAAGATTCATCTTTATGTTGATGATGATCCCATTATTGCTTTTCTAATAAAAAAAAATACAAAGGTGTTATTTAAGGAAACTAAATGATAATAGGCCATATGGAATAAAATGCTTTTAGGATATTGATAGAAGCAATATAATGGTACTATATTTTGATAAAAAAGATTTTTATGATAATAATAATGATGATGATGATAATGTTGATATTGACAATGTTAGCAATGTAAGGGTAAATGTTGACAATATTGGTAGTGAAAAGATAAATGTTTGTTGTGTTGGAAGTAGTGAAAGAAGTGAAATGATAAATGCTGACAGTGTTGGAAATAAAAGGGTCAATGTTAGCACTTTGGGTGTAAATAACAAGGTTAGTAATGAATATAAGGAAGACAAGAAAGATGATCAAGAGGAAGAAGATGATTACATTCTTTCTGATGAGAAAGGGTTTAATTTTTTTAACAAAGATGAAGATGAATGGATTGACAACTAAAAAGGTGATGTTTCTTTTGGTAAAACTTTGGATAATGCCTTATACTTTGAGAATAAATGGAAGATAAATAGTATGAAGATGATGTTGATATTGAAGATAGTGTAAAATCTGACAATAGTAATGACGGTGATGAAGATGAAAATGATAGGGTGAAAAAGAAACAAGGGAAAAAAAATATTGATTGAACATCTTGTTTTAGATGCAAGACATTTAATATGGTAGTTGATGGATTAATTAAATTTGAAGAATGTTAGATTTCCATAAATATCAATCACTTCAGGGATGTTTTAAGAGAATATGAAATGAAGCATGAATATCACGTTAAAAAAATATATTAATCAATAAGAAAAAGTTGGAGACACATATATTGGTGTTGGTTATCTATGGAGGATATATATTTCTCTTGTTCTTAGTAGTAAGACTTTCATGATAAAAAAAAAAAAAGTTGTTATTAATAATAAGTCTTGACCCATTCATTTCAAATAAAACATTAGTTACAATTTTGGATGACAAGTTTGGGATTATACCATACCTAATATGAATGTGGAGAGCTCGAACTAAGGTGAAAGGGTTTACTAAAGGAAGCCACAATAAGTCTTTTAAGATACTCCTTAGGTATATATAGTTGTTGAAATAGTTTAATCCAGGTTATGATGTGTATTTAGAGTTTGAACTTAATTTTAATTTGAATATTTATTTACCATGAAGTTTTCAACAAATTTATGTTTGTTTAAAAGTTATGAAAGAGGGCTTCATTAATAGATGTAGACCATTCATTGGTATTAATGGATGTTATCTTAAAGGTCTATATAGAGGTATCTTATTGTCGACAACGTAGTTCGATGCCATTAATAGATTATTTACCACCATATATGTTATTGTTGAGGCTAACAACAACAACATATGACGATAGTTCTTGTATGTTTTATATGGATCCATCAAGAATATAGTATATCAGAGGTTGTTTTGCATCATGTCTGATAAGCAAAACATTATATTATCATTTATATTGTGTTATATACCACTCTTGCATTTGTTTTCGTGTTTTCCCTCTAATTATTAATATTTTCTTTTGCTTTTGTATAGTATACCAGAAGTTTTTCTATGTTAGAGTATATTTTCTATGTTAGGAAGTTGTTGGATAAGTCTATTAAAATGTCTATATATATATATATATATATATGAGAATGATCCCATCAAGTTCTAATGGATATCAAGTCTTTGAGGTTATAGTGATTTGGAGAAAAGACAATAATTATGTGCTAAGTGGTTAAAGAATAGCATTCAATGCAAACATATGATTCCTTATGTGTATCATAAAAGAATTGAGTTAGAAGATTTATGTCATGCAATTACATTGTTGAAACATTTAAAAAGATATAAAATAAGGTTGTACACCCATTACCAGAAGATAATTTAGATCCTAAAAAAAAAGATATTATTCTACCTCCAAACTTAAAAAGGATTGTGAGTAGACGAGAAAAAATAGATAAAAGGAACGAAGAGAAGATAAACCTTGTACTATAAAAAAAAAAGGGTTCTCACATTTAGGTGCAATATCTACAAGTAATTTGGCCACAATTATAGGACATGCCAAAAAGAAAGTGCTATAAGAGGATTTACTGGTGTTTTTAGGGGTATTAGTGATGCTGGTAATAGTTGTAGTGATGTTGACAAAGGTTTTAAAGGTAAGAAAAGTTGGCGGATATTATAAAGAAATGGTAAAGGTGGTGGGAGAGTTGCCGATCCATCTATATTTTTACTCTCAACACAAACATACGCGAGTCTCTTAAATATATATGATGTTCATTTATTTTAGTGATTACTTAATTATTAATCAATGTTCTTTTTGAAATCATATACCAGTGTTGGTAATTCCTACTTTCAACACTCAGTTCAAAATAGTTGCATCAATTGATAGATATATAAGAACCATTATATGGCTTTTAATTGTTTGAAACTAGCAAGAACATAAATATTATGGATCATTGTTGTTGTTATAACATGTCTAAATCATGAATTTTACTTTATTTTAATGTGCATGCTTTTGTTATATTTGATATTAATGTTGTATGCATTTTCTTTGCTAGGGAATATATTTATTTCATTTCATTTGTTCATGTTGACCAATATTGTAGTTAGAAACATTAATATTGCATATGCTAAATTAGCTACCTACAACAACTTTACACTTGCAAAGCTAGCCTTTATATTTTGATTCTTGATCGAAACTCTACATAATTCATCTTTCATTTTCTTCACTTCATCTAGTATTCAATCAATATCATTAACACCTCATCCCTTTCTTATAGTTAATTCAGTTTTGTTAATGGGTTTGCACCAATCAATGAATATATTGTCACATAACCTATCATCACATATTTAAAATAACTTGTTTTTACTTGTTTCTATTTTTTATATCATTAGCACCCCATCCCTTTCATGTAGTTAATTTAGTTTTATTAATAGGTTTGCATCAATCAATAAATGTATTGTCACATGACCATCATCACATATTTAAAATAATTTGTTTTTACTTGCTTCTGTTTTCGATATCATGACAACTACTCTTTTCCCCATATTTTATACACTTTATATTATTGAACTTTAATCCATTCAAGATATTGCAAGTTTGTAAGTTATTAACATTTGATTATTATAATGACATATTGATAATGCATGTTATTGTTGTTGGCAATAAATGTACTACGAATTTCGAGTTTTTGGTAGAATGTGTTTTGGGTATTTCACCAAAAAAAAAGAGTATGTGTTTCGGGTTTTATCTATGCTGAATTGATATGTGTGTTTGTTAGAGATATTGATTGTGTTTGCCTATATTTTGGATAATATGTTTGCTATAAATATTGGCTATGTTTGCTAGATTCTTAAAAGTGGTGTTTGTAAGAAATTAGGATTTTTCTTTGCTGTAAAATGTTGGTCGTATGTGCTTGAATTTTGAGCAATGTGTTTGCCAGATTTGTGATAGCGTTTTTGCTGGAAAATTTGTTGAGTTTTATGCTCAAATGATATATATTTTTTTTTTGCTCAAAATAGTAAAGAATTGTTGAGAAAATGGTGTGAGGAAAAAATAAAATGATGTTTATATGGCTAGAAATGGTGAGAGAAGAGGCAACATGCTTAATTATTAGCGTGCATAATACATACATCAACAATAAGAATTTCACCCTTTGCGTGTAAAACATATATCAACAAAAAAAACTTTGTTAGCGAGTGTATCACATGCACCAACAAAAAAAATTGGTCTTGTTGACGCGTGTATCATTCATGCTAGACTCAAAAACATTATTGCTGAAGAGTCATGCATGTGCAACCTACACATCCCTGTGAATTGTGCATATTTGGGAAATTTTCTTTAGATGCAAAAAAACCAAAAAGTATGAACCGAACCTTTAGATGCGAACCTTGGTGGAATGTTTATTGAATTTGCAAACCTATGATCTATCTAATTCAAGCTTGAGATTGATAATTGAGCTTAGTATAATGAACGATCTGTCTCAATGCACTAAGATTATAATAACCATCCTCATACAACATCTTCACCTGAAGATAAGCAAAAGAATTATAAAATCACAACAAAGATTAGTCAAATCTTTGAAGAGTGTAGTTCAATTAAGAACTAAGCAAGAAAAATCCTTATTATCTATGCGGCAATTAATGTGTATTGCAATCTAAAAATTAAGTTTTACAAAATAGTATTTATATATACTCTTGAAAATAAATCGTAAAGATAACTTAATGGGCTCACTTGATCCAATTTGAAACTAGACCTAAAATAAACCAAAAACTAACTAAATAACTTTAAAATAATAAAATAAATATTCTAAAATATGTAACATATGGTGCCGCAACTAATAACAAAAAATATACATGAGAAATAATTGTTTGGATGTAAAATCTCTTCATGCCACCACTTCTCTTTAAGAAATAAACTAGGAATTTTTCTTGTCCTAATACTCCTAGTTTGCTGCCTCCTCAGTGTCCATGGTGGAGTAGAATTCTCCTTCCAATTAAGTCTCATTAATAGATTAGACTCTTGTTTACTAAATATCTCATGATTTCCTTGATGGATTAGGAAACACAAAATATTTGACATAATAAGCCAATTGATGCCGAAATTTCTCCTTAGGTCGTGACTGATAGCCCTCAAGTTCATCTTGAACATGAATCAAATTTATTAAGGCTTGTTCTTTTTGGGTTTTTTTTTTTTTTTTTAATTCAGCTTATGTGCCTTGCAGAAGCCCATTAAAGGCTTCGTTGAACTTATTTACACTAGCTCTTATTATTAGATCTACTAGAACTACTAATGGATCCTTTGTTATGGGCTGGATTACATTACCATTTTTTTCCTTTCATAATAAAAGACAAAAATATATAAAAGGAAGAACCAGACTTGCAGTAATTGATAATTTGTATATAATTAAATTTATTTACTCCATTAATTACAATTACATTACAAATTACAATTAACTAAAAAATTAAATTCACTATAGACCCCTTAATAAAACATCGTTTATCAGAATATTATTTTGAGTATTTTTATTCCTTTAAGCATTTTTTTATTTCAGTCACCAATTTGTTTTTCAACTTTTTTTCCTTATGTATAACATTATTTTGAATTTGGGTCAGAGAAGTTGTTTTGATTAGCTTGATATGAGGATCTTGACATATAGAAAAATCTTTCTAATATTTGATTGATGTCCAATTTTGAAAAATAAAAATAAGTTTTGTTTCTTGGAAAAAATTGTAAATGAAGGGATCTAATTTGACATTGTGCCTTAAATAAAGGGTTTTTTTTGGTTCAAAACATGATTTTTTGATATTTTTTTGCATTTAGAATTGTTTTGTTTTTCATTGTAGTCCCTTTGTTTTTGCAATTTTTGTTATCATCCTACACTTTATTTTATTTATTTTTTAATTTCTAGTTTAAAATAAAAGAGGGAGAATCATCGAAAAATGGTGAAGGAAAGAGAGTTTACGATTGGCTAAATTATAGCAATGAAACAAGTCATCATTGATGTCAACAAGTTCTATTTGATAAGAAAAGTTCTATTTAGGAGTTTTTTTTTTCATTTATCTTATTGAAAAAAGTAGATTGGGGTTGACAAAGATTTTGTTTTGCAAACTTGATTTTTTTTTCTTTACCAATTTAAGGGTTTTTAAGTTGAGAGATTGTTTTCTTAAGGTTATGATTGTGTTTTTAGGTAAACATATGTTGAAAAATGGATTTTTGGGTAAACAAAAAACCCAGGATCAATTTTCTAACCAACTCTTAAATGGTCGAAAATTAGGCTTTTAGATAACACATCATTTAATTATTTAAAAATTAACTACAAAAAAACTAGGCAAACAGCCTTAGCCTTCTAAGCCCAAATAAATGGCCTTTTTATTTTTGGGGCTAGGTGCCTTGGCCCGCCTAGGCCCAGGTGCTATTTTTATTTATTAATTAATTAATTCTATTTTATTGCTTTCTTTAGAATGTCTATTTTAAGTGTCATGAAATTAAATGAAATATATATTCTATAAACAATATATCAAACCCAAGTAATTCTATTATTTAGGTCGCGAGTTTCATTAGTTAACTAGGTTAATCCATTTCAATTCAAAACATGTTCGCCTCAATAATTTTTTTTAAAAAAATATGGAAAACAACATCATCTTGAAACACTTCTCTTTTTCTTTTCTTTTTTTCTCATTCAAACCATGTCTTAATTTTTTTAATTCAAATTCATTAAAATAAATAAATTAAGGATATATTTGGGATATTATTTAATAAAGTCTAATTCAATTTTTAATAGGATTATAAAATATCTTTCTCATATTATCAAGTGCTTTTTCTATACAAGTTTATGATATTTTTTATTTTTTTTTATTAAATTTAATCAAATTCCTTTACTTTGGGTCTCTATTTTAGTTATCATATAATTAGATCAAAACCTTCATTCTAATTAATAAACTTATTAAACCTAACGGGTTTATGGCCCGTGTGGCAGGTTTGTGGAGCTAGCTTAGGTTGATAAAAACATCGTCTTCTCAGTATTTAAACAATAGCGGGTTGGATTTTTCAGTCAAATCAGGTTTTAAACAAAATTATTTTTTCTAAAATGATATTGACTTATAATTAAATAAAAAATATCAAATAGCATGACATGACATGAGATCATGTTTGTTTATTTTTTATCTTCACAATTTAGTCTGTAGTTATCATTAATGACTTTTTTTATCATTTGTTGGTGCATAAAATTATCAATTGGTTTTATTAATCTCATACGTCAAGTTATAAATTTGAAATTAAAATTTTTCTTAGTTGAATAAGATTAACAACACACATTTTTTTTATCATTAACTTTTGATTAGGTCCGCAGTGGAGCATGAGCACCTGGACTAGTAAATAAACTAATAGAAATATTCCTTTTACTGTGGATTTCATATTAATTCTCTCACGAGTAACTATTCATAAGCATTATTGCATTGCTTAATTTTTTTCTTTTATCGCTCAAGATCTTTTTTTCAGTTGTAGATTCTTTCAATTTAGTTCTCAAAAGTTCTTGTTTTTTTCCATGAGTGTTTTGGTTTTCTCTATATTTCATGTTTGTGCTTGCGTGAGGTGTCATAAATTGTTTTAGAGATTTAATAACATGTTGATTATGCATAGAGAAAATTTTAATTATAGTAAACAAAAAATTAAAAGCATATAGACTAAATTTGATATTGTCAATAATATACAGGCTTTTTCTTGTGTTACTGTTCTAAAATGAGCGTATATCTACACTTTTATCCCTTAATTTTTTTTTTGTTTTATTTTGGGCCCTTCTATTTCTAGATTTTTTTAGTCTTTGAGTCATAGAAGATAGAGAGAAGGAGTTCCCAAAAATCTTCGAGGAGGGAGCTTTCAGGTTAGATTTTGGTCATCAATAACTTAGGTTTTGAATTCTATGGATTCTTCGAGAGAGACGAACTTGGTGAAGGTGGTTTTCATCTTTATTAATGTAAAAAAAAAGATAGATTGAATCTTGGTAATTTTTTTATTTAATTTGATTTTAAATTTTTAGGCTGATTAGACCATGCTATTTTAGTTAGAAATGGGGTTATAAAGTTTTATGATATATATGGACCTTGATTTTTTAGTCATTGGTGACACTTCTAATGATAAAAAAAACTGACAAGCCAATGATGTATTGTATGCCCCTATTAAGGAAAAAAAAATAGTGAAATCTAGGTGTGCGGGACTTGGTTTCATGTGGGTTCAGCACACATATCCATATCATATTTGCTCGACCTTTTATTTTTTTATAATAATTTTTTAATGTTTTTAATTGAATTCTTTTAAAATAATTTAATTTAAATAATTATCAAATTATTCCATTATTCTTATATTATATTAGTGACTTTCATGGTAATATAAATAATTTCTTTTTGAATAGTATATATAAATCTAATATGCTTAATTTTCTATGTGCGGATGCAATATCTATTTTGTAAAATTTCTTATCGTATATTTTTTTATAAAATTCTTTTCAACATTATTATTATTTTATTTTTAAAAATATTATCATCAAAATTATCAATTATCAATTTTTTATTTTGTTTTATTAAAACTTGCTTTTGTGATTATAATAAGCTTTTATTGAGGAAATAAGCTTCTAATAAAAAAAATATTTTGTCAGAGAAACTAAGAGTACATTAATAAGGGAAATAAATTTTTTTATTAAAGAGATACCTCTCTTATACTTATTTCAAATCATTAGGATTTTTTTATATTTATTTTAAATGCTTATAGATTTTATGCAATAAACAACATAGCTAAAGGAAGATGTATTTTTTTTTTGTGAAGAAAAATATATTCATAAACTATGATTCTTTTTAAAATATTTAAATGGTTACAATTGTGATGAAAAATCATTTTTATTACTATATAATTAAATTAAAGAAAGATTTGAAGAGCGCCGCAAATTATGATATCAAATATCATTATATATATTTATCTTTAATCTTCTAGATTTAATCATTAATTAGCATTAATAACCTTTTTTCTCTATTTGATTAATCCATATGATTTTTATTTTATTCCATTAAATATATGCATTAACTTTTTAATTTTCAATGTAAAAAATGTATTTATGATACCAACACATTCTTCTCTTTAAAAAATAAATTTGAATCCCACTCACACAAGAATGACAATCTTTTACTTGATTTAATGACATATGTTTCCCCTATTTATCATAAATACTCCAAAATTAATTTTAAAAATGCCATTTTAACTCTATGAGCCATTAAATTAAATTAAAGGAAAAAAATAAAACGTGCAGTGCTTTCACTGTACACGCACTATACCATGCAAGTGAAAACACTATAGTTAGAAATTGGGCTTACTTCTTTTCCGTCTATTTTTTTTCAGTTAGTATTTTTTTTTTTTTTTGTCCTTTGCATTGATTAGGATTGGACTAGGTAATGTATTTTGATACATCTTCTATCAGGTTTTGGTGTTGTAAGAAAAATCATGATATTTGTTTCCTGCTTTATTTTGTTAAAAAATAAATTTAATTTAGTTATTTGTCAAAAATTAAAAATAGCGCATCAAAATTTAAAATGGGGTGGGTAATGAAGGATTTCTTTGGCGTAACATTGTTCAATCAATGTTTTTTTTTTTTTAAAAAAAAAGAACTTTCATATTTTTTTTATTATTTTAATCCTTTTAATTTGACAATTATATGTTTTGATCAGAAATTTTATTTTCTTCACATTTAGATCCTTGTATTCAAGGAAAGAGATAGTGAATCATTGATAAATAAGATATGAGAGAAAATCATTTATCATACACACACACATTCTGGTAACAAAAAAAATCTATTTTTAATATCAATAAGTTTAATTTGATGGGAGGAGTTTCATTAATGTGTTCTTTACTCTTCATTTTATTGGAGAAAAAATATAAAGGTTGAGAAATAAAATTTTTATTCGCTTTGATTTTGTATTTTTAACTGTTTTAGAGACATTTTGGATTGAAAGATTGATTTATTAAGATTTTAAGAGTTTATTTAGGTATTTTAGATAAAAATGAATTGAAAATAAATTTTTAAATCAAAACATCTACCCTAACTTCCCGACAACCTCTTCAATTGCTGAAATATGCATTATAAGTAACGCGGTTTATATGGTGTTTTATATATATATATATATATATATATAAAAGAATGACAAGTTGTTCTCTTTTTAACATTAAAAAAAAAAAAAACTTAGCGTGCAGGTCAAACCTCCTTCTTCATATATATGACGGGCGCCCGGGCCAACATGCTACTATTTTGGTCCTTTTAAAAAAAAAATCCTGGATTTTTAATTTGAGAATTAAAATTGGATTTGTGAAGAATTAAAGGCTATATTTGTTTTCTGAAAAGTAATTTTTTTAAAAAAATTAAATTTTTTTTTATTTGTCATCAAAAAAGTTGGTTAACGAAAAATATTTTTCAATTAAAAAAAAAATTTAGCTTGATTTTCAGAAAAATGTTTTTCTAAAAAAATTGGACAGAAAACACTTTGGTCCTCAAATTTATATTGTTTTGAATATAAATTTTGATTGCTATATATATATATATATATATATTGTTTTGAATATTTATTTTTCAATTTTATCTCTTAAAATTTAATTTTTATATTAACTTTGGTCCTCATTTTTATAATTATTATTTGCTTTTTCCTTATATTTTTTTTATTGAAACTTTTTATCTATCAAATTTGATCCTCATTCTTTTGATTGTTACTTATTTTATTTGAAATAATTTATGAAATGTTAATTATTATTATTTTAATTTCTTCATCTTTTTTTTTAATTGTTTAGATTTGATCTCTATTATTTTGATTATTATTTATTTTATTTGAGATAATTTATGAAATTATATTTTTTTTCAATTTTATTCTCATTCAACTTTTTAATTTATAAGATTTGTTCCTCATTATTTTAATAAACTTGAAAAAAAATAAAATATTAATAAGTTATTTTCCAGTTTATTTTTCATAACATAACCAAATATTAGAAAATATTTTTCAATTTATTTTCCATTACACTACCAAACATCAGAAAATAATTCACTTTCTCGGAATTTATTTTTCAAAAAAAAACTATTTTCTAGTAAACAGACGGCCTAAAAAATCATTGGACTATTAATTTCTCTAATAAGATCATAGCTTTTTATTATTGTTATTATTGTTATTATTATTATTCAGAATGTAAGTATGTATTAAGATTAAACTAGTAAGTCCATATATATGTACAGAAATGAAGAGAAGGCAGAAAAGAGAACAAACTACATATGAAATTAAACTGGATATAGCTAAACTATTTAATTACGTTAGTTGAACAGGAAAGCAAAAGAATCGACATATACACATAACAAAAGGTGGGATGGGAATAGACTCTCAATCAAATTTAATTGCGTTAGCTGATCAGAAAAGCAAAAGAAGCGACATAAACACATAACAAAAGGGGGGATGGGAACAAACTCTCAATAAAAAATGGTCATGCAGGCCGAGAGAACAATTTTTATTATTATATTGGTAAGTGATATTTTTGTACAATTCTTCACGATATTTTTCCTTAAAAAAAAAACTTACTTCATTGCTAGATTTTTTTTATATTGTTTGATTAAATATTATTTTTATAATATTAGCCTACAACTCTTTTTTTGCAACTCTTAATTTTTTTTTTCAGTAAATTGTTTTCGGTGGCTTTCATGTGAATACCAATTTCTATTATTATATAGTTAAATAAAAAAATATTTTAAAAAACACTAAGTTCTTAATTTTACATATAAACTGGACTGCAAGTTTAAAATGTTAATCAACCCGAATAAATTTAAAATATTATCATTTTAGCATAACAAGAAAAGGTTAGATCGATGCCATCTTAATTTTTATCCCTACACATTAAACCATTTTTTTGTTAACTAAATCACATTAAAATTATCACTCGATTCAATTTAAAATCCTAGCCAAGTAAGGTCCAGTCCAGGTTGGGAGGTCTCTGTTCTAGCCCGCCAAGCATATAGTTTACTCATATTTTTTATCCGACAGCGGCCGAGCCTTTTTTATAACTTACTCGTGTTTTGTTTTATAAAAAAAATGAAAAATTGAAGTATTCAGTTGCTGACATCTGTTTCTGTTCAATTCACTGCATGCATACTTTCTCAATAAGGCTCTATATATATACATAGGGTGTAGCCCGGTAGGAAAACCTAATCTCGCCGATGGCTTGCAAGAACCGACGGGTCTAATGAGAAACCAGAGTATTAACCTTCAAGTCATCAAGGTGAGCTAGCTTAGGACTGAAGCCATGGGGAAGTTGATGAAAAGAGAGAATCAGAGCGACCCCAGAGTCTAGTCTTTAAGCAGACAGCTGTCAGCTCTGCATTACACTGTTCAAGGAGTTAGACCATCTTTTACAGTGAAGTCCATTATCTACATGCCCCACCACTCCATTTGCTGTTTTTTCACCTGCTGTATGCACCACATCAAACCTTCCCCAAGTTCTTTTCCGCCTAGACCTCTTCCCTAGCTGGGGAATAATCCTCACGAATCTCAAACAACCATGGACAGAGAGTTACTTGCCCCTTTCAATCAAACCCTGGATAATTAAGTACCTTCCACTCTTTCTTGGTAGATTTGTGTGTGTTTTTTAAGTGATCAGCTTTTGGATGTTTCGTCCCAGTTTGTGTCTCTAAGAAATGGTGTGTGTGTGTGTGTAATATATATTGTAGTAAAAAGAAAGAAGGCTAAAAGGAAATCGGAGGAGATAAGCCCTGCAAAGAACAAAGGGTGGCACTTTTAATGAGATGCCATCGCAGAGAGGACACTTCCTCTATTAAGGGTAATATCCATTATTCAATATGATATAGACGCGTCAGGCATCTCTATATTTGAGCTTTTCCAGAGGGAGAGAAATGACGTTTATCAGGTTCTGATCGTTTTTCAATCTCTTTGGCGATGCCTGTCCATTTCAAGGCTATGATCCATCGGGTTTGGACAATAAAGCTATAATAACCGTAGGTTAGCACGTGTAGCAAGTGCTTTAGAGGACAAAGGATAGTGTAATGGGTGGGTCCTATCATATAGTGAAGGGCAAGCTAGGCAAAGGACTGGCACAGCAGCAGCAACGAGTCGTCTTAAAAGTTAAAAGAAACTATGCATTTTCCATTTCTACCAGCTCTTTTTCATGTGCTTTGCCCACTTTCAGTTGAACTAACCAAATCCACGCAAAATGTTTCAATTCTACCATGCAACAGTGCAATGGTTTCTGCCGTACGAGGGTGACACCACCACCCTGCTTCCCGCTAAACTCAAATCCTAGTAAGAATGGAGGTTTCAATTCTTATCCGCATGTATGATGTATGGCATTGCATGTTCATGCAATGCATTTGCTTATGTTGTTGGCATGGTGAAACCATGAATATACTTTCTTATTAGTGACAATTAAAATATACTTGCAATGTTTGTAAATATATCCTCCGATCTATGCATGTCCTACAACCGCATAACAAATGCATCAATGGAAACGAGAGTAAAGTACTCATAATCCTATCTCCACAATGTGAATCCGATATGGGCATACCAAAAACATCACCCATATTATTTGGATGGCCCCTGTGAAGAAGAACCATCACCTTGAGAATATGAATGCCTTCCCTGTGAAGCCGAAGAACCAACTTCAGTACACGACATCCTATGTAATTGTACCTATAAGATATAAATTATTGTCGATTAGTATAATATAACAATAAAAAAATAACATTTAATACGTAAACTTGTAATAACGAGAGATCTATGCTATTTTGTTGGACAAGATTTCCTATTATGGCGTTCATGATGGTATATGTTACATCTATAATTGACATGCTTTTCTTTTGTATACATCTTGTTAGGTAATCGAGTGTATTTTTTATTTTTAATTAAATTAAGTTTTTACCTCGAAAAATTTAGCTCTACTCAAAGACTAGAATATTCATTCTAGTCTAACTTGTCAAGTAAAAAATGGAATGGAATCCCGTATATAGTTTTATAGCTTTAAACACAATAAAAATGATTAACAAAATAAATATAATCAATATGATTTTCATCACAACATGCAAAAATATGTGAATATGGTCAATGAACTATATTCCATTACTATACCTACACATTCATTCATTCAATTTGATTGTCCATTGAATATCTTTTATCATGCTATGTTTTGGATGGATTTACTTGCAAAACTCCATATTAAATGTTGCATAACATTGCAGTATAATCTCTTAATCTATCCTTATATGTTCTTAGTTCAAACTACACAGCTAGAAGCCATGTTATCTAATATAATGAAATAAAATGCATGCTTTCTCTATTTGACAAAATAAGCATTACTCTTGTAAAAGGTCAAACAGACTGTATTAGAAATAGGCATTGCATGTGTACATTTCAAGACGTGATTAAAAGCTTTTGATATATTGATTATTGTATTGTCATATTAATAATCTCCATCATAAGATAATGTCAATATTTTTTTCGGTTCATGCTCAAACTATTCTTTGTATATATTTGCAAAACACACATCAAATTTAAACCTTAAAGCTTCATAATATATCTTCATCAAACCTTTCTTTGCAAACAAGTCTTTGAATTTGCCATTGAAGTTGCTTATAAAGTGTAAAGCACAATACCAATGATATCCTAACGGCTCATGCCATATTTTATTTTATTTTTACATTTTATTCTTCATACTTGCATGTTTGTTTGATATTACACATATATTGGTATGGTCACCAATAATGTATCACTACAAGCAAAGCAAAATCATCTCCAATTGTAATTATTTTCCACTTCCTCTTCAACCAGAGGCAATGCCAAAGAGAATGTTCTATTATTTGTATTAAAATCAATTATAATCAACAACTTCACATCAAACATCTTATATAGATGTGTGCCGTCAATACTAATAAGTGACCTACAAGACTTGAACCCTTCAATCACAAGTCCAAATGAGAAAAAAAAAACTATCCAAAAAACAATTATTTCATTATCAAGATTTTAATTATGGTCCCTCACAATAACAATATAGGGATTTTATTCTTTGATTGCCAACAATAATTTAGGCAATATTTCAAATGACTTCTCATTGAATTAAAAAGTTACTCAAATACCTTTTGTTTTGCATCATATGCCTTGTCATAGAAAGTTTTATACTTGTAATGCAATTTTATTTCATCTAGAATGCTCATCATTATCATGGAAATATTAGCATTCACAAGTGTTGAAACAACATAATTAGTAATAAATTTTGCATCTTTGACCTTTTATGGCACCTTTCATATAAGTACCATAACATTTTAGTGCTTAAACATATTGTAATTGCATAAAGGTTGTTGTTGAACATTGAACTTGATATTAAATTAAATCTGCAAATATTACTATTGAACTGCATTCACTAAATAATTTTTAATTTTAAAAGTTTATATTACCACCAAATCAATACCACCAACTAAATGTTTATGACTAAGTGTCCAATTATTGCAAACTATAGCATCAACTCCAATATCATCCTCAATTTCAGGAACATGAGGTTTTATTATCTCATTATCACCACTATCAACTAGCTAAATTGAACCCATCATATCATTTTCTTTATTAGTATTATGCTTGAAGGAATCATGCCTACATTATTTATCTTATGGATTCTTAAACATGCTTTAATCATCCTTTTATAACATATCATGCATCAATGACAAGTTTAATCCACTCCTTGTTGTCCAAGACGAACCAACAAATTATGATGCTTTTTTTTATTCGAGTAAATATGGAGATGAAGACAAGAGTTAGATCATGTTACATAATAAAAAAGGAGATGATTTGTTTAGATCAACTACCAACATATAACTTCATCATGTCACCTAAAATCAATACAGGATAATATTAAAACTCTCCAACATGACACCTCTAAATAATATCAACTTCAACATCATTATAATTCCACCCAGTTTTTTGATATATAAATTGTTTGATATTCATTAGAGACATGCCTAAAATAGCATTCAACAACATATTTTTTTGACCATTAAAAGTAATATTGTTGTCCAATTAAAGAACAATAAGACCACTACAATGACATAACATAAACATGTTATAAAACATAATATATAAAGTAAGAAAACCTATTTTTATCAATTAGATATAATTTAAATAAAATTATATAAAATCAATTATAATCGCTCCAATTTGTAGCTAATTAATCACAATTAAAACAATGTACTAAATTACAACAATTGATTCTAAAATTCAACGCAAATCCTAATGGATCTAATTTCAAAATAAATGATGATATTTTCATGCTCAATTGCATGAAATCAATCATAATTGCATCAATTCATAGTTAATTTATCACAATTAAAACAAGATACCAAATTACAGCACTTAATTCTAAAATTCCACACAAAGCTTAATGGATCTAATTTCAAAATAATTGATGTTATTTTCATGCTCAATTGCATGAAATCAATCATAATTGTATCAATTTGTAGCTAATTTATCATAATTAAAACAAGATACTTGATTACAACAATTAATCTCAAAATTCAACACAAAGCCTCATCATCTAATTTCCACCTAATTAATGTTATTTTCATGTTTGCTTGCATGAAATCAACCTAATTGCATCAATTCATAGCTAATTTATGACAATTGAAACAAAATCACCCATTACAACAATTAAGCCCTAATTGATCTAATTTCTACCTTATTGATGTGAATCATACCTAATTGCATCAATTAAATTCTAATTTATAAAATCAACAAACCCTAATACATCAAACTCAATCCTAAACAATAATAAAATGAAAAACTTGCACAATAATAAATTAACTATGAAACCCATAAAATTAAAAGTGATATAGGATATTTACTGTGATTTATCAACTAGAGAGAGGTGGCATTGTAGTGGTTGTGAATGGAGAGTGGTGGCAACATTAGAGGCAATGGTTTTCAATTAAAAAAAATGACTGAAAAAAAGCTTGAAGACAAAGAAATCTTTTGGTGTGATAAAGCTACAAATGATCGATTCGCAATAGATGATGGAAGAGAGGGTGCGAGCGTCGAGGGCGGAAGGGGGAGTGCATGTTTTTTGATAAAATGTTATGGTTAAGAAACATGACATTTTAATTTATTACAAATTGATTATAAAACTCATAAAATTAAGAGTAATATAGGATTCTTATCTTGATTTATCAACCAAGAAATGGTAGTAGAATAGTGGTCGTAATCAAGGATTGGTGGCAATGGTTTTTGGTTAAAAACGAAAGAAGAGAGGCTAGAAGATGAAGAGAAGAAGTTTTCCTGTTATGTGTTATAAGGTTGTAAATGGTCAATTCACAATGGTTTTTGGGCTAGAGACAACTACAAAAGGTGAAAGAGAGAGTGAGCAATGGCAGGTCTAGAGGGAGAAGAAGATATGCGAGTTTTTATTTGGTAAGAAATCTCAATCGACATATACAAACTATATTATTTCACCAAATGTTTTTTAAAATAAGTCATTTTGCCAAAAAAAAAAAAAAAAAATGAACAGTGCTACTTTTCAAAGAAATAATCGAAGGAAAGTCTAAGGATGAACCCAGAAAGCTAGCTATTAGGTTATGAAATATAGAAATGCAGATAGGGGAGAGGGTAGATACGAAGTTTGAAACATGGCAACTAGTCCCTGAATTTCCAAAAGATCCCGTGGTTTTTCGAATCAAAGGGGAGACGCTGGAATCCTGCTAGCTGATAACTGGAGTTGAAGCCAGAATTTAAGGAAGCCATAACTCATCATCGTCTATTTTCCCCGGTGGCCAAGAATTACGCCATGGTTCCATTCCACGCTAACAAATGCAACAAACATGGTCACCCAAATAAGCAGCAGAAGACTTCTAAAACAGTATTCCAAATGATTTGTGAAGTAGCATTTCAGCAAAAGAAATAACACTGCCACAAACATAACCTACGAGTACTCTAAACTGCTAATTCTCGAAATATTTAAGACTCTCTCGCAACATTCATAAAACTGAATTCATTGACGTTCAACGAGGTCAATTCTTTCGACAACAAATCATGTTAACTCCATCAAAATCATACCAAATCTCCATAGAACAAATATCATGGGTGTGCTGAACAAAAAACCAAGACAATTAGGTATACCAAAAAGACGACCAAAATTCAAACTCATTTTGATTATATATTTCAATCTGGACCATCGTCCAAGAAGGTTTCCTGCCACGGCCGAACCTAATAAATAACACAACACTTTAAATGACCCTCAAAAGTCAGTAAATAGTATAAGATCAAGGACATCAAGCAGATACACCCAGGATTCTGCCAGGCATTTTATTATCTCACTCAGCAAACCAATAAATAATAAAAATGGGTTTAATCAGAAAACCAGAACATCTCAGATTCCACAATCTCAGTCTTAAATGAACATGTAATGCCAACCACGTCCAATCCAAAGCTGGATATTTCAATGGCTTCTCACTCAAGAGGACCAATTTATGCGGTGAAATCTTCAAAAGGTTTGAAGAAAAAGGTATACATATTAATGCCAACTCTAATTATAATAACATGCGAAGAGAATAATAATAATAATAATAAAAAGGACATCCCGTAACCAAAAATAGAGCAATAGTAGACGGCGTAGCATGAGCTTAGCATCCTGCAAAAGTCACCCTTCACTCCCCCCTCACGATATGCAGACACAGATAGAGCATATACTTAGTGCCACAAGTCAAAAAATCATGTTTCCTCCTGAAGTCTGGAGGTAATCTGACCCCAAAGATTTTTAAAAAGTAGCTGAGGGGCAGTACGGGGAAGTAAAACCAAACCCCCACTCTTAAGAACAGCAACGTCATGCCACCACAAATAATTATGGGATAAAAAGGAACACTCCCATAAGAACATACATATATCCCAACAAGCTCATGCTACTAGCTCAAAGTCATGAAGGTTCTCTTTTTTTTTTATCTTTTTTTTTTTTCCTTTTTTTTCTCCCTTCAAGTTATTGCTATCTTTAAAAAGTTTTTTTTTTCCCCTCCTTTATCACCAACTAATTCACTTCCTATTTGCCGGACAGGAAACCATGTTTCAGTGAGCCAATGCAAGACCCACTACATTCAACAAAATCCAAGACATCCACCAGTTTAATCAAAACCCTCAGTCCCCACTTTCCTCCAGTATTTTGTAAAATGCGTAGCACACATTTTACTTACTTGCATTTCTTGATGAAGTGGGGAGATCCAAATCTCCTTGAAATCTGTTTTCATCAATTCCCTTGCTGCTAGACAGCTGTGACTGGCTATTAAAATCCCCAGACAATGATCTACCAAGAAAAGCTTCAGTACGAACATCTGCTTGACTCCTCACATTGCTATGGCCAGCAGTCATCTCCTCCAGAGAGATGCCTTGGACATTGGCTGCCAGCATGTCATAGCCAGACTTCTCACCAGACTGAGGGCTGGAAACATTAGGAAACTGAATAGGAGTTGTCATGATCCACCTCATCCAATCATTTCGCTTCCTCACCTTCTCGCCCTAAAATACAACAGGAAAATATAATTAGTGAAGGTAAGACATGGATCGCATTATTAAATTCTGATAACTTGGCATGTATATCTGAGTGCCTAAATCATGCACTCCTAAATGTGACAGGGTTCAGAATTGAGGACCGGAAACTAGTTAGGATGGGAAATCACAAAACCATTATTTTGTAACTTGAAAATTTCAACAACAGCAGATCTCAATGTACAGAAAAAGGCACCTGTACTTCGACGACACTAGAATTTCTTATAGCATCCAGTATAAGTTGGATATTGTCAGTCAAAAGCAAAACCTGAACCACAAGCCACAAGAAGATATTGTTAAGTTAATAGCATATGAAAATACAGTCGCAATATCATGTACAGCCATTAATAAATCATTAGTGGGTTTCAGTGTCTTAAAGGGGAAAAACTCAGAATCAGCATGGTATAGATACACACAAGCATACAAAGATAGCAAACAACCAAACAGTTCACATGCTGACAAGCTCAATACAGCAATGGAGATATCAGAATCCCTCAAATTAATTTAAAAGACACGCAAGAATGACAAAGGAAACAAAGTATGTAGCCTGACCAAAATCCCAACAGATCAGAAGCTCATGACAGCAATCCCCACATAGCATGGAATAATCATTCAAGTTTATTTCACAATTTATAGATCTGAGAGTGCCATCATACAGGGAAAAAAAAAAAAAAAGGAAACAGAATGCCATTATGTCTGGAAAGCATAACCATTACCACCTAAAGATTAAATTTATAATGTCAACATCCCAATGAAAACAGAACAACATATTAAGCACAGCACTGATAAATGGTTCTAACTAGGCATGAATCTAAGCAGCAAATAATTACTTCAACCAGAAATTTATTAAAAATTATATTCTGATAATGCAGAAACTCAGACACAGAAAGAAGCAATTGTAAAATAATGGAAAACTTTCTACAATATTATATCTGCGTAGCTTGTGTAATATAGGAAATTATAATTATTCCTATAAACAAATTATCTATTAAGGTATTACATGAAGCGATGCACACAAACCAAGGTCAAAATGATGTAGAATGTAAGTTGTGACTCAAAAAAAAAATACAATTCTATCACCTCATCCATAAATTAATCTTCAATACAACATATCTCAAGACAATAGACTAAATATGAGGAACAAATATAATGATATACACAATAAATTAAGTGCAATTTACTAAACTAGGTAGATTTTGAAGAATAAGGTTGGGCCTCCACGCAACAGTAATATTGTTCTGTTGTGACCTAAAGGTCATGGAGAAGCACTGTATATTTGACTCTCCCCAAACCATCCCACAATGCAAAAAGAATCAAGAACTAAGGCCGCCCTCTCTTTTCAGAAAAACAACAGAAAAAAAAAAGATTTTGAGCAAAAAAAAAATCATAACTATATAGTTCCATCCGCTTGACAAAATTTTCTATTATTGTCCAAACACCAATGCTCTTACAAGTGGATGAAAATAGAAATTGCTTTGCAGATGACAAGAAAAGCAAAATTGTTGTATTTTTATGTATTTTTGCATACAAGGGTAATTCTGTAATTACATTTGCTCGAATTGTCTACATCTAGGCTTTTATGTTTTGTTTCAGTGTCTTATTAGCCCTTAATTACATAGGTTTAAATAAGAAGGACCTCTGCATAAAGTTCTGTGATCGTTCACTAGAGAATCAGAGTTTATGAATAAATTTTCCACCTATATGCTTGCAATCTATCATGGGTGTGACTTCTAAAAACTTATGATGCTCTTTTTCTTGGTGTTACTCCTAGAAAACCTACTATTGTCAGTAGATCTATAACTTTCAGCAAACAAACCCTCATATATCTATATCCAAATTTCAATTTACAAACACCTAAACCCTTCAATTTAAACTAGTAGGACAGAAATTCCAGAAGTTGTCTTGAGTCACCATTCATCAATCCCAGTGAAGTTTTAGTGGAATTTCCTTTGGCATTCCTATAATCTACAGACCAAATTACCTATTCCATAGCTACCTACGTCCGAGTTTCCAGCTAATGCCAACTCCAGGCACACAAAATTGATACTGGAATTATAGCATAATAAAATCACCAAGGAAAGAAAGGACCAACGATGCAACATGTAAGAGATTGAACATGAATCTTAGAGACTATTGACTCTTGGAAGAGAATAGGTAACAGAATGATATTAGGGAAAACCAATTCGTCAGCAACAAAATAGATAATCTACTAGTTCTTCTCAACCTTTCAATGCAGAAAGAGAAAAGAGACAGAAGATATATATCAGAGTGAGAACTTAGTATTTAAACTACCATGAAACTAAAAAGAATATAATTCAGACTCCCAAAGAGTATGTCTATAAATATTAGAAACAAGCACATTGATACTCTAAAACATGGCTCATGAAAATTACACCAAAAAAGTATTTCAAAAGAAAAAAAAAGCTTTTAGAAACAACTTCAGCCTTTAGCTAATTCAATCAGATATTTCATCATTGATAAGAAGACATGACCTTCACATGACTCTAGAGAAATGTAATTGGATTCCTGGTCTGAAATGCTGGCTGTAAAAACCTTACACCACTATTAACTGTCACAAAAGAAACCAGGATATCCAAGGAGAGAACAAAATGCGGGACATATTTAAATAATTAGGAAGTGGCTATCAGGTATGGGTAATTTCATCATCAGCAACAAAATACATAATCTACTAATTCTTCTCAACCTTTCAGTGCAGAAAGAGAAAAGAGACAAGATATATATCACAGGATGGGAACTTAGTATTTAGACTACCATGACACTAAAAAGAATATAATTCCGACTCCTGAAGAGTCAAAACTACTAACCCAAAGTGTATGTCTATAAATATCAGAAACAAGCAAATTGATACTCTAAAACATGGCATGAAAATTACAAAAAAAAAAAGTACTTAAATGGAATAAAAAAAAAATTCTAGAAACAACCTTCAAACTTTAGCTAATTCAATCAGATACGTCATTATTGGCGAGAAGACATGACCTTAACATGCATGCTCTAGTGAAATGTCTTGGAACCTAGTCTGAAATGCTGGCAGTAAAAACCTTACACCACTATTAACTGTCACAAACAAAACCATGATATCCAAAGAGAAAACAAAATGCAGGACATATTTACATAATTAGGAAGTGGTTACCAAGCATAGGTGATTCATCAGTAACAAAATAGATAATCAACTAGTTCTTATCAACCTTTGAATGCAGAAAGTGAAAAGAGACAGAAGATATTTATCACAGGGTGTGAACTCAGTATTTAAACTACCATGACACTAAAAAGAATATAATTCAGACTCCTAATGAGTCAAAACTACTACCCCAAAGAGTATGTCCATAAATATCAGAAACAAGCACATTGATACTGTAAAACAAGACATGAAAATTACAAAAAAAAAAAAAAGTACTTCAATGGAATAAAAAAAAGTTTCTAGAAACAACTTCAAACTTTAGCTAATTCAATCAGATACTTCATCATTGGTAAGAAGACATGACCCTAACATGCATGCTCTAGTGAAATGTATTGGAATCCTAGTCTGAAATGCTGGCAGTAAAAGCCTTACACCACTAACTGTCACAAACAAAACCAGGATATCCAAAGAGAAAACAAAATGCAGTACATATTTACATAATTAGGAAGTGGTTATCAAGCACAGGCATAACCAAGAGAAAAAAATCATCATAAAAATGAACCAATATCACGATTACCCAAAGCAACTCACTTTGTTGAAGCTTGCTATCAGTTTAATAGGCACCCAGCCTTGATCATCCATGTTCTTCCGCAAGTATATATCTTTAATTAAATTTTCATTACTGCAACAAACATTTATGAGGAGAAATTGTTAACTTCCCAATAAAACCCATTGTACTGACACATATAAACCACAGAAACATATGTACAAAAGCAAAACAAGAAAGAAGCACCTGAAATAATAATCTATCTGACGCAATATCTTATTATGCAACGGGGGATCGGAAGAGAAAAAAACAGCATGAGGTGGTATTGGTGCCGCAATAATAGGCACACCTCTCATAGAATCTGGATGTGGGGCAACATAATACAGTGGCGATCGCATATCTGGAAATAGATTGGGATATTAGAGCAGACCCATGTGTTAGCCATAACAGAACTGGAAACAGATATGGTTTACCAGGGAACCCCATGGGGCTGAAAGGCCGGACTGGTGGGGGTGCAACAAAAGTAGTAGCAGCAGCAGGTGGTGGTGGAGGTGGTGGTGGAGGCCTCATCA
This sequence comes from Populus tomentosa, assembly GCA_018804465.1. NCBI lineage: Eukaryota > Viridiplantae > Streptophyta > Magnoliopsida > Malpighiales > Salicaceae > Populus > Populus tomentosa. Next base: position 7,684,701 of record CM031977.1, on the reverse strand, counting down.
GCCTTGGGGAAACTCCTGGTGATGGCTGCACATGGCCACCATCCCTATTAAAATTTCGATGAGCATTCCAATCTTGATTTGAACGATCTTGATCATTTCTCCTGCCACCATAGCTATGATGATGAGAACCATCTCCTCGAGAATGTGGCCCACCATTACGGTTCCTGAATGAATTGCGTTGTTGTTGTGGATGATCATTAAAGCTACGGGATTGGGAATTCCTTTGCCCGTGGTCTCCAGAGGAAGAGTTATTTGAATTTCCTTCACCTGCCGCGCCCTGTGATCTTGGTGATTGAGGAGCACCACCATTAGAAGTTGTGTTAGCACTACTGCGCTTCATTGGCCTTTGGCGTACTGGCACTATATGGTTTGAAGTTGAATTAGTGTTTGCACCATTGGCAACTTGTTTCTGTGAAGATGAGGATGCAGTTCCAATTCCCTACATTAAATGAAAAGCACATATTAAAACAAGCACTCATGTATGATCAACCAAATAATTGAACTGGGTATATTAAGCACAAAAATGCTCCATTTCATAGCCGAGTTCAAAGAGAACCACAAGTTTGCCTTTTGTGTTTCTAGTTATAAAGGTCGAAAACCCACTCATTCATATCAAATGTTTAATAACCCCAATTTTATTGAGAAAAAAACAAGTTTGTTGTTTTGGTTTCCCCAACTAGTTTCGGATTGAAGCTCAGTTGCTGCTGCTGCTCGTGTTTTGGTATCTATAAATTCAACAATGCAGTAAAATTAAGATAAATATTTAAGTAGTGATTACTTTCAAAAAATAGTATTCTTGTTTCCATATGCAGTTTATTATTTATTATTAAAAAGACTTTTCCATCGAAAATCAAGCAAACATATTTATTAAGTACAAACTTTCCAAAATAGAAAACAAGGGCTTTGTTTGGCACAAATTGAAAATAACAAAGAGAATGACCATAAAACATTAGATGAACCAAACAAGACCCCTTATTTTTATAGTGGAGAATTTGGAAAACAACCATTATAGTGTTTTCCAATTTTCTGAAAAAGTCAAGAATTTGAAAAAACATGTTTAAAGGAAAACAATTTTCTTTTTCAGTTAATAAAAGTGTTTTCTTTAGTTTTCTATTTCTTACAAAAAATTTCTAAGAAGGTTTCCACAAGTAAATGCAACCTTAGGTGCCTAAAGACTCCATTTTAATTTCTTTCAAACAACATACACTAAGCTTAAAAAAGTAGACATATAATCCAATCAGTCCAACTATGACTAAAATTTCCCTGAACTTGCAAAATAGAGATCGATGATAAATCAAATACACCTCACTTAGATGTCTATTTTTTTCCCTAACTAAGAGGAGTTACTAACCATACCAAACATTTAAGCAATAAATCCAATAATACAGTTTTGTTGAAAGACTGTATTATTGGATTTAGACAGCTCATATGAAAGACAGAAATTCGTCGACTCCCATTCTACACCAATTTTGTTTCTAAAACTTAATACACTACGCTAATCTGAGTAGACAGCTAATAAATATTTTAAGAAAAAAAGTAAATCTCGCATCCATGCCAAGAATTCAAGAAAATACCCCAGATAGTACATTTGCAATGCACCTCAATTAATATAGGCAAATAAATATCAAAAAAAGCACCTTTACATTATTTTTCTTTCTAAGACTTTACACACTAATCTCAACTAAATAAAACAAATTTTCCACCAGGCAAACAAAACAAAGAAAATCAAAATATAACGCCAATCAACTACTAGAAAATTATAGTACATTGAATTAACAAATATTACATTTACTTAACCAAATGAAATGAAATTAATTTCTATTCGAACCTGTGAAACAGAGACAGAAGATGATCCATCGGATAATAAGCCCTTCAAAGAATCAGAAGATGATTTTGCCGAAGAAGAAGCCCTAGCAGCTGACTCAGATAAAGCAGGCCAAGAATCAGCCCCCATAACATTCCCAATCTCCACAGGACCATTACTAGCTGTTAAAGGCTTGTTCCACACCGGTCTCTTACTCACATTATTCTCACTCTCCACAATCTCTTCCTCCACCACTAAAACCGCAGCCGCTTGCTCCGCCACCGTTGAAGCAGTAGAAGAAAATTCCGATTCAGCACCGCGCACGATTCGTGCCCACGGTGGAGAAACCTGCTTCCCGGCTTCCCGTCGCGATTGTGGACTACTCGCCGGATTACTGCTGCTACTGATGTTATCGGCGGCGATTGTGTGACGTGGAGAGTGATCGGCGGCGGCGATGCTGTTCGGGTTAGAATTAGTTAAGGTTGCCATAAATTAAATTACTAAAAAAACAGGCAGTTAGGGTTTGTCTGTTGCTGTTAGTGATCAAACTTTTGTAGTTGATCGATTGAAAAGGGGCAAAAAAGGAATTGGATTGATAAAAAAAAATTGATAACTGGAGAGAAATTAGGGTTTCGATTATTCTGATAATGTGAGAAAGAGTGAGATTTTGTTTTTTTAAGGAAAAAAAAAAGGATTGAAGATTGAGAGAAATCGGAATTAGAAAGATCGCAGTGAGCGAGCGTGGTGGCTCTCTCTCTCCCCCTCTGTTTCTTTTTTCTTCGCCTTTTATTTTATTGCTGTTTTGTTTATAAAAAAAATTATTTTGTTCCCTCTGTCAAACTTGTTGTTGTTGGTGGCCAAATTGTACTTTAAATCCTCGTAATTATATAGTGCTTCATTTTGGTCTCTTTTCTGAATACTTTTCGATATAAACCCTATGTTTCAAAAACTTGCAACACAGCTCTTCACAATAAAGCAACTAACCGATAATATTAGCTAATGATAATAGGTCTAATTATTTATTTTTTTATTTGTAGTATGAGATTTCTTTTTTTATGATTTATGAGATTTTGTAAAACTAAAAATCTTCAAGAACAAGATATATTATAAAATCTAGATATATATTATCTTTATTAATTATTTAATTACAAAATAACATTTTTAGAGTCTGTATATGTAAATAGATTTTCTAAGAAATGATCAGGAAGATATCTAGTCTCAGGGTAATGAAATAAAGGTGTTCCAAATTGTGTTTAACTAGAAAACAAGGTAGAATATTGATAAATTCTGAGGGACTGAATTGTAATGTGCCATTGCTGGTTTGTTTGGTTGGTTGCTTAGCTCAAGGGGATTCTATCAAGGTGATCTCATGGGTGCGTGCTTTTCCGTAAATAGCCCTAATTTTAGGTTGTTAAGGTGTGTGATTGAAGTATTGTTGATGTAGGGGTAAAATACGTAAAGTAAAAATTAGACGCTGTGTTCTCTTGTTTAGCTGTAAAATAAAAATTAGATTTGATGAGAAAAAAATTGAAAAATAGATTAAATTAAAAAAATATATAACTGAAAATATTAAATTATGAAAAAAATTAACTAAAGTGATTAAAATTTTTAAAAATTTGATCGGTTGAGTTCGGTTTTGATTTTATAAATCTTAAACTGAAAAAACCGAACCAAAACGAAATTAAAAAAAACCAAGACAAACCGGAAAAAAACTGAGTCAAACCGAGCCAAAACTAAACCAAATCAAAAAATTAATCCAAACTGGTTTGAACATCTTTTTGTTTTAAAAAACCAAATCAAATTAAAATCGGTCGATTTTAATTGATTTATATTTAATTTTAATTTTTAAAAAACCAATTTAATAAATTTTCATATAAAAATCAAACAAAACAAAACAAAAAATTAATCCACTCTAATCACGTCAGTCAGCAGTCAGCTTCAGTATAACTAAGCGTATCTGCTTAATTAATTACGGAATATTTTGATCTATTAAAAATATAAAATCTTTTATTAAGTGAATTACAAATAACAATTTCCCCTTGTTTTACTCAATATTATATCTACTGTCTCGATACTGCATTTGTTGTCAATGAGGTTAAGTTATCTTTTAGGTTCGATAATATATTTATTGTCTTTTTTAAATATTTATACTTGCTAATACATTTCTTTATATATTATTTGTCTTAGGATAGAATGAGTCTTGTGCATTAATATGCATGATGATTTGTTTTTTTTTTTAAAAAAAAATAATGATAGATACCTTTTATTTTTCTATTTTCTTTTTTTAGAGAAATATATATTTTTTTATAGTTTTTCTTCTTGTTTTTTTTTTTTTGAATAAATAGATTGTCATAGAATAATATAATTCATATTCTAAACCTTATTTACCAATTTAAGCTATCAAGTTAATATGGTTCTTTGATATAATATCGGAGTCTAAATAATCAAGCGGTTACGAGTTCGAATCTCATAATTCTTATTTATTTTATAAAAATTAATCACAAAGTAATGTGATTCTATGCAAGTGATCTCACTCAACAACTTAAATTATTAGGTTGAGATAGTCCTTTAATATTGATATTTATTATTGTAAAATATGATTAATATTAATTTTTTTAATGCAAAATTATGACAATAACATTTTAATTAAGAGTTTGTTTGGTACTGTGATAGCAGTTATTTTTCAAAATATTTTTTGCTTGAAAATATATTGAAATAACTTTTTTGTATTTTTAAAATTTATTTTTAATATCAGCACATTAAAACTACCTGGAAAAAAAAGTAAAGCAAAAAATAAAATAAATTTTTTTTAAAAAAAATATAAAAACAAACAACCAATAGCTTGGATTAAAGGAGGTTTTTTCTCATCTATTTTTTCAATATTTTTTTTGTTGGTAACCTAGCACGCAGGGCAGAACTAGAAAATAAAATTAAAAAGAAAAAATATTAATTGTTTTATTATTCAAGTTAAAAATATAAATATTATTAAGAAAAAAAATGAAAAAATAATTTTCTTGCGAGGAAGGGGGCTACCTGCTCCTCCTTGTCTCCGCCCCCTGCTAGCACGTAACTTGGAATAACTTCTCAATAGAGTTGTTGCTTTTGGAGATGCTTAACATGTGTGTTATGACGATGGACAACATGGAAAGGGATTTTTTTTTTATTTTTTTAATTATTATTGGTCTTAGAACAGGTTGTTCTCCTCCAACGCCAAAATAGTCCATTATCATTCACCTCATGCCCATGCCCATGCCCATGCCGGGCGACATTTCTTTGATGATGGCTTGACAAAAAGTGACATGAATTATGACAGGAATGCTTCCTTCGCGTATTAAAATACATTAAAAGGGTCTTGCTTTTACTGTTGCATTTACATAGATACATGTGGATTTTAGCAGTAATGTTTTTTTAAAAAAATTAATTTAATCATCTAACTTTTTATTTTGTATAATTAAATTTTTTTGAGCCTATATTACCATCCATTTATATTATTTTCTTGGTGAGGAATTTAATTAAAAGACAGAGAACTAAAATAAAAAATATAAATAAAATAGATAGCAACTTTAAAATTTGTTTAAAAAACTTACTATAATTCTTTATAATTTTTAGTTATTAGGTAATCGGTTCCTTTAATCTTGGAAAAAAAATAATTTTAGTAACAAAATTTATTTTTTTTTATTTTTTTAGTTTTTTGGGTAAGAGAAGAGAAAGGGATTCGTTGGATTCTAATGTAAATAGAGAAAATTATCATTGCAACAATTCCAACCATTAATGTTTAGGCTAGATAGTTTCATATGAAAAGAGAGTTCATATTAGTTGGTTTTTTCACCTTGAAAGTGCTTAAACAAATATCTGAGCTCGGGAAAATTTGTTATTTCATGTTTGCTTTGGGTTTTAAAACGGTTTTTTGTATTTTTTTTTAGGTCATTAATTGGTTTAATAAGGGTTTTAGGGTATTTTTTAAGTTTTTTATTTCAAAAATTGGTTGAAATGAGATTTTAGAATGGCAATTGCATTGTCTAGAATAAGGAGAGTTCCAAATGATACATCATCTATTTTTTTAAAATAAATCAAGGTGCATGACATGTCGTCCACCCCATTAATTAAAAAAAAACCCCTTGTACGAGCTTTTTTTTATGGACGAGGCGCAGCGCCTGGCTTACCATGCCCAATAACAACTAGTCTCTTTTGTTTTTTTTAATTGAAATCTTTTTTATATGTCCTTTTTAAAATAATTTTTAAGTTGTATTTTAATTCTCTTTGCCTCTCTCTCTTTTTATTTAGCATTTTTCAAATAACAATTATAGCCGCAGTATTTCACACGCTACCAATCTAGTGTGACTCTATTTATGATACCCAAATGTTTCTCATAACTGCAAGACTGGCCCATTTGTTTTATTATTAATACTAGTAATAGTAAGCAGCTGGACTGTGGTAGAATGGTGGCAGCCCCTTTAACTCGGTGGTCAGAATTTCTCATAACTCAGTTTTACCATTAGTTTTTACCGGCAGCTTGAGCCTGGACAACCACTCGCATGTAGCAGAAGAAAGTAACATTTCGCATTACTGCATTTTGGCCAGATAAAGTTATATCAAAACCATATTTTTCCTTCACAAGATTTTGAGAATATAAGGAGGGGGGAAGCCTTCATTCTTCGACTCTTTTCTTTTTCTTTTTCTTTTTTCTGGGGGTGGAAGTTAAGCGTAGACAGGGGGCTATTTAAATGGCATTTAGTGCCTCTATATCCTATAACTCCACAAGGATAGCAAGGTAGCTTAGGTCCCTCGGTCGGGTTGTTCGAACCTTCATGGAATGCAAAAAAGTCAGATTAAGCGTAGACAGGGCTACTTTAATGCCATTTACTGCCTTAATCAGTGCTATAGAAGGTGCGACTGCGGCTAACCCTACAACTTCATATAGGATAGTTTGGTAGAAAAGGTCCCTAGGGTTGTTCCCACTTCCCGGAGAAGACTGCCATGGGATGGAAAAATTAGAGGAAAAAACAAAAAAGAATTTCTATCTTTTCACGTTTGAGCATTTTCTCAGTGTTTCTATGAGAAAAAGAGTTGGTTTGGTCTCCTTGCACCATATATTCAACGACCATGCACTTGCTTTCATTAAAGTCAATGATAGCACAAACAACCCCCACAATTTGGCCAGGGAAAGGCACATCGATCTATAATTCCCTCAAAACTTTTACCCTAGCAGTGATCACCAAACCTTTGTTGAAGTTTTTGGTATGTTTGCGCATAACTAGTACACATGTAAAAGCATAACTAATAAAGTTTTTGGTTTACTAACAAAAGATATCCAATAAAAACCATACATGTTTACAACTATACACATGTAAAAGCATAACTAATAAATAATGCTTTTAATATAAAAATAATAATAAAATATTAATACGAATACTAAATATATATTCAGACTTTCAATTAATAAAAAATAAAAAATCCTAGCATGCATACTAATAATACAATTAACTATGTTTAAATTAAAATAAAAAAGATATTTATTTGTTGAAGTATTTTAAAGTAATTAATCTTTTGTTATTGTAAAAGATAAATAATTTGTCCTTAAAACTTTATTGCTCTTCGCTTGTACAGCTATGATATCTACAATATATCTCCTAAGATTCCAACAACATTACCTTGGTTTTAAAACATTTCTAAATAAAGTCTTTGAATCAAAGATTATGAAACTCAAATATCTTTCAACAATATAAATCTAAACTCTAGATTTAAAAAGAAAGCCAAAGCATAAAAAAAGAAGAAAAACACTCAAAATAAGGTGAGGAAGAATTTGTAAAATCTGAAAAATTCAAGTTAGAAACTCTTCTTTCACCTTTTTTTTATAGTGAATTTTAGAAGCTAAAAGGTTGAAAAATTAATTATCACAATTATCAACCATTGATTAGCTACCATAAATCAAGAATTAAATTTACAAAAACCAAGATTTAGAAAAACTAAAGCAAACATAGAAAAAATGCTAGAAAAATATAGGAGAAGAAGGCAAAAGCTGCTTGATGTGATGAACATCTTCCCTTCAACCCTTTTTTATACTAATTTTTTGCACTAAAACTTGATGTAATATTAATTTTGAATGGTTTTTTTAAAAATATTGGGTTTTTGTAATTTTATTCGTTTTACTTTATATTGGATTATTCCGATCTCGTAACCTAATTTGTGAGTTTAATAAGTTTACCTGGATGTGATCAATCCTTTTTTTGGCTTATAATTGCTATTCTTTTATTCTTTTGTATGATTGATTTTTGTTTTTTAATTTCATCCTTCAATATTTAATTAGTTAAAAAAATTTGAGCTTCGAGGTTTTTTTAAAATTTAATGTTTTTGATCAAATAACTCGAATCACAAGTTAAATAGGTAAACATAAATTGACATTATTTTTTGATGACTTATTTTATTTTTTGGTTTTATAATTCAATATTTTTTTTTCTTATTTAAAATGGGCTTGCATTAATTGAACATATTTGTTTTGCTAAAAAATCTTTTTATTTGACCTGTGGCGAAGCGAGGGTTACTCAACTAGTATTACTCTAACAACAAATGGATCCTCTTGGTGCAGTTAAATAGACAAATAAAAATACGACTACTTTATTAAAAGAATAGAGGGTCAGTTTAACTATTTATATGTTTAATGAACTAAATTAATATATTTTTAAATCATTTTATAACAACTTCATGTTGTAGTTTAGTTGGATGAAATGCGTATGTCGGTGATTAAAGGTGGTTTGAATCTCACTAGCAGCAATATTTGTTTCTAGGCAACAAAAAGGAGCAGACGGCAAAAAAATACTAGCTTAGACCCGTGGATCTCCCTAAGGTCTCCATATTTGGGCATTATTGTAACAGGCCATTTGAGTTTTTATTGGCCCTTTAGGTTTTTTTGTTCCCCTTTTATTTTTTATTTTTTTTCTATTTCATCATTTAATATAAGATTTTTATTTAATTTTATCTTTTAATATTGAGTCTACGATAAATTAGATTTTATATTTTTTATCATATAATAACATAAAAAAATTAACTCAATTTAGTGGAATTCATAACCCGAGCTGTGAGTTTGACGAATTGCTTATTTTCTTTTTCTTTAATTTTTTTTCTTTGGACTTGCTCAATCAACAATTTCATATGTAACTTCCATGCAATATCTATAAAGGTGTGGAATTGATTATTTTTCTGATATATATTGTAGAATTTGGTATTGGAGGCTCATTTAGATGTAATTATCATATTTTTCAGGGTTTTGAACTCATCAATGTCATGCACACCAAATCATTGCCTCACCTCCTCCTACACGATAGTATAGTATAATTCAGTCCAATACGGTCTCAATCAGTGCCATTAATTTGCTCAACAAAACCACATGGTCTCGCTGTATGCTAATAAATTCCTCGACATTGTTCCATCCTCTCATTTACTTCAAATTCAGCTTCTGCGCAACACAAGCCTTTTGGCTTTTCTAAACAATAAATTCTTCGTTATCTATCCCTCCCTTGCGCTCCAAGAACTACAGAAAGCAAAAGAAAGGAGAAAGATCGGTTTAGAAAAGCAAAATATGGCCAAGAAAATGAGTACTGAAGGGAAGGACTACAGAGACCCGCCACCAGCTCCTCTACTAGACACGGAAGAGCTGAAGCAGTGGTCATTCTACAGAGCCTTGATTGCAGAGTTCGTCGCAACCTTTCTCTTCCTCTATATTGGTGTAGGCACTGTTGTTGGTTACAAGGGAGTTCATAACAACTTGTGTGATGGTGCTGGCTATCTTGGTGTTGCTTGGGCTTTTGGGGGCATGATTTTTGTGCTCGTCTACTGCACGGCTGGAATTTCTGGTACCATTCATGGCTTTATTTTTTTCACAGCAGAAAATATGTTTATATTATAACAAAATAGAAATAGAACTAGCGTTCAAATTTCTAGTAAATCCTAGCATTTTCTGGGGGGGGGACCAAAATTAATAAGCATTTATTCATTCTCATGGGTTTAAATCTAAATTTTGTACAAAAGCTTCCATATTCATACAAAATTTCTGCATCATCGCCACCTTTACCTTCTTGTACAAAAGCTTCCACATTTTAACTAGATAAATTATCATCACTGTTATTTTGGCTCTTGGATGCACAGAGATTTTAGCTAACAAGTTCTCAACCACCTCAAAGTTAAAAGAGAATAAAATCATAGCCTCAGGAGCCATCTGAAAATGTTCTCAAGCTGTGTGCAATATTGCTCCGACTATCCAGTGATTGATTGGAGTTTGTTCCAAGCTCAATTAGCAAGCTGGAAAAGAAATGGTTTGATCCGGAAAAGAAGCAAGAAATGTTGTTCTTCCCTGTCTCATAACTCTTTAGCATCTAAAGTTCAACATCTAAAGTTCTATTTTCTAATTGCGCATTGCCTCTCTGAAGGCTAAATTTCCTGGATAACATTTTCCCAGCAGAATGAAGTCCAGTAGTTTTCTTTTGAAAAGACTTAAGAACATCCTACTAATCAGGTAATCCCCTGGTTTATCCGGATTAGGCAAAATGACCTGGTTACACGACAATAATCTGAACCTCTCCCCTCATTCGACAGCTAAAAAGCCACTGAAATGGGCCAATTAATTGTTTTTGAGTCCCATTCCAAGCTAAGATCTTACAAACAAGCATGCAAGCAAAAAATTTAAAGAGGTTAGAAGAAGTTATATCCATGGAAAACAAAAGCTTGATCTCTGTTGTCAAACGGAATTTCTCATCGAAATGTGAGAAAGATTGTCTCAGGGAGAAGGCAAAAGGGAAAAATTTATCAAATAAAAGCTTGATCCTAGCTATAGTCGTGACTTGTTGATGCAAGATGGGTGGAGTTATTTTTGTCAAGCCATGGCTTTATTACTAGTAATGAGAAGTGCAGTGGGTTTGTCCTTCGAAAAAAGCTGGGCAGGGTAAGGAGAAGTACGGATTTTTAAACAAAACTTGTGGCTGGACCTTATTTATTACAATTAAGACAAAACGCAGCCCCAATAACAAGCTCTAAAGCATTTTTTTATGTTTTATTAGAAAATATCAAGTTGAACAAACAAAGAAGCATGAATAACTTGTCATGTATCTAGATCCACCGGACTCTATAAAATAATAACGCTTTAGTGAATGAACACTCTATAAAACTATTGCCACAAATATTTATTGTTGTGTGAAAATCAATGTATGTGTGTGTGTATATATATATATATATATCAAGAAATAACTTTCTTTTTAGAAATTCTTTTTTTTTTTCTTGAAAAAAAAAAACTATTTCCTGGCAAACAATCTCTAGGAAATCTACATCCTTAAATACCAAAGAGAAATCCTGTACTTATACATGATATTTACTTAATTAGCATTCATAATTAATTAACAAATACAAAGAATTATTAATGGGAAGAAATGGGATTCGTCCTTTTCTTGAAACCACAGGAGGCCACATTAACCCTGCGGTAACATTCGGGCTATTCGTAGCAAGGAAGGTGTCGCTGACTCGATCAGTGGCCTACATGATGGCACAATGCCTTGGAGCTCTGCTTGGTGTATGGATGGTGATGATACTCACCGGAATTCACTACGATCAGGCCGGTGGTGCCGTCAACGTAGTTGCTCCTGGTTACTCAAAGGGTACTGCCTTGGGTGCCGAGATTATTGGCACTTTTGTCCTTGTTTACACCGTCCTAGCTGCAACCGATCCTAAACGGATGGCACGCGACTCCCATGTACCTGTAAGTATAACGCTATCGACTCCAACTTACACATTTAGTTGATGTGGTTCTCAAAGTTATGGTGGCGATATAAATAACCTAATCTTATGTTGCTTGGATCAGGTTTTGGCTCCTTTGCCTATTGGTTTTGCTGTTTTTGTGGTGCATTTGGCTTTAATTCCCATCACTGGCACGGGCATCAATCCTGCTAGGAGTCTTGGTGCTGCTGTGGTTAAGAATGCCAAGGAAATCTGGGATGATCATGTAAGTCCCTCTTCCTACTCGTTAGCAAGCATTTATCATAAAATAATAACTTTCCTCGCAACTGTGCTTGAAGTCCTACAAGCAGCTGAAACCACCATAATTTTTTTAAAAAAATAAGATAACATCCTCTGCAACCTTGCTTGATGATCCAATTGTGTGTTTTGAGAAGTTGTCAATTCCCGAGACACAAACTAGCACATATACTTTGAAATTTGCTGAACTCTAAACTTGATTACGTTCTTACGTACTGGTGAACAGTGGATTTTCTGGGTTGGGCCGTTTGTCGGGGCGCTGGCAGCAGCAGTGTATCATCAGTACATACTGAGATCCGGTGCCGTTAAAGCTTTGGGATCGTTCCTCAGCTAGCAATCCTACTAGCTAAGGCAACTCCATTATTATCCACCGGCTTTCCTTGGTCTTCATCGAGCCTGGCAATTAGCAAAGCCATTCTGTTATTTCTTAGTTTTCAGAGTCCGAACTTTATGTGCGATTCTGATAAGTCTCAACTTGATACGTTTGTGTTTTAAATTTGTACAATGAAATTCTTAACTTGTGTGCATAATTCCGAATTCTTTGTTTGCTAATGTAAGAAACTAGTTATATGCTTTTATGTATTACACCAAGGTTTCTCAATCATTTTCTTAGATTAAAAAATACAAAAATAATTACATAGTATATCAATTTTATTCCATTTTTCAATGAGTTCTTACGCTTGCTTGGTCGGATAGATTGACTTGATAGGATAGAGTTTTCCTAGAGATCATCCACCAAGAGAGCGTACCTTGGATCCTTTTCTAGGTAGAGAGTTGCTGGAAGTCCTATTCGTAAGCCTGAGGCAGGACAGAAGAGCAAGATTGCTTAGAGCTAGGAGTTAGCCAAGAGCTGGAAGAGATCGGACGCCTGAAGGTCCTCAGGTCGGAGGGATCAATTCGTAATAGGCCTTGCAAGCAAAGCGCGAAGGGGATCAATTCGTAATAGAGTTTTCCTAAAGATCAAAATAGTAATATTTAAAATAAATCGGGTAATGAATTGCATATTAAGAGAGAGGAGATAAAAAATAAATAAATAATGGAGGCATACTCAATCTCCAATTACAATACTACCAGTATCATTAAAAAAATAATAATATAATTCTAAATTAAATAAAAAAAATTATAAATTAACTAATAAAATATAATAAATCTTAAATAATAATGTTTAAATATTATTTTAAGATTTTTTCAAACTCTAGTTGCTATAAAACTTTAGCCCTAAATGAAACGGGACCTCAAAAAGTTTTTAATAAAATTTCAATTCAGATTAAGATTTATTTCTATTTACATAAAAAGAAAAGACTCTTCTAAGAGCACTCAAAAAAACCTTGTTTAATTTTGTGTAAAAAGAGGAAAACAAAAGGGAAATTGTTTCCAAACAACCAAACCCGTAGTGACCAATAACTAACATTATACATTTTTTTTTTATAGAAAGTGTAATGAATTCTTGAAAAGTCATAAATTTTGGATGAAAGAATATGAATAAACCAACTTTAGAATGAACATCTGGATCCAAATTCAAGCGCATGTTATAAAAATACAATTCAAGACTCAAACTTGATGTTCGCTCAAATTTGTTCTTTTACAACATGCAGTCAACTGGTGTTCTAAACATCAAATTAATGTTCAAAAAGATATTTTTAAAAACTTTCATTCCTTACACTTTGGTCCTTAAAATTTTCAATTCTTTTAACTTTAATTCCAAACTCTTTTAGTAATATTATAAGCTAACCTTTAAACTTAGTTTTTAATACCTTGAAGTGAACATGTGTGATTTAATTGGGTAATTATCCAGAATTTTTTTCAGATAATTCATGTAATACATATATAAAAAAAAAAAAAAAAACAGGGTTATGGTAATTGCATTTTTATTAATAAATTTTCAAAGCTAATGGACAGTAAATTTTCATTGGACCAAATTTTTTTAATAAGTCAGTTAAAAAGAATTTAATAGGATAAAAAAACTTGGGTGGTTCAGGCTATTGATCAGGCAAAGGATATTCGGGCAAAAGAAAAAAAGTAAAGTAGGAAAATGGACAGAAAATCAAATAATTATCCAAATTAGTAGTTTTTATCCGAAATTATCCAAATACAAGCCCTTGGTCTCCGGTCCGATGAACCGTTCTTAGTTACTAGCGAGGTGCAGGGCGGATACCAGGGGTTCATTGGACGGTTTTTCTTATCTATGTTTACACTCCAATATTCATATTCAACGGGTCCATAGAATTGGACGGAAACCAAATTCATCAATCATTGCAGATGGGACGGTCCTACCTTAAAACAAGATAAAGTCTAAACATGATAATCTTTATAAATATCAGTCGTGTTTTTAAATTTATTAAAATAATTTTTTTATTTTTAAATTTATTTTTGAAACTAACATTGTAAAACTAATTTAAATATATTAAAAAAAGCATGCAATTTCTCACCACAATCACATCAAAGCCAACCTGGCCATTATGGCTTCTTGTTGCCACGATTTTGTTCATCAGCCGCCACGCCCCCGTAATGGCTATATTTTTGAGGTCAGAGGTTTGCAATTTTTGACCATAATCACACGGTCTCGCAGTATAGTCTCTTCGGAGTCAAAATTGATACCCGGGACTAATTCAAATTCAACCGAAACAAACCGAGGATCTTGAAGATAAATACTTCCGTTCTCCATCTCTCCCTTGCAATATTCCAAGTGATATATAGAAAGTAGAAGAGGAGAAGAAAGATAGTAAGGAAAGGAAAAAATACTCCAGAGAAAAAAAAAATGAGTAGTGAAGAGAGAAACGCAGAGCGTCAACATGGAAGGGATTACCATGACCCGCCACCAGCTCCTCTATTAGACATGGGAGAGCTGAAGCAGTGGTCATTCTACAGAGCCTCAATTGCAGAGTTTATCGCCACCTTTCTCTTCCTTTTTTTCGCTGTGTCCATAGTTGTTAATTACAAGGAGCCTAATTATACTGACCAATGCAGTCGTGTTGGCTATCTTGGTATTGCTTGGGCCTACGGTGGCATGATTTTTGTGCTTGTCTACTGCACTTCTGGAATTTCTGGTATTATATACATACTTTTCTTTCTCTCCGTTAAATTTAATGTTTCAGGAAATTGAACTTAATTTATCTTTTATTCGAACCTCAGGTGGCCATCTTAACCCTGCGGTAACATTCGGTATGCTCGTAGCAAGGAAGATGTCGCTGATTCGAGCAGCTGCCTACATGGTGGCACAATGCCTTGGAGCTACACTTGGCGTATTGTTTGTGTTCGCCTTCATGTATGCTGATGAACAGCAGAACTCGGATGGTGTTGTTAACGTTGTTTCGCGTAACTACTCCAAGGGTGCTGGATTAGGAGTTGAGTTCGTTGGCACTTTTGTCCTTGTCTATACCGTCTTCTCCGCCACCGATCCTAAGCGGAACGCTCGCGACTCCCACGTGCCTGTAAGTACATATATGGTGCTAGCTGCTCTAACGACTAATGGATCGATGGTGTTTAGCAGAGTTTTGAGTTTTTTATGTTATGCTGTTCAGGTTTTGGCCCCATTGCCTATTGGTTTTGCTGTGTTTGTGGTGCATTTGGCTACAATTCCCATCACCGGAACTGGCATCAATCCTGCCAGAAGCCTTGCTACTAATTTGATTTATCGTGGCACTGCAGAAGCCATGGATGATCTGGTGCGTTCTTCTTTGACTTCATCAATACACGTTAACAGCTATTATCCATTTGCATTTCAACGCAACATAAATATGTGGCGGTGGTAATTGACAACCCTAGCCACATCTTAGAAAAAATCTTAAATGAAACAACTGTTACTTTTGATTCGCAACCATGCACACATTGCAATTTTGTAGCCTCGCACAATCTTGCTTAACCATTCTATCAAGTGTGTGAGTAATGGAAACCAGCATATTTTTAGAATGGCTGTCTGTCTAACCTCGATCTGTTGTCATTATGGTGAACAGTGGATTTTCTGGGCTGGGCCTTTTCTTGGAGCTCTGGCAGCTGCAGTGTATCACAAATACATACTGAGGGCAGGAGCTGTTAAGACTTTGAAATCGTTCCGAGCTTTGGGTTCCTTCGGAAGCCAGCCACCCGTCTGAGGGGTCAAAACCTTGGGGTTGTTCCGAGCTTAGGGGTCCTTTGGCAGCAAACCTTCCGGCTAACGGGCTCAACAAAAAAGCATCGGCTTCTTCAGCAATTCTTAGTTCTACTCTGATTCATTATCCGGTTCCTGTATACCATTCTGATTTTCTTGTGTGTATTTGTGTATGTATGATCATCTGTAGCCGAGGTGGGCAAAGTGCATCTCTGTTCCTTGCTGTGTTCTGTATGTTACCGCAAGCCATTAATTTACTATTCTTTTTATTCACTATCTTTTTTTCCTTTCCAGTCTATATTAGTGACACTCTAGAGTCTAGATTGCAATCCAGAACTGGAAACAAGGCTCGGTAAGAATAAGATTAAATTCACAAAACTCGCAACTTGTAGCTGACAATGCCAATGCTCGTGTTTTAAAAATATTTTTAAAAAATATTTATATATATTTTTTTATTTTAAATTAATATTTTCAGATATTTTAGTATACAAATATTAAAAATAATTTTTTTAAAATAAAAATTATATTATTTTAATATATTTTTAAATAAAAAAATATTAATGGCATGTAGAGTTCGAAAACCATAGTTTCTAGACCCCGTTCGGGTTCTAGATTTTGACCAGATTATTGGGTCGTCCATATCAATTTTTTATAAAAATCAAAAGTCGTCGTTTTAGTAAAAAAAAAAAATCAATGGGTTGCAATCAAGTTTTTAACCAAATCACACCAAATTTTTTTTTTTATTATTTTTTTTAACCCGGTTTAATTTTAATTTTAGATCAACTAGATCTGGATCGATTTCAAAACTATGTGCAAAACAAAGGTGAATATAACACCACATCCACGAGGACGAAACTATAATACTATGCTATGAGATTTTTTTTTAACCTCCTTAGCTCCTTTATGCAATTTACACATTTCTAATAGAATTTATATATATAATAGCTACCCTAATTATTTTTTAGTCTCAAAATGGTGATAGGTCGCTCGCAGGTGTGTGTGTCTATTCTCTTAACCCCTGGCTTTTTTTTTTTGTGTTTTTATCACTTTACATTAATTGTTTTTATTTAAATATTAATACTTTTTAGTTGCAAGATACTCAAAAAAATTAGCTTGATTTGTATAGAACATTTTTCATTTTAATATTTAATATGAATTAGTTATATTTGTATAATATTTTAATAAAAATAAAAATTATTTAATATTAATTAGTTATATTCGAATAGAATCTCTTTTGTATATATAACTATCTTTTATTTTTATTTTTATTATGAAAATTAACTTTTCACTTTAATATGTAATTAATATTAACATTGTTTTATTTATCAATCCATATATTCTTTTTATAAAATAAAATAAAAATTATTTCTCAATTAAGAAAAATATAATATATAAAAACATATTCATAATATAATTATTTTTTCCCGTTAAAAAATCAAGTCCATAACATAACACATGCTGGTGTAGACATGTTCATTGTGAATTTAAGAAAACAATAATATTTTAAAATATATCCAGAACATTAACACATTTTTTGTATTATATTCAAGATTAACTTGAATTGGTGCCGGTAAGGATCAACTAAAGCTTGAATCTGAAAGAAAGTGAAATACTCCCAAGTATCAAGACGGGGCTTTGGTGGTTGAATAAGATTCACCTGCTAATGTTCACTTAATGTTTAAGAACAGCTTCTTCTCGCTTGCGCAGCCACAAGCCTACTAAGAACATAATCAACAAGAAAAAAGCTGAACAGGCTGGATCCAACCAGAAGCCTATCAGTAGAAAACTTGCACCTGCAATGCGTTTCGTCACTGCTAAGTCGTGAAATAACTACAATCTACAGAGGTAAGAGTAAGACAGGGCAGGGGATGAACTCAGCAAGCAGGTTTGCATCCACATGCTTGGAATGAATTGCCTCCATGCTGATGACTACCAAATCCAGGCTTAGGTCATCAGCAACCTCGCCAATTATGGCGGTGGGCTTGCTTCCTTCCCCCAGTCGCTCCAACAACTTGAATTCCTGGAACCCACCTATCATTTAAAAAAAGAAACGTGCAAATGCATTAGCAACTCAAACAAAGAGGCTAGATAACGAGTTTCCAAGTCAAAGATGAGCACAAGCTACAGGAAAAGAAGATAAGATTACAACTCCACTTCTTGACTTTTGCGATTGATGTGTGAAAAGTGAGGCACAAGGAAGCAGCACAAGAAAGACACAGCAAGCACAAGAACATAAATGACATTACCTTAAATCAAGCTACTGGCTACATAAAGTGTGCACTTTGAATTGCAAATAGCAAGAAAAATCTTGCTTTCTTTCTAAAACTCATGGTTTCAGATACAAACCTTCAGCTAGATGCCAGCGAATGCTAGACATTTGGGTTTCATGCTCAGGCAACGACTCTTTCTGCCTCTCATCAATAACTGCAAAGAATGTAAATTTCTACATTCCATGAAATCTTGCATTGAAAACAGTCTGTAAACCAAGGGAAAAATAAAAACAGAGAAAGCACCTCTTGTACTTAGTTCCCAGCACTTGTATAAACAAATAGCAAGGAATAAAAGTCAGTATGCTTACCTACAACCGTAATGTCAGCACCGTATTTCTTCGCCAATGCTGCAGCAGTAGCAGCAGCCTGTCAGACAAGTAATTACAAGTTAGAGCACAAAAAGGACTTTAAACCAGCTGCTTGCTACAGTTTCTTTCACTTGCACAAAGGGAAAAATGGAGCTAAGACAAATAAGTAAACAAGAATTATACCTCTAATTAAAACACTTCAACTAAAAATTCAGCCATAGAAAAGTTTTTCTCTCTCTCTTTCTTGTCTTTGTAATTTTAGTTACGATTCGGAAGTAGAATAATCACCTCATTCAATAGATCTATATGTTTACAGGAAGAGCTTTGGATAAGAATCTTCATGTAAAATTAGCATTACCCATCCATGAGAATGGGTCTTTGAACGTCGGATTATTATTATTGCAGAATTTCCCCTCAATTTTTCTTCATTTTAATTCTATGATCAAGCCTTTTTTTTTTTTTTTTTGCTAACAAATAATAAATATCATGAAATCCCGGAGCTAAAAGACTCTCCAGTTCTTAAAATACAGAACCAAACAGTCTAAAATAAAAAATTATTTCCTTAAACAATGAAAAAGGATGAAAAGATAACCTGTCTAGTTCCCTCGGAGAGATAAGGATTCGTATCAGTAATTGGCAATAACAAATGCTTGAAATTAGTAAACGCCTCGGCTGCTAAACTCACTTCTGATTCTTTCGCCTTCGCCTTTCCTGAAAACAGCTATTCCAAATCAATTAAGTCATCTGTCATCCTATAATTTATTTGAAAAGTAATAAAATATAAAATTAAATTATGAATTTACCTTTCTGTCCAATGCGAAGGAATTTGGGAAATATAGATAGCTTGCGTGCTTTAGTTTTCAGTGAAGTAGAAGATAAAGTTAAATCAGAGTGATTTTTATTAAAAGAAAGCGGAGGAGGAGGGGGAGGAGGGGAGGAGGTGCTAAAGAGTGCAGCTTTTGTGAGATTTGAGGGTTCAGTGGGAACGGCAGCCAAGTACTGAGCAAAAGCCATGGAAATGACACCGTGTGGTTAGTCCTGACAGAGAGAGCGCAAGAGATGAGCTTGAAAGTGAGAGAGGAGAACGAAGAAGAAGACTGCTGATGATGATGATTCGGGAAAGAGAGAGAGAGATAGTGGTTGCCCGGGTGTCACGTGCGAGACGGTCATTTATGATTTACCATATCCCTTTTTCTTTCTTTTTTTAGAATCCAAAATTACAGATAATAGCGTCTGCGGATAGCCACCCAATCAGAATAATTTAAAAATAATATTTTTTTATTAAAATAAAGTTTTTATTTTTAAAATAGTATATTAAAATAATTTAAAAATTAATTTAAAATAAAAAAATAAATATTTTTTAAAACATAAAAATAAATAAATTTTAGATAAATATCTTGTGCTAAACCCAGCTCACTAATTTCCTTCCTATAGTTATATATATATAAAACTGAGGTAATTGAAAAGGACCATTTAAAATATTAGAAAGACAACCACAATATAGCAAACTAAAAAATAATTATAAAATAAGGATCTCATATTTATATTTAATTAATTGATTTAATATAATTCAAAAATAAAAAACCTTATAAGAAAATTAAATTTAACAAATACCAAAAATAAAATATCCAAGGTAGCTTGTGTTTGTTTCAGAACAAATAGAAAATCCTGTAGGAAAAAAAAAAATCCAAACACATCTAGATGATCTTTTTAAATCAAGATTAATCTTTCAAGTTTGTAATATGTTAAAGTTTATATTTGGGCTCTAGCAAAAAAACTTAATATACGATCAATTTAATATTAAATAATAAAATAAATTAATTTAATTAAAAAATAAAAAAATAAGATTTAACAAAAGAATAGGAAAAAATTCAAGGCAAAATCAAATAAATTTAATATTAAGCGATAAAATAAATTAATTTAACTAATTAAAAAAATCCCCTTTAAAAAAGCTAAATTGAGCAAAGACTAGAAAAAAAACCCGAGACACCCCGTGTTATTCTCAAAATGACTGGAAATTTCATAGAAAGTGAAAAAAAAATATTGGAGGATGAAAAAAAAATTCAAAAAAAGAACAAAAAACATAAACATGCGAATCTCTTAAACCTAGATTAATATCTCAAGTTCACAACCCACTAAGCGTTAATTTCAAATTCAATTAAGAAGCTTAACACCCGATAAATTTAATATCGAATGATGAAATTATAATAAAAAATAAAACTAAAAAACATTTAAAGGTAAAGAAAAAAAATAAGAACCAAATTTGATTGAAAAAAAAAATTCAAAGAGGATAAAATTAAAATATATATATTTTTTAAAATCATTTCAAATAAAATAAATAGAAAATACAAGAATATGGACCAAATTTAACATATAGAAAAAAATCTATGGGTTGAAATTGAAAACAAATTTTATTTTTATAAATTATTTTATATAAAATAATTATTAATATAAAAAAACATGAACTAAATTTGAAAAGAAAACTAATTGAAGGAGTGCATTGAATTATTTTTAGGGTCAACGTGTTTTTCTATGATGAGAGAGAAAAGAAGAAAAAAGATAAATAATTATTGACGACAAACAGAGGTGATTATGCCCCATCTGGAAAGGTAGGTACCATTGAGAGGGTTTTATCACCGTCTTGAGTGCCTGTTTGGTATAGAGGTTCAACATGTTTTTTAAAAAATTTTAATTTTTTTTTTACTAAAATTAAGTGCGATTTATACTTTTTAGATTGTTTTAATATGCTGATATCAAAAATAATTTTTAAAAAATAAAAAAAATTATTAACATATTTTTCAATATAAAAAACTATTTAAAAAACAACCATTATCATACTCCCAAACATCCTCTCACAACCATTGTTTGGCCAAGTAAATTGTCTGCATGTGCTGCCATAACATTCCTGGAGTCTTGCGTGCCTCCCTATAAATTATGTAAACTATATTGTATATTTGATAATTGACCATCAACTCCTCAGTCAAATCAGTTATTATCGGAACAAACAAAAGAAAAATACACAAACGCCTATCATGCCAGCTTTTTTTTTTTTGGCTTCCAGGGGTTATGTCAATAATTTATTGTGCAATTCACTATGAAAAGTAAAAAAAAACCCAAGTCAGGTAGATATATCATTTTGCTTTAAATGGAAAAAAAAGACATTGTACCATGAAAAAAAAAGTGTGCAGATCGTTTTACCCTCAATTAATTTGGCAATGCCCAATGACCCCCTAGAAAAGATAAAAATACCCTTGAAAATAATTATTTTGTTTTGCTAAGAAAGACAAAAACATTAAACATTGTTTCAATACATACTATTTTGAATCTATGTACACGGTAAATAGTTGGTTCCATTTAGCTTTTTTAATATAAAACCACATTACATATATATTCCATTATTACATTTCATTACAATTACAACAAAAACTAAAAGACATAGATGTTTTCTACAATAATACATAATACTTTTTTTTTGGTTATTAATTGTTTTTCTTCCAATTAATTCTTTCATGGTCAAACTAATATGAGATTCTATTTAATAAAAGAAATTCTATTTTAGTTTTATTTAGATATTCTTTTACCTTTAAATTTCATAAAAAAATAAACTTAATTTCAAGAAGTTTTTAAGTTTCAAGTTGATTTTTTATTTTGGATATATTTAGATTATTTAAATGTATAAACATGTTTATTTAGATTTTAATTTTTTTTCATATTTTTTATATAAAAAATTTAATTTATAACATCGCGCGTGGATTATATAACTAATTTACCTCTATAAAGTGTTTTTTTTTATTTATAAGTTAAAAAATAGTTAAAAAATAATTTGTTTTGGTGTAAGACACCTTACTTTGATTTTTCAATAACTTTCTAGTCAGCAAAATCTAGGCGCAAAGTTACTTGCGTTTTTTTTTTTTTTTTTACAAGAAAGAATGGGTGAATGACTCTTTGAAAAAAGAAAAAAATATATATCAAAGCACACGTATATGCCTTTGGTAGGCAAACCTATGCATCTACGCTAGCGGACTTATGTGCCTAGGCTAGCGGGCTTATTAAGGCCTACAAGTGCTAGGCCAACTAAGCTCACGTCTCTAGGTTTTTTTATAATATATATTTTTTAATTTTATTATTTAATTTTAAATTTATTTTAGATTTATATCCAATAGTGTTTTGTTTTGCTTTTCAGTCTCAAATAAATGTTTCATTACAAGTATATATTTTTATTGTTATTTTATTTTATAATTATCTAAATTATCTTTAAACTAATGAAATCAATGTAATCACGTTTAATTAACTTTAGGATGATTTATCATTTTTTTTAATCCGTGTCTATTTTTTATTTTTATATTAAAAAAAATTAATCGGGCCCGCAGTCCAGTGCCGGGCGAATATTTATTAGAATCACTAATTAGTGCAGGAAAGGAATCAAGGAAATGCGCACCATGGACAGGGAAGAGTAAATTAAATTTCCCTGCTCAGCTAACATGTCAGCATTCTTATCCAATATCTCTGAAGAAGCTCTGACTAGTTGTTGAAAAAGAGGTTATGTTCTCCAGATAAATGGACATTGAGCGATCAGTAGCAGCAGCATTCACAAGAACAATGAGCTCTGAATCCATTTCAAGCTCAAACCCCTCCTCTAATGGCGATTCTCCCGAGCAAAACATAAACCCATAACTGTTGCCTCAATCTCATCCTTACCAGCAACAGGAGGAGATGGTAGGTCAGTTACAAAATAGTCGAAGAAAGTAAACGGTCAAATAAATCCCACTGCCATTATCCATGGTTAGAAACTCAAATTGAATAAAAGATTTACAAGCTCTATTCTATTTTTATTTTTTTTTACATAAAATCACCTCTATTAAACTATTTTCTTTATGATAAGCCCATCGACCAAAAATCAGTTTTTTATAACTAAAATAGTAAAATGTAACTGTGTGAATCATTTCTCTCTCTCTCTCTCTTTTTAAGAAATATATTAAAATAATATTTTTTTTATTTTTTAAAAATTATTTTTTATATTAGTAAATTAAAACGATAAAAAAATATAAAAAATAATATTAAATAAAAAAAATTAAATTTTGATGACAGCTCGAAACAGGTATTAGAGTTAGAGGCTGTTCAATTCTCTCTCAAGTGATATTGTCATGTACTTTTCTTCATTTCATCTTTTTTAAGTTTATTTTCTCCAACTGATATCAATTTTTTTAAAAATAAAGAAAAATGGCCGATGTATTTAATTATGCGACACACGCATAAACTTAATGGGTGATGTATTTAAGCATAGGATTTATTCTTAACAAGAATAAATCAAGGGTTCTAATCAAATAAATGTGTATACTTGAAGGACTGTCCGTGATTTCAAATTTCACACGGGTTCGTTTGACTCGCGAGTCGCGTGACCACTGTTTTTCACTTTTGCCACAGTCCATTCACAGATCTAAACGCAGCGGTTTGGGTAAGTGATTTTCAGCGAACGTTCCGGTACTCAGACCACAGTTAACCATATCTTTCTCTAATACCGGTGGAGATGAACACGGAAGACGGCGCTGACAGCGGCTCTTCTTCGGACGGGAATATGACCACGGTATCTCAGCATACTTTCGGGGACAAATTTGACCAACCGGCGTTCACCATCTCAATAATCGAGGCACTACTTTTTACTTTCCATTCAAGAGAAAGAAAAAACCAAAATTCTAGCTCTAAAAATGTAGACAATGAATTCCGTTTTTTTTTTTTTCCTGTTCTGAATTAGAATATGAAAGAAGAATATGGCCTGTTTGTGTGGCCATGTAGTGTTATACTTGCTGAGTATGTTTGGCAACAGAGATTGCAGTTTTCTGGTGCTAGTGTTCTCGAGGTAATTCGATTTTCTATTTTTTTTTCAATAATTGGGTGATATTTAGTTTATATATATATATATATATATTTATTAATCTGATATAATATAGTTTTGTAGCTTGGTGCAGGGACTTGTTTGCCTGGATTAGTGGCTGCTAAGTTGGGATTAGATGTTACTCTGACTGATGATTCTAATAAAGTGGAGGTATTCCTTGTTAATTAAAAACGTTAACCCTAAACCAGTCTTCTAAAAAATCAATAAATATGATATGTTGCAATGTACTATATAATGATATCTCGTTGACACAGTTTTATTTGGGTAGTCACTAATGTAGTTTCCTGAAATCTTTATCCCGGATTAGTTTCCTGAATGATATCGGCCATTGATGGGGTGGACTCAATTGGTGGTTCTGATACTCAATTGGTGGGTCTAATGCGACTCCAAACTCAAATAGTTGATATTATTCGGGAAACTCATTCGGTATGGATTGTTTTTTAGGATGAATAGCATTGCTGGATCCTTAAATTGAAGCTCTCTATGTTTCAATCTGGATGTTAGTCTCCTGAATAATATCGGCCATTGATGAGCTGGACTCTCAAACAGCACCAACCATCAAGTCGTTGATGTTATTCAGGAAATGCACACATGATGGATATTTCAGAATACATAGCGTTACTAGATTCCTAAATAAAAGCGCTTTACGTTTTGATGTGGTTGTTAAATAGGTTAGTTTGGTTGGATTTTTCTTGCCTCAATTGACTGTTCATAAGCATTATTGTTTTGGATCTGCAGGTGCTGGACAACATGAGAAGAGTGTGTGACTTGAATCAGCTTAATTGTAAAGTAAGCTATCACTGTAAAATTGTTGTTCTCCATATGCTATTAGCCTTGAGGGTATTTTCTTCCTTCCTTTTTTCAAAAACATTAGTAATATACTTCTACTTTGTAGGTGTTGGGACTGACATGGGGAGTTTGGGACGAGTCTATATTCACTTTGAAGCCAAAACTTATTCTTGGGGCTGATGTACTCTATGATGCAAGTGGTAAATTACTTTTGCTGTTATGGTTTCGATCTTTATGATTAATTTTTTTTTCTTTTCCCTAGTTTACTTCTTCCTTGCCCTGTATATTGCTCAAATTTAATTTCACCGGAAAAAGCTTACTTCCATTTCTGTTTGTAAGCTTTTGATGACCTTTTTGCCACTGTGACATTCCTGCTCCAAAACTCTCCGGGGTCTGTCTTTATAACAACTTATCATAATAGAAGGTAATTGATGATCATCTTCAGTATTTGGATCTGATTTTATGCTGTACCATGCCATTTCTTGTTTGCACACTCTTCTAACAGTAACGTCTCTTCCTAGTTTTCACACTTTTTTATACAAATGTTTCTTATTCTAATGAAACCGTCATTTGTTTTCTTATTGTAATTATGAGCAGTGGGCATCATCTTATTGAATTCCTGATGCTCAAATGGGGATTAAAGTGCGTAAAGCTTATTGATGTTTTTTCTTTCATGCCACCCAACAAGGCATCCGGGCTAAGTGGCAATATTCAATTGGCAGAGATTGTATTAATCAGTGAATAGACTTTACCCGAGTAATTTCCTTTGATCAGAGCATCTGGATAGCTATCTGGTGATGCGGCATTTTGATCACTTTCTACTCATTGCTGCCACGGGAGGCTTCCCTTCCATGATGAGATGACTTGTGGTAAATTGAAGTTTTTGATGCTGTGAATTAAAGTAGTTATAATCTATTCTGGTTTCTTCTACGAATGCCAAGGAGATCTATTATGTGTAGATTACTGGAGGACAAATAGGTAATTGGATTTCTATTTTGTTATTGTTTAGAGATTGTTCTCAAGTGCTAGTTACTCGGGATGGAAAATACTTTTGGGCATCCCAGCTCTGGAAGTTTTTCTTTAAACCAGTGTAAATTTTCTTGGTATTTGATACGATTAACCTGTTATAGTTTTTTATTTTTTGGTCTTTATAGCCCAGGTAGGATAGATGGACCAAATCCCTGCTAATAACTGAGTCCAAAGTGTAGGTTTAACCATCTGTTGCCAGAAGTGGGATTGCAGGTAACTTTGCTTAGATAAATTGATTCCTTACTAGCTTCATTATTTGTTATATTAAGAACCGTGACTGTTATGATCTAAAAGCCATTACCAAGAAAATATCTCTGGATGTATTATTCTTCAAAATATCTAATATAAGATAGATGGCCTTCATAGCTATCATCAGATGTCTAGTTTTTGCTATCGATGCACCTGGTTGATTGCCATTTCACAGTTTAAAAGTAATGAACCAAGCTAACAGAACCTTAGTTTACCACCCTACAATCCTTCCTAACCTCCTGACCGCCTGTGATGCTACTCATCTTGATCATGGATGATACAAAAGCCTTATTGAAATTGGCTTTGGAGCTAGCAAACTTGGTGACCAAATTTTTAGTCTTTGGAGTGCTGAGTAGAGATTGGTCTGAGGAGAATAGACCCCTTTTCTGGAGGATCGACTTGAAATATGTGTTATCAAAAGTTGTCGACGAGGGATCCATGGTTGTTCCTGCATTCTTTGCCCTGTTCGATTTTGGACAAATACTCCTTAAGCTGGCTGCAAACGATGGATGCATGGATGGGTCTATGTCATAAGTGGCATTGAAATTGCGGATTCTGCTTTGGAAGGATGAGCAGTGGGAAAACCCTAAAGTATGGCCACCTGCATATGAGTAGTTGGCAACGTTGTGATTTCATAGATGAAAACTATTGAAACAAATAGTAACAGTAGCAGTCAGGCTTCTGTTTACCTGAAAGAGCCACAAGGTCATCCAGGGACAGACCTCTCTGAGAGAAACTCTGCTGCAGCTGAGCTATGTTAAAGGCAGGAGAAGGCAACTGTGTTGTTTCACTAGCCCTTGACTTTCTCCCATCTTTTCTTCCTTTTGGGACATCCCATGTTGGACCTCCGGACTGCAATATGAAATTGATAAAACTATCAGTAACATAATTATTATTTTTTGTCACTGTTATCCCTGTTTCAGTTTCCAGGTTTACTTTTTGTTTAGACAAGTGATAGTCCTGATCTGGAGGGAATGTTTTAGCTTGTTTTGTTATCTTACAAATACAACTGCATCTCTTGCAGCTAAAGCCAAGATGTCAGCGCATGATACCACTCCCGGGCATGAAGCTTCCACTTCTTTCTTCGCGTTGTCAATGACATAAAACGCATGCAAAGAGGCATTAGGTCGGCCATCTTTCTCTGCTTTGTTGTTCCCTTTCGAATTTATCAGAACAGAGGCATCACAGCCCTGAAACAAGATGCAGACATCCAAGTTAGGAACAAACAACGAGCACGAAAATGACAGAGGAAACCTTGGAAGAAAAATATAAAATGTTAATCTCTACTCTTATGAAACAGTCATGGAAATGCATCCGGAGGAGCGCTGCGGGGACCGTTTTGTCTTTCATCATTGCATTATTGACAGCATTTGTAACAATGGAATCGACGTCAGGGCACGTTTTCTCATAGTAATTCAAGCTCAGTGCATCCGCTCCTGAAGATATCGAGAATAAGAGAACCGAGCTCAAGCATAAAGCAGCAACAAAACCCATGATGATGCTAGGAAATATGACTTGGCTCCTCTCAACTTGGATCTTCCCATGGAAACTGAAACCGGCTCTCGGGACTCTTTATACTGGAACTGAGAGAGACCATAGACTGAGAGTTGCTGTCAGAGGTGAGATGCTGGCCCAGAGTCGTGAATCGGTGAAGGAGAAAGCTAATAATGGAGTAGTGCAATTTAAGCATCCTCACTGTAGTGTTACTAAAAGACAAACCATGTCATTTCTGCCTTCACGCTCCTGGTACAGTCCACGGTCGTCTCATCGGTATCAATAGCAATCGTAACTCATTCGAGTTCTGTATCTGCTGCTCACGTCGTGTGTGAGGCGTGGATTCTCTTACAGCCTCCTTTACTTGAGATTTAAGGCGCTAATGACTGTATTAAACTCCTAATCACAGTTACAGCATGATGCGAGATGATTGAAAAAACTTTAATGAGTATATCCAGCACGGGAAGAGAGCTAATTAATTACTTGAGCTGTTAAAAAGCCATTCAAATTCACTACAATGATCACCTTTTAACCACCACGTTAAAGAACAATGAGGATCAAAGAAATCCCACTTCTAAATAATGTCCTCTCTTCTTTCTTCTTTTCCTTTTATGGCCTGGTAGTCTCTTTTTTAAAAATCATCACTGATCGAGATCGAGTCTTTCTTGCTTGCCGAGCTAGTTAAAAAGAGCAAACGGGTAGGGTAGAGAATTCATGAGAATGGCCTTGCTTAAGCCCCGTTTGGGGTTTGGGATTGCGTTCTTTAATTAATTAATTTTTTGCTTAAAACAGCTCCGAGCAATGATGAAATTTATATCATCCATTAGCTTTATTAATGAGAATTGAGAACACGCTCAATGCCTCAAATAGCAAAGGTAACCTCAGCCGTTTAGCATGGTTATCAAAATTAGATTGGCCTGATGGATCAACCTGGATTTGGTTGGCTTGGTTAGTCGATTTAAAACCCGATTGATTTGGTAACTGAACCGGTTCGGATAAAATAAAAAACTAGGATAAGTAAAAACCCGGTTGACCCATAACTCGGGTTGCCCGGTAAAACCCGGTTGATACCTGATTTTTTTTTCAAATATGTTTTTTCTCCTAGCTAAAGACCCATTTTTTTATATATATTTTTGAGTTGATTATTAATTATTTTCAAAGTTCACTATATAAATACTAGAATAATATTTTATTTTTTCAACATGGATTTGAAGTCCTTTAGTACATATATTATATGTTTATATAAAAAAAAAGTTATATTTTTTTAATGTGAAATAAAAAAATCTTTTAAATTTAAATACTTCAATTTAAAATAATAATATATTAATATAATATTTTTTTAAAATGATGTTGTTTTAAATTTTATTATTTATAATATGTTTAGTTTATATTTATATGGATAATTTTTTAATTTTTTTATATAAAATATTAAAGTTTTAATTCTTTTTTGAATGTTAATGTTTTCAGATTGAGCTCAACTCATACAACCCAAAACCTGATTTTTTAACCGAATCAACCCCGAATCAGGTGCTACTGACTGGGATTTGTCCGCGGCCATCTTTTGCATCGGAGCTTTGGCTGAGGGCGGCGTAGGTAAAACAAACCAATCAAGGAAGCTTGTCCCTTGAGCAAATGGGCCTGTAGCCAGAAAAGGTTTGTCGGGAGGTGGTTAGGGTTAATCCATCAAATTAGTTATCAGTGAGAGTGAAAGCTTGTTTTTCAAGTCTCAGCTTTATTCGTGGCAGCTAGAGCCTAGCATGCAGCACCAATTAGATGTTAGAAACTGCTGGGATTTTGTTTTATTGATTTGGGGACTTGTGCAGGTGGAGAAATGCCTGCTCTTTCTCTCCGCGCGTGAGCCTTAATCTCTACTGTTCATCATCTGCTAATAACTTGTAAAACAAGTCTATGAACACGAACCAATGAGGAGATTGTTTTTTCTTATAACACTAACTTGGAATTTAAAAAACACATTTCAATCGTTTTTTTCTTGAATATGATAAAAACGACTTTAGAATAAAGTGTCATGCTGTTCTGGCATTGCAGCTCCTATCATTGTTTAACAGTAAATTATAGTGTTCATTTGCCTCGCAATGCTAGTTATAGTCATTTTATTCATATATATAAATTATATAGGAATTACAAAATATTATATATTCTTTTTATTAGCGTGAAATCTCCAAACCCACTTCAAATCCAAAGAAGAAAATTGCCTCAAACCGATTAATAAGAGGCGAAGATGGGATAGGCATAACCTATAATTATTGGTTTGAAAATGTGATTGTAATTATATTTTAAAGTGTTTTTCGTGTTGAAATTCATTAAAATAATATTTTTTTATTTTTTAAAAATTATTTTTAAGATCAACATATCAAAATAATTTAAAACATATAATTTTTTTTTAAATTTTAGTTAAAAAATTAATTTTTTTAAAATAGGTATAATTGTATTTTTAAATGCCCGATTTTATCATGTTGTGCAAGGTAACAAGTAATATTCTTAATGAGATGGCGGAAAAAACTCTAATAATTTTTTTTATGACGAAGAGGACTGCAATTATAGTGAAATTAAGGTTCTTTATATAAAGAAAGACTTATAGAAGAAAAGATATTAACTTGAAATATGAGGGATGCTTCAGCAGTTAGCATGATAGTGAAGGGAAAGAGTCTTTATTAACAATATACTAAAACGCGGTGGTAAAATACTGTAGCTAAAGCATTTTATTTTCTTTTTTCTTTTTTTTTTGTTTTTTTCCCATGGCAGTTTTTTTTTCCTGTTTTTTTTTTGTGCCTTTTTTTTCCCTTTTTTTTTCATTTTTTTCCTATGGCAGTTTTTTTTTCCTGTTTTTTTTTTTGTGCTTATGGGTTTTTTTAAAAGTTTTTTCTTTGTGTTTTTTTTCTTTTAATAAATTTTTTTTGTTTAATTTAGTTTGTTAATGTGAAATTTTTTTTTTATTTAGTTATCATACTTTCATGACACGGATCTCGGGTTTGATGGGTTAACTTGGTTTAACGAGTTAACCTAATTTTTTTTTCTTTTTAATCAATTTTTTTCGTTTAGTTTAGTTTGTTAATTTTTTTTGTTTAGCTCATCAATTTTTTTTTTCTATTTAGTTATCAAACTTTCATGACGCGAATCTCAGGTTTGACGGGTTAACCTGATTTGAAGGGTTAACTCAGTTGCTTCAGATTTTTTTTCTTTTTCCTTATTAGTAACAGGCTTATGTCTTTTGTTTTGTTTTTGTTTTTTTGTTTTAATTTTTAATTAATTTTTTTCGTTTAGTTTAGGTTGTTAATGTTCAATTTATTTGTTATTTAGTTATCAGACTTTCATGACACGGATCCTAGGTTTGTTAGGTAACCTGGTTTGACGGGTTAGTCCGGTTAATTCTGGGTTAACCCGTCAAATTTTTTTTCTATTTAATTATCAAACTTTCACGACACGAATCCAAGGTTTAACGGGTTAACCCAGTTAAATCAGATTTTTTTCTCTTTTTCTTCATTAGTTTTTTTTCTTTCAATTGGTTTTTTTTTTTAATTAATTTATTTAATTATCACACTTTTATGACATGACATTGCAGCCAGATCTGCATACAAGGCTATTGGGTCTGGTATTTTTTTTTAGCAGTTTTTTTTTGTTTTTTTACATGTTCTTTTTTTATCTTTTAATTGATTTCTTCTTCTTCTTTTTTATTTTTTTATTTCAAAATTATCTTTGCTAATTTTTTAAAATATTAAGCTGGTTGAAAATTTAATTATGTAGTTTTTTTCTTTAAAACATTGTGGATTGCTATAATATTCTCATACATTATTTTTTTTTTGTCAAATGATTTTTTTAGATTTTATTTTTTTTATATTAAGTTGGTTAAGAATTTAGCTTTGTATTTTTTTAAAAAAAAAAATAATATTGATTGCTATAGTGTTTCCCCTACATAATTTTTGCTTTGTTGCAGTGTTTCTCCATATATATTTTTAAAAAATTATCTTTATCGAATTTAATTTTTTAAATATTGAGCTGACTGATAATCTAGCTTTAGCTTTTCCCACATGTTTTTTTTATTTGTTTTTCTTTTTTTACCAAAATTGTCATTTTTTACATATATTTTTTTTTTCAGAATTATTTTTGTTGATTTTATTTTTTTACTATTAAGCTGGTTGAAAATTTAGTTTTTTTGTACTTTTCTTTAAAACATTGTAGCTTTCCCTACGTGCTTTTTTTTTCTGTTTTTGTTTCCTTTTTTTTAAATGTTTTTTTTTTCATTTCTTTTACCCAAAATTGACTCCTTTTTTTTTAAATAGCCTTTGTCGGTTTTTTATATATATTAAGCTGGTTGAGAACTTATTAGCTTTGTAACTTTTTTTTTTAAAAAAAAAAACTATGGATTACTATAGTGTTTCCCTTACATGATTTTTGTTTGGCTGCAGTGTTTCCCCCACATGTTTATTTTTTAAATTAACTTTGTTAAATTTATTTTTTTAATATTGAGTTAGTTGAGAATTTAACTTTAGCTTTAACTTTAACTTTAGTTTTCTCCACGTTTTTTCATTATAATTATTATTATATTATATTATATTATATAACTGTTTTTTTCTTTTGTTTTTTCTTTTTAATTTTTTTTAATGAATTCTTTTTGTATGATTTAGTTTGTTAATGTTAAATTTTTTTTATTTAGTTATCATATTTTCATGATACGAATCTCAGGTTTGATGGGTTAACCTAATTTGATGAGTTATTTTTTTCATTTAATTTAGTTTGTTAAAATTAATTTTTTCTCTATTTAATTATCAGACTTTCATACTTTCATGAGACGTATCCAGAGCTTGACGGGTTAGCTTGGTTTGATGGGTTAACCCGGTTAATTCTGGGTAAACCCGTCATTTTTTTTTCTATTTAGTTATCAAACTTTCATGATGCAAATCCCAGGTTTTACGGGATAACCTGGTTTAAAGGGTTAACCCAATTAATTCAATTTCTTTTTCTTTTTCTTCATTAGTTTTTTCCTTTCTGTTAATTTTTTTTCTTTGTTTTTTTTTTAATTAATCTATTTAATTATCACACTTTTATGACACGAACTTATAGCTAAACCCACATCCAATATTCTTGAGTCCGGTGTTACAGTTAGGCTCATTTAAACTTGAGTCATGCAAGTTTAATTTTATTATTAATATTATAAATATTACTTTTAGATCAGGCGTTGCAGTCAAACCCAAGATTCTTGGGTATAACTTTGCAGAAAAACCCAAGAATTTTATATTTTTATTTTTTTAATATTTTTTATACAAAAAGAATAACCCGCGGCATCGCGCGGGTATCAAAGCTAGTTAACAAACACTACAAGGTGTTACCTTTTCCCATGTAATAGATGCATCATGGACAAGTACTCAGTGCAACGTTAACTTACTATGTATGCATTGAGGGTTTTTTTTTTTTTTCATTTTCTCAAGACTAAATTTAAGGCCAATTTAAAATAAATTATTAAGAAAAGATAAAATTAAAAAATAGAGACCTGAAGTGAAAAAATTAAAAATAAAATAGACGGTAGTTTCAAAGTTTGTGTAAGAAAATTCACTCTTATCCATTTATTTTTTTAATGATATATTTTAAATCTTTCTGAAACTTAATTTTGGTATAAAAATTTATTTTATTTATTTTCTTAGTCACTGGTTAGAAAAATGAAAAAAAAAAGATTGAATATCAATAATACAGAGAGAAAGTTCATGTTGGCACCAATTATAGCCATGAAAAAAATTAATCTTAGTATCCTCGAGTTCTATTACCTGAGTGAAATTTAGCTTGGTGTTGTTTCACATTGAAATTGCTTAAAAAATAGACTTGACATTGAAAATTTTTTAGGTTTCAAGTTAGTTTTTTATTTATTTTTGGATTGATATTTTGGTTATTTTAAGACATTAAGGGGTGTAAGAGGATTCCTGGGTTGTTTTGTAGGTGTTTATAGGTCAAAGGAGGGTCAAAAATGAATGTTTATAATTGAAAAACCCTAGCTCTAGTTTCTAGTGATCTAAGAGTCGTTGAAAATTGAAAATCCACATGTAAAAAAAATTGGTTGGGTGGACAACGTGTATGTGATTTTTTTTTTACTTCAATTAAATGAAATCAAAATAATTTTTTTAAAAAAAAATCATATATCAATATTTTTTTAGTTATGGTAGGATAAATACTTTTTTTCGCTTAGTATTTTTTTAAAGTATTATTTTTCTATGAAGTTATCTCGATATCATAACAACGTTGTGGGTTTGACGAGTTAATTTGGGTTGGTTAGATTTTTTTTCTTTGTTGTTTTAAAATAATTTTTTTTTTCAACATCATTCTTTGATAGTGGGTTGGTTAGGATCTTGTCTTTATAATTTTTTTTTTATTTGTTTTCTATGGAGAAATCCCATTTTCATGATTCTACTTGCGAGTGTGGCCTTTTACCTAGGTGTACTCGTGTTGTTATTTTTTTATTTTGTCTTTTTTCAAATTAATTTTTTTTTATTTTTATCCTCCAATTTTTAATTGATTGAAATTGAGTTTTCTAATTTGTTTTCATTTACAGGGTTATTATAGTCTTATGACTCGAGTCATGAGTTGGTCCAAATTGATCAAATATGACACCAACTTAAATTTTTTAAAATATATCATTTTGTATGTCACAATCTCAATATTTTAAAAATATATCATCTAGTATGCATCATATTTTAGACTTCTTAGCATCTTAATATTTTTTAGGTTAGAAAGAAATGATTTGACTCGCGGTGTAACGCGGGTCAAATAGGTAGTTAGGATGTATTATGTGTGTTTATATAGTAAAGAGTTTACAAAATAAGGCAGAAAAGCCAAAGAAAGAGAGAGATTGAGAATAGAGTTTACCTTGGGATTCAAAGCTCTTTATACAACTTTTGAACACACAAGGGTTTATTGTGGGATAAGCACAAAATAGACAATTTACATGATGTATGTAGTTTTGAACTGATTAAAAGATAAATGAGACCGCAATAAATCTCATTCCCAAGGTATGAGTTTTTTGTTTTATAAAACGTAACCATTTGATCAATTTAGAGAATTTTATGTATTCTAAACACGTGATAGC
The DNA here is from genome assembly GCA_018804465.1 of Populus tomentosa. Lineage (NCBI taxonomy): Eukaryota > Viridiplantae > Streptophyta > Magnoliopsida > Malpighiales > Salicaceae > Populus > Populus tomentosa. Next base: position 7,649,671 of record CM031977.1, on the reverse strand, counting down.
ATTAACAACATGCATTATTAGTTGGTGGAATAAGTATATAAATGATCGATATTTATTGTCCATTTAAAAAGGGTGTTACTCATCCATTTATGTATAGTGATGCTTTTAAATAGTTGCAATTCATGTATAAGAATATAACATTTAAGGAGAGATGCATGGTCAGTCCATTGAGGAGAAATGTATGGCTAGTTCCACGAAAGGAGAAGTCCAAACGGTTAATAAGAAATAACATATGGCTAGTTTATTAAGGGAGACATGCGGGACACAAGGAAAATTCATCAAAGTGGGGACACTCGACTAGTCTAGGAGAGTGTATGGCCAATCTATCAATGAGGAACACGAGGTCAATCCATCAAGGTGGGAGCATACAATTAGTTTAAAAGGAATACACGACTAGTCTACTAAAGAGGAATCTATGGTCAATCCATCAAGGTGAGGGCATACAACTAGTCTAAAAGGAACGCATAACCAATCCATTAAGTAGGGATATATGGTCAATCCATCAAGGAAACACACAAGGTTAGTCCATTAAAATAGGGCACATAACTTTTTTAAAGGGGATGCACGACCAGTCCAATAAGAGAGCATGCAAAGTTAGTCCATTAAGGTACAAATATATAGCTAGTTCATAGAGGACTTACGACTAGTCCAGGGGACATGTGATCAATTCAACATTGAAGGATATAAGATTAGTCTATTGAGGTGGAAGCACATGATTAATATAGAAAGGATGAATAACAAATTTATCGAGGAGGGGTGAGTGACTAATGTAATACTACAAAAGGTTAGTCAACTTAATGTGTGGCTAATCATGAAAAGGAATTGGTTTTGAAAAGTATTTAATTGTATAAAGAGGATATATGTTGAGCATGAAGTGCCTTATGAGTTTTGATAGGAAGTTTCATGTCTCATTAATTCTTATACAAAATTGGTTTTTTAGATTTCAAAAACTTGAATCTCGATTTTTTGGTCACCTTTGGTAATAAAAAAAAAATGTAACAATACTTGTAACCCATTTTAAAAAATAAAAGTTGATGACATTGTTTGCTCCCGAGAAAAAAAATACTAAGCAAAGGCCTAAACTTTTTTATTAAGGTTATACATGCGAGCTTGACCCATAAACACCTAATTTTTTTTAATCCTTTCCAATAATTATTTTTATTGAATTGGATTTGTTTTTAAAATATTGATTGATTTTTTTATGTTTTTCTAGTTGCATGATATTTTAAAAAGACTTGTTTGTTTGTCTTGAATTTTTTTTTTCTTATATTTTATTCGAATTAGTTGTAATTGTATAGTTGTTTATATATATATATATATATATATATATATATATATATATATATATATATATATAAATAGAAATATTTTTTTTATTTGGAACAGCAATTAACAACTACAATAAAATGAATGAAAATAATCAAAATAAAAAAGATAGTCAACATAAAAGATTTGAATGTGCATATATCTCTTTATTTTTACTATGAAAATTAGCTTACCACTTTAATATTTTAGTGTTGAACTCTTTTTATTTATTTATCAATTCATATATTTCTTAATTTATTTTACAAAACATAAATAACATTGTTTTGTTTCTCGTTTTTTAAAAAGTATGTTAAAAATTAGGCTTCATAATTTATTTTAGTTTGTTTTTTATAAGGTTATCGCAGTTTCAGGCAAATGTCCTAGAATTGGGTTGGTGGTTGATATTTTGAGTGTCTATTTTTTTATCATATAATTAAATAAAAAATAGTTTAACAAAAAAAAAGTTATTAAGCCAAATGGAGTTTATGACCCAGGTCGAGAATTTGACGGATTGACTCGAGTTAATCCAATATATCATTGTTTCAATATCTTTTTTAAAAATATCATATTAAAATTATTTTTCAATGTCAAATCATATTTATAATGGTCATTTAGGTTGTTTTTGAACCTGTCAAGTTGAGCCAATCACATTGTGGTAACACTTAAATGGTTTCATTTGAAGTTTGAGATAGGCAATGAGCAAGGTCTGGATGTTTTAAGATTGAACCGCTAGGTTGGTTATCAAAGAGTTTCTTATGGTGTGTATATTCTATTTTTTTTATACATGTTTTAAAAAGTCATGGTCCCACCTATAACGTAGCACGAGCTATGTATACAATAAATTAAGACTATCAAAGTTTTAAACTTGGAAGGTGCATTTTGTCAAATAAAATTAAAGGCATAAGATCAAATAACTAATATACTAAAAGGCATGAGAGATTCATTGTAACCCCTCTCATATTTTTCTATTCACTGCTATAGCGTGATAAATATTTTGTCCTTCCCATAAAAAATAAATGCCCTTGGATTATGGGTATTTTGGTATTTTTATAGGGTTCATAAGTCATTACTAATTTGTTTGGGAGTGTTTTTGCTTATTCAATGTTTTTATAAATAGTGAAATAACCAAAAGACCCTTAAGGGCTAAAAAAAAAGTTAAGTGGTGTCGAGTAGGGGTATTTATGTATTTCCCTTTTTTTTTTTTTATATATACATAATAGAGTTACATGTGTACCCTTGGATGCAAGACATTGAATTCATTATTGCTTGGGGTATTTTAGTCTTTCAACCTAAGTTTTTTTTTTTTGTTAATTGTAAGTTTGGTTGAGGGTAGTTATGTAATTTATTATTATAATAATAATTTTTTTATTTTAAAAACTAACATGCACAAACATAATGGAACTGTTGCACATTTTGGGCGGCGTGTGCAATAGTTTTTGTTTGTAAAAAATAATCTTTCACCATCTAAGATTATTTTTCAGTGTTTCGTCTTCCATTATAGGTGGTGTTTGTGCTTGAAATCTAATTGGTGTATCATTGACATATCTTTTTTTTCTTCCTTTATTTCTCTCTCATACCCTTGTAAATACACTATGGTCCTCATTTTGTTTTGTTATTTCAAATTCAAACCTTGGAGTTTTGATTGTTGTTTTTTTACTCATTATCTCTTTTGTTGAAGTTTTGTTTATTTATAATTTAATCCATGGTTCTTAATTTGTATATATAAGATATTTTGATTTGGTCCTTTTACTTTTAGTTTCTTAATTTTTCTCATTTGCTTTTTTATCAAAGTTTGTATGGCTTGCAATCTGATATTTTAAATCAAGTTTATGATTCTTGTTTTTTAATAATAATAGTGATTTCAATTTAGTCTCTTTTATTTTTATTTCTTATTATTTTTCTTGATTTTTTTATCAAAGTTTTTATAGTTTTCAATTCTATCTTTTAAATTAAGTTCATGATTTTTATTTTTTTCAACAACAACAACAACAGTTGTAGTAATAGTAATGATAATAATAATAATCATAGTAATATTAATAATAATGATGATGCTAATAATAATAATAATAATAATAATTGTAATGTTAGTTATAGTAGTAGTAGTAGTAGTATAATTAGTAATTATGGTGATGATATTATTATTATTAACAACAACAACAATAACAACATTAATTAAATCAGTAATGATAATGATAATGATATTATTATTAATGATAATTGTGACAATAATAATAATAAAATGATATAATAATAACAATAGTTGTTGTAGTGTTGTGGTGGTAACAATATTGCTCCTACTATTATTACTATAATAATAATAATAATAATATGGGAGAGAAGGAGATGGAGAAGAATAGTGATGATAATAAAAATACTAATAGTAATTATTGTAATGATAGTGATAATGATAATAGTAATAAGAATAACAATAATAATAGTGATGGTAATTGTGGTGTTGGTTGTTAAAATAAAAATAATATTAATATGAATGCTGCTATTATTACTGATAATGATAATATTAATAATAATTATGGAGGTGTTAACAACAACAACAATAATAATAGTGGTTATGATAATGATAATAGTGATGATATTACTTATTAATAATAATATTGATCATCACCGTTATTTTTTTAAAAAAATTTGTATGATTAATTTTTTTTAAAATTTTAAATTTTAATATTTATGTTTTTGGAATTGAATTTTATAATTTTTTAAAAAATTATATACTTTAAATTTAATAATTTCAATTATGAATTTTAAAAAATTAATATATATTTATTTTAAAATTATAATTTTATTTTTATTTTTAATCGAGTTATTCAGATATCCCACCTACGTTATTTAATCAAACTCTTGGCAACCCCATAAGCCCACAAGCATTGTATAGTAGCCCAAACACAACACTGGGGTCTAAAGAAAACCCGTCAGGTTAGGGTTTTAGAGAAACAAAAACCTACAATTCCTGTTAGCTGTTTTGTAATCCATCGCTAGCTCGCTCGCTCGCTCGCACGCACTCCTCTGTCGTGAAACTTGTACCATGGGTTCGAAAAAGAAGAGCAAGAGCAAAAACGAGATGATCGATGATCCACGGTTTGCATCCGTACACACAGACCCGAGGTTTCAGAGAGTACCGAAGAGAGAGTCGAAAGTGACAATTGACTCTCGGTTCAATCGTATGTTCACTGATAAGAATTTTGGTACATCGTCTGCTCCGGTAGATAAACGAGGCAGACCTAAGAGGCAAAAAACTGATAGCAGTCTTCGTCATTACTACCGAATCGAAGAAGAAGATACGAAAGATGCAAAGAAGAAGAGAAAAGATGAGGTTTTGAGCAGCGAAGAAGAAGAAGAGGAAAAGAAGAGGAAAAGAAAAGAAGAGGTTTTGAGTAGTGAAGAGGAGGAAGAGAGTGAGAGTGGGAGTGAGGAATTAGAGGATTTGGAGACGGAGAGTGATGATGATGCGGGTGGAAGTGAAGAGGAGGAGACGAGTAGTAGTAGTAGTAGTAGTGATGAGGAGGAGGAGGATATGGAGAATGTGGAGGTATGATTTCTTCTTCTTCTTTTTGCTGAGGCTGGTTTTCATTTTTTGTTTTGTTGGGGTTAATTGTTATTATTGTTTTGGTTTTTGAGAGAACTGAGGGATAATTAGAATGAAAATTGAGTTTAAGGAGTTTGAATATTTAACTATAGTAGGTTTCTAGACAATGATGCTGTTTAGTAGTTGAGAAAATGGAGGGAAATAGAATGGAAATGTGTGTTAAAGGGTTTCTTTTGTTGGTACTCCTTTTTGTGCTGATATTTGCTTGTTTTTAAATTAATAGTGAACTCATAACCATTAGCATTGTTCTTTTGTTTAGAGAATAGAGGGAAGTTGTGGTAAAGGCTTATTTGTTATTACTCTCTTTTTTATGTTAATCTTTTTAGGTGTTTGTTAATTGGTAGCAACCTCCCAACCAGTGGTATTGCTTAGTTGTTAATAGGATGGAGGAAAGTAGAATCGAACATTGTATGAGAAGGTCAATTTTTTTACGCTTTTTAGTGCTGATGTTTCCTGGTTTTTTAGTCAATGAAGAACTTTAAAGTATGATATGTGTGGTGGTTGTAAGAATGAATTAGGAGTCTGGAGTAGAAATTGTCTCAACGGTTTAATATTTGTACTTTTGATCCCAAATTGTTAATTAGCAGTAGTTTTTTTAATGTACAGAATTGCATGTGATGTTATCTTATTTTTAAATTTTTTGACGTTAATTGTTATTGTTTTTGTTGGGCTGTTGAGAAATGGAGGGAAATCAAGGTTGTGTTTACTTTTAGAAAATAGTTTTTTGGTTTATTCTAAAGAGAACATGTTCATTAAATACAAAATTTTCAAAATAGAGAATAAGGGTCATGTTTGGCTTAAATTGAAAATATTTAAAGGAATGACCGTAAAACATTAGGTGAACCAAACAATACCTGTATTTTTATATTAAAGAATTTAGAAAACAACCACTTTGGTGTTTTCCAATTTTCTGGAAAAGTGGAGAATTAGAAAATCTTGTTTTCAAGAAAACAATTTTCATTCTTAATTTGTAAACAAGTTTTCTTTAATTTTCTATTTCTAAGTTTTTCTGGAAATCTGCAGATTTTCCACAGGTAAACACAATCCAAATGATTCTAGGTTTTGTTTCTCCTCACACTTTTTGATACCTAATGAAGTATCAAAGATACAGAAGAGTAAATGTGCCCAATTATTGCTTTAATTTCCTGTTATACAATGAACTTAATGGCTGTTTTTTATGTATTGGATTGCTGGATGCAACAGGTGGAAAATGTACCAGTAATCGAAGAAGGAACACGGAGGCTTGCTGTTGTTAATATGGACTGGAGGCATGTCAGGGTAATGCTATCAAATTTCTAGAATTTAATGCATCTGGAAGTTTACTACAACATGAAAGTGTGCATGTGGACAACATCATCCATCCCCCCCCCCCCCCTGTGTTTGTCAGGAACTAAATTGAGTATTCAAGAAAATTTGTTCATCCTTGAATTATCATGAGCTAGGATAATTTCTCAATAGGGTATTCACTTTGCTATCGAGAGGTCTGGGGCTGAGTTTTGCTTACACCTGTTCAAAGGACTTTAAATATGGAGAACTTAAAATTGGAAATAGCCATTATGTTTGTCGTTGAAAGCAATTATGCATGTTTGAGCTCTATACACCTATAATTCTTACATATTTGGCAATATGTGAAAGGTTTTTCATATCTCTTGTTCTTTCTTGAGCTGTAATAAATATCCTGCTCATGGCAGCTGGCCATCCCCATCTTTCTTTTTCAATTATGCAAGAGTATTTTTAAAAGGCAAAAATGAAATTGTGACTGAGGGCTTGCAAGAATAAGTATGTTATTAGTAACGAGGGCCTTGTCTTATTGTAATGAGCTCTATGCATAAGTTTCGGTTTATATCCTTCCATGGTTTACTTTGTTATCGTCTAGGTATTTGTATGGTATACCCTTGAACTGACTTTTTTCTTTGAAAATCCAGGCGGTTGACTTATTCGTTGTATTACGCTCATTTCTTCCAAAAGGAGGACAAATTTTGTCTGTCAGTGTCTACCCATCTGAATTTGGACTTCAGCGTATGAAAGAGGAAGAAGTCCGTGGCCCTGTTGGCTTATTCGATGATGAAAATGAGAAAAGTGATGAAGATGATGACGACAATGATGAGATTGACTATGACAAGCTGCGTGCTTATGAGAAAAGTAGGCTAAGGTAATCGTGTCTTTTTCTACACATTTCTTCCTGCAAAAAGTTTTCAAGAACATCATTGAGCCTAATCCTTCTCCAACCTGGGTGTTTTAAAGGAAGACAGCTAAGCATAAGAATAACCACTTAATCATTGACTTGTACATTTTATTCCACAAGTGACCTATGTTTAACCATTCAGATAAGGTGGACAGAAATTTCTACTGAAGCATGTTGCTTACAAGGCAAATTTAATCAGGTCTATTGAAGGAAAAGACCCTGGACCTTCCTTTCTGCCAAGTTTGTTATGTATTTTATTAGAATGAAGCACATTATGCTTCTTTGGCTGCCACTCTTTCTATAGCAGAACTTTTTTACTGCTTAGGCAGTTTTATATGTCCTGCCAGTCATGTATTCTATTGGGAATGATATTGTGAACATTGTATTTCTCTTAAACATCATTTTTTATGGGTGGCTCTGATTTTATTGGAGGTTTGACAAAGGTGAGACTTGAATCTGAGACCTAACCCATCTTGCTTATGTAAGAGCACCACCAAGCTGCAAGTTAATTGGTCTTAAATGTCACTTGTAGGGATCTTGTGTGCTAATGGTGACTTTTCAGTATATCATTTTAATAATTGTCTCTCTTTTGAAATATAAATTGGACTGATCTGTACTTTCCCAATATATATGCAAAGATGTCTTTGGCTAATCTGTACTTACCCAATCTAGATGCAAAATTGTGGTTGCTGCCTCCATTAACATGTAGTGCGCAGACTGTTCAGTACATTCGACTGCTACCCATGTTTTTCCTTCTTTCATTATGGATTTATTGTGTGCGCCATTCTCCTCAGGTACTACTATGCTGTGGTGGAATGTGATTCAGTTGCAACAGCAGATTATCTTTACAAATCTTGTGATGGAGTTGAGTTTGAAAGATCTTCCAATGTGCTTGATCTCAGATTTATTCCTGACTCTATGGATTTTAAACACCCACCTCGTGATGTTGCCACAGAGGTATATGTGTTTCGATTCTCTTTTGATGATGGGTTTATGTATTCATGATAATTGCAAGTACATTGACAGAGTCTTACATGGACAAATATGCATCCAAGGCCTGGAAATTTGTTTCTATAGGGACCATTCCATGCACAAATTAAAAGTACATTTTGCAGAAGCAAAAATAGTTTTTTTCTCTCCTGCATTTGAAATTTTGTATTCTAAATAATTTAGCAATAAAAAAGGAGGCTGAAGCTACTGGTGCTTATGATCTTCACTTTTTGCCCAGGCGCCTTTGGGCTATGAGGGGTTGGATTTCCATACTAAAGCACTGCAGCACAGTAACATTCCTGTTTCTTGGGATGAAGATGAACCACAGCGTGTGAAGACCTTGAAACAAAAATTTAATGCTGACCAGGTAGGTAGCTTGATCCGAGTCTACCTCGTTACTTGTGTTGGATACTCCATCTGAATTTTTATAATCATATATTTGACTGGAATGAGTGATAGAAAGTGTATTCTTTTGCTGCCTGACTTGAGATGCTACTTGATTTTTATTTTCTTTAATGAATATACTCGATTAAAATTAAAAATTGTAATGAAAAATGTAAAGGAATGCCAATTTCCTGCCTGTACTCTGGATCTACTGCTTTGCAAATATATATTCCTTATATTTTACCATTTTCTGAAAGTCATGTGGTTCTTGGTTTATGTTCAACCATCTTCTGAAATCATATATTTGCATTTATAACTCAGCATGGATGAAAGCCCTTGTCATAAGATATGTGAAAGAAGCAACAATTAGTAAATCAAAGACAAATTTGCATGCCAGAAACAGTGGGAATCAATATAATGCTCTGTTCAACTTGATAGAAAAGCTTTTGAGTTGTTAAATGGTATGTTCTTTTTGCTTCTATAGTGACACAGTGTCTGTTTTCATATAGCTAGCTGAATTGGAGTTGAAGGAGTTTCTAGCTTCTGATGAGAGTGAAACTGACAATGATGAAGCTGATAATGACATGGAAGATGAATCAGATAAAAAGCATAAGAAGCGAGACAAGTACCGTGCTTTAATCCAGTCTGGTGATGGTTCAGATGAAGACCAAGAGGAGGGTCAGGATATGGAGGTTACTTTCAATACTGGCTTAGAGGATTTAAGCAAGCGTATCCTAGAAAAGAAGGATAAAAAATCAGAAACTGTTTGGGAGGCATATCTCAGGAAAAGGCATGAGAAAAAGAAGGCTCGAAAAAATCATTCCAAGTATTCTTCAGAAGAGGACAGTAGTGATACTGATGAAGAAGGAATGGAAGGGATAGAACAACCGGATGATTTCTTTATTGAAGAGCCATCAGTCAAAAAAGTTAACAACAAGGACTACCAAGGTAAGAAAAACAAAGAAAAGCAACTTCAGGATACAGATAGGGAGGCAGAGGCAAGCAAAGCAGAGCTCGAGTTACTACTTGCTGATGATAAGGGGGGCAAAAAAGGTCTGAAGGGATATAATTTAAAACCTAAAAAGGCAAAAGGGAAAAAGGGAAAAGAAGTTCCTGATGAGGACAAAATACCCACTTCTAATTTGGATGACCCTCGGTTTTCTGCTCTTTTCACTTCACCTCTCTTTGCATTGGATCCCACAGATCCACAGTTCAAAAGGTACTTCCTCTGTACTAGTTGATTTCTTCAAGCTACTGGACATGGTATCGTGATGTGTGTTGATCAAACTGCTTGCTTGTGCCCAAGTATGCTAATGATTATTCCAATGTTACTGATTGCAAACTGGTTGTCCTCCACTACTGATTTGGAAGGTTTTGATAGCCTGCCTCTTGTACTGTAACTAAAATCTGTTTTTGGTGTTGCAGGAGTGCAGTCTATGCAAGGCAGCTGGCACTGAAACCACAGAAGAGTGGTGAGCAGCTATTGGTGGAAGGAGAGAATGAGAAACAGGCTGAAAAAGCTCAGTTGCTATCTGATGATCCTGCAATGGACAGAAATGAGTATATGATATCCGATGGTTTGCCAGAAAGGAGAGAGAAGCATGAGTTATCTACGTTGGTAAGATCCATCAAGATGAAGTCCAAGCAAGTTCAGTCGTCCTCCAACACCAAGGATAAAAAATTGCAACCTAAAGGGTTGAAAGAAACGGAGAAGCCTGAGCTCTCAACCTTGGTTCAATCATCAAAGAAGGCGGCCAAAGTTTTGAAAAAATGAACAGTAGAGAATTTGAGATTATTCTTCGTTTCTGCTCACATTGTTGTGCAAAAGCAGATGGGGAAGTGAAAGGCAATTCATGGAAGGCTTTTGCCCCCCATTTTTTTTGGTTGGTAGAGTTTCCTTATCATGCCTGTGGAAGCGGTTTAGGATCGTATTTAATGTTTGGAGCTTGTAAGATCTTTTCAGGATAGAGGACTAATAGATCGTTTGGGAATTCCTTCAATATATTTTTGTTTTAATTTTTGTTAAAAATATATATTTTTTAATGTTAAATTATCAACAATAATTTTTAAAAAATAAAAAAATATTATTTTAATATATTTCAATTTATCATCACAATTCAAAAAGACATTAACTATCCTTAGATTGCATCTCAAAGAGAGCTGACAGGTTGTTCGTAGAGTGCAAGAAAATTGAATAAAAGAACGAAAAGAGGTTGTTTTCCTAATATGCTTATTTATGGGTTTGCTAATGGCCGGCCTTTTGACCTTTCTGGCCTCCTTTGGGTTAGCTGCTATGAGTATTTTTCTTCTCACTACAAGTCGATTGGAAGGACGAATGCTAACTCTCAGAAAGAGAAAAAGGCATTGGACATGAACGATACAGAAGTGCACTGTGAGCGATAACCTGAATGTAATCTTGTAACTGTATCATATCAATTGTCTGTTTATAATCAAAATATATTTACAACCCCAGCAGCATCGAGTCATGTTACTATGATCAAAGACTAAGAATAAAAAATAATAGGAAGCCAAAAATGCTTCCATTTTGGTGTATACCATAACTGGAAAACGAATGCCTGAAGTTGTGAACACTAAGAAAAAGAAAAAAATCAAACAATAGCAAACAATAGAGCTAGGGTCATCATTAATGTGAAATTAAACGGTTTGGACCGCGGTGAATGACTCCCACCAGGAGGTGGTGCTGGTGTTTGAGTTGATGTGGCTTCTGGGTTAACTGCAGTAGCGGGAGGCACTGCAGTATTTGGGGTTACAGCCAGAGTGTTGGTATCCATGTTATCATAACCTGGGGACAAAAAGAAATCTCATTAGGTAGAACAACTAGTATCTAAAGGAAGAGGAAAAATGGTGTTTGATTTTAGAGATCCAATCCAAAACGGGAAAAATACTCACAGTTAGATGGCTTCCAACCCAAAATCATCCTCTCCCGATCGAAAACTATGCGATGACCAGTCAAGAAATTTTCTGCAAGGAGATAAGTTTTTGATAATGTAAGGAGCAGTTTCTCACTGCACACATTAAGAAATTGATGCCAAGTTTAGACTTGCGAATTCAAAGTTTTGTTTGTTGTTTCCAAGTCTATCTTAAAAAATAGTGTTAATCTTAAGAAACAAAAACTAACCAACTTTCACACTTTGCAAAACTTATTTGTCTAGCATGAGATTGAAGAAATTATGGTTCACCAGAAACATTCCCCAACACAAAAAATCCATAAATTAATAAATTAAAAAAGGGTACAAAATGTAATGAAGAATGAATTCCAAAAACAAGGAAAACTATAGACAGCAAGAGACTCACGTCCAATGATGTTCACATCTCCACTCTTGATCATACCGAGACAATATGCATTTGAACCATCCTGCAGTTCGCAAGAATAAACTTGTTTTCCAAGAAACAGGCATAAGATATCAGACAAATGGAGGCATGCTTACCGCAAGTTGAACTAACACTATGGGGTCTGTTACGTTAAAGTAGTCTCCACCGCTCATTACTAGAGTCACTTCGGGAATTGTCAGCTCAGTTTGATTAGCACTGCATTTAAATTGGAAGTCAGTGCCTGCAGGATTACAGAACAAAAAACACACGAAAATGGGAGAATTTGTGCGGATATAAATGACCTTATAGCATAACAATAATCAAAAGGGACTCCAGTAGATGAGTGACGTGTTTCGTTTACCATGTTATTGAACTGCAAAAATAGCACAAGTAATAAGCACACAAAAGGTAGGAAGTCAAGCAAATATCAAGACTCACTACTAAAACTACTTACACTCTCCGCTATAAGTGTATAAGCTGGATCGTTCAGGTATGTAAATGAGGTACCGGAATCGAAAATTGCACTATAAACAAGATCTCTAGCTTGTCCACCAATACTTGTTTGAGTGATGCTGATGTTGTAAAGCGAACTGGTAACAAGTTTTCAAAAAAATAAGCATAACAGGCATGGAAGGCAGATTAAAAAGAAAAAGTCTGCACACAAAGATTCAAGAAGTGAGTACCTGCGTGGTTGCCCTTGAATGAAAGGCGTTTCTCCTTGGCCTGTGCTTCCTTTGTCACCAAAACTGATTCTACCAATCCCATCAGGGCTAAAACACATGGAAAATGAACCAGAAGTATATCCATTATGTGCTAAAGTACTAGGCACAGATATATTAGACATGCCAAGCCCAAATAAGCCATTGGGAGCTCCACCAGTCAAAAAAGAACCCGTTTGAACTTGACCACAACTGCAAAAGCATAGCACATTTATAAGTAAAAATTGCTGGAACAGATTTTGAAACAAAATTAAGAATGAGTAGCAAGGTTATGGAAACGATAGAAATGATTCCAGTCCATCAAAAAAAGAATACATGCACCAGACGCCCTCAAGTTTCTGATAGCACATGACTGACATCAAGTGTGGTTTCTCACATGCAAGTGATCTTTCACATCACCAAAATCCATATGAAAGAGCTTTGGTACTTGGGGTTAACCATATCCAATCTTACTCCAGGTTCTCCAATTAAAACCAAGGGCTAACAACTCCATCATATTCACTATCAAGGTACTTGGGTATCATGCCATTTCCAAAATCCATGTGGGTGGTCTGAAATGCATTTCCTGATTTATAACAGCCAAGTGGAAATTACCTACCCAAAAGTAATTTTTGCATCAACGGCTTTTGATTGGCCATCATCGCTGATCAGGTGCAATAAATCCTGTACCAAGTACCCAGTTGACGAAGTGCCATTAGAAAGATATACAACTTGGTAAGGACAATTGCTCTGATCACTAGGGCATCGATTAAGCTGTGTTTGTGAGCACAAGGTGCTGTTGCAGGGGACCTTTTCGCTTGTTGAGGATGTATTCGGACTGTAGATGTTGAGCTTTACCTGTTTAGAAAAAAAACTAAGCTGGTATTTGTGGAAGTGCTAGTATCATAAACGATCAAATTAGTAGATGTAATCACCACAACAGCTGATTCAAGATTTCATTTGAATTGAAAATTTCCATTTTGTAGAGTCCAATGTCAAATGGTGATAAATAGTCACTCGTGGCTAAAAATTATCTGCAATCTACGATGCAGAACTGGATTCTCTAATCACTCAGAGCAAGCATTCATCATCAGTCAAACAGCAACACCAAAAAATTGACAGCTTAACTTCAAAGAGAATTCAAGCGTCGACAACTTAAATCATATAAGCATTCTCAACAGTGCTGATGTCAAAATCAAATTACGTTCTCAATTGAACTAGAACCAACAGAAAATTCAAAACAATTGACCTACCGTTCCTGATCGTGATCCTAGGTTATGCACACAACTGGAACAATCGCAAGGCAACCACAAGAGGTTACTTCCAGTGTCTAGGGCCACAAGAAATGACACACTTGGTGTTCCAACCGAAACATTAGCATAATGTAAACTGAAACAATTTGAACAAACACAGTACAGATTAGACAGAATAATAATCATCTAAATACACGCAATAACCTAAATCCCATGTTTGGTTGCCAAGAAAATTGAACCTTAGAATTAATTTCAATAAAAAAAGAAAAATAATGAAAGCAAATACTTAGAGGTTTTTTTTCTTTTCCTAATAGGAGTTGATGCTCAAAAGGACAAGTAAACATGTAACCAAATAGGCCGTTGCTATACAAGGAAACACAACTGTTCCTTCTGTTACCTTTTCCTTTTCCCTTTCGTTTCGTTTTCTTTTCTTTCCCAGCAGCCAAACACAACAAAAACTTTGGGAAAAAAAAAAACTCAACTAAAAGTGAGAGGAACTTACAATCCCAAACCATCAATCCGAATAGTCTCGTTCCCGTAATAGAAAGTAAGTGGTGTTTTATTAGTTGTATTATCACCGCCAGAACTAGTAGCCAATCTACGGCCATGAATAACTCTATCACGTTGAACCATAACTTGAAAATATGGAACACTATCTTTCACGGGCAACAATCCATCAACACCAAACATCCCTTTAACCGGGTCAGATAACCGGTGATGAATATCAAAACCGAATGTTCCAAACCCAGAACAGCTTTCTATCAGCACAAACAAGAACAACAAAAACAAAAATGGAAACTTGTGGTGACGAGCATGAAAAGAATGAGCAGAACTGAAAAGGGTTGCCATGGGAAAGAGAGTTCAAAGGATTGAGAAAGAAAAGAATTGAAATTGATAGAGTTTCAAGAGAAAGAAAAGGTAAGTCGGTTGATGTAGGTGAAGTAGGAAGAAAGAGTCGTTTGAAGACAAAGAGAGAGAGTGAGGGTGAAAAGTCTTTGCCAGAGCGCGTTTATTTTCGTGAGTGAAGTTGAGAATGAATGTGATACCCTTCAATTATGTACGAAATTTAACTATAAAAACTAATTATTTTTGTTTTTTTTTTTAATTATTTTAATAAATTTGGTATACAAAACTCAACTTCAACCATATAAACACACCCTTATATTGCATCATCGTCTCTGTTTGAAGACGAAACCTGGTGGGGGTTTGTTGCCAACTGGCGTTCCACGAATGGGTAAACCGTGTAAGACTGGACTTTGACGATGGTGGGCCCCTACATTTAAATCATAAGGCAAACCTCCGACAATTTGGTGAGTATCAATCTTGTCCTCAATTAGTTTTTCTCTCTCTCAATTGGATCCTTATGCTGGAGTTTTGGGTTTTCTTTTTTGGAGTACAGATGCTTCAAACATCGAAAATAGTCTGTTTTTCTAGACCCAATTTCCCTGAATAAGAATTATTATAATAAAGATATCAATTGCGTGTTCTTGTGGAAAAAAAAAATAACAGGACATTTTGGTCATCAAGAATAAATAAATAATAGGACAATCAGAATTCTTCAAATAATCCAAATAAATGATAAAAAAACCAAAAAATAATCATTCTGATTTTTTTTTGGGTGCCGAGTCTTTCCCATCAAGACACCCAGACCAAAATGAATGACAACCTACCTTGATTTAGACATGCTGCAAAAACAATTCCCAAAATCCAAAGTGTGAAAAGATTCTCAAATGCCTGTTTTAATTAATAGCGTCTTGATTTTTTTTATGGGATTATTTTTTAAAATAATTTTTATATTAAAATATATTAAAATAATATATATTTTTAAAAAGTTATTTTTAAAATTAATGCATCAAAATAATTTAAAATATATAAAAAATTAATTTTGTAATAAATTTTAAATTTTTTAAAAACATGATTTCACTGCATTTCTAAACAGTGAATTTTAAATTTTTACATGGTTGCGTTGCGTCTGAGGGTACATAACATTGAAAAAATATCTTGAAAATAGTAATATAAAAAAGATTTATGTATTTGTAGGCTTACAGTCTTCTTTTTTTTGTCAAAAAAAAGCTTTTAAAAATCTTTGGTTTTTTTATTTGAAATTATCTTTTTTACTATTTTGAATCATTTCAATAATGTAAAAATTAAATTTTAAAAAATAATAAAAAATTATTATTTTTTCAATCGTTACCTCAGTTTGACTAGGTCGAACCTCATTAACAAAAGAAAGAAAAAAAGACACCGTCAACAAAGATCAAAAGAGAATAGAAAGAAAAAAATAGGTAAAATATAAGGTCATAAATGCAAAAACAATAAAATACAAGGATGTAACTAGAAGAGTCTAAAATAGAAGGTTAGAGATAGTGGTCATTGGAAGTAAACGGTCGACGTCAGTTTACATTGTCTTGGCTATAAAAAGAGAGAGAGAGAGAGAAAAAAGAAGAAGAAAGAAGGTGAAGCCAACTATGTTGTTGACCTAACTCCTACATTAATTGAATCTAAGCGAATATTAATTATTGAGCGTGACCATGGCCTCCAGCACTTGAACGTACTCCCCTTTAAATCACACTTTGAATTGCTTCCTTTGTCTGCGTTTTTTTTTTCTCCACATCTTTCAAGGGGATTGGTTTTCATAAGTTTAGGATAAGATATTGGGTTTTATTGTTTAAAGTATTTTTTTATATTAAAATAATATTTTTTTATTTTTTAAAAATTATTTTTAAATCAGTGCATTAAAATGATATAAAATATATATAAAAATTAATTTTTACATTTTTTTTTTAAAAAAATTCAATTTACACCGCGTTCCAAACATTTCCATAGAAAATATGTAGCTGCATTCTTTATCTAGGAAAAAGTTAGGCACACCGAATTGATGCCTAATTTAAAAACAAAATAAAAAAATTATTATTATAGCAGTTCAAGAAAATAAAAGTAGAGTCGAATGCTTAATCTATAAAGAGATTTCATCCTAAAACTTAAAGCTTTCCTTGGATGATGAAAAAGAGAGGAGTTCTTTCACAAGAAGTGAGTGATACATTTTGTAAGGTGTTTATTGAAAAATCATGTGAGGTATTTCCTATCAATAGAGAGAATGATAATTGCTCTTTTGTAGAGTGATTGTAATCTCTCTATTTTTATTTTAATGAAATTCTTGTATACTAGAATGTGAATGTAGCCTTATTTAGGTAAGCTATGTAAACTTTTGTGTATCTTATTTTTTATTTTATCTTATTCTTTTTAGTTGTTTATTGTTTTTTGTATTTAATAGTCGTATCGAATCCATTGATTGAAAATCTTTATTCATATCTGGTATTGTTCACATATACAATATTATTTTTATATATAAAAAGTTAGTATACTAAACAGATACAGTTTAGAAAGTTATGTTTAAGAAGATTGAGTTTTAAACCGGGTCATTTATGATCTGTTTAATATTTCTTGGAACATACTTAATAAAAATATTATTCACATTATACTATCTTCATATACATTATAGTTCATAGTTAAATAATGATAGTTGAGCAAATGATGGCAAAGTATGGCATTGAGAAGTTCAACGAGGCTAATGATTCCTTGTAATTTTGATGAAATATATTGTTTCAAAGCAATTAGAGATGTCTGACCAACAAGAATAGACTATGAAAATTGAAAGGAGATGGACGACAATGTTGTTGCCAACTTACACCCAATTATGATAGATTTAGTTCTGTCATCCGTTACAAAGAAGAAGTCATCAAAAGAAATATAGAATGCATTTACTAGATTGTATGAGATCAAGTCATTTTATAATAATATATTCTTAAAGAGGAGGTTCTACACTCTTCGTATATGTATATCAACATCGATAACAAATCATATCAACAATCTAAATATATAATTTTCCCAACTTACAATAATGGATAAAAAAAATTATGGAAAATTAACATGCTAAGCTTTGATGTTGTTGTAGTCATTTTTTTGGTAGAATAATCTAAATGCAAAAACAAGAAAGCTAAATTGGCAAATTCATACTAAATGAAGTCATTATTGATTATAAAAAGAAGATCAATTGAACGTGGTTGTACTAGAAGCCACAACCTTGGTAAATCAAAGTCAAGAAGCAAGAAAAATTTTAAATGTTATAATTATGACAAGAAAGGGCATTTAAAAAGAATTGTTAATTAAAGGATAAAGATGTATAGAAAGCTTCAATGACATTAAGTTTTTAAATATTTGTTGCAAGTACCTTCAATAATAGAGAAATTTTATAATACAGAGTATAAACTAATTCTAATGGTAATAAGAATCTTGATGATGTTTAGATAATAGGTTAAATAACAACTTGACATATGACCTCTCATCGAGACTAGTTTCACATATATCAACCTGTCTTTAGAGGGTCTATGTTTATGAGAAATGACTATGCCTTAGAAATCAATGGTATTGGTTTTATTAGGTTGAGAATATTTGATGGTACCATCTACATTGCCCAAGGGTTACAGCATTTGAAGGGCTTGAAGAAAAATATATTATTTCCTGGATAGTTAGATGATTTTGGTTACAAAACTTATATAAAAGAAGAGAACTTGAAAATTATCAAAGGTACGCTTATAGTGATGAAGATAGAAAAGATAGTTCCAAATCTATATTTAGTTTTATAAGAGACGTTGCAAGAGGTAGACACATTTATTACATCTATAACCAACCAAGGAGAATTAATCATTATGTGGCATCACAAATTAGGCCATATTTCAAAACAAAGTTTAAAGATTCTTTCATAATGTAACTTTTTCCTGAGATCAAATTAGTTACCTTTTATTTTTATGAGCACCGTATTACCACTAAATAATATGGATTGAAGTTTAATAAAGTTATTGTGTAGAATAAAACATATCATAGACTTGATACATTTAGATGTGTGGGGACTCTTAGTGTCATTCCAAGGAAAAAAATTTTATTAAGTATCATTTATTGATGACTTTTATAAAAGATTATAGGTATATCCAACCAAGAAAAAATTAAATGTGTTTCCAATATTTAAAGATTTTAAATCATAGGTGGAACTTGAATCCTAAAAAAAAATTAAGTGTTTAAGGAAAAATAATGATGGAGAATATACCAATGATAACTTTCTTATATTTTATAAGCTAAAAGGATATTAAAGGCAATTTAATATTGCATATACACCTCAAAACAATATTGTGGTGGAGTTGATGAAAAAACACTTTACTAAAAACAATAAAATTTATGTTGAGAATTACAAGTCTAGCAAAGTCATTTATGATAAAAACAATCAAGACCTCTTTTTATATTATAAATCAGTCAATATTCACTACATTTATGATAAAACACCAATATAGATATAGACCAGAAAACCAACATAATATTTTCTTCACATGTATTTAGATGTCATTTATACATCATGTATGATTCCCAGTATAGAACAAAGTTAGATAAAAAAAACCAACATATATATATATATATATATGTTGATGTAGTTAAAAGGTATCACTTGTTGTATCTCATTACCTATAAATTTATAATTAATAGAAAGGTGGTATTTATAGATGATACGCTGCAAGATCAACAAAAATACAATACTTTAAATGAACTACTATAACTTATATAAAATAAAAATTAAAACAAAAAGACTCTTTTAAAATAGTACCAAAGCACAAGGAGCAAAAATCAAACAAACCAATGATATAAAAATTCAATGTTCAATGTGTCAGATAAGAAAACCATCTTAACACTTAAAATATGTTATAACAAACAATAATGCATATTGTTTTTTAATAGAAAATGGAGAGCCATAAACATTTTAGGAGGCTATAAATAGCCAAAATTATTTATTATGGATGATAACAATGAAGGAAATAGTTGAAGTTTTGCACATAAGCAAGACATGGAAACTTGTTCCACTTTCAAATAAAAAAAAAACATATTGGTAATAAATAAGTCTATAAAAGTAAACAAGATATCAATGATCAGATGGAGAAATATGGTACAAGATTAGTGGTAAATTGATATACTCAAAAGGAATAATTGGCTTCAACATGATTTTTTTCTATTTTATTGTTAGACTTATGACATTATTAATGACATATCGGTAATTTCCCTCAATAAATATCGAGTCTAAAAAATAAAAACTCAATTAGTTAGGGAGTTTAATATGAATGATTTAGGACAGACAAACAAGATTTTAGGGATACAAAATTATCCAAATAGAGAAGATATGAAGATTTAAGTGGAATAAGATATGAAGATTTAGTCCAAAAAATAAACGCTTCCCTTTTACCATGTCATTAGAAGCGTCTTTGTGTTCTTTCCCTTTAAAGGTGGAGCGTCCTAACTTTGGGTGGCCGATTTGTCGCTGGTGGAGATTTTTTTTTTCTTCTTCTTCTTCTTTCTCCTCCTTTAAAATGATAGTTTGGTCCTCCTTGTTGTTGATATTTAAAATTCAGTCATTATTTTTTTAATTTTTAATTTTTGTTTTTGTCCCTTTTATAAATTTTTTATTTTTTTTTCAATTTCATTATTTAACAACAATTTGTAATATAGTATTTTTTTTCTCCATTTTGGTCATTATTTTGATTTCTAAGTTTTTTCTTGTCCTCTTTGTAAAAATTTTATTTACTTTCAATTTCATCATTCAATCCAAATTTATAATGTATTATTTTTACTAATTTGATCCTCATTCTTTTGATTTTTTTTGTTAAAGTTAATTTTCTTCTCAATTTCACCCTTTAATAAAAAAAATATTTTTATTTTGTATGCTAATTTTGATAATCATTCTTTTGGTTGTTTTTTGGTCATTTTTCTAAATTAATTTTTCTTTTCAATTTCACCCTTCAATAAAATATAAAATTTATTTTTATTACAATTTTGATCCTTATTTTTTTAATTACTATTTTCTATTTTTAATCGTTTTGTATAATTAAAATTCTTTCTTTTTTTTTTCAATCTCATCTTTAAGTACTTGATTAATTGAAAATTGAGTTTCATTGTTTTTTCAGGTGTGGTACTATGGGTTTAATGATCCAGATCACGGGTTTAAAAAGTTAATGTAGATTGATATTTTTTTTAAAAAATTTATTTTGTGATTTTCTTTATTTTTTTTTCTATAAGGTAATTATAATATCCTGATCCAGGCTTCGGGTGTTGTAGGATAACTTGGGTTGGCTTGATCTTGATTACTGGAGTTACATATGTGTAACAATTTGTTATTCTATCATGGATTAACCAAAATTGATTTTTTTAAACTGTTTTTTCTTTATCATATTTCATCATTCTGGGATAAGAATTGAGCTAAAAACCATTTTTTTTTCTCATGTTATAATGATCTCATTTTATTTTTTAAAACAAAATCAATTTCTTTAATCCAGTCGGTGTTATGACCACAAAGGCAAATTTTTCTACCCGTGATTAAGGCAGCTTGTAAACTATTCAGCTCAAAACAAGTCGTACCCTGCAACTTTGAATTCTTTAGATGAGATTCACACCCTAGTTTATTTCAACGCGTTTATACTGAACTAGACGCGTGTTAGTTTTTTCTAAGAGTTTGAGTGGTTAATCAACACTTTAGATCGATGTATGTGTGGATGGTTTTTTACATCTACACGTGGCCGTGATCATCGTCCTATAGTTTCCATCTCTCCGTAAGTGGGGGGGAAAAGACAAGCTGCTTTTGCCTGGCTGCAACTTTGAAGGCTACAAAGTCAAAGACGGAGGGAGTCACAGGAAGCATGGAGGAAATTACCTATGGCTACATATCCAATTCCTGCCTTTTGTTATATTTCTTTTTCGTAAGAGTTGTAGTTTTGAGAACCTCAAGCAGTGATTTTCGTATGTCATTCCACTTGCTATTTTAATGGTTTTGGGACCGAGTAAACCTCGAGGTTTTTGTTTTTTTTTTTTAGTATTTGTCATCATCACCATTATTTAGACTTCATCTTTTGGTGAGCACCCAGAAGGTAAAGTTGGTGGTATTATATGGTGAATGACATGGAGAAACAACGATGTAATTTGCCAAAATCAATAAAAAATGAGAAGCTTCCTCTCTCTCTCTCTCTCTCTATTACATTTGCAGGTTTATGTTGCCAACCACAGTCAAAAGTGAATACGAAATGAAACAAGTTATTAAATTTTGTTATTTGCAAGACTTTGCAAGTAAACCCTTTATAGCAACAGGAAGGTTCCAGGAATTGATCAAAGTTCTTGGTCTTCCACTTCCTTTCATAGCCTTAATTAACGCCACATGTTTCACCCTTATAGCTTTCAGACTTCCAGAAGCAAAGACTCCCTCTCATGGAGAGGAAGCATTTATCATCAGCCGACTGCAGTCAACTGTTGGTGATTTGGAATTCGATCCAGTAGAAACCCTCAAGAAAAACAGAAAACGCAAACTTGCCTAAGCAGGAGGAGTTGTTTTTCCCTTATGGTTGTTGAAATGGCTTCTGGTAACAGGATTCAAAGTCATTAAACCTTCAAACAGCGGCAAGACTCAGGCTGTTAGTTTTTAATTGAGCTTTGAAAAAGCTGATCTCTCCACCGAAAAAGTCCCAAAGCTTTGCTTCTTTTTGAAGACTTGCGCAAGTCAATATAGCTACAACTAATGTAGTCTTTAATGCGGGTAGGTAACAAGTGAAAGGCATCCTATGCACATGTTCTCTCTACAGCAACTAGGGAAGTATTTGCTTAGATGATAAAAAGGTTGATCTGGGGCAAAAGAAGAGAGAAAAGAAAAGGCTAACAAGAAGAAGTCAAAGAAAGAGAATTAAAAAATGAAGAAGAGAAAATGAGGGTTGGAAAAGTCTATAACTTCATAATTTTTATTCAACTCATCAAAATTCTCTAATATTTTTAAAAAATAGGATATAAATATTAATACCTAACATTAAGTGTATTATGATATTTATATAAATGAGTTTAAAATTTGTATTGTTCATTGCTTACTTGAATATGTTTTATAATCTCAATATGTAAATTATGAACTTTATATGTAAATGACTCAACTAAATCATACATTTTAAAGTAAGAAGATATAGTTAGAAGATCTACAAGCTTTCTAAATTCGTAACTATGAATACTATGATCGAGGGTGTAAAGTGGAATAAATAATATTTGAAGTCTTAATAGATATAGTTTAGACATAACCTAGTTAATTAGAATTATATTTATCTTCCTCATCATATGTCAAGGGTAAAGGATCAAGAAACTCAACATGTTGTTTTAAATCTATGACTTGCTAGATGTCAAGCATGAGGAGGTAAGGAGCATCATCTTAACAAGTCTAATTCTAATATTATTAGACAAGTTGTGTCACTCAAAAAATTGATCAATTTCACAAAACCACTTATCAAATATCCAAGGGTTATGATGACCATAAAAAATGAGGGCTTCTATTTTATTACGGCTCATGACTCTCTCATCAAGATAATTATATTTAGATTAACCTAAATAATAATCATATTAGTGACACTCAAGGTGAACTTATCTACAATGGCTATTCATGTTATATTTATTGGTCTTTGAGTGCTCTATTCGAGAATTTTTTTAGGGTTCATTTCTTCTAAACATGTTTGTTATATGAGATTGTAGCTCCCCTCAAATGGTTTTAAAAGTATTACTAAAGGTCGGGTTCACGATAACTATACTAACTTAAAATGGAATTGAGATCATATACAATTCTTACAAGTAAAATCACAATACAAAAATAATAATTTTATTTTTTTAATATGAAAATTAATCAAAAATAAAAAAAACACTTTTAAATATGCACTATCAAATTTTTACTAGTTTCAATAAACTCCACAATTAATAAAAAAAACTAAAGACGCAAAATATAAAATGAGCAAAGTACAAGGATATAATGTCAAATGAAAGTTTTTTAGGCACAAAAAAATACTATCAATGATAAATTGCATAACAAATGTAATACCAAAATAATAAAATTCAATGTATCAAGAGGTAAAGTAATTTATTGACTAGAATTCTATGTCAAAAGATGCTGGAAGTCATTGCTACTAACGTGGCGAAGAATACAAACGTATCAATGATGGATGACATGGCAACAACATGTCAATGTCGTGGCGTTGACATGGCAATAAATGTTGATATGGCACTGGCATGTCAGTGTGGTGATGTGACGCTGACATGCTAGTGTGGTGATATGGTGTTGACATGGCATCGTGATACAAAGGGATTTTTTTTTCAAATCTGGACTGTAAACAAAAACATTATTTTTTTCAGTTGTTGATGATGATTCTACATAATTTATACGGTTTAGGAACTGTGTTGAGTTTTGAGGATTTTTCCAAGCCTTAAGAGATCGATTAACTATAAGAACAATTAAAACAATTAAAAGTCTGTGTTTTGATACTGAAGCTCATGCAGGACAAAAGATATTTAAAGCTAAAAAAAAGAGAAAGAAAAGGCTAAGAAAAGGAAGTTAAAAAAAAAAAAAACAACAACAAGAAGCTGAAGAATAGTAGAACGAGGGTTGGAAAAGTCGGCAACTTTATCATTTTTATTTAAATCATCAAAACTTCCTAACATTTTTAAATATATATATATATATATATATATATATATATATATACTAAAAATCTAACTTGAATAAACAATTGGACTTATAACCCTCTAAATAAAATATTTAACAATAACTAAATTAAACCCAATAAATAAACTTAAATATAACAATAGCTAAATTAAACTTAATAAATAAACCTAAATAAAATTCAATACCACAAGGGTTGGATTATCCTCCATCATCATAAATTATACGAACATGGAAACAATGTCTCGGTCTGATTTGTCTATCAAAGGTGCTAAAAATAAAATAAGAGAATGAATGAGCAATAGGAGATTATACAAAACCGTATTGCATATTTTTATTTATCAAAAAAGGGTGGCGATATTCTATCATGTATGATACAGAGGCGTAACCTAAAGGACCTACCTAGAGCTGGTCTGAAGAATTATCATACAGCTGCCCTGATAAACGAATGAACAGATCATAAAAGGAAAGCAGACATCAAGCTAGCTAAAACAGAAGTATGGCTATGACAATATGGAGATGCAATTGAACATGGAGTCATTCCTGGTCTCTTTTGTTGATCCTGTACTAGAGTTGCTACCTTGTCCAGCAGCAACTGCAGGAGCCGCCATGGAAGCATGTGGTTCTGCTGGGAAATTGTTATAGTCCTCCATATCATAATTAACCTGCATTAGAGAAACATGAAGTTTTTCCGCACAAGGATCAAGAATTCGCATAAATACAAGAGAACATTTCATTCTTCTATTTCCAAACCTCAGTTGCATATCATCATTTTACATGGACTGCTAGACCACAGAGAATTCTAACTTGCACCTGTCACAAGGTCAGTTAGATTCCAAGTGCAGCATTCATTTGATCTAATACTAATTCACATGTTTACTCTCTTATTGATGAACACACATCAAATGCAATACTTACACCATATAATCTCTTGAATACAGCCAAGCAGTTCCACAATTCCGTTCAGCAATGAGTTGCTATCAGTATTAGAGTAAATAATAGAGATTATCCAGAAAAATACCTGAGTGGGGATCATAATTATTGAGACCATAGACAGTAAAATGCCTTCCTCCTTGCATTGTTAAACTCATACGGGGTATCAAACTCGGATTTGCATCAGGACTGCCCATCGTCAAGAAAAAGGATACAGTTACAGAGAATAAAGACTAGGCAGGTGATGATGGATAACGCTTAATGTCTCTTTCATCGCACTACTGTGTTATAAGGCCTAACCTCATATCAAAAGGAATCCCGGGATCTGGTGGACGTCGCTTATCCCGTGCCAGTAAATGAAACTGTAAATGAACATAAGAATTCAATCTCAGTACTGGATTATTCAAAGAGCGTGGTGAAGCAAATCTTCATCCTTCAAAGCACTTGCTTTTTCTGAGACCCTTGAGTAGGCTGGGTCAACCATGCACATAAAATTAAGAAGTCCCAGAATCAAAAGGAGATGCGTACTCTACATCAATGGATGTCGTTCCTTCTCGAACTTGAGTCACAGTAATAATATAGCTTGGGTTGCATGACAGTTCCAGACATAGGTTATGGAACAAATAACCTTCCATCAAGACAATCACAATTAGCATCAGGTAAGTGAGAAATTAACACTTACTGGGTCGGGTTCACATTGAATAGAGTCACTTCCAGTTCCACCATGTCCAAAGCATATGGAGAAAGAATCTGTTATCAATCCCTCCCTCGATAAGACACTAGGAGCAGAAATCTTCTCCATGCCCAGCCCAAATAGACCATGGGAGCAGCAATTAATGTCCAGAAATGAACCAATCTGAACCTGTCGACAACTGCACATTTCATATTGCACTTTCATCGCTACCAAGACCCAAAGCACTGACATGAGAGAAGAATGCTATCCTGAGGCAAGGTGTTGAAATTGTTATTATGATAAAATAACTCACCCCAATGTGATGTAGTCTTCAAGAAATTCTCCCGCGCACCATCTTCCGTTGCCAAGTGCAGAACATCCTCTACCAAAATCCCAGAAGTAGATGTTTGAGCAGAGCCATAAGAGACCATTTAAGGGCAGCTGCTGAATGCTCCAAGGCAGTGATTAGGTTGTGCACACAAATCATTGTTCCAGGTGACCTTTTTGCTTGTCGATGACTCTCTTGGGTTGTATTTACTTACCTCAAAAGCCTGCTACAATGACACATGGTAGAAAATCAACCATGAGCAGCTAATAGAATTTGATATATAGAAGCAGCAAAACAAATCCATCGGCATTCTTAGCACTGTTCATCATACCACTAAGTGTTCCTTTAACTGTCTAGCAACCTACGAATGGTCAAACAGATCAAGTGCAAACAGCCATTAGTCTGTACTTTAGTAATCCAATTACTAACAGCTACAAATTAATGCTCCTGTGAGATCACTTCTAGAGATGTTTTTAACCTCACGAATGTGAAATCAATAACAAAGACTGACGAAACTCCACAATGAGGGACAAGATATAAAGCCAAACAATGATGAATCAACAAAGTAAATAACAGTAACATTGCATAAAAAACAATCGTTGTAGCTATTCTTCCATATAATTGCACTAATAAAATCACATTTACCAAAAACAAATTAAAGAATGGAGAAGAGACACACTTACAGAAGCATAACTTACAAAAACAACTCAAGAATTGCAAAAGAGCATTAACAGTAACTAAAAATGAAAAACAAAAACATTTGAATGAAGGAAGCATACGTACTATCCCAAAGAGCTGATTCTAAAGATGGAATTACCATCAGAGAAAGCCAAAGGTTAGTGCAAGTGAAATGTTGACTGCAATCTGGATATTATCTATGAGTGCTTGAGAGAGTTTGGCTCACAAAGGAGCTAAGAATGGAAAGGATGAGTAGTTAGAGCAGAGAGAGAGAGAGTGCAATCCAAGAATCTCGGATTCAACATTTGTTCATCATTTCTATCATATTCCCTACTGTCAATTTTGATACATAGCCTAAGCTTTCTTCTAGACGACTTCTATGACACTTGACATTTAATAAAACTACTACAAACTAAATAAAACGCTGCTTACAGGGCTGAAGAAAACATTGTGTGTTACAATTCCTAACACCTAATTTATCAAGTGAAGTGCAATGGCAACCTGCAATATATACTCCTCAATCTTCAATTCTATATATGCCAAAATCTTCTCCCCAGATTGAACTTGTAACAAAGCTGAGACAACATCAGAGAGTCTGCGTCCCCATAACATCTGATTACGATGAGCCAATGTTGCATAGTACTCAAAGCTTCGTTTCTCAGGCCAGTTTCTAGTCAAACCAGCATAATTCTTGAATGAAGCGGAGAACCTGTGGTGCATCTTGAAAGTAAAGATGCGACTTAACAGGTTTTACAGATAACCCAGATTGTTATCAGCAAAAAGAAAGTTTCATTGAAGATCTCATTTTGAAATCGCATTGCTTAAGAAAGACAAGATCTTGATTCAACTGAAAGAGGGGATTTTGTATGCGTGTGTTATTAGTGAAAGAGAGTCTAGTAGTTCAGGAAAGGTTTTTTCTTGCATGTGTCGTGGGAGATCGATGGGGTCTATATTTTATGTTTTGGTATTAGTGGTCATTATAGAATTTTGTAATACACGTATCATTTTTTTTTAATATAAAAATATATATAGGCATTATTCTAATTAATTTTTTTTTAAATTATACGAAGATTAATCTGATATGATATATTTGACTTTGTGGGTTTAAAAATAATTTAAATGACTGATAAAAATATAATTTAACTCAAAATAAATATTTAAAATGAGATTCATTTAATAAATATTGAGATGAAAATATATTGAATTGATTCGGATTAACTCGAGTTAACCTGTCAATTTATATGCTAGGTTATAAGATCATAATAACCCCATAAAAAGTAAAACAAAATAAATTATAAAACTCAATTTTCAATAAATATAATGTTGAAGAATGAAATTAAAAAAATAAAAAAAACAAAAAAAAAAAACCCGAGTCAACTCATGTTAATTTGTCAAGCCCGTAACCTAAGTCATGAAACTGAGATAACTCAAAAAAAAAAATTAAAATAAATTATAAAGTCCAATTCACAATCAATTCAATGTTGAAAAACAAACTTAAAAAAAAATTAAAAAAATAACCTTAAAACTAACTCGAGTCAACCTAAATTAACCATCTAAACCCATGACATAAGTCATGAGATGAGGTTAACTTCTTAGAAAGCAAATATAAACAAATCACGAGGCATAATTCTTAATCAACCTAATGCTAAATGATAAATTTAAGAAAATAAATTAATAAGAAAAAGGAAAAAAATATCAAATTAAATTAAATAATAAAGGATGAAATTGAAAAAGCATGAGCTTAATAAATATAAAAAAAACAAATGAACCCTAACGAATCTTGTAAAGTTTGGTTAATTTCATAAATTTACAACTTATCAAATCCTAGACTCAGACTTAATTAATAAGCATAATTAAATGTTAAAGGATAAAATTAAAAAAAAAATCATCAATTGAAAAAGTTTGTCAAAGTACAAAAATTATAATAAAAAATGGAGGATAAAATTATATATAAAAAAAATCAACTTTTAAAATGATGCAATAAGAAATAAAGATCAAATCTTATAGATTAGAAAATTAAAAAAAATTAATTTTATAAAATAATTAAAATAAAAAAAAATTAATAAAAAAAACATAGATTAAATCTAAATAAAAAAAACAAATTAAAGACCGTTGTAAATGTTTAAAAGGTCAAATATGAAAATGAATATATATATATAACCAACCAATGCCAAACAGGAAAGGATTTTTCCACATGTGCCGCTCAAGGAAGTAGGTCTCATACGTTGTGCTGTTTTTTTATAAAAAAAAAATAATATTTAGATGTTAAAAGCGTGTACAGAGAAAGAAAAAAATATATATATAATTTGAGTTATAGTTCTAATTGTATATGTTAAAAAAACAAAAAGACAGATAGGAAACGAGAAAAAAAAAATTTTAAAAAAAAACGTGTTTATAATTTTGTGATCCAATGACACAGTGGCAAGAATGGCGTGGAATCTAAGAAGGGGCAAACCCCTCGGTTTTCACTAACAACTAACAGGGAACAGCTAATCATTCCAACAGCTCAAGAACAGAAGGATACGTCTATGAGCTATATGGATGAACACTAGGTAAATGCAGTTCTTTTTTCTTTCTTTTTTTCATGAAACGAAATAGAAAATCCACATCCAAAAAGGCTTCATCTTTTGATCAAGCAATATGTACAAGATACAAGTGGCTCTTTTTCATCTCATGGTATTTACAGAGGAGAGCCGCACTGCATAGATGGGGGGAGATAACAAGAACAAAATAACTTGCTTGTACAAATCAACACCGCAAAAAACAGTACTGGTGGCGCAAAAAAATCCCATTTGAAGGGCGATCTCATTCTCTGGACAACCATCCCTAAACTCTCTCATATTGGAGAGGTAGAGGTGAAGCCAAATTTATCAGTAAGTTTGGTTCTTGTAAATGGTGAAAGAAGCTCCATTTGATGAATGAACTGAACATCATGAACCAATGGATTATCGGTTCTTCCCGGAGGGGATCCTGAGTAACAAAATGGTGAGCACCCTGTGCATATGGTTTCTCCACCATCAATTGCCTAACAAATACACATCCATATCAAAATCATAACTAGGCACCAGCGACATGATCAAAACCTGCAATTATGTTATTACTAAGTACTAACCTTATCAGCAACAAGGCTCAGAATTCCACTTCTTTCGTCAGTAGTTGGCTGGCTGACGATGAAAAAATCCAAATGAGATTAGAGTAGTGATACAACAGCAAAATAGCTATACATTCATGAACAAGGTCGTACCAATGCTTGCTACATCTGAAGGGCTTGAGAAATTCCGGTAAAGCTGGTCCAAGCCGGCGGGGTTTTGGACAAAGGGGTTGGTTATTGTCTCCAAAACCTTTCTTGGTTGTGTCTGAACCTGAATCAACTACATTACTTTTTACTGGTAGGCGATACATCTTTCCTTGTGACGTAAAGAAGCGAAACAAAGTCACAAGCAAAAGAACACAGCCTTCCTGTGACTTGCAAAATTTCTACTTTGTTATGCATTAGCATTCACTCAAGTGATGGCAAATGGAATTTATCCATTTGTTCACCGAGCCTAGCCACACAATTGTCAGAGAGAGAGAGGGAGGGAGAGAGGGAGAGAGGGAGAGAGAGAGTGTGTTCAGAATGAGAGCTTAATTACTGATCAGTGGAGCCACAATGTTTTATTGCCCTTGTTCAAGTAAAAGAGAAAGCATTTACATGGATAAGATTAACTGTAGGTTAGGCCTTGAGCTTGACTAGTTGGCTTTGATCTCCTAATTTTTCTCTGTTTCTCATGTTGCCTACAATTCATTTTGTCCAAGTATTTGATCCTGGTTTTGTAACATTTTATGAACATGTATTTGCAATGCCTTCCATACATGGATGTGGTGTGCAATCATGTGGCAACTAATTTGAAAAGGCATGAACATTCACATTTCTAGCATGGAGAAGACAAAATTTTGGACCATTTCATTTCGTTTCAAACAAGAGGCTTTGTTCCACCAAGTGTTAAAACGGAAAGAAAGAAAATTATTATAATTTATAAAAACCATGTTCATGGGGATCAGAAACAAAATGGTAGCGTTAAACATAAAAGCGATACTTCTTAACACAAGTACCTCGTTATGTTCTTTTCTTTACTACGACGCATCCCCATCTAGCAAAAGAGCAATAGAGGTCCCTATTATTTTGATAGTTTCCTTGGCTATAAATAATGATGATTCTGCGGACAACTCTGGGCGAGGGGGAACAGTGACAAGTAGTGAGGTCTGATGCAGACGGAAGACTTGGGTAGATTTTTCTGGTGAAAAGCAATTTTAAAAAGAAACACTCGAACGCAAAAACAAACACCGACAACGATTCCATTTGTATTTGCTGAAAGCAGAAGGGATGGTTTTAACTTCTGTATGTGTGGTCTCACGGTTCAAAATGCGATGAGCTCAATATAAAGCTATCGCAGAGTATCTTGCATCGGATCCTTCACTAAACCCAGTCTACATCCAGCGCTGTAAGTAACAATAGCTTATGTCCATGCAAATTTTACAAGCTATCAGTCCGGAATTCAACACAAAAAAGGATATTGGTCCGAACTATACAAATTGCTCTTAAAATTTCAGTTCTGATGTGCTGGAAAAATGGAAAGCAAACCATCAAAGACTTTCGTAATGGAACTACATATCTATTTACTTGAGCACACAACGAGGACATCAAACAAGAGAATAACCTTGCCTTGGGAATTCCCAAGCAATCATTTGAAGCACTTTTTCTGCCTTTTTATATCAAATTTACGGGAGTCCATATTTCATGAACAAAAACCCGATCTCTCTTCAATCGTTTCTCCCTTGAATTCCCACTTCGTCAACCCTTATTCGTTGATTGCATTCAGCAAGGGCTTCATAAGTGTCTAGCGAGCAGTGCACCAATGCAAATTCCAGTAATCAACAGTTTCGACAATCCACCACCTAGTCTAGTTTCATATTAAGGTTTTTAAAAAGCCCATGCCCCATAATAATCTAGATAAACCTAGCCAGGATGTAAATATCCTTCAAAAAGCATGTGGACTATTGAATGAAGCACATCAACCAGTTGAAATCTAAAAGAAATTGATCTAGTTTTATGATGGAAGTAAAGAGAAGTTAGTCTTATCACATTTACCGCGTTTCAAAATAAAAATAGCAGTAAAATCTTGTAACAAGATAGAGTTAAAAGGTAGTTCTAGAAAAGGAACGAAATATTGCACAAACCTAAACAACGTACACAAAGACTAGAAAGATGTACATTAGGGCAAAACAACAAAAGCGATGAATTGATTAGCTGCATACAGTTGTTGCTTCAAATCAAGAATAATATGAATCCCAGTCAAACCTGGGTTGTGAGAATACCTCGTAATCAATGGGTCCATCTACAATGCTGTCAACAGCTTGTATACCTTCCAAAAGAGCTGGCTGAAAACTATCATTATCAGAAGGTAATAATTTGTACATGATTAATATTCCAAGTGTGAAAATGGCTTGCAACTTTGTGGAATCACCATGAACCGAGAAGAACAGAAGCATTGATAGAAGGAATAAATCAACAGAGAAACGCATGATACACAATACAGTATCCATCAACCTCCCATCATTTCCAGCAGGAAAACCCCGAACTCTATAAACAAACAGAAAGTTGTACTTGTCCACCACATACCTATACCCAAAGTAAACTGCACCAACAGGGACCACGAGCGGAGCAAATGATGAATATATCAAGGTCAGTGTGAATATTGTCAAATTAAATGCATAATATTGAGCAAAATCAAATGTCTGCTTGGGAATGGGAGAGGTTCTGCTGATTGGATAAACAGAGAGATCTTGTCCCTCTTCATCAATTACATTTGACCTGGGAGAATCAAACATATTATCAGGCATCAGTGGTCTCTGAAGAGCATCTATGGCTTGACCTACCAGAGGGTACTCTTCACTCTGCTCAGGCACCAGCTGGAGCATGTCATTCTTCCTATACTTCTGAATCTTCTTCTTTATCCATGGGATAGGAGCCAATAGATCATAAGATATACCCAAGAAAGTACTTGTGATTAGAAATGCAAGTGAAGAGAGACACGATCTTGACAGAAATGATGCACTCATGTATTGCTCGATCCTCTTGCAGTCTTCTCCATCCAAATAACATCTACCCATTTTTAGGATTGTACCTTCCAAAGAAGACTCAACCAGAGCTCTCAACAGAATGAGGTTTACAAGGAAGAAACAAACCATCTTCAAAAGCGCGGCTCTTTGCTCCCCAGAGACAGTTAGATGACGTTCAAACTTGGACATATATGAGAGAACCAATGGAACTATTATATACATGCTCACAAAGATAATAAGATTTGGCAGGAACTGGAAGATTAGGGACGCAAACCAGCTGGAACTCTGTACCCAATCCAACCATGATTGTGCATTATCCATAGCTTCTGCATCAATAATTCGCCCAGCACTATTCAAAGCACTTATCACAGCAAGAGGAGAGCTAAAGAATAAAAGCATTAACAGCAAGCACGTGTTCACAAACAATCTCCTCAACCTCAGAGACAACTTTGACGACCCCAAATGATTCCAGTAAATATCTGCTGCCAATGGAGCTCGTTCCACTTTCCACTGGTTCCTCTGCAACCTCAACTCCATGACAGAAGAGAACTTACCGACCCGCCTCTTCTTCTCATTCCGAAAATCCTGAACAGCTTTATTAGCTGTATAAACATCCTTAAATATCACAAACGCAACTCCAGAACTTGGCGCACGACCTTCTTTATACTCTGCCAACTCCGTCTCCAGCTCCACCCTCAATTCTTGTAATCTCCTCAACTCCTTTTCATCTGTATACCCCAACTTATCCATCACCTTACCCCACCAATTCTTCACATTTCTCCACAGCCAAACCACCCCACCTTGCAACTGCTCCCAAAACCCCTCTCCACCACCAACCCCCTCATTATCTTCAGGCAAAAGCCTCGAGTCAATTTTTGCAACCAACCAAGTAATTTCATCCCTAACTCTAACCAATTCCGTCGCTAAAACATCCAATGCACACAAATCCATAGGCATAATAACTTTATAAATCTTACCAGGATACCAATGCTGAAAATACTCTTGTAAAACCCTCCTATCATCCCCTATACTTTTAGGCAATCCTTGAACCATAATAGTAAAAATAGCAATAGAATTTGCATTTGGGTCACTTAAGTTCCCATTCCCATCTCTAAATCTAGTGACTTTAAGCCTCTTTTCAATCAAAGACATACCAAAATGAGCTAAAAGCACAACAATAACAACGAAAACAAAATGAATCCAAAGAAAGCTTGAACCTTTCTCAATATGATTAATAGTAGTCTTTGAAAACTCATCGTTTATAACTTGACTCCCTCCATACATATTTAAGGGAAGCAAAACACAAATTGATAAAACCCCAATTGACAAAACAACAACAAAGCTTCCACCTTCAATTATAAGGAACTGGGCAGCGTCAGCACCACAGTGAAGGGCGATTTCACGGCCGGTAGCGTGCCATACGGCGAGGAGTTTGGTGGCTAAGGCGGAGAAGCCAGGCATGCGGCGATGGTCGCTGCGGAGCTTGGCGAAGAGGAAGATAAAGATGCAAAAGAAGAGACCGATTGTTGAGATGTTAAGAAGATATTGGATGTTTCCGTACCATGGGTCGGGTATAACGGTGTCTCCGCCGGAGGGTGGTGGAGAAAGAGGGTAGTCCATGATATCGGTGGAGGAGACCAGAGAGTTTCGGCCTTTGGGTGTCTCGTGGTTTTTTTCTTTGTAATGAAGGTAATGTGTGCCTCGTTTTGGATGGGCCTAATGGTTAAGCTGTTGAAGATTTATGAGATCCGATGCCTTCCTTGCATGCGGTACTTGGTTTGTACTGTTTTTTTTTTTTTTTTTTTCTTAGCAAAATTCTTACCTCATTAACATTAACAAAATATACAGCTGAATCATTATATTCATATCAATAAATATTATTCATATACTTTTTTTTCAATTTCAATCTTTATTAAACTAAAATTTCTTTATTTTTTTTTAATTTCATCTAGTTTTGAAAATAATGCTTCTTAATTTTTTTTATATGATATAATCTGCAAAGCCATTAATAAGATTGATATTGATTACCTAATTTATTTCTCTTATTTTTTATATTGAACATGAAAATTTTTAAATCAACTGTATATAAATGATTTCTATAAATAGTAGATTTATAATATTATAAAACAAACAACATTTGTCTTTAATAATAATTTTAAATCCATTTAAAACTAAATAAAAAACAGATATGATATTTTTAGAAAATACTTGAACAAAACAATAATTGTTAAGTTCTAGTATTATCTGACTTGGAATAGTTAATACAATAACCATTTCTCTATTACCAACTCATAGATTTATTTTATCTTTTATTTAATCATAAACACACATGAAATATAAATTTCAATAAGTTTCTTAGCTTTCACACAGATAGTCTTTGCAAAATCCTTCTCTAATAACTTTACTTGCCACAATGATGACAAGTATTCTTGTTTTTTTTTTTATATATATACTCCAAGAAAGCTTTTTATGTATTTTGATGTAAAGACCACAAGACCAAGTTAACGTATAACTCATGACCCATGACAAAGCCTAGTTAGTGTAATTTATCAAAATAACTAATCATTTTTATATTAATAAACACAGGTAAAGGAACCATTTTGTCATCTTGCAATAAAATAATTTTCTAGAAATCTTATACCTCT
Organism: Populus tomentosa; assembly: GCA_018804465.1. NCBI lineage: Eukaryota > Viridiplantae > Streptophyta > Magnoliopsida > Malpighiales > Salicaceae > Populus > Populus tomentosa. Next base: position 7,614,023 of record CM031977.1, on the reverse strand, counting down.
CAATTCTGCTAGTCGCATCAAAAACTCTTTTATATACATAATCATAATATGAGAATTTATACTTCTATATTGTATTTGAAGTTTAAATGACTTACTAAATATAACATATATAGTTTGCTCATTATTATCAATATGACATCAATATTCAAATCTAATTTCAATTTCAATATTCTTCTTGAGGATGAGAGGAATAAGATTGTTAAGAGCATATAATTTTATTTTTTATTTGAGAACAATTTTCATAATTAGTATTGGTCCAAGAAGTTTGGTCTAATCATTAGCATTAAGTATGCTACGTACAAATTTATTGTTACTTATGAAGATATGTCAACGATACATGTAAAGCTACCAAGTTATTGGTTTCATGCACACATTTTTATAATCAAATTTAGATAAAAATCTTTAATCTTAATTTGATCTCCTACTAATTTTTTATAAATTAATAGTCCTTACTATTAATTCAAGAAATATCACTTAGATATCCTAGTAGTCTAGGATCTTATTTAATTTATATGATCTTAAATAACTTAAAAAATCAAAATAAATTAAATTAGATAGATTACATAGTTTATCAATCAAATCTTTATAAAACTTATATATTAGTTAGGTGATAACTCTTTGTTTAAACATATCAAATATGTTTCACCTAAATATTACCTTTAATTATATATGATCATAAGTAACTTTATCAAAAAGTTGTGCTGGATCCACATTTACTTGGGTCTTTCAAATAAGCAAGACCCAAATTACTTGGATGTAAACCCAAGTAAATTGGATTTGGCATATATGTCAATCTAATACTCTTGGGTCTGATAATGTTGTGAGACCCAAATCGCTGAAAATATTTTTTATATATTAAATATTTTTTTATATTTTAAAAAAAATTAATATCAACCCACAACAAAGCAGGTGGCAATATACTATTTATTATCAAATGTCAAGATAATATAAACTAATACGTATTATTTATGTTTTACATATAAAGATTTGTCATTGTCCCAGGTCAATATCTTAGAACAATACTTTAAATATGATAGAGAATTTTTTACACAATTTAGAATGATTAATTCACCTTTTCAAATATCTTTATACATATCTTAAAACATCACCTAATATTTTTAACACTAGAAGAATGATGGATTGAGTCGTTATTTTAAAAAATAATCTGTATTATGCTAGAAAATAATATTTTAAACCATAATATATATGATTCATGTATTATGCTAAAAAATGTAATTTTTTATATGATAATCTATGCTAATTAATATAAGTAAATTTATCAATGTTATTCTTAGTGCACGGGTACATTTTTGTGTGTGTGTGCACGTCCACATATATCAGGAAAATGGTATTATAAGGCCCCAACAATGTGAAATGACATACTCACGTCTCAAATGCAATCAATACTCTTACTAACCTATTTATAGTTTGAATTATTTTTTTATTATTATTTTGCCCAAATCTCAATGTAATTAACACCCAACTTCATCAAGAGTATTTAGAATTTGAGTTGTATTTTTAGTTCTACTAAATAAGTTTTATATCGCAGTTATTCAATCTAAACATATGTATTTATTCAATCTAATTAATTATTTAAATATTTTTTTATCAACTGAATTTTATAAAAAAATCATTGTCAGTGAAAAAACATTTTAAAAAAATGTATATATAAGATATCCTATATACCAAATGCACATTCATTTGAAATTGTTAAGGTAATTGAATTTTGCAAGAAAAGTACAGCAAATTATATCACACAATTTGATGTTTTTATTTAGAATGGATTTATTAGTCCTGTTTGTTTTTGCATATTAAAAATATTTTAAAAAAATTAATTTTTTTATTTTTTTTATTTTAAATTAATATTTTTTAAAATGTTTTTAGATCATTGTGATGCGTTGTTATTAAAAATAATTTTTAAAAAATAACAAATATATTATTTTAATATATTTCTGAGTGAAAAATATTTTAAAAAGCAACCACAATCATATTTATAAACAGGCATTGAAAAGTAATTACAGTGCATATGAAACATAATTTAAGCTATATATTAAAATATTTTTTTAAACAACTCTAAGGGTTTAGAAATTAATTGATATGATATCATTTGGATTTTTCTGATTTTATATTCAATAAAAAAATATAACATACATCTTAAATGAAATATTTTATTGGATCAAAATAAAAATAAATATATTGTATAAATTTTTCATTCAAAGGTATTTTTAAAAAATATTACTTATCTTCAATTCATTATCCTTGTCAATTTTTATACTTAGTTCACACCAAGAAACAACATTTTATTATATAGAAAACAATCATTATCTTTCCGTGTTGCGAGGATCAACCCATATTTTAGATACTAATATTACAGAGAACTTTACAGAATGTTGCGTAATATTTGTTAAATATTTTTGTTTTTATGTTTTAAAAGTGTTTTTTTATTAAAAATATTTTATTTTTTTTTTATTTCAAATTAATATTTTTTTTAGTATTTTCATATCATTTTGATGTGTTGATATCAAAAATAATTTTTTAAAAATAAAAAATAAATATTATTTTGTTATATTTTCGAGTGAGAAGCACTTTAAAAAGCAACCGCAACTATCACAATTCCAAACACGTTCTAAACTAGTTATGGAATAAATTACTAATGAAAAATCCATAAAATCTTCAAATAATAATAAATTTTTTATAGATGGATATGATTTTTTTGCAAAAACTATTTAGGCACCTAACAGTTTGTGCTACAAAACTAAAAAAAAAAAAAAAAAAAAGATACTTTTAGAGATCATATAGTATTGGTATCATCTACACCCCCTGGCAAGATCATACAATTTTGATTATTTGAATAAATTTTTAATTTGCTTCTAACAATAATTTAAACAATAATGTATATAACTAATGTAATCTTTTATACAATAAATTATATGGTAACTAATATATAATTTATCAATGTTATTTAGCCCGCGCGAGAAAAATAATATAAGGTCTCACACCAATACAAAATAATTTACTAAAATCTTAATACAACTAACATTCAACTTCCTCTACGAACCTATTTACAATTAACACACCAATACACTCATCCAATTCAAGCATATGTATATATTCAATCTTATTAACTATTTTTATAATTTTTATCAACTAAGTTTAAAAGAAGAAAGATAACATACACACACACACGATGCACATCATAGAAATTCTTAAAATACTTGACTTTTGAAAAAAAAAAGTACGATAAATTACATCACATATTTTTATTTAGAAGGATCTTAATTATAATGATATGAAAAGTGTTGATGAGACATAATTCAACTATTATATTAAATTAATTTTTTAAACAACTTAGAGTGCCTTGAAAAGGATTCATCCATATCAAATACATTTTTCTTGTTTTATATTTATAAAACAATATGCAATATGCAACTTAAATGAAAGCTTACAATACAGTCTTTCATTTTGTCAAAACAAAAATAATTAATAATTTATATAAATGTTTCATTTAAAGTTTTTTTTCTTAAAAAAAAACTTATCTTTACTTTATCATTTAGTTGTCATCGAGGGACTAACTTTTATAATGGAAAAAACTTACATTAATTACCATTGAAAAGTGGTACTAGAAAAGATAAACAAAATGTCAATTTGTGACATGTACAGGAGCATGCTACCATTTTAAACTAAGATAAGATATTGAAAAAAGGGTAGCTGGTGACTTTTGATCCCATTGTCCCTCCCCTCTCCACATGTATCTTTGTCAATTTGCTACATACACTTTGACAATTAACATATTTATACATTGATATTATTACTTATCCCCTAAGTTAACTCATTTACATTACATGTAAGTTCATAACTGTTGATCGGAGACTTGACCGGATCTGAAAATGTTATGAATTTCTGTAAGCATCCTCGCGGTGCAATGTAGTCTCCATGGCCTAAGTTGCCTGTCAACTTTGTATTTTTTTTTAATAAAAAATAATAATTAGATATTGTTAGGATGCTTTTTTAAAAAAAAAAAAAATTAGGACTCAAGTTATAAACTTACTTACTCAAATAAATTGGTTTTGTTTTAATAAAATGATATAAATACTAATAAATTGACCAAGTTTTTTTTTTAAAAAAGCCATCCACAATAACTTGGATATAAACCTGTTTTTTTCAAAAAAAAAAAAAACAATATAATTCAGTTTTTAACCAATTAAATATAAAAAAGAATTGACTCTAGTTGAGATGACAAACACATAAGGTAATAAAAAGCAAATCAAACAAGTTAATTTGTCAAACCTGTAATCCAGATCATGAGATCGGAATAGCCAATAGAAAATAAATCAAAGAAAACCACAAAGCCTCTTTTTTTTTTTTTTAATAAAACCAATATCAAAAGATGAAATTAAAAAATAAAATAAGTAAAAAAATGAATGTCAGCCCATGTTAACTTTTTAAACCTGTAACCTGGAAACACCATACATGGAAAAATTGCGAAGCCCTATCCCTAACCAATCAAATATTGAATGATGAAATTGAAAAAATAAAAAAACTAAATTATACAAAAGGATCCAAAATAAAAAATAAAAAAATAGGGATCAAAATTAAAATAAAAAATAAATTAGACGACAACTATTAATTTTCAATTGAAGAGTGAAATTGAAAACAAAAATCATCTTAAAAAAGGATAAAAAATAAAAAAAAATAAGAATCAAAGTGGAAAAAATATCATAAATTTAGATTGAAAGATTAAATTGAAAAAAAAATATTTATTGTAAGGCAAAGAGAAAGAAAAAGAAAAGAAAGAAAGAAATCATAATTGGAGCCAAACTATCCACTGGACCACTTTACATACCACGTCATTTGAAAGAGGAGATCATGATCTTTTTAATACTATCATGTATGGGCAATTTTCACCATCTAAATCCTTTGCATGTGTCGCTTGAAGTGTGCGAAGCGGCTTAACATATTGACACGTGAACAGAACACGACGGCAACCTTTCTTATTTAGGTGCTATTTTTTAAAAATACCAAACTGTCCTTGTTTTCTCTCCATAACTAAAAAAAAAAAATGAAATGATGAATAAGTCCTTAAACCATAATTTAAAAACTCTTGACTGAAGGGGTAATTAAGTAATTTTATTGTTCATTTCAAAGCAAAAGATGGAATTGCCTTTGTCTTGACCCGATAATCACAAAAAGATCAAAAGAAAATTACGAATAAACCTTTAGATACTATTTAAAAAATATTTGTTTTAAGGGACAGCAAAATAAATTTAATGTGTTTTTTAAAACAAAAATAAAACAAAATCACCATTCCATCAAAGCTTTTTGCTCTTTTTTTTTTTAATTATTATTATTTCAAGGGCATCCCAATTATTAAAGTGCATAATTAAAAACTAGAAAGACATCCTAGACTCTAATAAAAAATATAATGAGAGGCTATGTAAATGAGTTTTTTTGAAAAGAGTAAGATAGTAATTATATCATTTATGTCCACGGTGCACATTGATTTCTCCACCTCTTTTTTTTTTAATATTACCTTTATCCCTTGAAATTAAATATTGTTAAGATATTGATTAAGATGATAAGTGATCAGTTGGCTATCAATACAATCTCGTTTTTAAACTAAATATACGTTACGAGACAGAGCTTCTTTATGATTTATCAGTACGATTTAGGTATTTTATTATATTTTAAGCAAGCTATTTATATATTTAATGTATTTATGATAACCTCTACAATTACAGAGTTAGAGACCTCACCTGTCCACAGTTGACAAAGACGAATCGACATTAATTTTAATTAACTGCAATTACTATATATATACATTACAGGTAAATTCCACGATTTCACTGTCATGAGAAGTGGACATTGGAAAGCTGCGGTCCGCAAGCAACTTGTACCGCAAAAGGTCGCCGTTTTTGCTTTCCATTTTAATGCATGGCTCTTTTTTGCATGGATTTCAAGTCGTCAAGAAATATTCAATGACGTGCGTGTATTATCTAGCTCTTATAATTCAAAACCACATGACTTTTTCTGCAGTAGATATTTCTTTCTTTTTTTTCCCGGAGATATTTTGACCTTCTGGCCACTTCCCAGGGTAGAAAATGGGAAATAATTTGAGAGCATTGTATCTTTGTCTGTCTCAGGTTACTAATTCAGCATCAATACTGGGTTGTTTGCACCTACAGGCTTTTTTAACTTGTTAATCACAAGTGAAATACGGAAAGGCGTGTTTCCCTCGTGCGTGTGTGTGTAATTAACTATCTTTTAAGTTTGAGATGAACCTATTTACCCAACACTTTTTATTTCTGGAAATTTGATAAAGAATATATATTTCTCATAATCTTCATTTCCCACAACAAACATTTTTTTTATGAAAAAAATATATATAAAGATATCAATGTAATAAAAGCTTGTTTCATGCCAATTTAAATTTGAACTTGAATCTCATCCATACAAAATTATTTCTTTCATCCAATTGTATTATCCGGTTTAGTCCAATCCATGAATCTGATTTAAAGTAAAAGACATTCAAGTTTAATTCTGGTTTTATAAAATAAACATTTGTTATTTTTAAGCAGCGTGTATGGCTCACTTTGATCACTGTGGGTGAATTTTTTATTATTATTATTGGATTCATCTCATCAAAATCTTTGTGATAATACTGAGAGTGTCATCATCGAAGCTTTGGTGCATCTCCAAATCTTATTCATTCTTTCTTTCTTTATTCTCTCTTTTATCTCCTCCTTGAAATTTATATCAACCTATTTTAACAATTTTTTTAATAATGTCATTAGTTCAAACTATGAACTTTTAAAAAGTCACGGTTCGTACCGGTGATTTTTACTAAATTATACTACTTTCCAAAATCTATTTTGGCTAGTGTTAGTTTGCCTATTTTTTTCCAAACTATTTTAGAAAATTTATTCTCATGCGACTAAAAGTAGAAAAGAGATATGGGAATTGGGAAAGAACCCTAATTTTTTTAAAAAAAAAACTTTATATATAAATAGCTAATAAAAAGATGTAGTTTATATCAATTTTATAAGCATAAATATAATAGTATATGACGGGTTTTGAGTTAGGTAGAGCAGTATTTGTTACTTATTCAAAAGGCTTGAGACCCGACTTTATTTTTTCGTGTTTTACTCGAACTGGACTGGATAGTAATTATTCATAAAATATTCAACCCATTTAAATTGGTTTGAGTGAGTATCCATTAGGTTAGGGTAAGAATTCTCACCTCCATTAATGAAGTTCTAAAAACTTCAAATTGAATTTGGACTTTTCACGATTGCATCTTGGGATAAAATATCTAGGCTTAGATGTGGGCTTTATCTTTGGACGCTATATTCTATGATAAACAAGTCTCTTACCATAATAGGGGATTCTTTGATGCTTAAGTTAGCAAATTATAGGAAGAGAAAAATGTATAGATAAGAGAGAAAAAGCTTAGAAGAGTGAATATCATAATGGTTATATGTTCTTATATGAACTTGTGTTCTATGTGATCTTCTTGAATAAACTATGTGTTTACCTAATGATCTGAGGTATTTACACACCCCGATCACATGATCTTACTTTATAGATAGTGGATCAATGATGGAGAGTAATTGATTTCCCTTGCATGTAACCTAGAAAAAAAGAGTTATTGGTTGTTATGCATTATTAGTAGGAAAGGTTGGCACTTATGAGTGAATGGTGAGAAAGGTCAACACCTTTTGAGGAGATATAGCCATTAAAGAGACAGGTTGGTGAGAAATAGCCATTAACGAGAAAAATAAGCACCTTATGAAAAGACAACTTAGGAAAGATACCATTGGCGAGAAAGATAGTGTCCTATGATAATATAGGTTAGGAAAGATAGTTATCAGCAAGAAATGTAGCACCATATTAATTATTCATATGAAAGTATAGGAGAGTGTGCATCATACTAACATTTTTAGAGGTAGTAACTCTATATTGTGGCATGTGCTAGTTGCTGGACTTCTTTAGAATCTATATGGGATTGGATTCATTCCTATAGTGGTTAGAAAGAAGGACAATTTATTAAGAGCTTAAAAGACATGGTTAGATAGGCTAAATGGACAATCATCATATGGTTTAAGCTGCTCCAAACAACAAGGATGTCACTTTTTTTACTTGTATTATATTTTACCTCCCTAGTTTTTAAAACATTTGATATCTGAAACACTTGACCAAAGCATAATATGTTAGCATGACCTTCTTACCGTGCATAAGAAAGACTACGTTATCCTTAGGTTTGTATGGTTTCAACCCATGAATGAGTTGGCTTTTTTGGCATTTTTTCATGACTTATAAGTAAAGTTTGTTGTATGCCAATGTGTGAGAGGGATAAAAGAGCTGGCATTTCTTACATGCCAAAGTTTTGAAAAGACAAGAGTGTTAATGTGCTTTTATTTGCATGTTTTCTTTGGTCATGCATTTAAACATGTGCTATGTGGAGAATAGTTTTTTTTTTTAATGATCTTGAAAGTTATGTCATGGTAAAAATTATACAAATAACAATGAAAAATCAGTGAAAACATTGCCACGATAAAAGTTTAGAAAGCTTATTATTTAAAGACGTGAAGATTTGCTGGACACATGGAGATTTTGTTTGGAGACATGAAGATTTTATTGAAGACATGTATATTTCATTTGAAGATATGAAGATTCTTGTTAAAGAAACAAAGATTTCAGTAAAGATCTAAAGATAAACAACTTTATGAAGAAAAACTTATAAAAACTACTTCCAAAGACAATATTGATTTGTTTATTAAAAAGTTTAAAATATTTTCTTATATAAATAGAGATACAATCCTTGAAACTTATCTAATCTTGGATAAGACATCCTAGGATACATCAACCTCTTTTTTTTTTTTTTGCTCAAGTTGTATTTATTTTCTTATAAACTGTTGGAGATAACCCTTGATGATTAATCATTTTATCTCCTTTTTTAAGGCATGATAGTTCATGGTATCATTCTTGTGGAAAAAAACAAATTTGTTGGAGTTCCTTGTGTCCATACTGCACCTTAAAAGAAAGGGATCTCATATGAATTCTTTTTCGTTGATGGAAGTCAATACTTTAGTATATGTGGTGGTTAGAGATATGGTTATGAGCTCAATGAGCATCAATCGATCGTGAATTGATCGTTTAGTGTTATTTTTGGATACCTTAGGGCTACTAGGATCAATAGTGCTTAAAAGACTTTACTCTATATTTTTTTATAAACAAGGGTATTATTGCCTAGTTACACTTTCTTCTTTTACTTGAATATGACTTTTCATATCCTGTTTCAATTTGAGAAAAGTTTAGTTAGAAAAAATGTACAATTATTCCCATAATAAATAATTTTAAACTCCACTAATTAGGAAATCAATGGCAATAGGTTTGAGAGACTTTCCACATTAAGCATTTTCTTAATAAAACCTTAAAGATATTATTTGGTTCTCTCATCTTTTAATTGTGTGATAGTGAAGAGCTTAATTGTACTTTTTTTAAAAAACTAATATGCTTGTACTAAAATGGGAGATGAGTTTGGTAATGAGAACATGAAAGTAAATGATGGTGTTAGGCTATGGACTATGGTAATATACTCAAGAAAATCCACATAATGTTGTTAGAAAGATTTTGCATGTAATGTTGACATCTTTTGCTACAAGCTCTAGGATGCTTGTACATTTTATATGTGTTCTCTAGAGTTGTAAGTCCATTGTAGTTATATAAATTTACCTTTATAGACACACAATCTTTGGAGAGATTAGTGTATAACACTATATGAAAAAATAAAGATTTTCTCACTTAGTGTGGGCAATGTTCTTTCTTAAAAGTTTGTAAAGTTATAGATCTCATATCATACGAGGGTTTTTTTTTAATAAGGAGTAAATGAATGAAACTCAGAGTGAGATCAATCACATTAGCCACTCTTATGGCTAGAACTAGATAAAGCTCTAGTTTTTTTTTTTTTTTTTTTTATCATTGGAGTTTGTGTGTGGAGCATCTAGTATGAGAGCATTCTTCATAATAAGAGCAGCTCTTTGACAGGGTTAAAATGTGGGTGTTCTCGTGTCTATTTGCTTGGATGATGTTCAACTTTTTTTTTAAGGAATTGGAGTTATTTGTTCTCATTAAGTGGTGTGTGTAATGGAGTAGGTGTTGTGTCACCCATTGAGGAGGAATGCAAAGCTATTATTATGTAGCTAGAATGACTTTAGTGAACACTTTCATTTAATGAAAGATTTGTTAAAGAATTAAAGTAGCTAGTGTACTTGTGATGAAGAGATTGTTTACTCTCCTGTTATGGAGTTTCTAAGTCATTATTTATGGAAATAGACTAGCTTTTGTTTAGTTTTTCACATAAAGCATTATTGATGAAGTCATAAAAACTTCATATTGGATTTGGAATTCCCACAACTATGTTTTAGGTTGAAGTATTTAGGTTTGAACATGGGCTTTATCTCTGAGCTTGGTATTCCTTGTAAAACAAGTCCTATTGAAACATGGAACTATCTGATGCTTAAATTAGTGAATTATAAGAGGGATGGGAAGTATAACTAAGAGATTGAGAGCTTAAGAGAGTTGTTATTATGATGATTATGTGTTCACTTATGTTATGCGTGATCTTCTTAAATAAGCTCATATGTTTACCTAATGATTTAAGGTATTTATACATCTCAATCACATGATCTTATCTTATAGAGAGTAAAATAATGATGAAAAAAATATTTTTTTTCCCTTGCAACCTGAAAAAATAAGTTGTTGTGGCATTGGTAGGTAAGGCTAGCATTAGCAGTTAATTGGCGAAAAAGCTTAGTGCCCTCCGAGGAATCAAGATGGTGTTAAAGTCATTGGCAATAAAGTAAACATCTTTTGAGAAGATAAGTTTGCGGAAGAAATATTAGTGAAAAAAGTAGCGTTACACTAATAATTCAAGTGCAAATATAAGAGAGTACATAATCATACTAAGGTAGTGTTTGTCTAAGAAGTTGCATCTGTGTTTTGCTTAAAACGCAGATGCAACAATGTTTGGTAACAAAAAAAACATAGGTTACTGTTCATGGGTCCCACAGAATTTCGCGTTTGAAATGCATGGAAAAGAAAAGCAGGTAGGAGCCGCTTCTTACGCGGATGGTAACGCTGCACTATGCTGCAATGTTCAGTGAAGAGTGCAGCATGTCTCCACTGTTGCACTGTTCATTAAAGTGAATAGTTTTTTTTTTAAAAAAATTAGTGCAGTTAATTGATTTCACTCGCATTGTTTACGTGAACGTGAATAGTAATTTTTTGTTTTTTTTTTTTTTTAAATTAGTCTAATTCACCTTAATATATATTTATCACTTAATTTTCTGAGAATTTACACGGGATTTCAATCCTACGAATGGCCAGGAAGAGAGCAATTTATTGAGGGCCTGAAAAATAGTGCCGGACAGGCTGTGAGCAAATAGCCACCGTACCGTTTGTTCTGCCCCAAGCAAGAAGGCTACCGGCTTCTTTTTTTATACCACACCTATGGCAGACCACCACCTTGCTGCGGTCAATATCACCTCTACTTTAGCCATTTTAATGCACACCACAAAGCGGTAACCTCGAAATCATAATTTATTATGTTTATGCTAACAATCTTTTAATCCCTGTTGCTACCTTTTTGTCAACTTTGCCGTCATTATCTAAATGATCCTCATTAATGTAAGATTTTGTTAATCAAGCAGCTAATGCTCGATGGATAATACGCCTACCCTTATTTTTAAAAAAAATTCTTTTTTTTTCTTTTGTTTTTTCCTTGATAATCATGTCATTAAATTAATAAGTTGGCAGGTTTTTTTATTACTAGTTTTTTTTTAACTTTATTTACTATTATTATATTTTTTTTCTTGTTATTAAATTAATCAATTTTATCCAAGTCAAAAATCAAGTTAATGATAAGAATCTTGTATTTTTCAGAATACTTGCACCTCCTTCACATCTTTGAAAAAATCAACCTCCAGCATAATATCACGGATCACCCATCCATTATCAACACTAATCCATATACAAAAGTGCTTTTATACGGGTTTTTTTGGATTCAAATCCAAAACTATGTCCTAGAGAAAACATCCATCTACGAGGAAAAGAAAATTATGTTTTTTTTTATTAATATAGATATTCAGATCAATTACACGCTTCTTAATTAATCTCACATATTATAAAGTTAATGATTATATAAATCTACAGTAATTCTGAGGTTTATAAAATTTAAATTTATAATATTAAAAAAAAAAATTTAAAATTTAATCAGTTAAATTCCATATCTCAGGTTAATTAGCCTTGTTTTTTATACCTGTGAATCGAGGTATTTTGTCCTGAATCGGAATACAAAAAAAACTTCCAAGAGGTGGAATCCATAATTTCAGCGCATGCTTTGACAAGAGAAAGGGGGGGAAAAAGAAAGGAAAAGGAAAGCACATACAAGACTTTGAGCATGTGGGTCAATCAGATTTTGGCTAAACTAATTCACAAAACGTCTGCCACTTGCTAGAGAACATGCATAGACACGTGTGTCTTGGACCCTCAAAATTGGACACCTAAGCATGCACGTCATATTGAAATTGGATTGAGTAAAAAATTGGAGGAGGGAATAATCAAACCACACGCAAGATATTGAATTTCTCGAATTTCCTTCTTTTTATGTTGACTAATTGTTTTTTGGGACTTTTTTTTGGTACTAAAACCAATCTCTCTCTAATTATATTTAAAATATGTCTGGATTCGATGCATTAAAAAGGATCTATTCTCTCTTTCATATTTTACAAGTTTGAATCTTAGAGTCCTTATCTAAAAAAATTAAGTATTTTCGTTATGTTAAAGGAACTAATGAGACGAGGGGCTATATTTTAAAATCATTTAGAAAATACATAATTTATTTCATGTGCGAATTAATTTAAAAAGAAAGGATAATTTCTTTTAGAATTTATTCTTTTGGGACTTTTTTTTTATACTAAAAACCAATCTCTCTCTAATTATGTTTAAAATATGTCTGGATTTGATGCATTAAAAAGGATCTATTCCCTCTTTTATATTTTACAAGTTTGAATCTTAGAGTCCTTATCTAAGAAAATTGAGTATTTTCGTTATGTTAAAGGAACTAATGAGACGAGGGGCTATATTTTAAAATCATTTAGAAAATACTTAATTTATTTCATGTGCGAATTAATTTAAAAAGAAAGGATAATTTCTTTTAGAATTTATTTTTTTGGGACTTTTTTTTTGTACTAAAAACCAATCTCTCTCTAATTATGTTTAAAATATGTCTGGATTCGATGCATTAAAAAGGATCTATTCCCTCTTTTATATTTTACAAGTTTGAATCTTAGAGTCCTTATCTAAGAAAATTGAGTATTTTTGTTATGTTAAAGGAACTAATGAGACGAGGGGCTATATTTTAAAATCATTTAGAAAATACTTAATTTATTTCATGTGCAAGTTAATTTAAAAAGAAAGGATAATTTCTTTTAGAATTTATTAAACGGGAGATGAGATGGCGGAAACACTTAGAAATGATTTTCTTCTTGTTACACCGTAGACTTTGATGCCTTGTTGAGGGGTCTATAGCTATGAAAAGACATGGAAAAATCCTGGCGTTGCTTGGGCGCTGAGAATTGCCTAAAATGTTTATGTTCACAAGTACGGAGGGTTCGATCCACAACTTATTTCCTGTGAAGTCAACAAGAGCGTGAACGCATACAGCAGAAAATGGCGATTCAAGATTTTCTCGTTTTTCTGATGGAAAAAGAGATTTTTGTTTCTAGCTATCCATCGTCGTCAATGCAATTGTCCCGAAGAAATTCGTTGGAAAAAAATTATGTGATCGCACGTAATCAGTTTAGTATTTTTTTTTTTTTTCCTCTCTTGGTTTGTAATCTGTAAATGAAGTAAACCTATGTTATTCTCCCTTGCCTTCTCCTCGAGAATTAAGTTTTATTTATGATTGTGGTGTTGGTTATTTATCAAAGTATTATTTATATTGAAATATATTAAAATAATATTTTTTTAATTTTTAAAAATTAATTTTAAAATCAATCTATCAGAATAATCCACAACACACATAAAAAATTAATTTTTTATAAATACCTTAATTGAACTTGTAATTTCTTACTTCCTTGCTAGGACAGTAGAGTGATTTGAATTTTCAAACAAGAGGAGGTAATAAAATTTTTTTTTTAATATCAAAATTAAAAGATTAATCTAGGTAGTGTTTGAGAACGTCAAAAATTTAAAATTAAAATTTTTTATTATTTTAATGTGTTAATATAAAAAATATATTATTTTCATATATTTTTAAATAAAAAATATTTTAAAAAACAATTATTATTGTTATAATAAACACAATCAAACTTATCAATTGAAAATCAAAATTCATGAATACAAAATTTTCACAAAGGTACATAGAAGAAATTGATACTATCCAATACGAACCTTTTTCTTCTTTTAAATTTTTTGTTGTATGTGCATTCTTAAAGTAGTTGTAGGTTTTATGTGATATGAAAGAAATTGATTGTTGTGCAGTTTTTTTTTTAGTTTTTATATTTTTAAAAAATGTTTTTAAAAATATTTTTTTAAAAAAAATAATTTTTTTAGTGTTTTTAGATTATTTTGATTTATTGATATTAAAAATAAATTTTAAAAAATAAAAAAAATTATTTTAATATATTTTTAAAAAAAACTTCAAAAAATAACTACTACAATAATACCAAACAAGTTCTTACTAGTCAAGCACTATTTAATTGGTGATAGCTCTAAATTTTTTTATTTATAGTGCAGCAATAAGAAATTATATTTGTGTGTACCCTAAAATTTGCGAGGTCTTTAAATGAAAAAAAAGAAAAAACTAGTTTTATGAAATAAAACTACATCTTTACACATGAATTTGATTTAGGCTTGGTTTAGTAATGAGATTACAACCTTATTAAAAGCATCTGAGAGATGTCTTTTGAGTGCAATTCCATAAATAAACAAAGAAGTTAATAAACGGAGTTTAGAAAGGTGATGTAAATTATATTCTATTAAAATTTAAATTTTATTTTGTTAAAAATTATTTTTTTATGTATTTTAAATTATTTTGATATACTAATTTTAAAAATAATTTTTTAAAAATAAAAAAAATATTTTAATACATTTTAATATAAAAAAACATTTTAAAAAATAACCACGACACTTCCAAACATGACTTAACTGGTAACATTTACACTGCATATATTTAATTTTTTTTTTACAAAACAATATATTATTTTAAATTTCATAACAAATAAGAGTGCAAAATAAATAATAAATGATTCCATCAACTTAGGTACAGGACAATACATTACATGGTGATTGAGTTCAAATATTATAAACACAAACACAAACAAATCCATGTTTTTTAGAAATACGCAGATTCTTGTCCTAATAAAACATAAGAAAAAAAAAATCTTTTGTACCAGAAAAACAAGGAATACAAGAAAAATAATCGGTTTCTAATTTCTGCCAAATATAAAAATAAAAAACATCACGTATAATTCATTAGTGATTAATAAAGGGAAGATTTGTTTTTAGGAATTCAGCCCACTTCTTAAAAAATTGATTTTTTATTAATTTTTTTTATATCTTTCGATTATTTTAGTATATTAACATTAAAAAAAAATTAAAAATATATTATTTTAAAACAATTAAAAAAAATACAAAAAAAAATCCATGAAACGATTTCAAACAATATCAAACGAAATTGTCTTTCTATTTTTCTTTTGTTATATATGTGGAGCCCATGGTTGCCAGATACATTGCTGGCTTTTATAGCCATCAATTTGTTCTGTTTTCTTTTATAGGGAGGCTTTTGTCTACTTCAGAAGAACAAAGCGAAGTTTTTTTCTCCACTTCTTTCAAATTCAATCTTCGCACACTGAAATTGAAAGAGCAAAAGGGCAAAAAAAACCCTAACTTTCTATTAACGCTTCTTTCAATTCTCTCGCAAAAAGAACCGAAAAGATTGAAACTTTAGTGTTTTCAGTGGAAAAAACAGACAGCCTTCTTGTTTGTTTTTATAGTTTTGATGGATCTTTAGATCTAACCCACATGTATTGTTTTGTTTACATTAGATCTCCATCCTTTTCATCTTGTTTAATTCAGTAGCTGACCAGAAACTGTATTGAGAGAGCTAATTTTTACTGTGAGTTTTGTGTTATTATTGCTATTTTATCATTTATTTTTATGTATGTTTCGTACTTCATGTAAATGGTACTTGTTTTACTTCAATCTTTTTTCTTTGTTGAGTTACTTCAATCTTTTTTCTTTGTTGAGTTCTTGAAGGTTGCTTAATTTTTTTTTTTTGTCTATGCAGCCAAATCTTTGAAAAGGTTCAACTTTGATGTATGGAATGTCGAGTTAGATTTGACCCTTTTGATTGGTTTTGGCTGAACTTCATGTTTTTGTTCTTATGTGGTTTTTTGGGCAGTATTAGAATAAGTGTCGAGGTTGTTTGGTATTTAAGAACAGATGGACAAGGGGTTTTGATTTCAGACCTTGTTGCAAAATTTAGGATGGAAGTTGAATTCATTTTATAATTGTTTTGATTGGATTCAGTTAGAGTGTTGGTTCTGCTTATGTATGCTTCCAAATTTTGGTCTCCTTATAGTCTTTGACACGAATTGTTAATGTGCAGGTGGGCGACTGGTGAGATTTATTGGAGGTAGTGTTATTGCATCCAATTTGGATGTGGAGGAATTGGAGGCTGGCCCTGGTGAGATGAGGGATGTTATCAAGGTTGATAAACTTTTTGAGGGCCTGCTGGCTGCCATCCTCGGACCGTTACGTCCACACAGGTTCGGAAGCAGCTGGCCGGCAAGATGGGCTACTTTGGTACAAAGACTCCGGACAGCATATGAATGGTGAATTCTCTATGGCTGTTGTGCAGGCCAATAATTTACTTGAGGATCAAAGTCAGATTGAGTCAGGTCCGTTGAGCACTCTTGATTCTGGTCCTTATGGCACGTTTGTGGGAATATATGATGGTCATGGTGGGCCGGAGACATCACGTTATGTCAATGATCATCTCTTCCAGCATCTAAAGAGTAAGAAACCTAATCCTTATGAGCTTGGCTTGGGATCGGTCTTGAGTATATAAATTGGATTGTCTTTTGGTTCCATCTGTTATTTTGGAATTTCATTTGATGCCTTAACTTCAACATAAGCCCTGTAATCATTCAGTGGATGCTATTATTCATGTTTCAATTGGGTGGTTTAAGGTTGGGATTCTTATCTTCTTTCTGGTGATGGTCTTAATCTTGCAGGATTCACCTCTGAGCAACAATCCATGTCTGTGGATGTGATTCGGAAAGCATACCAAGCAACTGAAGAGGGATTTCTTTCTCTTGTCACCAAGCAGTGGCCTATGAAGCCTCAAATTGCAGCTGTTGGATCTTGCTGTCTGGTGGCCGTGATTTGTGGTGGTATCCTCTACATTGCCAACCTTGGTGATTCCCGAGCTGTCCTTGGGAGGCTTGTCAAGGCAACTGGAGAGGTTCTTGCCATCCAGCTGTCATCAGAGCATAATGTGGCAATAGAATCTGTCAGACAGGAGATGCATTCTTTGCATCCTGATGATTCAAAAATTGTGGTTTTGAAGCATAACGTATGGCGTGTGAAGGGCTTGATACAGGTAAATTTGTTGCATGGGTATTGTTGTAGATGTTTTAAATGGCTAGCCTTTATACTTTCCTACTTTGTTGGTATCTTGTATTATCGTAAAATTCAAAGCAAGAATTAGATGCATGAATGTTATGATGCATTGGAAATAGATTGAACTTGTTGTGCATGCCCTTCTTGTTAAATGTGGTTGCATCAAATGACTTTTTTGGGCTTTAGAATTCTAAGGTACACATGGTTATGGAATTTATGTTCTCTTGTTTAGAATTCATGGTGCCTGGTCGCATTTATGATAAATGGATGGAATGCTTGCCTGCATTTGGAGCAAGTTAAATTATGCTGTAGAATTATCTGACAAGTTTTATCTGGGTGCTGATGGATCTGTAAGAGGTTCATGTTTTGCCTAAAAATCTTGGGGAGATATAGATTTTGGTTTTTGCTGTTGATATATTGCTTTTTTACCCTTCTACAGTAAATTGCTAAGCTAACATGAGGTGGATTGGAGCCATCTTAGCATGGCTGCAAAAGAATGGAGGCTTTGGGTGGGATGGAGTTCTATGTTTATCATTGATTCCACATGATGGAAAATAAAAAAAATCGCATGCTTTAGAATTTAGGTTCTGAACAGGTGGAAAGCTTTCAGACATGGTGGTGCTTTGATGCAATAACAAATCAGATTGATTGATGGTACTTGTAGAAAACACATCATTGAAGTAGTTTCTCTACAATGAGGACATTGATTTCCAAGTAAATATCTAGGGTTCCATGAATGGTGGTCCTAACTTGGGATGAAGTAAAACAAATATATACCATGTTGACCATACTGAAAAAATAAAGACTTTTCCCATTGTCTATGTCAATTGTACTCATAGTTTTTTGTTTTCACAATGGCTATGAAGTACTATAATTCAGTTTCTAATGTGGATCTTAATGTGGTATCATATTGTGACCAATATACCGCAGATTTCTAGATCTATTGGCGATGTATATCTAAAGAAGGCTGAATTCAACAGAGCGCCGCTGTATGCAAAGTTCCGTCTTCGTGAACCTTTTAAGAGGCCTATTTTAAGCTCTGAACCTTCAATTTCTGTGCATGAACTTCAACCTCATGATCAGTTTCTGATATTTGCTTCTGATGGGCTGTGGGAGCACCTTAGCAATCAAGAAGCAGTTGATGTAGTTCAAAATCATCCCCGCAATGTAAGAATTTATTCAAGCATAAACTGGAGATTAACAAATGTTGCTTAGAAATGAATTTTCTTTCTTTTTTTTCTGCCAAAAAAAGATTGTGGAATTTGTTTTGTTGTCCTTTGCTTACTGCATTTCCATGTGAACCAATATACATGCTTCTTGCCCGAATTTATTTGGTCCTTAATTGCATCAATCTTTTCTTTTAACTAGTGTGCCGGAGAAATTTGTGTGCACTTGCATTTCAATTGATTTACTTTAATTTTTAGGAGTTTTGGCACGAATCATGCATCAGCTTGCTATTGCACACTATCTGCCTCCTGCATTGCAGAATTTTGAAATTGGCATGCGACTTGAGGGGCAAGCATTTCATTGTTGGAATTAAATGATTTCTGAACGACAGCAGTCATATTAAGTGCTATTTAAGAAAATCTCAAGGCAAAAATTGTAATCCAGTGGTCGCCTAATCTATGTACAGGGAATTGCTCGAAGGCTCATAAAAGCTGCATTGCAAGAAGCTGCTAAGAAAAGAGAAATGAGATACTCGGACTTGAAGAAAATTGACCGTGGTGTCCGCCGGCATTTCCATGATGACATCACAGTAGCAGTTGTATTTCTTGATGCAAATCTTGTGAGCAGAGCTAGCACAGTCAAGGGGCCTTCTGTCTCTGTCAGGGGAGGTGGGATTCACCTACCTGCAAAAACCCTAGTCCCCTGTGCCTCTCCAATGGAGCTTAATAGCACTTAAAGAAAGCTGGCACATAATACTGTTATACCATGGGCTGAACCTTCTCGAAACTTCCATGATGGCATCTGCTGCAATTTTCAAGAGAGGGAGAGAGGAGGTGATATCCTTCAATTAATTTTTTAATGTGCAATGTAACATCATAACTGGGGACATGTATTTTGTTTAGTTTCTGAGCACACGAGCTGAAAGAAGAGGAAAGAATTGGGGAAATCGAGGTGCAAAGTTGACATGGAAGGTTCCTTCTTGAGGACAAACTTCTTGATGCATTCAATGTACCCTCTTTCCCGCTCTTTATCTTGGAGTCTTTGTTGTTTCTGTAAATTATGTGAAACAGATGCCCCAAAGCATATGTACCTGCGTTTTGCATGTTCTGCTTCCAGTGACATTGTTAGCAGTAGCCGACCTCTTGTGTTCTGTGACTTTAGGCTCTATCCTGACACGCATTTAGCCCATCAATCAGTGAATTCGCCCCCCACGCTCCCTTTTTCTTTGTAAAAATACCTGAGAATTATGGAACTGAAGGCTGGCAAAATCATGTGTCTGAGAATGGGGAAAGCATGGAGAGGGGCAGGTGAGTGCATTTGGTCCAGAAATTAATGACATCTATAATGACCCTCCAAGGGGCCAAATCTACAGAATGAATCAGGCATCAGATTCCGTTCTAACTCCGAAGAGAAGTCAGCACCATGAACCCTTAAATATCTGACGAGCATGGATTTGATTGCTGTGTTTCGTGAATGCATTAAAAGCCCTCAATAAATCTTAATAATATATTTCTTCATAGGTTTGTAAAATATATATTGGATGGGTTAATTCATATAAACAATATATTATAACTATTAAAAGGGTGATCAATTATGAAAATGAACTTTAAATATAAAAAGAAAAAAGGAAAAGGGAAAGCAGAGAACGAAGAAAATGATTTTCCAATA
Organism: Populus tomentosa; assembly: GCA_018804465.1. Lineage (NCBI taxonomy): Eukaryota > Viridiplantae > Streptophyta > Magnoliopsida > Malpighiales > Salicaceae > Populus > Populus tomentosa. Next base: position 7,593,503 of record CM031977.1, on the reverse strand, counting down.
TACTTCATGGTAGGTGGTGGCAAACATTGACCAGAAAGCTGCTTCTCCTTGAATTAATATACCCCTGCAAAGGCATGGCGTTTGCCAAACTGCGACGGAGACCAGACCTTCACACTGTCCGGCCACTGGTAGTGGTTCTCCACTTGCGAACTTTTTAATAAGCAGCAGACAAACTTATTTACTGCTTGCCCTATTGGGCTGTTTTTTTTTTTAATTCAACAGCCAGAGCAGATTCACATTAATCTAGAAGAGACCCTACACCATCACTAAATTGTCCCTTCGTTTCACTTTCAAGTGGCACAATTCTCAATACATCTATAGCCCCCACCCCACACCCATTATTCTCTCTTTTCAAACTGTTCCGCCATTTTCTGCCTGACAGACTAATATTTGGTGCTTTTTTTTTTCAAAGTAGCACAGTAAAAAAATAACACTGTTTAAAATTTAATTAGAAAAAGAGGATGGTTTAGTGAGTCATAGATAATATTTTTCTAAGATAATCATGAGCCGCAATTATCATGATATCTACAATTTTAAAGTCACAAGTGATATAGAATAGGGATGAATGATGTTGTTTATCAAAAATTTTGTTTTTTTTAAATAATTATTTTTTAATGATTTTAGATTGTTTTGATATGATATTAAAAATAATATTTTAAAAAATATATGATTTTAATGTATTTTTAAATGGAAAGCAACTTGAAATGTAATCTTTAACACACTTTCAAATAAGCCCTAAGAGTATATTTGTTTTTACATTTAAAAAGCGCTTTTGAAAATTTTAAAATTTTTCTACTTCAAATTATTTTTTTATGATTTTGAATCGTCTTAATATACTGATTTTAAAAATAATTTTTTTTTAAAAAAATTATTTTAATATATTTTCAAATAAAAAACTCTTTGAAAAATAATCGATATCACAATACCAAATATTACATGTCGCATGTGGGAGGGCAGCAAATGCAAAGTCAGGGGTCAAGGAGTAACTATCTAGTTGTTTGATTCAGGATTACTGAGAAATTCAATTATATTGGTCTTATAAAAAATTTTAAAGGTAAGAGACTGGTTATAGTTAGAAAAAGTATTAGCCCTAGCATAACTTATCTAAGCTAAGCTGTATTGTATAGTCTAAATATGGTTTAAAGGGTTTTAATAAGTTCCTAACCAATGATCTATCTATAACTCATAATAAATATTTACTCTCATGAATAAATCTATACATGGTTCATCTATTCTGGAAGGTAAAAGAATTCTCCACAACTTTTATATTGTGATGAAAAATAATTCTAATTAAAATTATTGAATATCTAGAATAATTAAGAAAATTTTATAGTCAACTCATGGTATTTAAGTAACAATCTACTTATAGATTAAATATTTATACCAGGATGTTGACCATTAATTTTCATAAATTGAATTTTTTAAGGGTTATTGAAATATTGATCAAATCTTTAAGGAATTTTACAAACTTATTATAAATTCTAAAAAAAATATAAAGGAAAATCAACACTGGTTTTTTTTCTAAAAACATGCTAAAAAACATTTTTCTCTCTCTTTTTTTATAAATAAAAATGTATTTTTTATATAAAAATTGAGTCGTATGCAACAAGTAAAATTCATTTTTTGATTTTAAAAAGAATTTTTGTAGGACCATGTTTGGCAAAACCATATTTTTGTTCAAAACAAAATTGTCTAGTAACCTAAAATCACTTTTATCAAAACAGTAGCACAGCAAACAAATCTTCAAGTATTTGACATAATTTTAGCTTGACTGGGTCAACCTGAAAATACTAGTTCAACCATGAATCAAATAAAAAACTAAGGTTTAACCCAAAAACTAAACCAAAATAAATCATTAACAAAAAATGGATCAAAACTAAAATAAAACACAAAATACATAAATTTTTTTAACTAAAACAGATCAAAAATCAAGGAAAACAAGATCATGAAAAACAATGAAGAACATTCAAATTTAAATCAAACAACGTAAACATCAAAATAGACCAAATTTCAAGCAATAAAATGCAATATTTTATTCAGAATCAAGCATATATAAAAAATCAAGTATCTATTTACTTCGACTCTTACTTAAACATCATAATTTTTGTTAAAAATGAGTTTTGGTTCAAAATCAAAACCCTAAAATTAAAACCTATAAAAACATGTTATTGATGCATGAAAACCCTAGATTATTTACTAATGATGATATACAAACTTGTAGAAACCAAAACCAAATCAAAATGAGACATAAAACTAGCACTCAAGATTGTGTTCTTGAGATAAATATTAAAAACACGAACCTAAGTTGCCCAAGAAACTTAGCATACATTGTCAAACTAAAAAAGAAAAACATTTTAAACCTTCAAAACAAGCTCTCTTAGCCCTGATAAACCATATTAACCTAAACAAACAAATTTGAATAAAAAAACACTAATAAATAACCCCAAATCATCAACAACGTGAGTAAAATTTTAATTTAAAATTACGGTTTTATTATTAACCAATCTAAAATGGATTTTTTAAACACTTGAAATCTGAACTAAACTTAAAAATCAAGATGAAAATGCATGTATTTGCATAGATGGGAGTATTTTTTTAGATTTGCAGTAAAATCTTTCAGTCTTTAAGGCTTCACACTTGACCAATAAGGGAAATATATAGGAAATAAAATAAAAAATAAAGCTAATCATGTTGATTACTCTTTAGCTATGCAAGGTGCTTTTACCACTCGAACTTGCTTTTACCATTCTTGCACTTGTGCTTGGAATGTCCCTTTCATGCTCAAAAGGAAAAATAATTGGGCTCCTATGTATTTACATGAACACAGTTGTTGTGAATTTATGACAAAACCCCACCAAAAATATGTCACTATTAGGTTCTTTGAATCTTTACTTTTTGAGTTGCCAGCAACCTCAAAATCTCACCATGATCATAGGTGGCTCCAGCTTCATAACCTTTTTTCCTGTGCTCTGTGTAAGAATAGAAATTTTTCCTTTTTTTCTAATAATATTTTTTAAAATTTTATTTTTAATATCAACATATTAAAATAATTTTAAAATATAAAAAATATTTTTTCCGTGCATTGTTCCAAAGGCGTTTTCAAACACTACGTAATTGATTGGGCCACAAGTAAACATTAGTCAAGCAGTGGTTTTCACATTATCCTGAAGAGAAAAGTTGACATGATTTGTTTTTGTGACAACAGAAAAAAACAAAGCGAGAATTGCTTTTGACCCTTCGAATCTTTCTTTCTTCTCAGTCACTCGCTCAATGGGCCTATGGCAACAAGACACCAGCGAAAAATATCAGCAAAAATCTAGCAAAATCTCTCCATGTATGGCAATGGAGTAAGATGGCAATGGAGTAAGTGGGGGGGTTTAATGCTATTCACTTTTGAGTCCATCTTGCAAACAGAGAGCTTTTAAGATCTTGACATCGTCGGTGCTATGCCAATGCCATTTTTCTCTGTTTGGATAGTACATTCAACATTATTTTCCATGGAACATGCACTGGTTTGGTGCGAATAAGGTCTTTAGTTAGCTATTTGTCTCTTGCTCCGACTTTGGCCCAGCTGTTTCTCTTTTCTTCTACTAAAATCCAAACCTCTTGCAATGTGCTTTTATCAGTTACTATCTGCGTGTGTGATTCTCTTTCACTTTTCCAACACTACGTACGCGAGTGTTTGATTGTTTTTTATTAAAGTGTTCTTAGTCTTAAAAAATTATTAAGCCCGTGTCTTTTAGAGTTCTTGATAGATATACCATGGTGATGTTAAAAATAACAAAAGTTAAAAAAAAAATACATATTAATAATTTTAAAGAAATAAACTATTTATAAAAAAACAAGTCTCAAACACCCCTCCCTTTCCTTAACATCATCCACCGTTTTTTGCACCTCCAAGGGAAATCTATCTCTAGTTTCTTACACTAAACAAGGTTGTTTCTTTCTTCTTCTTCTTTTTTTGTCACAAGACAGTACATTGTCGGCGTCAAATGGGGTGTGCAGTGTCAAAGCAAGATGAAGAAGACAATGTTGTCTCGCTGTGTAGAGAAAGAAAAAGACTACTTAAGTTCGCTGTAGAGAGAAGGTATGCTTTTGCAGATGCTCAATGTAAATATAACCAGTCTCTTTATGGAGTAGCAATGGCGTTAAGGTTGTTTGTTGCTAGACATTCATCTTCAAATTCTCCTTTCCTTATTACCTTCCCTTCTACTTCTTCTACTAATGACCCTAAAGAGACCCTTATTTGCAATTCCAACTTTCATCAACAAAGACCAACTGAAGCCACGCATGCGACTATTTCATGTCAAGACTCGGTTTCTAAAGTTTCTATAGTGTCTCCCAAGTTAGAGACTCAAAAAAAAGTAGTTCAAGAATGTAGTGATAGTGAGGATTTTGAAGAAGAAAGTGACAGTGAAGATGGAGGAGGGGTTTGCTCACATTTTTATGGCAATGAAGATGGGGAAGGAGTTTGTGATCATTTTTATGATGAGGCGAGTCCATTAATGCCACCATCAGAGAGGGGATTTGGGTGGGATTTTTTTAACCCTTTTGATGAAGTGAGGACTGAAGTGGCAAATGGGTTTTGTCAAAGCGCTGATGAGGATTTCAGGGCTGTGAGAGAGAAGGAGGGGATTCCTGAGCTAGAAGAAGTAAATGAGAGAGTTAAGAGTGAGAATGAACAAGTGGATAAGAAAATTGGTGATGTGGGATGCAAAGAGAGTGGGGTTAGTGATGTGAAAAGTGGGGATAGTGCTAATGTTGAATTAGGAGAGAGCAAGGGTTTGAGAGTGATTGATACACCAACCAAGGGGAGGGAATTGCTGGAAGCATTGAAGGATATTGAGGACCATTTTGTTAAGGCTTATGATTCTGGCATGGAAATTTCAAGGATGCTGGAGGCCAATAGGGTTCAATTTCTATCTGGTTTGGATGAAATCAAAGGTAGGCTTTTGTTCTTCTGCTTGTTGATGTTCTGTTTTTAATTGATTGCAATTTATGTCTATATTTGGGTATGGCTGTGATCATTTACTTGGAGTAAAGAATTAACTAGTGAACACGTCTATAGTTTCTCTCAACTTTTAACTAGTTTTTCAAAATTGTTATAATCGTCCTTGTTACTTTGCTTCAATGGCACAGATTCTGCTTAGTTATTGTTCCTAAAATTTGTGTCAGATTCTTAATTTAATTACAAGAAGGCAAAATTCCTCTTTGACTGTTGCACATTCCTTAAATTCCAGCTAGGCAATTACCTTGTCAGTTCATTCATATCTTCTGGTTGCAGAGAGCTCAAATAAGCTTGCCCGATCAATTACCTGGAGCCGTTCCCTCTCATCTCGGTCCTCCTCTTCTAAAAGTCTCCTTTCATCTAGCTCTGTCAGTTCTTCCATGTGGACAGAACTCAAGAGTGATCTATTTGATGACTATGGGATGGATGCAGGGAGCCACTCCTTGACCCTTGGACGATTATATGCTTGGGAGAAGAAACTTTATGAGGAAGTGAAGGTTAATTACAAATCCCATTGGTCATGTTCAACTCTGAAATCCAAGTTGCCTGTTCGCTATCTTTGTAAATTTATTAGAAGGGCATATGGCTTTCTTACACCAATACCTTATCCGCTGATATATATTGCAATGAAGTATCAGTTCTATAATGCTGCAGGCATATGCTTGTTGCTTTGATGTCACTCAATTAACATTAATATAGTTCCTTTAACATGCTCAGGCTGGAGAGCAGACCAGGAAACTCTATGTACGAAAATGCTCTCGTTTGAGAAATCAGGGTACTTCTGAAGAGGGCCTCCACGTGATAGATAAATCATGTGCTGAAGCGAATGACCTGCATAGTCGGATCTCAGTTGCGCTGCGAAGTGTGGAATCAATCTCTGACAGAATCCAGAAATTGAGAGATGAAGAGTTGGAGCCACAACTCGTCGAACTGCTACATGGGTAAGTAGATCTTTTCTGAAGGACATAAGAAGAGGACGTTTCTAACTAGTTGTGTAATGACATCCAAACTTCCACTTGTGCAGCCTAATGAGGAACTGGAAGATGATGTTGGAATCCCATGAAACCCAAAATCGAGTAATGCTTGAAGTGAAATATTTCAACTCTGCAGCATATGGGAAGTTCTCCAATGACTCTCATCGTCTCGCTACTCTTCAACTTGAGGCAGAACTTGACAATTGGCATTCCTCTTTCACTGCTTATGTATCTACACAGAAGGCATACATTGAAGCTCTTGGTGGTTGGCTATCCCAGTTTGTTTCTCCAAAAGTTGAATTCTGCTCCAGTGGCAACTCTTTGGTCCGTCCTTATAGAATAAATTGGCCACCATTGCTAGTAACCTGTCATGATTGGTTAGCATGCCTAGATAAGTTGCCACGAAAGACTGTTACTTGTGCCATGAAGAGCTTTGGAAAGGATATCCATGCCCTATGGAATCAGCAAGGAGAAGAACAACAACAAAAGAGGAAAGTTGATGGATTGGCCAAAGAACTTGACAGGAGGACTCTGGCATTCCAGAGAGCAGAGAGGAGGATTCTTGAATCCAAGATTTCTGAGCAGGAATCTAAATTGACGGCGCGTAACTCCATAGAATACATAGCTGAAAGGCAAAATCAACTGGAAATGTTCAGGAAGAGGCTAGATGAAGAGCAGGGAAAGCACCTTGCTAGCATGCAAGAGACACATGGGATCACCATAAATGGATTTCAGAGAGGATTTTCTTCAGTTTTTGAGTCCTTGGCTGAGTTTTCGAAGGCAACAGTAAAGATGTATTCTGATCTCGTTACGTACATGAAAAATGCAAAAGCAGAAGAGAATAGTGATAGTAACATATCCTATATGGAAGAGATGGGATCCCAGGCTCCAAGTTGTAAGGCATAATAGGTGAAAATAGAACTACTGGAGTGTTCTGAGAATCTTGCAGGCTTTTCCAATCCTTTGTTTCTCAAAAAAGGAATTGCATAGTGAGGTTCTTAAATAGTTGTATCATATTCTTGTAGACAGCTAGTTGTTTCAAGTCATGTTTGGTATTCCAATTATGTTTTTGAAATTTTTTTAATTTTCTAGTTTTAATTTTTTTTTTATGTTTATGAATTATTTTGATATGGCAATATTAAAAATTAATTTTAAAAATAAAAAAATATATTATTTTAATATATTTTCAAATAAAAAATATTTTAAAAAACAAATTTTACTTATTCTTCTTAGATAAATGTGATTTTTCCTCCCATATTTATGTTGCGGTTAATTTTTGATAGCAAACCTTTAAAGATTTCTTTATCTAATTTTACTCAATTCTTTTTAAGGAAACCTACAAGGATTTTATAAAGGATGATTTCTTGAAGCTGCAGATGCTATAAGTCACAAATCTGTCAACAATCAAGTATGTAACAGCTAGGAAATAAAAGGAAAATTGTTTATATATGTTAACTTTGCTTTTTCAATTATGTAATCGTTAGACAGCATATCCTTACCTTTAGTTTTCTTTGTTAAGAATAGATTATCCTTACCTTTAGTTTTTCTTGTTAAGAATAGTTTACGCAGGCTTTGTATATATATAGAATATTGATCTCTGTATTGTTTACTGTCAGCAATACAATATTTTTCTTGTAAGCAAAAGCCAAAACAATCTGTGCGCTGTTCTATATTCAATAGATTTCCCATTAAAATCGTGGAGGAAATGTGGCTAACAATAAAAAAACATCTCTGATAGCAGAAGGCAATTTAAGGAAATGCTAGAAGTGATGCAACATTAAGCTATTCTTCCAGTCCTCTTCTAGGACATCCCATGGTTGCTCAAGTGCATAAGATCTACTTTGTCATTTTTGGGAAAAACTAAAAGGAAATTCCAGTACCAGATAAAGTCAAAGAGATTAAGCAGACTACAAACCTCTCTGCCTAATTTTGATGAACAGCACAAATCAAATATCTCAGGACAAACAATGTGCCAAAACCACTCCCCAACCCTTCCAGTGAAGGAGATATCACTGGCATGAACAGAAAGTTGCGTTGCTAAAGCTCAAGCACGACCAATTACATGTTCAACTGATCTCTTCTTTGCTTGTCTCCTCACTTATTCCTCTCAAATTGTTCATATCAGTGTCAACGCTGACACTAGCAGCCTCTAAACACTTCATGCTTGTGCTGTGAAAAAAGATGCTATCCATCTCAACGTGAAACCTTTGAAATCCAACACCATCTATGCTGACAAAACTCTGGGAATTTTCATATGATCTTCGAGGTCCACGATCCATTGATCTACGAGAACTGCTTGATGATCTCCAATAATCGTTTGAAGGTTCTTTGTCGACGAAGTTATCAGCTAAGTATAAGGCCTCTTCTAGCTCTTGCCACACCCGGGTCATCGGAGGCCGGTCTTTAGGATTTTTCACTACACATCTCAGACCAAGTTCTCCCATCTTTAGCATCATTTCCATGTCGCAGGAATCTGTTAGAAGATCAGCATCTAAAATTTCTTCAACCTTGCCACTTTCTAAGCTAGGCCTTGCCTGCATTTTAGCAACATACATCATCTCATTTTCAACTATGAAGAAAAAATATTAAAACCATTGCTAAAATGATGATCTGCATCTTGTTGAGTTCTATATCTAGTTATGCATAGCCATTCAATTATATTGTAGTTTGATGGATTTCTTGTTAAATCAACTGCAGGCCGGGCAGTGACAAGCTGCAAGAGTATGACTCCAAAGCTGTATACATCACTAAAAGGACTTAAATGACAGCTTGAACAATAGGCAGGATCAAGGTATCCCGGAGTTCCTTTGATCTGGCTACTGACATAAGATTGATCCCCAAAAGGTCCCATCTTCACTAGCCCAAAATCTGATACTTTTGCTTCCAAACCATCTCCTACTAGAATGTTACTTGGTTTTTTTTATCACGGTGGATTATGCTAGGCTTGATCCCATCATGCAAATGAGCTATGCCTGCAATTTTTCAGTAACGTCATGATAAATAGTTAGTACTCTATTCAGTTTTATTATTTTCTAGAGACAGTAATTAAGAGGACATTACCCTTAGCTGCTCCAATGGCTGTGTTTACTCTTTGCCTCCAAGTTAAGCTTCTCCCTCCTTTTTCTGCAAGGAAATCATGCAGATGAGGAACAAAACGTACGTCACATATTTAAGAAAGCTAAGCAGATATTACAAGCAAGAAGTTGAAGCTTACCGGTAATGTAATCAAGCAAAGAACCATTTGGTACATACTCATAAACCAACATTTGTGTTCTTTTTGCTCCTGTTTGAGACAAGGATAAGCATATACACGTTTAGTACATGCACAGAAAACAAAAAAAAAGGACTCAATATACAACATTTCTATACGAGTTTGTTCACAAAATCCGACCAAGCCAACAAGGTTTCTGTGCTTTACTTTGGAAAGAAGATTCACTTCTGTTTCGAAAAAAGAATACACGCAAGGATAGATCAGCCACTCAAACTCATGAGCCTCACAAACTTTTAAGCTTGTACATGCTTGCATAGGTTGATCAGGCTTACCATTTCTAAATTCTTCGGTGCTCTGGAATGATCCAGCATGGTCTCTCTTGATCGCTAGAGCAGTGCCCTCCAATTCAAAAGTTCCTTTGTAGACATTGGCAAATGCACCAGACCCCAACAAGCTATCATCACTAAAGTTCTTCGTAGCCCTCTCTAACTCCTCCAACTGAAATCGCCTCCATGATAATGTCCCAGCTTTCAAACTTCCTAATCCTCCACAACCACACAACTGATCAGTTCACAAAACAGAAGGTTCACATTGATCATAGAAGGCAAATGTTGTCTTACACTAACCTTTATGTAACCAGTATCTTTGCCCAAAAATTGGAAAGAGTCTTCTCCTGAAAAACAAACAGAGTGAAGTAACAACTGATACTGTTACAATCCCAATAATTAGTGCTCCCCATATATGTTCATCATGCCTTCGATTATTATTAGCAATTCTGGTCTCATGAATTAGCGGTGCTGGTGAATTTGGAAATGATGTTGGTTGGGTTGCCAAATAATTGTAGCTCTTCGCTGCCATCTTAACTTGAATGCATAGAAATTTTGCCTTGAAAACTAGCTAGCTAGGATAGCTTTAGACGCACTACTTGCATTTTCTTTAGTCTTAGACACCTCATTACCCTAAAATGTGATAGATTAGAGAAGAGAAGAGAGTATTGATGAAGTGGGAAGATCGCTGTCGGAAAGGATGCAGTTTTTAGTCACAAAAATTGAAACCATTGCCGGCAGACCAATATTTACAAAGCAAGTATATATCTTATAGAGTCACTCTCCATGTGACATAATTTAACGACCAAGTATTCTCTTCGGACGGCATATAATCCATGCAAACATGAGGACCTCTACGTAATACATGAATTTTTGTGTGTAATCATTCGCTATGAACATGTTGGGATATTGCCATTAATGGGTAACAATTTGTGCATCTATTCTAAGAAATAAAGTTGCTATTGTTAGAAGGCTACAATGAAAGTTGCACCACATGTGCTGCCACCATTTATGTCATAATTGATGGTCTCTTGTTTTACCATTGATACCTATAAATAGAGGCATTATTTGAGAGTAAAATGAGAGAGAGTGTAGAGAGTAAAGTGAAGGAAAGAAGAGAGAAAGAGGACATGCTGTCATATGCAGCAGTGTGTGTGAGCTGGGAGTTGAGTTAGAGTGGATATGATCCTTCTTCTCTATGTATTTGTTTTATATTCTTTCTTTATCTCTAATAATATTAACCTCTCTCGTGGATGTAGTTAATTTGCCGAACTACGTTAAATATTGTATCAGTGTGCTTAGCCTCCAATGGACAACTATCAGTATATTCCCGATCAGATTCTTCAGCAGAACAAAATTAGAAATGGTAACTCCAAGCTTAATTGAGGCTCAAAATGTATTAATATATGCATTAACACGATTCCCTTTCACTGCATCACAGCATTGTTTTGTTGCGTGCTTGTTGTCTGCATGATTCCTGGATCATTAATTAATGTTTAGTGATGCTAGCCCGCGGTATATATTATGTCGTCTTTAGGACTACCTGATGAAAAATATTCTCTGCAGAATATAGTATTCAATTAATTTTGATATTCACGGGAGGATAATAGATAGATACTGATTCAACATCTTGATAGGAATCTAGATAATGGATATAATTGACCAGGTAATTAGCATTAAGCTTGTATATATGTTATGATTTTTTCATTGAATTTTGAGAAGGTTGTATGTTGTCTCTTCTTGTTGTTTGGGTCTATGCACTTAATTATTAAATGGGTTAGACAATTGCTAGTCTTACGTCAATGACAAATATTATAGCGGTGGTCTCATGGACTGTTTTTATTATTATTATTATTAATGTGGGTGTCCGGATCAACTTGCATGTATCTCGACTAATCTCACAGGCCCTGAAGTTAACGACTATGTAAGTTTCTAACAACTATTATATTAGCAATCACAAAACTCAAACTTGAAATCATACAGAAAATAAATATTTTAATCCCAAACTCTTGTTACTACCACCAACTACTGCACTGTGTGTGTGAGAGAGAGATTGTTTTAAGGATATGTATCGGTGAGAAAGAAACATTGGCAAAAGTCATCTTTTGTTTTCTGTTTTTTACACGTCTACGGAAGAAATGTCCCCATTTATTGGTGGATTGCCAAGATTTCATTTTGAGCTAAATCAAAATTTCTTTTATTGTACAAATTATAGGAATTTAGAATATCTTAATTAAGTTCAACACCTTCCAAGTTTATTAATATTCAAAATGTATTTAATTTTTTTGTATAAAAAAGTTTAAATTTGAGACTTTTTTACACAAAAATACCAATATTTGTTAAGCTACAAATCCTTGGATTAAAAGATCTTTTACATTGAAAAAGCTAACTTGATGACTCTCTAATCATTAAACTAAAAAAAAAAAAATAGATATGGGTATCATCTCTCTCATTGGATTTGTGAGAGGCTTACTCATCTGCTATGAAATATGCTTCAACCAATTTCATCCTAACAGCTGAGTAATGTTTTCATCCTTCGAAACATTCATGACACGATCATAGAGAAACTCTTTTAGTTTTAGTTTTAGTTTTTAAGAATAGTTTTGAATTGAAAGGTTGCATAACAGCCGAGGGTGGAGTCATGTTAAAGGTTTGGTAGGGCTATAATTGAGGTTAAGATTTTATTAATATTTTTTTGACTAGTTATAGATAAAAATAAATTGGTAATTCTTGATTTAGCTATCAAAAAATTATAAAAATTTACGTAGAGCCTTTTAATATGATGTTTTAGTTTAGGTTAAAATTTCAGAATTTTTGTAAAAAATTAGAAATTTGATGAAAAATCATAATTTGACCAGTTTTATGTTATTAGACGTAATTTTCAATCCGACCATCATATTGAGCTGAAATTTTATGAGGAATCTTAAAATATATTAAATAAAATCCGGTTAAAATTTTAGGATGAACGGAGCTTGGTAATGCTAAAAAAATAAAAACCATCATATAAAATTAAAACGACTCAGTAAGGGTAAAATGATTATTTGCCATTAAAAAATAAAATAAATCAGTTCTTCCTTTCTTTTATATGTTGCCGACTGGGCAAAAGCAAAATAGAAAAAAAAAAAAAAAAAGACGAGAGAGAAAAAGAGAAAAGTATGGGAACAACATTAAAAAAAAATCTAAGGAAAAAAAAAGAAAGAGAGAATAACATTGTAAACTTACAAAGTACAACTTATAAAACACTAATCTAAGAAAGAATTGAGCGAAGGAAGGTGGAATTGAGAAAGAAAAAAAAATTTAATTACTTTGTTTTATAGTTAACATGGGATTATTATTTTTTTCCAGTCGAACGGTTATTACAATATCGATTCAAATTCAATTATAGATAAATTATATTCTACAAAGCGATGTAATTTTAATACTTGGTTTATTTTTACTTTCACTTTAATTTTAAGTACTTTTAAATTTATTTTTTAATATTTTAAGTAGTGTATTTGAATTCAAATTTTACTGTTAACTTCAAAAATTTATATACATGAATTAATAATTAATCTTAATAAATATTTATATATTTATTTAATAGTTAAAGGTATGAAAAATTTCCTGACTATAACAGCTGAGTACTAATGTGGACTTTTACAAGTACATTAGTAGTTCATCCCCTGACTTACCCTGCAAGACAAAGTGTAGCTCACTATCATGAGGTGGCACTGCTAGCTCATCTTATAATTGGTGTTTGTCTGGATTAGCTTATAGAACAAGTAATTGATCATACAAGGAAATCTCGTTCCTTATTGGCTGAGAAAACAACGTTTGATTGGCCATTGCATTGACCAGTAAGAAGGGTTAGCAGAGGAGTATTTTATGTTGACTGAAATATTGCGTGCGGATCAAGTAATGGTAAGAGTAATTGAGTGGTTTCTCTCATGCCTAGAACAGCTGATTTTCTAGCCTTGGTCCTCTCCCCTGGTTTCCAACCCCTTTAGACCTCGTCCACACGGCTGGAATTTTTTATTTGTTTTTTTGTTTCTTGCGTGTTATCAGTTTCTAATAAGTTTTTTTTAATTAGTTTAATTTAATGGATTAAGATGATTTTTTTGATAATTTAAAAAAAAAGAAGAAAAAGAAATTGATGGTTCTAGGAAGCTGAAAAGGGCTGAAGGAAGAGGGCAATGAAAATGTCATGAGCGTGTCCTCATGTCATCTTCTTTATTTAAAAAAAGAGTTAGAGGAGGCAAGCATTAAAACAGGACCGCATAATTGAAGCATTTTGAAGAACAAATATATGGTGAGCCTTGACCTGTCATTGTTTGGTTTGCCTTGATTGAAGGTGTTTTTTCCCTCTAAATCAATCAATAAACTTTATCATGTGAGAAGATCACATGAAGATGCTGCTTTTTGGCCCCGAAAGCAGTTGCTGTTAGAAAGGATTGAGATTCAAGAAGCACCTCTTCCTTGTTGCTTCATAGGAACCAGGTGCCCTAAGACAAAGAAAGATCAAAACTTGTGGTACAGAATTTATGCCTTCAAACACTTTTTAGGTTTTTCTATAAATAATATATTATGTTTTTTATTTTCATGATATTAGATAACAGTGTAAACATATCTAAATATAAATAAAAAAAATATTATTTGTACATATTAGTACATTAGACAACATTCAAATACATAGCAATTTAAAAGGATTTAAAATATTTTTTTAATGGTAATTCATGTGTATTATTGTTAGAGGCGGAAAATTTGATGGCTTGTAATTTACAATAACCCAACTTTAAAGCAAATATTTAAAGCTAAAAAAAATATTTAATCTTTAAATAATTTTAATATAAATCTTAAATAAATAATTCTTCAAACCTTAAAATAAGAAAAAATTACTGCCCAACAACTTGTACAGGGCTTGGATGATTAGAGGTCTTATCAAACAAAAAGTCTATGATTGAGTTCGAGCTTGATACATTCTGGCTTTGCCCCTAAGAAATGTTGGAGGCTAAAATGCTAAATTGCTGGCCAGTAACTATCTAGTTTGCACGTCATGGGGTCTGCCTTTCTTGATAATAATTCAAATTGGTCATTACAGCTACAAAATGCCTAACTGGTCCCTCCTCCACTGCATTTATATGGACCGACCAGCTGGAGTCTCGCACTAATTCTCACCTAAAAGTCTCCAATAACCAATGGTAATTAACCTTAAGGCTGGGTTCCATGGCTTGTCCCGTGTTCAATGCCATCGCTGCAAGCTTAGAATCTAGGGCAGCTCAGCTGGGGGTGGTTAAATTCAAGAGTAGAATTTCAGCTACAAGGAATTGGACTTACAGTTGCTATAGATTATTGTATTTGGTTAATAACTATGTAGTTGAATTCATCTTCCTTGTTCAACAAAGCTTGTTTTCATTGTACTCATTTGATGTTTCTCTGAGAAGTTGTTTTAAGAGTTTTTTAATTATTTTTCAATGAATTCAATTTTTTTTTATGATGTTGCATAGTGTTGATGTACTAATATTAAAAATAAATTTTAAAAAATAAAAATATATATATTATTTTGATATATTTTTAAATAAAAAATATTTTACGAGAGATAACTAGTGAGTTTTTCAACAAAAATCAACTTATTTCATGGGATATTTGATTTGAATCTCGTCTTTTTGGATCATAAGGCATTAAATTTCAGGTCATTTGGAGTGGAATCAGCTGGGGGTGTGCAAATGGATCATCTTTGTAATTTATTTTGTGCATATATGATTGTATCATTTTGGGGTTTTTGTCTTTATATTTTATTAACATGTTTTAAAGTAATTTTAGGCTTTTAGTAGTAAAAATAAGCTACCAAATAGGACATCTACTCTTTTGTTTTCTGAGGATTTTATGTGACCTAGAAATAGGAATTCTCCATGTTAAAATAGAATTTAAAGCAATCTTTTTTATCAATCAATAAAATTATTTTTTCAAGAATCTACTCTTTTTTTTACATGAATCTTAGTGAATGTTTGGCGTTATGATTGAACTACTTTTTTGTTAATTTTTAATTTTTTTGTTTTAAATTTTATTTTATTTTATTTTTTTAATATATTAATATCAAAAATAAATTTTAAAAATAAAAATTATATATTATTTTAATATATCTTACAAAAAACATTTTGAAAAAAAAAAAAAACCTTCAATTTTCTCAACCACCCCCTTGTCTAATACTTGCACAATTGGGGTAGATGCTTGGCATTTACTCGAGAACAGGGAACACGGATTTGCTATTCAAAGTGCAGCTACATTACAGAATAACCACAGAAACGTAACCCAGCTGAAAATTTAGGCTTGATCACTCAACTTCGTGCTTTTTATTAAGGGAATTAATTCTGCTGCGGAGTTGAGCCAATTGTAGAGAAAGAATAGACCAACTCCATTGACATTTTCCAAGTTTTTCACCGACTCTTCGGTTTAGTTAGAAGCTTGTCTTCGTTTCTTTAACAGCAGAAAACCCTCTTGCTAGAATGGCTAGTTGATTATGAGTTTCTGACCATTGTACGAAAAGAAATCAAACACTAACCACCACAGAACTTGATGGCCTCGAATTCTATCCATGTCTTTTTTAGGAATTGAAGGCTGAAAGATCTACCCATCCCTTGTCTTTGCAAAATTTATTGTTTTTCTTTCTTTGCGGCTTCATAATGAACGGTAGCTATACCGTATTAATGCTGTGTTTTAAAGAGGCGAGACCAACGAATTTATTGGTATATTGGCATCTGAGTAGAGTGGGGCATGGATTAGGTCCATCTTTCAGCCTTCAGATTGCGCGGAGTTACAGAGTATGGTGCTTTGCATTATAGATACTGACAGAATCTACTAGCTACCATGAGATCCCATTGCTTGCGAAGCAATGGTTCAGTAATGAGATCACTGTAGATTACACGGATCTTGTTCATCCTGGGTTGATTACAAGCCTTTTTTTATATATGGTGAATTCTAATACCAGAAAGTAACATCACCTTAATCAAGATTTAACCTTTCAAAAACTTTGCAAACTGTTTCGATAGCCTACTTGAATCTGCATAACCCCAATGATCAATGCTGGGATCTTATGCTGGTCTATCACTATAGCTTGATTGTCATCCTTAAACAGCCACGTTTAACAGTTACAGCATATCAAGGAAACTGGAGGAGGATAGAAGAATCAAAACTTTTATACAAATAACTAGATCTAGTACAAGGATTCAGCCAATGGCATGGCATACTCAAATGAACAGCAACAGAGTAACCAAATCATCTGCTGATAATAAACAAAAGACAGAAGCCAAGAATGGTAATGCCTGTATACACATCAAAAGAAACATTTCTCATCCCATAATTTACAAAAACATCACAGATCCCTTCTACACAGAGGGCAGGATGCATGCCTAAGTAGCCACTTATCTATGCAAGGTAGGTGAAACATGTGATGACAATGAGGCAAGCTTCTAACCGTCTCTCCCAGCTGAAAGTCCTGGATGCATGAAACAGTCAGAACGTCAATCAATCACACGTCTAGTTACCAGCTAGAAGGGAAAGGAAAAAAATGCCGGAAATAGTTAAATGGAAAAAATGACAAAACCTGAAGGCAAACTGAACATGAGACTTTCTCTCCTGATTCATCTACATTGCTATTGCTTGTGATTTTGATCTTTGGGATCTTCTCAAGAGAATCTCCGGGTAATCCCTTGGAGCCACCAGTGTCAAAGATGTTTGGGATCTCCTCAAAATTTGTTTCCACAGCACCCATCTGATGGTATTATGGAATGAATTCAGCTCGTGAGTAGAGAATAACTAACAAGTAACAACTAATAAATAAGACGAAAGCAAAGCATGATGCGCAAGGAAAGTGCTGTCTAATCCATCAACAAAAATGCCTTGGATCCCAAATTACCTGACTTTGTACTGCACTTAACATAGCAGGACCAATGCGCTCACGAACAAGTCGTCCACTCAGAAGACTTGCGATAACATCAATCTGACCACATTAAAAGTTCACATTAATTGGGTTCAAAATCAGAAATCGAATCACTCAGCTAAACAAAGACATCAAGTTAGTTAAAAGCATCAATATAGAAGACAAACACGAGTCGATATTCACTTTCAACAACTCATAGCCATTGCCTACACTTCTAGAGCTTGTAGAGATAAGCTAAAATTGCTCACCAAGTAGAGGACACAGCCTATCCCAGATTCATCTGATTGCCAAAGAACAAGAGATGACTCGAATACTTCAATTGAGAAAACAGCTCCTGATATGGCTCCAACTGCAGCCCCTCGAACAAACCCACTTTCAGTTTCTTGGCCTATCAATGCCCCAGTCATGGCTCCTAACAAAGTGCCCACTGCAAAAAAAAAATGTCAATTCCTTCAACAAAAACTTCCAAACTACCAAACAGTTCTTAAAAACGAAGTCTTTTACTATATCCTTAATACTTCTAAGAAATCAGACATCATCTACAGCATGAACATGATTACAAAGAACACGAACCAAAAAGGCCCTTTTGTCTATATGCCAAAACCTTTTTCCCACTGTAGAAATCCGATAAAACAATGATATCAGGATCATTTTTAACATAACAGCTCCAATCTTTTTCAGCATAATCTTATGTGAACTCAACTCCTTGAATTAAGACTTACAATGAAACAAAGGATCAATGATTGGACAGAAACCCAAAAACGAAAACCCAACAAACCCAGATCAGAGAACATGAAACAGATAAAGAGAACACATGTCATTCAATCAAGAAATGGAAAAAAAAATACTTTCATTTACATGGAAAAAACAAGAAACCAAATGAGAAAAAAGATAAACAAACCTAATGCAAAGAAAAAGGTGAAGATCGCAGAGAATATGTTGCCAATAATAGCTGAAACAACGAAGTTACAAACTTCTTTAACCTTATCAACAAAATTCCCAAAAGAACACAATGAAGACATGGAAAAACGAGACGGGTATGGATAAACCTCCATTTTTAAGGATTCTAAATGACACAAAATACCAGAAAAAGAAGAGAATATCCTGTTTTAAAGGGTGTCTATAGCTTTTGCTTTGATCTGATCAGATTTGGGTTTTAAATAAAGGTAGAGGTGGTGGTAGAAATGATGGTGGTGGAGGTGGGGGTTTGTTTTCAAGAATGCTTAGTTCTTAAGAAGAAAGATGGAAAGAAATGAAACCCTCATCGACCAACTACCATTTAAAGCTTCTTGTGACATAATATTTTTCTTTGGTCACAATTTTCTCTCTCCACCTGTTTTCTTTGAAACAAAGATCTTCTTTCCTTTTCTTTATTGTTAAATATGTCAACAGCTCAATTTCAATGGTGAATTCTTGGAATTGGCCATGATGCTCCAAGGGATGGATTTTCAAGTAACTTTTTTTTTCAATTTATGATAGCATAATAAATTCATCTGTAGACCAAATTGATATTTCAAGAATTGTTATGCATGAATGGAGTTACTATGTATGAATGATTAAAATTAAAAAAAAATGTACACTTATTTATACTCATATCTTGTTCACAAGAGATTCTATATTACTTCATAAATGGAAGATGAGTTAGGTTGGGAAAGAAATGGCAGAATTAAAAAAGATATATTCCTCCATTTGGGTAGAAATACTCGGATCATGATTAATGTAAGAGTATATCTAAGAAAATTTACAAAAAAAAATGAAAATATAATATATTTTTCAAGTGAAAATAAATTTTTAAACTAATTACAAGAGGAGACGGACAAGTTATAAACAAGGTTGTCAATTCCGTTCCGTTCCATCTAAAATAGCAGAAACATTCCATACCAATTTAAAAAACGAAACAAAACGGAACAAATTTCATCTCATTTTAAATCTCAGTCCGTTCCGGATTTTTCAGCTAAATTCCGCCCGAAATGTCTCGATTTCATTCCACATGTTCCGTTCCGCTCTTGAAAAGCCATTGAATCAAATTGAACCTTGCTCAATTTCATTAATTATACCACCTGATTATAAAAAGCTCTTTTTCATTCCTATTTTCAATAGCAATTATATTAATAATAATATTGAAAATTATTATTACTATTTTCATTAACAATGATATTAATTTTTTAAAATTAGATTTATCACTAATATATATGGTTTATATTCATGTTGTTTTTTTTTTCATGTTTATATTTTGTAGGAATTTGAGCAAAATAAGAAATGTTTTAGATTCTATTAGCCACTTGATAATATTGACCTAACTTTATATTTAAATATTTTTGTTAAAACATTTTACTTTTATAATATTTTGATATTTTGTTTAAGTTGAATTACTTTAAGTTAAAGATCTATTTAATCTTGACTATTTAGAAATATTTTAAATTTTAAAATTATATTTGTTTGACATTGTGTTTGTATTGCATAATTTATAATTAATTTATCTTGAATTTATGCATATATATATATATATATAAACAGTACAACTTCAAAACAACAAGTTGAAATATTCCAAAGCTAAAACATTCTATTTCAATTAAAAAAATAAAATATCTATCAAAATAAATTGACATCCGTGGTTATAAATTTCCAGCACTCATTTTCCGCGAAAGGAGAAAAGGGAAGTTAATGGCAATAGTGATGGCCTAAACACGGGACAAGGGGTACTTTTATTTTCCAAGAGCTTCTCCTTTTTATTATGCCTTTAATTCCATTTTGGCTGAAGAAAAATATCTCTGTCTCATGGACCAATCAGGGGCGGGTTATGGGTCTTCGGCCAATCGCCACTGCCTGCTGCATACCCTGTGCCATTCCACATACATATAAATACTAGCTGGGCCCACCCCCCTCGTTGTGGGCCCTGTCTCATCTATTATGTTCCTTAGAAAAGAAAAGAAAAGAAAAAATGAATTGAATCCCGTGTTGAAATGGTATTTAAGTCTCATTTATTTCAGAATTTTTTTTCAGGGAGAGATATAAGATTTTTAATTCAATTTGGGCGGCGGAAAAGTTTAAAACCAAAACAGTCTATCATATAAATCCGTTTGTTTATTAAAAAGTAGATTATTTTAAAAAAATAAATTATTTTTTAATATTTAATAGAATAATAAAAAATATATTAAAAAATATTTTTCAGTATTTAGTTATGTCATAGAAAATGAGCTGAAAAATAACTTATTAATGTTTTATTTTTCTCAAATTTATTAAAATAATCAAGAACAAATCTTACAAATTAAAAAGTTGAATGAGAATGAAATTGAAAAAATATATAATTTTATAAATTATCTCAAATAAAATAAATAATAATCAAAATAATAGAGATTAAATCTAAAAAAGTAAAAAATAAAGAAATTAAAATAATAATAATTAACATTTCATAAATTATTTCAAATAAAATAAGTAACAATCAAAAGAATGAGGATCAAATTTGATAGATAAAAAATTTCAATAAAAAATAATAAGAAAAAAGCAAATAACAATTATAAAAATGAGGATCAAAGTTAATATAAACATTAAATTTTAAAAGATGAAATTAAAAAATAAATATTCAAAAAAATATATATATATAGCAATCAAAAGTTTGAGGATCAAATTTAATATAATTAGCAAATAATATGACATTTCTAAATTTTTCACAACTTCCAGAAAGTGTTTTCTGCTCAAATTTTTCAAGAAAACACTTTTCTAGAAACTAAGCCAAATTTTTATCTGACTGGAAAGTATTTTTCATTGACCAACTTTTCTAATAGCAAACAAACACAGAAAAATTTGGAAAGTGGTTTCCTAGAAACTACTTTCTAAAAAACAAACATAGCCTAAAATTTAACCACAAATCTCTGTCACTAGTCCATGCAGCTTAGGAGTTAGGAGGGTATGTGATGTTGTTTTTAAAAATATTTTTTATTTATAAATATATTAAAATAATATTTTTTTAATTTTAATATTTTATTTTTTACATTAGCACATTAAAATAATCTAAAAATATTAAAAATAATTAATTTGATGCAAAATAAATTCAAATCTTGATGAAAAACAGGTGCAATCTTAATGTCAAACATGCAATTAATCTTTAACCTAATGGATACCGATCTAAATAGCCAGGTATTTTTTAAATAGTTACCTTACCCGATAGATAATAAATATGATATGAGTATTGTTAAACGCATCTGAGACTAATTAATAATATATATTTATATCATTTAAATTTAATTATAGAGTATTTAGATTTTTTTTAATATAATGTGTATGTATTGACATAAAACATACATGTGTATAATACTTATCATTTTATCATTTAATTTATATATACATACTTCAAACATATATATTAACTATTGTTTTTAGTAATAAATAGTAGTAAATAATATATACCTATATGGATATCCGACACCCGATAAATAATTTATAAATATTTAAATTTTTTATCCGATAAATAATAAAAAAAATATGAATATCAAGAAATTCAACTTGTTTATATTTATTGTCATCCCTATTCACTAGACCATAACTTTTTTTCTCTTGAGAAAAGATAGTATGGATATCCTTGTACACCAACTGTTTAGCCATACTAGAAAAACCTAGGTGCACCTAGGTTTAGAAGCTAATGCCTACACCTGGTTTTTTCTTCTCATCAAAATAGAATGACACATCATTTGTTTTGGAATTTTCTTTTGAAAGGTGGTTAGCATGTTGTCTATAGTGGTAAGCGACATGTAGTTGATTTGTTTTTTTCAATCACCTTTTATGATTATAAAATTAGATTTCATGTTACTAACCCAGAACCCAATATTCAACTCATTTTTACCTAAAGAAACCTTTGAACCACTATATAAACATAATAATAATTAAAAAAAAAACCACTTAACAACCCACAAAACACTTCAAAATTAATGTAAAAAAATAAAAATTACCAAATAAAAATGAACCAAACATAACTTAATCATATGGCTATTTATTGCGTGTTTGGTAAAGCGGTACATAGTATTTTTAAAAAGTATTTTTGAATTGAAAATGTATTTAAATGATGTTTTTTTAAAATAAAAAAAAACAATTATTTTTTACATCAACATCTACACCTTGAGAGTTGTGAATTTGGGGAACAGTTTGAACCCTGTCTTTAACCTGTTCTTGTAAAGCAGAAAAATCATCATCATAAGATTTTATAGGTTGAAACATGGAAGCTGTGAAAACTTGTTAAAGAAGTCAGAAACTCACCATCACTCCACTTTCAAAGAAATATTAGCTGTAAAATATGACATCCAAAAATTCGAGTTTCAAGAAAATATATTATTTGAAAAACACTTTAAAAAATAAATTTAACTACAAAATCAAACACTTATTTTAGTTATTAAAGTTGTGTTTGTTTCCACGGCTTATGACATGTTTTCAAAAAATTTAATTGCTTTTTGTTTAAAATTATTTTTTAATTTTTAAAATTTTTTTAATGTCAAAAATAAAATTTTAAAATAAAAAATTATTATTTTAATATATTTTTAAATTAAAAATATTTTAAAAAACAACTACCACAATAATATTATATTATCTATATATGTTGCTGTTCATCATCTTTTCCCTCCGCACATGGCTGGTCACAGTATCACATGGCAATTTTTGCAGGCCTTCTTTAGCCTTCATCAAATGGCTATTTTTTTCCCGATTGTCCTGCTCATTTTTCTGTCAAATGGGCATTTTTTAATGTGTTGGGTGGGTCGTACAATCAGGGTGCTCTTTCTTAAAATAATATTTTTATTTTTTCTCTATCTATTAAGCGTACGGATCCATTATGTATTTCCGTTCTCTCATGAAAGATGAAGACAGGTTGGAAAATAGACCATGCATCAGAGAGACTACAAGAGAAGCGTCCCGGAAACATCTTTACCTCCAAGAAAGGTTCATGTATGTGTGTGTATAAATGGTCCGTGACCCCACACGGTGTCACGGGGCATTCTTGAATAAAAACACCATGATTTGAATTGACATTGTAATTAAAACAAATACTTGAGAAAATAAAATATAAAGGTTATATATAGTTTTTATTAGGGTTTATTGGATAAAAATATGATACAATTAAAATAAATATTTGTAAAAATTCTAAACTCCCTTTTATTCATGTGTTTCTTTTTTGACAAAAACATTTTTTTTTTCAAAATCATTGTTTTTACATAAAAACTTATTGTAATCTTCAAAGTAAGTTTCTATAAAAAAAAAAATCATGAATCAATAACTTTTACGTGCATTTATTAGAAAGAAATATAAAAATAATGAATTTGAAAAATATATTATAAAAAACTTATAATAAAAATGATAAAATATAAATTTTATTAGTATTGAGTATTCATGAGTAAGTTTATATGTAATTATTTATAAAGTAATTGTTATTATTGCCATAAAACTCTAATCTTAGTTGAAATTTATGGCATAATTAGATAATTTTTAAAATATTATTTTAATAATTTTATATAAAGAGAAGCTTATTATAAATTTTTTAAAAAATGAGAGTCATTTAAAAAATATTAAATGAAAAATAAAAAAAAAAATATCTTGAGTTTACTTGAGTTTTTTTTTTTAAATTTAATTTCATCATTTAGTAGCTTGTCACTGAACAAACAAATTAAACCCCATTAATTACAACAATATGATTAATTTACCTACTTCCCGTATGAATAGAGTGAAGAGAACTTCCATTTCCATTTCTGAAGCATGTAATAAACATGCAAGCGATCGAGCAACGATCGGACTAGACGTAGGCTATGGATCTTTACAAGGAAACTAGCTTAGGAGGCACTTGAGGTGCACAAGAATGGCCCAGAAGACCGCGCATCACTTAAAATGGACATATGCATGGTAGGCTAGGGGCACAAATGATTTGTTTCAATATTTTTAGTTATTGGAAGTGTGAAATTAAATATAAAAAAACAAAAAATAAAAAAATTTGTTCAAGTCAACTTATGATAGTATGATAGATATATAATCTATATAAAAAGAAAGAAGTCAAACCGAGTTAATTGGCTAAATTTATAGTCTAGATCATGAAATAAGGATAATCTGGCAGAAAAGATTGAAAACCATAAAGACAATGCTAAACCTGCAACCCAAGTAACGAGACCCAAATGGCCTGATGGAAAGAAAACTAAAATAAATTATGAAATTTAATTCTTAATCAACCTAATATTATAGTATGAAACTAGAAAAAAATCGATTAAAAAGGAAAAAAAACACAAGCTAACTAGGTTAACCCACAAAACTTATGACATGGATCATGATACTGGAATAACTTTAAAGAAAGCAAATCAAAACAAATTATAAAACTTAATCCATAATAATAATAATAAACAAAGTTAACCAGGTTAATCTGTCGGGATATTAAATGATGAAAATTAAAGAAAAGGATAAGTTTTTTTTATATAAAAAAACAAAGAAAAGAAAATGGAGAAAAAAATAGATCATTATTCTAGTGAACAATGATCTATAAAGAGGGGAACAATGAATTCCCCCTCTCAATTAGTGTTGGTTACTAACTATGTGACACGTGTGTCCTGTGTCAAATAAAAACATTAAAAAACAAAAATGATGTTTAGTCGATGCAAATGTGTTTTAAAGAATAAGAAAAACAAATGTTAACTAAGAAAAATCACTTTTAAATGATGAAAAAATTAAGCAAAAAAAAAAAAACAATGGCTGCCCGTGATAACTCATTAAGCCCATGAAACAATGCATTTGACCAAAAGCAACAAATTTGAAAAAACCTCAAAATTTATTTTTTAACTAATTAAATGTTACATGATAAAATAAAAAAAATGAAACATAAAAAAGGATAAAACAATATATAACAAATATAAGCCAAAACAAGGACCAAACCCGTCTAGGTCAACCCTTCAAACTCATAAGTAAGGTTATGAAACAAGATAATTTGGTATAAAGAAGAATGAAGAAAGTCACAAAGCCCAATTTGTTTTTTCTTTTTTTTAAATCAATGTCAAATCATGAGATGAAAAAAAATAAGTCCCAATTTTTTTTTGATGTCAACCCTTGTTAGCTTATAAAACTCATGTCTCAAACCATTTGATCAAAAACATCAAATATAAAAAAACTACGAAGGTCAATTTTCTAAAAATAAAATATTGAAGGATGAATGTTTTTTATAAAAAAAATCAATCACACAAAAAGATTTAAAAGAAAAAAACAATAATTAAAAGTCAATAAAGGTGCAAGCCCACTCGGATTAAATCATCAAACCCTTGGATCAAGTCATGAAAATGAGATAATCCTATAAGAGAAAAAACAAAGAAAACCATAAAGCATATTTTAAAAAAAAATCAACTTGAATAATGAGATCGAAAAAAAATAAGTAAAAAAAAAGAAATGAAGTGAATCCATATTAGTTTATAAAACTATCCGTATTAGTTTATAAAACTTGTGACCTAGACCATTGGATCAAAAGCATTTAATCTAGAAAAACCACGAATCCCAATTAAAAGGAAGAAATTGTAAAAAAAAAAAATAATTACAAAAAAGGATTTAAAAGTAAAAATAACAATTAAAAAATAAAAATCAAATTATATAAAAAAAAGAGAATGTATAATTTTAGATCGAATGACTAAATTAAAAAGAATAATCAATCTTACAAAAAAATTAAAAGAAGAAACCACCAAAAGAACGAGGACAATAGTAAAAAAGAAAGTTAAAATTTTTGATTAAATTGATGAAATTTACATATTAGTGCATAGATTTTAACTTTCAATATTTTTAATTACTGTAAAGGCCAACTTACCCCTTTATCAATTTAATTATAACAAAAAAAACACTTAAATAAAATACAAAAATACCGCAAAGCAAGCTTAAATTAATTTTGATATCAAGGATAATTTAGTAAATTCATTACGACGTAAAATCTCAATAAAGCTCATAGCAACTAATTATTTGATTTTGCTTCTAGAGGCGGGCAGTAAAGGTATTCTACTGGTTTTTTATTTTTCAATATCAAGGATAATTTATTTTTTTTATTTGACATAATCCGAATCTAGATATTTCTTCAACTATCAAAGCATTAATATTACCAAGTCACGTGATTTATTCCCCTCTCTTTAAGTTATGAACAGTCGCGCCAATACCCGCACGGTTCAAATTCTTACACGATGGCCTTGGCTTAAATGTATTGCCCGAAATATTATAATGGAGGATTTGCTGAGCTAATTATATATTCTTTCTGCTTAAAGGGGCTAGAAGAAAGGGAAGAATCCATGTCTCAACAACCAAGGATTCTGCGATTCCATGGTCTAAGCTTCTGGATTGCTTTTGCCATGGAAATTTTACTCGTCCTTCGAACCTCGAAGACCTTGCCTTTGTTTTTTCTCTCTTGGTTTTATACTTGGTGGGTAAACCGAACAAAGACCTATTAACCACTCTTGCCTTATTCCTTCAATAGTTTTAGCCACCCTAACATCAAATCCCACCATGTATTATGTTAACCAAAGAACAATCAATCAATTTCTTGTCGATTTTTGCTGGCATTATCCAATTTTTTAATGCAATCATGTACTATGTTGTTAAGTTTTGGCGACCATGACAAGTTTTCAGCTTGCATCAATTTCTATCCCAATAATATCTTCAAATCTTAGCTTAGGAAGCGAATGGGGATGTATTCTCTATCTTATGGGAGTTCGATTTTAATTTCAAATTACAAAAATATGCATAAAAAAATTAATGTATTTTCTTAAGTATACAGATCTAATTATTTTTTATAAAAATAAAATTTTTTTTGACGAGACATGTTTATCTGTTGATGAGACAAATGTCTGGTTTGCCAAACTAACCAAACTGAAATTCTTGTCCATGGAAAATAAATCCAATGTCAAGGGTCAAAGAACTGAAGAAACAAGTTAATGGCTTATTAATCAAGGCCTCCTGAGCATTGCAATCAATTGCCATAATGAAGGGCTGGTATTCAGCATTGCATGATAGATTTAAATATAATAATTAACAAAATGATTTCTAATATTATAAAACAAAGGCTATAACCTTATTTGAAACTAAAGGCAACATTGTATGTTATTTAATGAAATAATATTTTAAATATAATTTAATTATTTTATTATAATTAGTTTTAATTAATTTTTTTATGAAAAACAAAAGTAATAAAAAAGGAGCCTAAGTGCTTGGGTTCGGATAGACCAACCGACTTAACCTAATAAAAACAAGACCAGACATATACGAGCTTTCAAGACCAAACATGAACGCGAAACCTTCTTCTTCTTTGGGTTTAATAGGTTGCATGGCATATCATTCACCCTGTTATTTTTAAACAAATAACATGTTGTTTATCTTTACAAATTTCAGTCATATGAAATGGTCAAAAAGTTGAATTCCAACTTATTTATAAAAAAACATTTTGAACTCTATTTCCAACTTCGAACCACCTTTTAATCTGTCAACAAACACAAAAATAACTTGAATAAAAAAAAATTTAAGCCCTAATTTATTGTTTCAACAAGATGAAGGATCTAAAATACTTTAATATATTTTTTCTTGTCAACCAGAACCTATTTACACCAGGATAAGATTTTTTGTTACTGAAATATGATTAACCAATCACTTTCTCTTTTCTTCACTATTTTTAGGTGGTTTTCTCTATTTTTTTTCACAAACTTTGATACTAAAATGTAAATAAAATAAAGTTTTGGACCAAAAAAAATGTTATAAAACCAAATGGATCAAAAATGAGTTAATGAAGCCAAGCTATTTTTATTTTTTAATTTGATCCCTTTTTTAATTATATTTTGTGTTACCAATTTCAATTCTTTTTCATGAAATTGATCTCTAATTCAGTTATGGAATTTAATCAAATACCATAAATTATTAAAAACATGCAAAGATAAGAAAATATCAACATAAATATTATATTAAATGATAATTTTTTTTAAAAAAATAATTCAATCACCAAAACAAAAAAGGTTCAGTGTTACGATATACATTAATATGATATATATATATATATATATATATATATATCTTTTATGGATAATAATGAACAATTTATCATTTTGTATAATATTTATGAGATGGAATACTAGCATGGTGCCTGCACTTCGTTGAGGCGCCAAATTTTTTTTTGGTGAAAAAATGATGTTCATATGCAATAAGCAAGTTTAAAAAAAAGAAAAAAAATTTACAATTCATGTCATAGACCTAATTGGATCGAATAAGTTGGTTTTATTTTAATTAAAACAATAAAAAATAGGTAATAATAATAGATGGATCAATTTTTTTTAAAAGAAAACATGATCATGATAACCGAGGAAAAGATATTTTAAAAAAGAAGACAAATGATGTAGGTCAATTCATAGACTATTAAATAAGGTAAGGTAAATAGGGTAACAAAACTCTTAAAAAAATCAATCATGATCAACCTAAGTTAGCATGACAAAACTGTAGACTCGGTAATCAAGGTTGAACCAACCTGAGATATCCTTCCAAACTTATAGCATAAATCATGAGATTGAATTAATTCAATGGAAAAAATAAAAGCCCATTTTTTAATATTAAAAACTATCAACTCGTGTTAGTTTTTGAAATCCATGACCTGGGTTATTAGACCCAAAGAACCCTATTTGAAAAACCATAAATCCCAATTTCCAATCAGTAAAATATTGAAGGATGAAAAAAAAAAAGAGTTTCATTATACAAAAGAATCCAAAACAAAAATTAAAAGAAAGAAGATTAAAAGTGAAATACAAAATAAATTTTATATTTGATTGAAGCATAAAATTAAAAAGAAAAATCAATTTAGCAAAATGACCTAAAAAACCAAAAGAATGAGGATCACAATTGACATAAAAAATAAAATAAATTTGTGATTGAAGGGTGAAATTGAAAAGAAAAATAATTGTAAAAAAGGAAAGAAATTAGAAAGATTGAGGACCTAATTTATATAAATAATATAACATATATTCGAATTGATTGATAGAATTAAAAACAAATGAAAATTTTACAAAAAAACCAAGAAACAAATATTAGAAATCAAAATAATAAGGATCAAATTTAAAAAAATAATACTATAAATTCAGATTAAATAATGAAGTTGAAAACCAATAAAACTTTTCCACAAGGGCTAAGGTAAAATATTAGAAATCTAAAGAATAAGGACTAAAATTGAACTACCAAAAACAAATAGGGTCAAATCGTAATTTTTAAAGGAGAAGAGAGAAAAGAAGGGAAAAACAAAAGAAGAGAGACTTATCGACAACAAATTGCCCTACCATTACCGACATGTCGCACCAACAAAAAAAAGATGATAAAATGCTTTAACAACATGACAAAATAGTATTATTTTTAGCTAGCAAGAGACATAACATGCACCTTCCACACTCTGGCAAGTGCACCACACCGCCTATATATATATATATATATATCCAGGTACCAATTTGCTTTTGACTTGACATGGTAATAAAAAAAACAATGTTGTGAAAAGACTTAAGTTTTAATATTTCTCATTTGCAATGTAATTTGGTCATTTTACTATGCTTTTATTTTTTTTATTTGATAAAAAAATAAACTTGTATTCTTATTGAAGATTATACGTATTGAGGTGACGCCAAGATGTTTGCTTTGATTACCCTTATAACTTTGAATGGATGATCCTATTTTGATTCAAAAAAGTTATAAATCCTTAGGATACACCAAATACCTATGGGTTAATCCCTTATGGTTTTTTCTCGAGCTTTCATTTTTACTAGGAAAATGATTTTACTTGGAAGGTCCTTTATGCTAGTTGTCTTTGTAAAAACAATGAGGCCCATATCATAGCAAATTAGCCTATTTCAGTCGTATATGATGATTTTCCATAACTTGCTTCACCATGAGCAAGCTTTTGTCTAGTATGACATAAAGTTTTCTTTGAAGAGCATGTTTTGTTTACCCCTCTTATCAAGACCTCTAAGACTATTGGCTTAAACAATTCTTTCACCTTAAGTATCTCCTGATTGAACCTCTTCAAAAATGCTCGTGTAAACTTGCCCTCTTATTGGATAACACCAAATAACCCTGTAAAGCTTTTCTTGGCGAGTATACTGGTGAGGAGGCGTGCCACTAGTTTGGTGTAAAGGTCACCGAACTCTTTAATGGAGCTTGACTCCAAATTATTGAATCATACACGTGCATACCTCAAAAGGTTGTGTGGAGGATTTCGAACATTGAGTCATTATCTTGGATACCAACTCTAAGATACCACACATATTCTGTATATGTTCTTCAAGCCATCATAGTTTTCCAGACTTATTTTTTTTTTATATAAATATAGTCCTTAGAGAGTCAATTGTTCAATATATTTTTAGACAAGGGAGAACCCCTCCAGTTATAGAAGCTATAGTCATTCTTTTAGGTATAATCATGTACAAACCATCTCTTAGTCATTTGTCTGATATGCTCTTGGAAGACCAAAGAATTTGGTATGGTACGTTGGTTATAATAATTGATGTCCATCTCACAATAGCGAGAGGGAGTATGTTTGGAGTATCGGCTCTGTATATAAATATTGTAATGACATGAACGACCCATTGAGGGACTCTCATAAATGTAATTTTGTTTAGTCCATTTTAGGTAGTGTAATCGTCTATGTATACCTGGTGTGACCGGTGGTCGTGATGCCAAGACATTGTATGTGGTTGAGGGTGTCAAAACTTGATGAGTTGTAGAAGGTTTGGTTAGGTAGAAGTGTTTGATAATAGGTAAATTTGTCTAGCATCCTGACCCATGTGTATCTCATTTGTGTGCCATAGAATAACCTGAAAATATTAAAAATAAATTTTAGAATTAATGGCTTTTTATCAATATTTCAATAATAAAATGCATTTCATTTGATGTTCAAAGTTGTTAATGACAGACAATTTTTTTTTTTAAAAAAGGTACAAAGACATTTTTAAAGCCCCATTTAATGCTGCCTAATTGACCATCAATGCTCGCAATGAAGTCCACTATATTCTTTTCTTCATTGCAAAGCAAACAAAAAATAGAATTTCTCAAGTGTTCGCATCTAATTTATATGAAAACAAATCTCCTCTCTTTAATTCATTTTTTGAGAATTAAACATCTCCACAAGTGGGATCTACAATCTATCTTTGTCTTCTGACGCGGCAAATACATGGCAAGCCAAACTTAGATTTGCCCGTGGAAGATAAATCTAATGACAAGGATCATGGAGCTAACACAGAAGTGGCCTAGAATTAAATAAAAAAACAAGTTAAATCAAAGACTAATTAACATTGAAATAAGAGAGGATTATTTATGAAGGGGTGGTAGTTAGGCCAAATAGTTTCTGATTATGAAAAAAATTAAAGTTTATTTGTTTTTGAGTTTAAAAAATTAAAATTTTATTTTATTTTTTAATTAAAATTAATATTTTTTAGTATTTTATATTATTTTAATGTACTAATATAAAAAATAATTTTTAAAAAATAAAAAAAATTATTTTAATATATTTTTTTAAAAAATTATTATGATATTTTCAAACAGAAATCGATACATGTTCGAAGCTTACAACTATAAGACGGTCCTTTTTCTTCATGACGGTTGTGACCCATGATGCTTCCTGAGAGGACCGTGTCATGCTCTACATTGGCAGCCACGACTTTGTTAAATGCCTCTACATTGAATCTTGAAAACATGATCCTTAATTTGACTTTTAAACGATATTTATGTAAGATTTAAAAATATAAATAAATTAATTTGTCTGTTTTTTAACCATATGAAATAATTATTTTTTACCTGAATTTAAGTAAATATTAGGTACATAAATTGAATTGTTTTACATAATTTAAACCACTTTTAAAACGATAGTTATATAAAAAAAAACTTCTCTTAATATTATATTATTATGAGCCTTTTTTATTTGAAACAATTCTTCTCAATTATACATGACATGAATCCAAATTAAAAATAAATAAATGAATATAAATTACTTTTCAAAAAATATTGCTGCTTTTTTAACCCTATCCATCTTTATCTGAAAGTGAAAAAAAAAAAACTAAGATAATAATAATAAAAAAAGGAAATATTAAAAGGCTTCCACTCTTATAGCACGATCTCTACGTCGAGGTGACCTTCGAGGTTCTCTGAACTTGGCAGCCACGACATTCTCTACGTCGACAGCCACGACCTTGTAAAATGCCTTAAACACATGCATGCACTTTCAAGTTCCACCGGTCTGTGCTTATTCCACAAGAAATTTATGGCATGTTGTACGTGAATTAGTCAATTGAAATTTATTTATAAAATTTAAATATGTTTTAAATAAAAATGTTTGATTTATAAAATTATTATTTGACTTTTAAAACATTCTTTATATAAATTTTAAATATATAACTAAATTGATTTGTTTATTTTTCAACCACATAAAATAATCTTTAACTGAATTTAAGTAAATATTAGGCAATTATTTTTCAAGATTTAAACATATATGACGTATATTACATATTTATGATTAGGAATATGATTATGACACATGATCAAAAGAAGAAATCCCTTCTTTATGGTTAAATTTTGATATCTATATTGGAGCATTTTGAGATTTTTTAACGAATATAGATAACAACTCGTATTCTAAGCTGATAGAGATAGATAATAGAATCCTTACCAAGATGAAATATTTGTTGAATGAGAATAATGCTTTGGTTTCTAAGGACCAACTAGGAATACATGTTGAAGAAGAGCATGACATTGAGGAGGAAGAACTTATTGGTAGTGATGATGAGTTTGAGGTTATGTTTGAGATACGACTGTCATAACCCAATTCTAGGTTATTCCCCAAAAATCAATTTCTTTCTTCAAAATAAAAATCAAAAAATAAAATAAAGGCTGGCAACGTGGAGAGAGCAAACTGGGAAATAAAGCTGCAATTTTTAGAGAATTTCAAGGCTTAATTGTACCCCATTATGCCCAAGAATAGAAAAATACAAATTCAAAGGTCAAATTAAATGATTATTGGATGAATTTGCATAAAAATTAAGTCCAATGACATAATTAAATTTTTAATGGGCCAATTTGATTTAATCATGGGCCAAATTAAATTTTAATTATGTTTAAGAATTAATTTAGGTCCAATCGAAGGATTTAATTAAGTGCAAAGACTTAATTATACTTTAAGTGGGTCAAATTAATTTTATTTGGAGCTTAATTGATGAAAAATTAAGTTTGGGAGCCTAATTTAGATTTAATTAAGAAGATTGGAATTTTAAGAGACCAAATTTAATTTTTACCAAGTGAATTGATTGAAATTAGGGGCCAAAATTGCATTAAATCAAAGGTTTAGGGTCAATTAGGGGTTCCATTGAACTAATTTGAAAGAACGCGGACTAAATTGAAAAAAAAAAGAAAAGAAAGTCGGCTGGTTACTGTTCATCTTCTTCCCCGCAAAGCTGCCCGCGTAGCTGCTTTCCAGGCGCATTTTCTGACTCGTGTGGCCTCCAAATCCGACAAAGCGTGCACCAATATGTCCACTTGAAACCCCTTTATCCCGGAGAATGGTCACGTCGGGTCGAAAAACTTTGAAACGGTTCCGTTTATTGGCCCAAAGTGGCCACCTCGGGCAGGTCACAGGCTGGAGCTGCCAAATTTGGCAGCTCGAGGTACACACTTTGAGCCAACGGTTGAGATGCTTCCCAACTGAATCAAGGGCTGTATTTTTCCCTCAATGTAGACAAGATTGCCCTTTTCCACTGCCTATAAATAGAGTCGGATTTGATGGCCAGAAGGGGGAGAAAATCAGGTCCAAAGTAAGCCAAGAAACCAGCCTTCCTCCCTCTTCCTGTTGCAGATTTTCTTCTTTTCTTCCTCTTCCAGCTGCAACTGTTCCAGCCACCAACAGCTTCTCCACCACTAGCTCCACCACAGGTAGCTATCCTCCCAGCCAGCCATCGCCGCTACGCCAGGTGGTCCGCTCCCTTTCCCCTTCTTCTTTGTCGTCTCTGCTGAGTGAACAGTGGACTGTTCACGCATGAACAGTAGACGTGAATTATAATTTATGTATATTGTTCATGCAGTATACTATATCCTTTTTTTTAAAAAAAAAAATAATTTCAAAAATATTCAAAAAAATCATATAAAAAAATTGTGGTTTTCTTAAATATTTTTCCACCAAGTTTGCTTAATATTGGGTTGTATACTTACATTATAAGATACAAGTCTAGTATTAAAATACCCGATTTTTTTGAAATATTTTAAAAAAAATTCAAAAAGAAAAAAAAATATTTTATCGCATACGGCCAAGTCCTAAAAATTTTCCAAGCATTTTTTTTTCAAAAAAATTGCATCTTTCTCACATTTTGAAAATCCAAAAAAATAGATATCATAACTAGTTTATGATTATCCATTAGGGTTTGGCCAAAATATCAAAAACCTTTTTCCAATCTTTTTTTTCTAGGATCCAGATGTAGACTTTAATATTTGAAAGGTGTAAAATTACATGATAAAGTACACCCTCAAGTATTAAAGATACAAGGTGTAAATAAATGTCATTCAGACTTTAGAACGGTTAGGATTTAATCCAATAAGGTAGAGACTTTCTCATGAAGATAGATCTACCTTGAACCTTAGAAAGACCAACGAATAGAAACTCGACCTAGAAAAACAATCAAACAGCAATGTAGC
The DNA here is from genome assembly GCA_018804465.1 of Populus tomentosa. Classification (NCBI taxonomy): domain Eukaryota; kingdom Viridiplantae; phylum Streptophyta; class Magnoliopsida; order Malpighiales; family Salicaceae; genus Populus; species Populus tomentosa. The sequence goes on along the minus strand of CM031977.1, from coordinate 7,558,396 downwards.
TTACCTTAGGTAGGGTGCACTGGGGGTGATGCGTCTTCCCCTTGCACAACCAATCCCTTACTCAGACTCTCGCAGACCATAGGTTCCTAGTGACCATAATACTAGGTGGCGACTCCAACGAACCAAGCAAAACACAAATAATAAAAAAATCACCAGCGAACGCCGCGCGGATTTTGACGTGCGACAATGACCAATGACTTCCTTGCCAAAAAAGGCTTCTACTAGTTCATGGTCATTTAGAATAGAAATCTACCTAACATAACTTGAGATGGATGTGCATCAAATGAAAGATACTTAAGCAGAAATGGACAATGTCTTGAAGGATATTAGAAACATGAAAACTTCTCTTTTCTCTCACTATCCTCCACCCTAAATCATATGTTTTGTGTTTAAATGTTTTTATGCTTTATTTTTCATATCTTTTCTCAATGTAATGCATATTGTATAATTTTTTTTGGAGATTATGTACTTGTGGATATTTTAACTATGATTCTTAATTTCTAATGATATTCTACTTTTATATCTTTACCTCTCCATTATATGTTTTTTTTATTGATGACAAAGGAGGAGAGAGATATAAAGATCTTGTAGATGTATTAAAGGGGAGAGATATGGTAAAACACAACCTAATAATATATGCATACATTAAGAGGGAGAAACCTAAATTTCTAAATGCATATGTAAAGTGTTAAATGTTTAAATTACTTAGATTATGCCAAAATGTTAATGTTTCCTATATATTGCATTGCAAAAGATAAGGGGACACTTATTTTAATATGTAAGCTATATATTTATTGTTATCATAAAAAAGAGGGAGATTGTTGACCTTTAGAGTCACTTTTATATGTTTTGATGATAACAATAAAATGGACTAAAAATATCTTTGGTTGAGAATAAACTTTAAATAGGTTTTACACGAAGAATATATCAACAAGCATGACATGAAAAACCCAATCTGAAAGTCATAGAAAGGAGTAAAGTGAAGATTTAGAAAAAGTGTTCATTTTAGTGTTTAAATGTAAATCTTTATATCTTACTTGATAGTACAATTAAAATGAACTCACACGCTTTACTTTGCATTCATTAAAGGATTGATAATAATCAGGTAAAATCTATGTTAGATGGTTCTAAGAATTCATATAGGTTAAACTATTAAATTTGGAATTCTTTATGAACTGGTCGACCGTTTAGGGTTACCATATGAGTCGGTTGACCACTTATTCATTAGTGATGAACACCGAGGAATTTTACATGAATCAGTCAGCTATTTTAGTTGTCAATGAGACTATAACAACTATAAATGACTTTTTTTCTTAAAAACATTTATATAGCTTATCTAATTGCAAAATTAGAAAATAAATCCAAACATATATGATATGCAAGTTATTTTAAGAGTACAAATACTATAAAATCATCAATCTTTTACCATACTCTAATTTGTGCTATTAAACTTTCATGTTCTAGCATAAAGAGTATACAATCTCATTCTCACTACATTTAAACATTTACATATCCTATAAGAGCTATCTAGTGAGGTATAAAGATATTAAAACTTTAATTGTAATATCTATTTTATTAAGAGAGTTAATTGTGAAAATAAAAAACCTTTGTAAACCTTTGAAAGTTAGGTAAAAACTCTTGGTATTAGTGGGGTAAATTCACCAAGGGTAAAATATTAAAGAGAGCATATATTCAAGTGGAAAAAATCTTAAAAAAATGATTTATTCAAGTGGCGTAAAAAGCTTATTGTGGATTCATTAAGTGGTAACTATACTCTTGAACTTGGGCTAGTAAAGGAACACAACATTTAAGTGTGATTTGGTATTTGAGGTGTGGATGTAGACTTTTCGAACCATGTTAATAACAAGTTTACAAATTCTCTTCCTTAACTCCTTACTTTAAGTACTTTAATTGTATTATTGGTTATTGCATTTGCTTGAAGTAATTTTTTTTTAATTTTAAAATTTAATGATACACTTAATTCACCCCCTACTTAGGTGTTAACTTGTCTTAATTCATGAACAACAGTTGTCACTTTCCAAAGAATGATCAGCTGAGCAGAACATCCCACAATAAACATGAAGTGGGGAATAGTTTCTATATATATATAAATAACACAAATTATATGGCATATAAGCTATCATATGGATGATCTATGTAGGTGAGCTCGGTTAAACTAGCAACAAAAAAAGGCCAGAACATAAGTAACGGGTTTTTATTATAAGAAAAGGGGAATTGGATTTTTTTTTTTTTAAAAAGGACCTATGTTTCCAATCAAGTAAGCTTGCAATCTTGCTTTCTAACCAATAGCTTTACAAAACAACTTTGCAAGAGAAAAACACAAATTCTCCTAAAGCCTTATACTTGAATAAAAAAAAAAGCATGGCAAAATTGCCTTTCAAATTGATATTGCATAAAACATATTAGTCTCATAATGTTGGAATCCATACTAATAAATTCAACCTTGTGTTGGGATCCATTTCAGAAAAATAATGTTGGTCACCTTCTAATTTGACCATTTTAGACAAATGAGTTTTGTCGCCTCTTACTTTGACCATTTAAAAAAATATGGTTAGTCGCTTCTCAATTTGAACTTTTTTTTTTTTTTTAAAAAAGATTGGTCGCCTCAATTTGATCAATTTTAAAAACTCATGAGTTAACCAATTTCAAAATTTTATGAGGTAAGTCGCCTCTTGATTTGACCAATATCAAAATCCCATGAGGTAGGTCGACTCTCAATTTAACAATTTTAAAATTTCTTATTGGAGGCGCTCTTGACTGTGTTATTTTTCAAAGTTTTTTTTTTTGTAAACACTATTTTTTGCTTATGAAAAATATTTTTCATAGGACTTTATACCATAAGCATTGTAAAGAGGAGGCAATTTTCATAATCTGATTTTTTATTCGATTTTTAAAATATTTTCCAAAAATTCAGAAAAAACAAAAAAGATAAAAAAATATTTTTGATGCATTTCAGTAATTCATATTACCATTTCATGATTTTTCAACTATTTTTCCCCTGTTGACATCTCTTTTTTAAAAAAGTCAAAATTAAAAAAATAAAGTAAAAAATAATGAAAATCAGTGAGTGAAATGCAAAATAAGAAACAAAGGCACCAAAATAAATTTGGGCTACTTACTCTCCAAGTAATTAGGGGAGATGATTAAAATGTTTTTACTATAAATAGATATGTGAATTGTAGAGAAAGAGAAAGTGTAAACGCTAGCCACAATAGGAAGAGATAAATAAAGAAAAAGAAAAAGAGGAAAAAAAACCTAACCACTCACATCACAAACCAACCCACAAAAAACCTTAGCCACCATTAAAAAAAATTAGAGAGGGGGTGAAAGAGAGATAAGAAAGTGTGCTGAAAAAAAATATATTCATTTTCTCCCATAAAAAAAACCTTAGCCTCATTTCTTTCTTTTCAAAACCGAAATTTCGCTTTTCTCTCTTCTCTAACCTCAATTCCGATGAAACCACCAATATTTTTCTCCTCTTAAGGAGTGCTACACAACCATGTAAGTCATATAACCTAATGACCTTTATATGAGTAGATTTGACAGGAAAAAATAATAAAGAGAGAAAACCCATGCAAGTTGAAGCTTTTAGGCCATCGATCTACTTCCTTGAACAATAGTGAGTAACACAATTGCTACAAGTGGGATAAGGAGAAGGTGGTGCAACCTACAAGGTGTTCTACGCGCCTCTTCTCTCCACCATTAAGCTTAAAAGCCGTTCATAAGATATGTTGTTTATAAAAGACAACATCAAGAAAAAGAAAATATCAAACTTTAAACAACTATATCTCTTTTATTAGACAACAATGACTCACACTGCTACCACCAGGAGGAAAAAAAGAGAGTAAAGGACGCTTTTAGCAGACCTATCCATATGTCTCTTCTTTTTATCCTTGATGCAAATAACATATGCAATCCTAGTTATCACCATCAATTTTTCTATCATTGTCCAGCAGTCTTTGACCCTAGATTCTAGCCCTTTTATGCAATCTGGAAGAATCTTGAAGGTTCATTTCAAACCTAAATAGTTTATTTTGTAATTTTTTAGATGATTTATAAAATTATTGATTTTTTTTATGTGTGTGCTAATGATTTTACATATGTGATTTGCATGCGAATGATGGATTTTCATATGAGCTATGTTTTATGTGTGTTTGATTTTTCATGCATGATGTGTTTTAGGAAATAACAAATATGAAAAAATGGTTTAAGCTCGTTTTAAGTTTTTGCATTTTGGTTGAGCCTCTTACACATTAAGTTGTTTTGTGTCTCATTAGTATTCATGCATTCTTATATGTTTTGTTTGTCATGCTTGTCATTTTAATATATTTACATGCATAAGAATTTTAGGTTTACCTAACTCTATTTTTGAAAACCTAAGAAAGAAAAAGATTTATCGCATTACATGTATACATCTTATGGTGTATGTTGTAACTTCGGTTATGAGGTGCATCACATGTGAGGTTTAGCCTATAATAAAATGTCTTGCTTAACAAAGACAAACATTCCAAATCTGTTATAAAAAAATTTTGATTTTAAAAAATGAAACTCCTTTTTAAAAAATAAAAATGAGTAAGTTTTTTTATCGGATATATCAACTGATGAGGCCTAAAAGTAAATGAACTATTATAGGTCATTACTCTAGGTATAGATTATGGGCGATTAGGTTTCCCATTCATATGTTATGAAAGTTTTCTTTCTTTCAAATAATAATAATTATAACAATAAATGTTCCAGTCTTAAAGGATTATCCACCAACAATATATTAGTATAAATGCGTCTTCATAGATTGGTATGCATAAGCATTGATTGAGGGTAATTATTCTAATAATATGAAACAATAAATGTGATATACTTTAGGGTAAATAAACCTTCACATGTCGTTATTTTGAAAGGGTATGCATTTTAAATCTAATAAAGGACATTTATCTTTGGTACCTTCTGATCCTACCGCTAAGTAGATGAATTGTTAATGGTCATTATCTGGACGGATGAAGGTACAAAAATCATCCATTAAAAAAAATTTAAATGATTTTCCACTAGGATAAATGAACCATAACAGGTCATTATCCTAAACTTTTGGTTAAGCTTGAAATTTAGGGTTGACTCAATATGACTATATAGACCCGTAATGTTATTCATTGATGATATTTAAAAAACTATCATAGGTCATAAATCTCAATTAAAAGTAACCCATCAATGTGCGATTATTCATTAATTATTTCTAGAATAAATCAGCCACTACAAGATATTATTCTAGCAATATTGAGAAGTGAAAACATGATCTTAACCTTATATAGGATAGAGCTTAAACCAACCAACCTTTTTGCACCTTTAGATCAAACTCTTTATTTTAAGTCAACCTCTAAACTATAAGTACTCATGCACCAGTACAAAGTAGACCATTAGCCATAGGCATATCAAATACATTAGGGATAGAAGGATAAAGTGACAATGTAACTTATCTAATGTAAGATGCTTTAGGGTAATAGTTTTTTCTCGTTAGCATAATTAGTCCATTGCCTAGAATTTTGAAAGACGAGTTAGGTTTCTAGTGACTATAACACTAGATGATGACTCCTTCACATCTCATTCCCTCTTCATACCTTAACTCATCTCTCTTAAATGAAAAAACTTGGATAAAAAAGTGGTTATTGCAATGTCTGGTGCAATAATTATTTTGAAATTAACTTAATTTTTCTTTGATTTTTATTTATTATTATAAATCCTGAATTATTTTTGTATTTGTTAAAAGATTGTAGGGTCTAACATCTTTTTTTTTTTTTAATTAAGTCTTTTAATTTAATTACTTATATTAGATTTCATGATCTTCAATTTTATTGATGACATCTAAAAATAAATCAATTTTTCATAAGTCATTACATTGATTTGTTTGTATAGGCAGGTGCAAATAATTGGGTTACCACTCATGTCTTTTGGATCACTTTCATTTTCACATTTAGTTTGATTATTTTAAAGTACCAATACTTCATCACTTGATTTTTCTTTAATGTCAATATTAGTGTTAAAATTTTGTAGATTGAGAAATTGATTTTTTATTTTATCATCTATATCTATATCTATTTCTCGAATGTCTTTTTTATTTTACGTTGACTATTATGATATCCTACATGACCATATCTATAACATGTTGGTTGTTTTGGATTTGTGCTTTTAATTTTTATTTTTTAAAGGTTTGTTTGACCATTTTTTATTGCATGGTGGATTTTTTATATTGTTTTGTTTTGTTTTGTTTTTTCTATTTTTATTCTTTTTTTTTCTTGAAAGGGCTACTACGATTTCATAACTTTATTGGGAACAAAATGATCCTATTTTTATTTTTACTTCCATAAAGATCATTTTTCATTTTGTCTTTGAGTTTAAGATTTATACAAAGGGCTAATCCTTCATTATTTATGTGTGTCATGAGGTCTCTTATATGATATAGTCACATAAGGTTTTGATATATATGAGAATTCCTAATCCTATTTTCTTAGCAAATTATTTTGGAAGCCCAAAAAAAAATCTTTCTTTCCAAAATGGATGTTGACATTCTTTTTTAATGAAAAATTTTAACAATAAGGTATCTTTATACAACTTGAAATCTTAAAGTTTAGGACATGTTAGGTTTAATAGTATTTCTGATTATTTTTCTTGAATATATAGAGTATCTAGAATGAAGTGTTTAATGATCGTAAAGATTAGTACTAAAACAACATTTTCACTTATTATTGGAGTTGAAGTAATTTCATTCTCTACTTTGACAATGTTCAAGCGGACATTTCTATTATTTTTTCTTATAGATAATAGTCATACCATCCTTTGATTTGAAGTAATATTAAGGCTTGATCTATTTTTTATCATATTGATTCCTAAATTTATTTTATAAGCAATTGTAGCCATTGTCATTTCCTATAATAGATTGAGAACATTATGCTCACTTAAACCATCTATGTTCCATTTATAAGTGTTTTTTCTATTATGGTGGGATTGAGTTCTATGAGGTAAGTCTTTTATTTGAATATCTTCAAGTGTTTATCTATTATTATAATGTTTGATTTTGGGTTTTTGGTATTGGTATAATATGGGATTTCTAATTTTATTAATAAATAAATCTTTCTAGAATATTTCAATAAGATCCTTTAATTCACTTTGATTATTTTCTTCTTGATTTACGATAGAAATTTGTTTTGACAATGCTTGTAATTCTAAATTTTTGAGCTTTATGTTATGGTATTGATAGATTTATCTAATAAAGATAATTTGATTGTTTGGTATTTAAGGTGGTATAAAAAATAACTTTGAAATATTAAAAGTTGAAGAGACTGATGATATTTTATTTTAAGTTAGGATTTTTTTTTCTCCCTCCCTTTATGGGGAAGGGAAACAAATTGAGACATTTGTCTCAATTGATTGTATTTATTGAATTATTGTATGTAATTTTTTTTATTAATATAGTTATTTTAAGATTAAATTGATTTTAAATCTTTTGTGAGATTGGTTTGTTGATATGAAAAATAATTGATTTAAAGGGCGCAACAATGATTTCATTTTGATTTTCTAAGAGGAATGTACATAATTGTCTTGATTATTTGTTGTTATATGCCAAAACATTTTAGCAATGGCTTGAATATTTATATGTTTTGATTGTTTCCCATAAGTTTTGAACCATATAACGAGTGGGATATGATTTTGAGTTTTGTTAATGTTTTCATAATATTTTGCTTGTATTTGATTTCTTTGTTCTTAATTATATGTTTTGAAAATTTGATTTCTTAGTTTGGTATTTCGTGCTAAATATAAATCATTAAAAAAAATTTTCTTTATCAATTTAGAATTATTTTTTTTAACAATATTTAATTGACTTGCATATTGCATCTCGCTTTGTGAATGAAATAAAGTTGGAGAATCTACCATTTATAATATGACTTAGTGATAGTCATTTTAAAGTCTACTTTATGAAGGTTTAAAGTCTTTGAACTAGACATATAGTGTCGCTTGTTGATTTTCTAGAGTTTAGGTTTGTAATCTTAACCAGGTAATGCCTAGCAGATTGAAATATGATATCTCTACATTTCTTGAGTCACTGAGCATGTTTTTAGGAGTTATTATTATTATTATTATGAACGTAAGTGTTCGAGCCAGTTTATATACACCTCGACTAATCCTACGGGCCCTGAAGTTAATGATCATATAAGCCTTCAATGACCATCATATTAACAATCACATGGCTCGAACTTGAAATCACAGGGAGAGTAAATCGCTTGGTCCCAAGCTCTTATCACTGTACCATCTACTAGATGGTTATGTTTGTAGGAGTTTTGATATTTAAGGTTAAAGTTTTTGTAATATTTGGATCAATTAATGATACTATAAATTTTGGATAAAAGTCAAAACATATTGAATTTTTATAATTGTTCTAGTTATATAAGTTGAAGGAAGAAGGTTTCAATTTGATATATATTTTTTTTATTCTTTGGGTATATTCTAGTTTTGAAGATGTTCAATTGCGGCTATTTGACATTTTTTTTATTGAAATCTTGAATAATATCATGTTCAAAGGAATTTGGATGCATAGTCATCCTACTCCTTGAAGGTCAAGATCTAGAAGGTGATAAATAATCTAGATGTAATGAAAGAGAAACAAAACAAAAACCAGAAAATGAACAATAATAAAATTTAGTATATAGTACACCTAGCAGGGGATCACCAAATACGTAACCCTGGCTAACAACAACCGACCAAAAGACACATAATAGCTGACCAACGCTGTGAAATATACTTTGACTTATACTATTGTTGATTAATCTCTAGGCTCTCATACTAGAGAAGGAGAATTATTTGGGAGTATGTGGAAAAGAAGGAGAGAAAGTTCGACAGCGTAACATTTTATTGATTTAAAAGATTATATAAAGGAGAGAATCAATTAGTAGAAATTTTAAGAATTATTTTGTTTAAATGAGTCTTTTGAATATTAAGACGATTATAAAAAGTAAAGTATGATAATTTATAATATATTTTCTTATAATTTATAATTATTATATTTAGTAATATCTATAATTGAAAAACTCCAAAAAATATAAATTTATAAAACATTGGATCTTTTATACTAATTCTCATTTTAAATATTATTAAATTAAAATGTTTTTTCTATAATAATTATATTATATTACAATATTTGTGAATTACTTTTATTTAGTGGAGCTTTTAATTCAAGTAAAAGTTTATATATAACTCAAATACGTAAACACATGACTCAATCGTAACATAATTATATTAGAATTATAGTTTTTGCAAACCCTTTTATTTTATAGAGTTACTTTTTAATGGTTCCTTATATTATCTTCTATAGATATTAAAGATATAGACATAGATAAAAAAATTTATACCATCTTAAATGTTTTTTCTATGGATAAAGTTTTCTAAAAAAATATAAAAGAATTAATGAATTCGATTAAAACCTATTTAGTATTTTATTATTTTTCTTCGTCTTATTATTATTATTATTATTTAAAAAAATTATAAATTTCATTGTTTAGTCTTTCAAAAATTATTCGAACTTTTATTAAAAAAATTTCTTAAAGATAATCATTTAAATTTGATTTTTATAAAATAAATAACTAAACTAAATTTAAAAAAAAATACTGAAACCGGTTCAAACTGACCGGTTTCAATTCAATTCTATTTTTTAGGACAAATCAGTTTGTCTTGATTTTTTCAGTTTGACTTGGTCTTTTTTCGGTTTGGCTCGGTTTTTTTCGGTTTGATTTTTTTGATTTCATATTTATAAAATCGAACCGATCAGTTTTTTTAAAATTTTATTTAATTTTTTTACGATTCTATTTTTTAATTATTTTTTTAAAATTTTTAAAATTTAATTGATTTTTCAGTTTGTTTTCTCCCTCGTGAGCATTCATGTGTTAACGTGTGTACATTTGGGCCTTTGTTGACTATTGCATGCTTTTTATTTGTTTTTAGTGGAGTAGGTGAATGGATACCTAAAAGAAGAGTCCCATTGTTTTGTCTTAAAGGTGCGCGGAAGAAAAATAAAAATATTAAATATTAAAGAAGTAACTGTATTTAACTAGTAATTTAAGATTTTTTTGATTAATTAATCTAAAAATATTGATGTACATTTATTTTTTTAGTGTTTGAATAAAAAAAATTGTAAATATTTTTTTTATCAATTTAGCAGCTTTTTTTTTAACACACATACAAAGAAAAAGAATTCTTTAAAGTGTAGCTGGTAAAATAATAGATTTAGCATGTTTGGTAATGCTCTATAAAGTATTTTTTAAATAATAATAGTTTTAAAAAATAAAAAGGAAATTACCATGAACATCCTATAATTTACTTCATTTTACACCATGTATCTCTATTATTTTAAAAATTATGGTTTAATTACATCCTGAACTTTATAATCCTATAACACTTTACATAACAAAAAAAATTAATAAAAAATATTGAATTATTTACATGTTTTTCATTATATTTAATTTAATAATTAAAGAGCCCATGTTGCTTTAAAACAATGAAATTACCATTAAAAAAAAACAATCACTCTCTTTGCCAAACATGAAGATAAAACCCTTAACAATCGTCCTTGCTCTCTCCACTCTAGGCTCTACTGCAAGTGCAAATAAAAAGACAATCTGTGGGTCTCATTCATCACTTGGTGAATCTATGCTAAGGGTAAATATTTTCAAAATTTTATGGTTCTTTTTTTAGCCCTTTTCCTACACTTTTTTTTTTTTTTTTTTTCCATAGCCTTCCCTTGGAAAATTGTTCCCCCCTCTTCCGATGCCTTGTCCTATCCCTTTTCGCCTCTCTATCTCCCTCTTCGAGATCATACTTTCCTCTGAGGACTCTGAATTAAACTGAAAAATGCAATGCCATTTGACAATACAAGACTACTGCACAACACAACAAAAATGTAGATGAGGTGACATAGAGATTGTTGAGGGTTTCTTGATTGAAAACAATAAAGAGCAAATGATAGCAAAAATTTATGGAATTCCAACCTCCTATTCTTGTTATCTACACTTGCAGCAGAGTCCAAAGTGTAGAGAAACAAAAGAGATTGTTAAGGGTTTCTTCGACTGAATTCAAGCCGGTGGCTAGGGTTTCATGTTTGGCAAAGAGAATGGTAGTTTTTTTTAGTGGTAATTTGTTACTTTAAAAGCAAGAATCGCTATTTATTCATTATATTGAATATAATGGCAAACTGAAAGTAATCTAACATTTTTTGTTGATTTTTTTTGGGTTATGTGGAGCGTTATGAAATTACAACGTTAAGGGTGTAAACTATATTTTTTAAAACAATAGAGTCAGAATATGAAATAGAGTAAATTATAAAATACTCAGGGTGTGTGTGTGTATATATATATATATAGACACACACACACACCAAAATTATAACCTAAAACAAAGTATTAATTTAATATATTTTCAGATGAAAAACAGTTTGAAAAGTTGGTTGAGATCCCTTACCAAATACACAAAAAGATCAATAAGTAATATGATAGCTTTTGTTTTTTTTTTTTGCACAATCACATTGAAAAAATTATTTGATTATTCAAATAACTTATATGCTTTTATACTAAACCTCACACATATTTTTTTAAAACTGTTTTTTTTAAATAGCAACTAATTCTTTTTTAACTTACTTAAAGTAAGATACAATGCTCAAACCTTTCTTGTTGATGCATTGATTCACATATAAATGGTTTTTTGAAAACCTAAAAGAGAAAATAATTTAGTCTTGATTATAAAAAAATATAGTCCAATAGATATAAGTACGTGAGGGAAAGTATTGCAGCTTTTTTTATAAAATACTATGGATTGTTATAGTTTTTTTTTTCATTGTATTTTTTGTTCTACTTGAACACAATTTTTTTTTCTTTTTGTTTTTTTGTTATGATTTTTTTTAAAAAAATTGTTTTTGTCAATTTTTTTCCTTTTATTTTGTCTTTCTATGAGGTTAGCGTGATTTGCAGGTTTGTTAGATAACTCAAGTTGCCTTAGTTGCCCCAATTTATGGATTTGGTGATTTTTATTATTATTATTAAATGAACTTTGACTTTTTTATAGTCTATTATTTTCTCATATAGTTAAAAAAATAGTTTTAGAAAAAAATTATATTATTAAATTTTATAAAGTAATAAAAAAATAAAAGATGTGGGGAAACCACTGTTCTCCCAACACCCATTACACTAAAGATTACAATAGTAATCCATAGTGTTTTGCTTCTTTTTTTTTGTTATGATTTTTTTCAAATATTTTTTTGTTAATTTTATCTTTTAAAATTGAGATTATTAATAATTTAGCTTTGTAATTTGCCTCTTTTATCTGAGGTTAGTGTGCTTTAACCGTTTGTTAAGGTAACCTAGGTTGTCTATGTTTACAAGTTTGGTGAGTTGTCTTTATTTTTCTTTTTTCTTTTTTAATTAAACTTGACTTTTTTATATAATCTATTATATATATATATATAATTAAAAAATAGTTTTAAAGAAAATTCATGTTATTAAACTTTAAAAAGTAACAAAAATTAAGGATTGTGAGGAAATCACTGTTCATCCACACACATTGTGTCGTGAATGACCAATAGTAATCCACAATGTTTTGCTTTCTTTCTTTTTTCTTTTGATTTTTGTGTTTTGAATTTTTGTTATGCTTTTTTTTTTTTTGTCAATTTCATCTTTTAATTTTGGGATAGTTGAGAATTTAACTTCATAATTTATTTTCTTTTATTTTACCCTTCTATGAGGTTAGCATAGTTTGTGGGTTTGCTAGGGTAACCCAATTTTCCCTAGTTTACGAGTTTAGTAGGTCTCTCTTTTTTTTAATTGAACTTGATTTTTCTTATCGTCTACTTTTTCTCATATAGTTAAAAAATATATATAGTTTTAGAGAAAAATTATGTTATTAAATTTGTAAAGTCTATGGATTTATTTATAGGTTTGGCTGATTGACTTAGTTCGCGAGTCTAATAAGTTTAATTTTTTTTTTACTTAGACTTTTTTTTTATTTCATCCTTAGATATTATGTTAATTGAGAATTTAGTTTCATAAACTGGTTTTGTTTTGCCTTTTATGAGGTTAGCATGATCAAAAAACATCTCGGTATTGGGTTAATGTTTGATTTTGTAATTATTTATTTTTGTTATCATATAGTTAAATAAAAAAATAGTTTTGAAAAAAACACAAATTATAATTTTAGTGAAGTTCATTACCCAGTTCACAGGTTTGATATATTAACCCGACTTACCCGATTCACAGGTTGACAAGTTTACCTATTGATATGAAATGTTTTTTTTTTGTCTTTTAATTATTTTTTTCCATTTCATCCTTTAATATTGGATTGGTTGAGAAATAGATTTTATTATGGATTTTTGTTTACTTTCTTTAGGAATAATTGTCTCAAATAAGTATCTATTTTTAGATTAATGCTTAATTTTGTGAGCATCTATTTTTATCATATAAATACATTAAAAAAGTTATTAAATCCAATATAGTCCATGATCCAGGTTGCGGGGGGACCAGAATCGATCCAATTTTTCATTGTCTTATTATTTTTAAAAAATTATCATCTTGAAGGTTTTTTAAAAGTTAAGTTATGTTTTTATCGATCATCAATGTTGCATTTAGACCAATAAAATTAATTGATTTAAGTCGAGTTAGCTCCCACATGGTTTAATTGAAAACTTGAGTTAGATAAATAGTTGGGTTGATATTTTAAAATTAACTCACTTGATCAGGTTTAATGACATAGTTAAAAAAAATTTCATGCTCTCAATTTTTTTCTTGCATTTAAAAAAATAATTGGTCTGATCCGTGGTGAACTGCAGATCAATATACAAGTTGACACTAAAAAAATTAATTTTAATGTTATTGTGTTTCATTTGATAATAGAAATTTAATGATTATTTTCAATCTTAATATTTTGTTAAATATAGATAGAAGGTAAGAAATAAACTTTTTTTCTAGTTTGATTTTATGTTCTTGGAATATTTTTATGGTTTTTTAGTTTTATAAATTAGTTTTTTTTTAATATTATAAGAGTGTGATTTATTTTTTAATATTAGTAATTTAAAAATATTTTGAAAAAAATTAATATACTTTTAAATAAAATATACCAAATACAAAAACAAAGTGAAAAAATAATCAAGATGGCCACCGAGTCCAGAGTATACTGACAAAACTCCACAACGTGCCCAACAATCTATTTTCCTCCTCCCAATAGGCCTACCAACTCTCGCTTTGTCTCGCTTTGTCTCTCTTTAATTCTCTACAGATCTGATTTTGAGTGCGCTAAATCTTCATTTCCTTGTAGATTGAGAAATCTCAGATTATCAAAATGGGTAAAAATCCGAACTTGAAACTAAAATCTGATCCTAAATTTTGTAACCAAAATGATTGTTTTGAAGTTAGTGAATCTGATTTTGATTTTTTCTGATGTGGGTTTTTGCTTTTCTTGGCAGTGAATGAAAATCCTTTCAAGTCTATATTGAAGACACTTGAGAAACCTGGTGGCGAATTTGGCAAATACTATAGCTTGCCTGATCTCAATGACCCCAGAATTGGTTAGTATTTTTGTACTTTTAGTTTGTTGAGTTTCAGTTTTGTTACTGAGAAAGGATAAACATAGATGAAGTTCGACATTATGTGATTTATGTTTGCCGTCGAATCTGTCAAAGAATGAGAATCTTTTTATTAGGATAAAAGGTTCAGACCTTTTTTTTTTTTTTTAATTCTTTGGCTAAAGTTTGAATCTTTTTACTGAAAAGTTGATTTTTTTTTTTGACGTGGGATTTTGGATATTGAGTTTAGTTGGTTTTTGTGTGTTATTGCAGATAGATTGCCGTATTCAATTAAGATTCTCCTGGAATCGGCAATTAGAAACTGCGATGAGTTTCAGGTTAAGAGTAATGATGTTGAGAAGATTATTGATTGGGAGAATACTGCTCCTAAATTAGTTGAAATTCCATTCAAGCCTGCTAGAGTCCTTCTTCAGGTAAATGACATTGGTCATTCGATCGGTGTACTTTTTGATAGAGAAAATACATGCCATTGTTATTGATCGTTGCTATAATTATTATTGATGTTGTTATGATTCTGTTCTCAGGATTTTACTGGCGTTCCTGCTGTTGTTGACCTTGCCTGCATGCGAGATGCGATGAATAATCTGGGAGGTGATTCTAATAAGATCAACCCATTGGTGAGCTGTTTTCTCTTTGCATCATCGGGATAACTTCCATTTCAATTTATGTAATTTGTTGCTTCTAAGTCGTTTGATATTTTTATCTGCTATGACATGTGCTTGGGTGAAGACATTTTGATTGCCATGTTATTGTTTAAGGAATTAACCAGTGGAATTTGTGTGTGCAGGTTCCAGTTGATCTTGTTATTGATCACTCAGTTCAGGTTGATGTCGCAAGATCAGAAAATGCAGTGCAGGCTAATATGGAGCTTGAGTTCCAAAGAAACAAAGAAAGATTTGCGTTCCTTAAATGGGGCTCAAATGCTTTCCAAAACATGCTTGTTGTTCCTCCTGGGTCTGGTATAGTTCACCAGGTGAGGCAGCTTTTTCAACAGAGCGGTAACACAGTTGACATTTCATGTTTCTTGGAAAAAGATAAAATAACAAATGCTTGGATGCAATCAAGGGGAATGAGCTCTGTCAGTTTTAAAAATGCAATGCATAGGTATGTATTCATATGCAGATGTTTGAAGTTTAACAATTTGATTACCAGGTCAACTTGGAATACCTTGGGAGGGTGGTGTTCAACACAAATGGTTTGCTTTATCCTGATAGTGTTGTTGGTACAGACTCACACACTACTATGATAGATGGATTAGGTGTTGCTGGTTGGGGAGTTGGTGGGATAGAAGCCGAAGCTGCAATGCTTGGCCAGGTAAAAGATTTGTTATTATATTTACATTTGACGTCTACAATCTGGAACGAGTCTCTAATTGACATAAATGTATTTGCAATCCCCTAACTGATTCCTTGATTCTTTTTCTACCTGCATTCAATTAACCAATGAGAAATTTTCTATTTGCTAGTGCTTTCTATAGCCTTTGTCTCACGCCTGTAGTTTTTCCCATCAACAATTCATCCAATGTATCTTTCACTTTGCATGCAGCCCATGAGCATGGTCCTGCCTGGTGTGGTTGGGTTTAAGTTATCAGGAAAACTTAGAGATGGTGTAACAGCCACTGATTTGGTTTTGACAGTGACTCAAATGCTGAGAAAGCATGGGGTTGTTGGCAAGTTTGTGGAGTTCTATGGTACACCCTTTGATACTCCTTGTGCATCAATTTGTGTTTTGATCACTATGTAATCTATTTCTTTATCTCACATTAGATTTTTGGCTTTTGCTAATGTCTGTAGGTGAGGGCATGAGTGAATTGTCACTAGCAGATCGTGCTACTATTGCCAACATGTCTCCTGAGTATGGAGCTACCATGGGTTTCTTTCCTGTGGATCATGTCACACTGCAATATCTGAAACTGACAGGCAGAAGTGATGAAACTGTAAGCCATAAAATGATACTGTACTGCATTTAATGTGGCCATTGTATATGCTGACTTGGAAACCTAAATAATGCAGATCTCCATGATAGAATCCTATTTAAGAGCTAACAGGATGTTTGTGGACTACAGTGAGGTAAACAATATATATTACTTCATTGCTTTCATAGTGTATGGTTATTCAATGTATTTATTATGTTACTGTGAAAAAATTCTCTTTATCCAAATATAATTATGTCATTGTGAATTATTTGGTTGGACCTCAGCCCCAGATTGAGAGAATGTACTCTTCTTATCTAGCATTGAATCTCGAGGATGTTGAACCTTGTATATCAGGACCTAAAAGGTAATGCTTATAATCATTTTTAAATTTTTTTCTTCTTTGTCTGATTGTTATATTCCAATATTTCTCGGTCAATGTCATAATCAGATTATTGCAGGCCACATGATCGAGTTCCTTTGAGAGAAATGAAAGCTGATTGGCATGCATGCTTAGACAACAGGGTTGGATTTAAGGTGAGAATTTTATCAACTTACAAGACTGCATAAAAGGCATCGGTTTAGACTATTTTTTTTTGTTTGGGGGGGGGGGGGGGGGGTTGCAAATCGGTTAGGTGGAAACGGAAGTCATCAGAGTAATAAGGGCAGAAAAGTAATTGAGGAAGTTCCACAATTTGGTTCTATTCAAAGAATAATAGTAGATTGTTTTAATAACATAAGAAGGCAGAAAAGGAGGGGTTCCTTTGCATTTTTATTCAATTGCATCAGCTTACAAATGTCTCAAAAATACATCGAAGAAAAATATGGAAAGATTTTCCAAAATAAACAAGCCAACCCAGTGCTTTTGCTACTATCCAAAGCATATTTTGCTCTGGTAATAAAAAATTGTTGATATCTGTCATAGCTTAGTTTTCCTGCCGTGAATGAAACACCCCCCCTTGTCTGTCTCTTACCTTTTTTCATGGCATTACAGGGATTTGCTATACCAAAAGAATCTCAAAGCAAGGTTGCTGAGTTCAGTTTTCGTGGGACTCCAGCCCAACTCAGACATGGTGATGTTGTTATAGCTGCTATTACTAGTTGCACAAATACCTCAAACCCTAGTGTCATGCTTGGAGCTGCTTTAGTTGCAAAGAAAGCTTGTGAACTAGGATTGGAGGTTGGATGTTTCTTCTTTTAAACTTTTTTCCTTCAGCTTATGCTATCCTGATTATAACAATATTTAACAGAATAAAGGATACAACTGCAAGATAAAAGGGAACAGTACAATGTTGACCAGACTAAAACAAATGAAGGGAATTATATATTGCGTACTCCGTTGCTAATTTTGGAGGAATTATATATGTCGTGTTTGATTGGTACTACAGTGTGATTTGGCTAATAATATTGTTGTAACCTCCCTTGTTTCTTTTTTATGTTTTCAAGAGTCTGCGTTGTGAATCTAATAAATTCTGAGCATCTATTCACATCATTTCAAAAGCTTCAGAATGTGAGACTCCAATTTTTAATGCTGGATTAAACCATTGTTAGTTTAAAAAAAATTTTTGGATTATGTTAGTATCCTGCACACTTTTCCTCCATCCATTAAAACTAGAGAGGCTTAATTTTATCCATTATCTTTTCCACATATTCTATGTTGTTGACACGTGAAACTTGAATTACAAAATCTCCTGGCTGATTTTCCAAGTATATGGTCTTGTTAGGAGATTATATCACATTAATTATTGAGTTGCTAAGAGATTTTGATTGGATTTGTAAGTTTTTCATTCTTTTATCAGGTGAAACCATGGATTAAGACAAGTCTTGCTCCAGGTTCTGGGGTTGTAACCAAATATTTGGAAAAGAGGTATGGTTTAGAGTCCTGATCTGATGCTTGTAAACTTTATGCGGCTATAGCAATGCATTTCTGATTTCTGCGCTACATCTGCAGTGGCTTGCAGAAGTATCTTAATCAGCTAGGGTTTCATATTGTTGGTTATGGATGCACAACCTGCATCGGAAATTCTGGAGATATAGATGAAGCAGTGGCATCAGCTATCACTGAAAATGGTAGTCTTTTTTGCACACATTTCTTGTCCTGATATTTCTCTAGGAATCATTTGAACTGATGATATTGTTGATTTTGTACTCATTTGCAGATCTAGTGGCTGCTGCTGTGTTGTCTGGGAATAGAAATTTCGAGGGTCGTGTCCATCCTTTGACAAGGGCTAATTATCTTGCTTCACCGCCACTTGTAGTAGCTTATGCACTTGCTGGAACGGTACTCAACTTATATTCTATGTATTTTTTTTTTCTTAAGAAAAAAACTGGACTTATTACTTCACTTTGAATGGTAGCTCTTCCTGTTGCTGTGTGGTCACCACTTTCCTTTCCAATTGTTGATTTACATGTGCTGGACATTATGTATCTCATGAGGGGACAATGCTGCAGGTGGGTATTGATTTTGAAACAGAGCCAATTGGCGTGGGAAAAGATGGAAAGAAGATATTTTTCAGGGATATTTGGCCGTCCAATGACGAAGTTGCTCAAGTAAGCTACTCTCCCTCCTATAGTTTGATTTTGAATTGTCTGATTAAGCTACGGATCAGATCTCTCATTGTTTCTTATTCTTGATGGTCTGCAGGTTGTTCATTCAAGTGTTCTGCCTGATATGTTTAAGGCTACATATCAGGCAATCACCAAGGGAAATCCCATGTGGAATCAATTATCTGTTCCTTCAGGCACTTTGTATGCTTGGGATTCCAAATCAACTTACATACATGAGCCACCATATTTCAAAAGCATGACTATGTCTCCTCCAGGACCACATGGTGTGAAGGATGCTTACTGCTTGCTCAACTTCGGGGACAGTATTACAACTGATCACATTTCACCAGCTGGCAGCATCCACAAGGACAGTCCTGCTGCTAGATACCTCATGGAACGTGGAGTTGATAGAAGAGACTTTAATTCCTATGGCAGTCGCCGTGGTAATGATGAAGTGATGGCAAGAGGCACATTTGCTAACATTCGCCTTGTCAACAAACTGTTAGGAGGAGAAGTTGGGCCTAAAACAATTCATATTTCTACTGGAGAGAAACTATCTGTGTTTGATGTTGCAATGGTAATTTCTTCCAAGTTACTTCATATACTATCAAGTCCAGTTATGCTTTATGTTTTGACTGAGAAAAGTTGGGAGCAAAAATATCACAGGTTATGCTTTAACTCAGGGTTATTAATGGTCAGGGCCATAAGACTAAAATGTTGTGATTAGCAAAACAAATAAGTAACTACATTAGATAGCCATGGTCCAAATCAGTGCCGTTCTGGGTTAAGTCTACTCCCTACTGGGGAAACATACAGTATCCATAAATTTTAATCATATGGATGACTTCAATTGCTAGTTTCATAGATCTTAGATGTATTGCTTAGGTTATTGTTCATAAATACTGAACAAAATAAAAAAGAATTCATAAACAAGCATCACATTTCTTGTGTTGGGGCCATTATGTTGTTTCAATTCTGGTTTTGTTACTTTGGTTAACAGAGGTACAAGAGTGAGGGACGTGATACAGTTATTTTGGCTGGTGCCGAGTATGGGAGTGGAAGTTCTCGTGATTGGGCTGCCAAGGGTCCAATGCTACTGGTACAGTCTCTGCCAGCATCTGAAACCCATCTAATTTCATTAGACTTTTAAGCTTTTATCGTAATCCTTTAAATTGTTCCTGGACCAGGGTGTGAAAGCAGTGATAGCCAAGAGCTTTGAGCGAATTCACCGCAGCAATTTGGTGGGAATGGGTATCATTCCACTTTGTTTTAAGCCTGGGGAGGATGCTGAGACCCTTGGCTTGACTGGGCATGAGTGCTACAGCATTGATCTGCCTAGTAATGTGAGTGAGATTAGACCAGGTCAAGATGTTACAGTGGTGACAGACAATGGCAAGTCATTTACATGTACCTTACGCTTTGATACAGAGGTAATGATGGAAACTCAACCTTGCTTTTCACCTCAAAATATAATATCATTTATTTCATAAATGCTTCAATTCCTTCATATGCTTGCTTCTAAGTTTAGTTGCTTTGGTGTAGGTGGAACTGGCATATTTTGATCATGGAGGCATTCTACAATATGCCATCAGAAACCTGATTCACACCAATCACTGAATCAGCTGAGTATGATTAACAACATGGTGGGTTCGCAGCTCCATATCTGTTTCCAAACAAACCAGTAATTAAAGATTGCGGCAACACAGGATATAATCTCAGTTTTGGGGCGGAGCCGGGTTATATCATGAATAAGTCGAACTGATTCAATAATATCAGTGTCTAAGTTGGTTCAATAATGTCAGTGTCTTGAGACGTGGTTTACATTAATTTGATATATCAGTCAGGTTTGTTTATGTTGATATTCGATGTTCAATTTTGATTTAGTTGCTGGTTTGAAATGTGTATTTCTGATAATCTGGGAGTTGAAAGTTTTACATCATGAAACGTTATCTTAATGCCAGCCAGTTATTTCCCTTGCTTATGTCCAACCCTTCTTTCCGAGATATCGTCGTCGTGCTCCTGTCATTATCAATCTCAAAAGATGGGTTTCTTGTGCTTTCAGTTCCAAGTATGCGTGTGTAGTGTTGGGTTTCATGGAATTCTTTATGGCCCTCTGCTTTTCCCTCAGGGTAAATAAAGTTGAATGGCCTCTGCTCCTTTCACCACAATTTCGGCAAGCCTATAATTGATTAACTCGTTTGCCCCGAAGAAATCCAAAGGCACAGTAGTTGTTGGATGATCGAAACTTTAAACAGCTAGTCATCCCATGAGCAAATACAGCCGTTGATTTATTGGTTGCAAGTGACACAGGAGTGTTCTCTAATGATGATTGATGCTGGGTTATTTAAATTTAGATTGAAAATGTAAATCAAAGAATTTCTCGATAATATTTACTATTAGTTCATGGGCTAATTTTGAGCTTGAATTTGCATGTTTTCATTGCATGGAAAAATATGCTTGTCATATATGATTTTCATGTTCTGAAAATATTTTTTTTAGATTGCCTGATGATGTATGCATTGGAGTTTTTTACATAAAGTTATGATTGTATTAGTTTTTAATCTTTCAAAATGTGTGTTTTTAATGAGTCAAAAACATGTGCTAGTTAATATTTGTCTAGTTTTTATTAAAGTTATTTATTCGGTTCTTAGTTAAATCAATTTTTTTTTCTAGACTTGGAAGGTTGTTCTAAGTATACAATGATAATAATTTAAACCAAGTATTAAGATCTTTTGATAATATTTGAATTGAAGTCTTTGACTTGGTCTTCTGGCAACCCATCAAGTTTTGTATTTCTTTTGTGATTAATACACTTTATACTTTAATTTTGTATTATTAAAGTGGTGAGTGATTTGTATCTTTAAAGTGATATGTTATTTATATTTGTATCTTTTCGGTTTTGTACCTTAGAGTGGTGAGCAAAAACTATCATTTGTGTAAATGATATGTTACTTTATGATATTTATACCATCCCAATATCAAGTTGGTATCAGAGCTTTAGATTTACAATCATGGTTTTTCATGGACGTTGTGGGTCAAATTCAAAAAGGACTTTCATGCTCTTTAAATGAATGAAATGAAAAGAAAATTCTAGCAACTCAAGTAGCGTCTTGAATGATATAAGAGTCGAGATGATGATGATGAGAATAACTCTAAGATTAGTTCCTCTAGCAATAATGAGGAGGATGTTAATACTTTCCATCATAGACCACACCATAATGCCAGCGATCGCTCTTCTTCTCGGCATCAAAGAAAAAATAATAGAAGGCTTTATCAAAATTCTTATATGAGAGTTGATATTCTTGAATTCAAGGGAAAAATACCTCATGATTTCATTTATTGGCTTCAAATTATAGAGAGGGTTTTTTATATTTCAAAGAGTTTCTTGATGATAGAAAAGTGAAGTTAGTAACTCTTAAACTAAAAAAAATTATGCCCTTCTAACATGAGAATCTTAAGAAGCAAAGGGCTTGTGAGGTAGAAGCAAGATGAATTCTTGGGAGAAAATAAATATGGAGCTTAAAAGGAGATTCTTGCCCGAACTATTGGTAATGAACTTTTCTCAAATTTCATAATCTAAGGGAATTTGAACTGATTGTAGAAGAATATATCATGGAATCTGAATTGCCTATGCTAAAGTGTGATATTATTGAGCCTGAAGAGCAAAAAATAGCCAAAGAATTTCTAATATGGTTCAATTGTAGCCTTATTAGACATTCAATGACACGAAAAAATTTTCTTTGAGTATGGAAAAACATTAAAAAAAAACGGTTAGAAAGACTAGCTGGAATCCGCATCTAAAAAGAGCTCTTCAAAGCAAGGAAATACTCCATTCTCTAAGAATACTATAGAAACAAAGTTTTTTGTTATTAAGGATTCAAAGAAGGTAAACATTGAGGATGATCCTAAATCAATTGGTTCCTCAAGTTCTAATAAAAAAGTGTTTTAAGTTTCAAGGGTATGGGCATATTGCTTCTGATTGTCCAAATCATAACATTGTTGTTGTTATAGAGGAAGAGATAACTAAAAAAGATGACTTGCCGAATAAATCAGATTAAGAAGATTAAGTGACTTATACTAATCAAGGTGGGTTACTTATCATTTAACAAAGTCTAAATGTTGTTCATAAATATTGGATTTGTTGCAGCATGTTTTACAATATTATACTGCAAATGGAAAAGTTTGTGACATAATTGTTGATAGCGGTGCTTGTGCTAGTGTTGTATCTGTTGATATAGTGAAAAAGTTGCAGCTCAAGATGGAAGCACACCTTTAACCCTATAAATTAAGGTGGATAAAAATTAAGCATGAACAAAGGGTAAAAAATTGATGTCCTGTTTTATTTATATTAGGAAAAGGTATTATGATCAGGTATGTTGTGATGTAATACCTATGGATGTATGTCACTTGTTGCTTGGTCGTCCATGGAAAAGTTCAATATGATGGCTTTAAAAATACTTATTGTTTTATGAAAGATGGCGTGAAGATTATATTAGGTCTTTCTAAACCTGAACTTATTTCTGAATCTACTAAAGAGGCAGAAACTCTTTTGGTTCTGAAATGGAAAAACTTATTAATGATGTAGATTTAGCTTTTATGCTCTTGTTGTTTTTTTAGAAAAATGCTGAAATAAATGAGTTGCCTCCTGAAGTACAACCTTTGCTTGATGAGTTTCCTGATGTGGTTCTTGAAGATATACTACTTAGACTTCATTTGATAATGAATATTCAACATTGTATTGATTTCGTTCTAGGTGTTATACTTCATAACTAGGTAGCATATCGAATGAGTCCTATTGAATATGTAGAGTCACAAAGGTAGGTTGACTAGTTGATATCAAAGGATGGTTTGTGGGCCCTCTTTTCCTATTCCAAAAAAGGATGGTTTGTGAAGAATATGCATAGATTAACTTTATGATGCTACCATATTTTCAAATATTGATCTTAGAAACAATTACCATCAGATCTGAATGAGAGTTGATGAAGAATGGAAAACAACATTTAAATGAGGGATGACCTTTTTGAATGGATGGTTATGGCATATAGCCTTTTTAATGCACTTGGTACTTTAACGAGAATGATAAATAGTGTGTTTAAATATGCTATTACCAAATTTATTATTGTTTACTTCAATGATATTCTTGTATACAACAAGGGTAAAGAGAAGCATTTTAGTCACTTGCAAGAAGTATTTCAAAATGTTAAGAGTTAGGAATTCTATGTTAACTTGAAGAAATGTAAATTCTTTATTAGCAGCTTTGTTTTCTTGAGTTTTATTGTTTCCAACAAATGACTGAAGACGAATCCTATGAAGATTGAAGCAATTCTAAGCTATTCACGTCCTCAAACTCTTTATGATATTTAGAGTTTTCATGGCCTAACATCTTTTTATTGGCATTTCATATATAATAATAAATAAATAAAAAACCTTAACAATATCATTGCTCCAATAACTGAATGCTTGAAAGAAGGTAGTTTCAAGTGGAATGATGAGGTTGAGAAGAGTTTTGAACTTTATATATATATAAGGTGACCATTGCCCTTATTCTTTCTCTACCTGATTTCCAAAAAGTTTTTGAAGTTAAATGTGATGTATCTAATATTAGTATTTTGTGTTATTCTTAGCCAAGAGAGTAAACCTATTGATTTCTATAGTGGAAAGCTCAGCGATTCACAGACAAAATATTCAGTTTATAACAAGTTCTATGTTGTTTTTCACACTTTGTATCGTTGGTGTTAATATTTGTGTCCAAAGCCATTTGTGTTGTTTTTTTTTATCATAAGGCTTTGAGGTTTCCAGTAGAAACTTAGTCGAAGACATGCTCATTAGGTTGAATTCCTATAAACTTTTAGTTTCTTTATGAAACATAAATCTAGAGTTTATAATGTTATCATCGATGCTTTGAGTTGGATACATTTGTTCTTTGCTAATATGAAAGTGGAAGTGACATGTTTTAAAATGTTATAAAACCTTTACAAGTGTTATGGTAATCTCAAAAAAATATGAGCTAAATACAAAAGTGGTATTTCCAAGCATTTTATTGTGTTAGAAATGTTCCATTTTAGTTCTTGTTAGTGGGGCTTTTTTTTAGATTTTTTTTTCAAATTATATTTGATAGTTTTTGTTATATAGAATAACGCTACTACCCTTGAAAAATAATATATGAGAAGCTTGCTAAAACAACATGCAACATACCACCTACTTTGTATCTGACATTTGAAACTACTTTGTTTATTCCTTAAATTTCTTTGAGGGAAGCCATTATATTTAAAGCTCACAATGATGGACTTCGTGGACACTTTCGGAGAGATAAAACGCTTATTGTTATCTAGAACAATTTCTTTTGGAAATAGATTGAGAGAGATGTTACAAGGTTCATACAATGTTGGAGGACATGCTATTTTTCAAAATCATAGTCATAATTTAGGTTTGTACACTCCATTTCTAGAAGGTAAAACTTCTTAAGAAGATGTCAATAAGGATTTTGTGCTAGGTTTGTCTAGAAGTTCAAGGAACAAAGATTTAGTTACGATAATGATTGTTCATTTCTCTAAAATATTGTATTTTTTTCCAAGTAACAAAACACTCGAGTTACTAAATTTTTTTTATTTATACTTCAAAGAGATTGTTAGATTTTATGGCATTCCAAAAATAATAACTTCATATCAAAATTCCAAGTTTATGAGTTATTTTTGGGGTACACTTTAAAGGAAACTTAAAACTCATCTTCAATTCAGCACTAATTGGCATCCATAAAATAATAGACAAATTGAAGTCATCAATCAGAGTTTAGGAAATCTTTTGAGTAGTTTGATGAAGAAGAATATTTGAGATTGGAATATTATATTGCCACAAGGTGAATTTGCCTACAATAATTTTACTTGCCAAAGTATTGGTTGTAGTCCTTTTCAAGTTGTGTATAGTAAAAATCCAATGAGTTTATTGAACTTAAATCCTTTTCCCACAAGTTAGAATTTTAATGGTGATGCTTGTCACACCCGACATCGCGGCGACCACAAAAAATAATTCTCTAAATTATTAAAAAGAACAGATTTCTGGCATCCGGTTCTTTTAGGAAAAAATCTTGTTTAAGGAGTCGCCACCTAGTATTATGGTCACTAGGAACCCTAACTGGTCAAGAGAGATCCTATGGTACGGGACTAGTTGAGGCTAGGGAAGGTATTAGCACTCCTAGCGCACCCTACCTGAGGTAAGCTGCATTATTGTTTTAATCTTAACTTGCTAAATTTGTTTGGTTTGTGTGTAAGAACGTACGATATTATTGACTCTAACTTCAATGAATAAACCTAAGAAATAAATTTAAATCAATGCATGTGTATTCTTCTTCTTTTTTGTTTTTTTTTTTTAAAAAATGATGGTTTGATCATAATATTCATGACTCTGGCGTCAATGAATATTTGATCTCGAATATTTCCAACTCTGGCGTCGGTAAATATTCCACCATGACTAATTCCAATTAAAAACTCGACCACTAATAAATCCAACTCTGGCGTTGGTAAATATTCCACCAAATAAATTCCATTTAAAAATTCCAACACGAATAAATCCAACTCTGGCGTTGGTAAATATTCCACCAAAAATAAATTCCAATTAAAAATTCCAAAACGAATAAATTCAACTCTGGCGTTGGTAAATATTCCACCAAAAAATAAATTCCAATTAAAAATTCCAACACGAATAAATCCAACTCTGGCGTTGGTAATTATTCGTGGCCTAAAAAAAACATGCAAAATTTTTGTCTACACTTTTTATTTTTTTATTTTTTATTATCTATATATTTTTTTTGGCTGGGCTGGGCCGGGCCCAACCCAACATAATTTCTTTAGGGCTGGGCCCAGCTCAGCCTATATGGGCTGGGCTAGGCCCAGCCAGCCCGGCCACTGGCCCAAGCCAGTGGCCCGGCAAATTTTAATTAAGCTGCACGCGTGAAGCAAATTCACGCGTGCAGCAACTGTGCGAAGGTAATTAAATTACCTTCGCACAGTTCTTGCATTTGCACAATTTAAACAGAAAATGAAGAGAAAGATGAGAACGGCTTACCTGTTTCTGGAGATTGCAAGGAGACTGGTCAGCACAGTGACTCCGCTCTCGTCTGTTGTATGATCTTCCCTTTCTGTTTTCCTTTTGTTTCAGCGATGGTGAAGCTGACAGCTCGCTGCTTGGGTTCCTCCTTTTTTTCTGATTTGCAGGCGAGAGGGATGATTGAGAGGATGATGATATTAACGTGGGATTTCTGGGTTTTCTGCTTGTATTGATCTCTGTTTTCGCTTTGGGTACTACTGTTTGTCTTTGTTTTGTGGGTTTTTTGTTCTCTGTTCTGGGTCTCCAATTCGGTTCTGCCCTCCCCCCTTTCCTTTTTTCTCGCGAGGTCTTCTTTGCTCAGCTTTTATAGAGACAGCGGCGGCCTCGGTGGTGGTAACGGCTGGCCTCCCCTAAATGCTCCGTAACCAACGCCTTTAATGGAGAAAACGTTCGTGCCAACGGAAGAAACGCCTCTGCCTTTAATGGCAGAGAGCCGTTGCAGAGACGGTGAATAGTTGTTGCAAAACGACACCATTTTGCTTGGCTGCGAATTTGGTCCTTGTGATACTTCTAATTTTGCAATCAAACCCCTGGTTAAAATATAATTGGACCCTTACATTTCTGCGCCATTTTCAAGTTGGTCCTTGGATTTTAATTTTTTCAATTTGGACCCCAATTAAACCCCAAACTTTGATATGTCTTCGATTAAGTCCCTGATTGGATTAATTAAATTAATTTCAAATTCAATTAAGTCCAAAAACTTATCAATCCTCCAATTAAACCCTTATTTGGAGTAATTAAATTAATTCCAAGCTCAATTAAGTCTCAAAACTTATCAATTTTCCAATTAAACCCTTGATTGGATTAATTAAATCCATTTTCGAACTTAATTAAGTCTCACAACTTATCAATCATGTTGCCCTTAACCCAAATTTTAATTCATTCTTTATTTATTTCATTTTACTTGTTTTTTTCATCATTATTATTTTTTTTATCATCATTTTTTTATCCTTTTTTAGTAAATAAAATAATAATAATAATTAAAATAAAATGGTCAAAAATTGGGTTATGACAGTTGCCCCCTCTTTATAATATTTACTATACAAAGATATTTAGAAAATTTTATTTTCTTTTAGCTTTGTGTAGTAAATTTATAAAGAAAAGTAGATACAGAGAGAACTTTTGCTTTTTTTTCTTTTTCTTGAAAACTTCAAAAACAGTAAATTGACACGACCTTTACAGAGAGATGTCGAAATTAAGAAACAAGTCATTTGGAAGACAACCCACCTTTTTTTTTGATTTTTTTGTTTTTTTGTTTTTTTTAAAAAAAATGGATCAAATTATTTTGGGCAACCTGCCCGATGATAAAAGAAACGCGAAGAATTTCGCGAATGGTCTAATTGTTCCAGGCGACCTGCCAAATGATTGAAAAAAATATGAGGATGATTTTTTTTTTTTTTTTTAGGATGGTCACATTGTAATGGGTTACCAGCCCAGATGGTCACATTGTAATGGGTTACCTGCCCAATTGGTATATTGTAATGGGTTACCAGCCCAGGTGGTCACATTGTAATGGGTTACCTGCCCAGTTGGTATATTGTAATGGGTTACCTGCCCAGTTGGTATATTGTAATGGGTTACCAACCCAGTTGGTCACATTGTAATGGGTTACCTGCCCAGTGGAAAAATAAATGAGGTGAGGGCTCAAAGGCGCGCTCAAAAGGAGGTAGGATAGGAAATGCACTACCTTTGATGGTCGAGGGTTCGAAGGCGCACTCGAAAAGAAATGAGGTGAGGGCTCAAAGGCGCACTCAAAAGGAGGTAGGATAGGAAATGCACTACCTTTGATGGTCGAGGGCTCGAAGGCGCACTCGAAAAGAGATGAGGCGAGGGCTCGAAGGCGCGCTCGAATGAAGATAAGACGAGGGCTCGAAGGTGCGCTTGAATTGAGGTAGGATATGAAATGCACTACCTATGATGGTCGATGGCTCGAAGGCGCACTCGAAAAAGGTGGAAAAACACAGAGATTTTTCAAGTGGCCTAATTCTCATGGGCGGCCTGCCCAGGATGAAAAATTCTCAAAAAATAAAAAATTTTCAAAAGCAAATTCAATCTTGGCCATTTCAAGTTGGCCTTCCACTTGATGGATTTCGTTGGAATTTTCTCATATGAAATTTGCAAAACTCATTGTTCAATGTCTCGAAGTTTAGATGATATGCATGCATCTTTACCTGTTTTGAAATATAGGCCCCCATTTCTTCTTAGTCTTCTTGTTGCTTGACTGATGAGGACTTGCTACCTCTGATTCGGGTCATCTTTGTCACTTGGCTTCTAGCCCACTCGAGTTAGCCCATGTAAATCTATTTCCAGATTTGTTTGCACAACTCAGCCTTTGTGGTGCCCATTGTGACCCACTTGCTTGCTAAAGAATTTTTTTGACTCGTCAAATAATTTGAGAGGATCATTCATTACTCCTCGTTTCACTACTAGAAACATTCGGTGTCACTTGCTGAAAGGATCAAACTGTATTTCATAAACCAAAATGCCCCCTTGTCTTGTTGTAAGGAATGATAGATTTTCCTTAAACACAATGTTGCCCCCTTGTACTGGTTATTGCCCTTAAGTTTGCTATGTCAGCGACTTAGACAAATAATGGTTTTAGAAGGCCATTCTCTCATTTTCAATTTGGTGAAGGAATATGGGTCTAGAATGAATCTTGAAATCTTGATCTTGCATTTTGAAAACAAAAATTATTTCGATGTGAATCTAAAACAATTTGCTTTTGAAATCTTTGCAACTCCTTGGTTATTTTCTTTCTTGGAAAAAAAGGTTATTTGCTCTTGTGTTTGGCAATGAGATCTTCAGTCATGAGATGACCTTTTGTTTCAAAGTGAAGGGCTCGAGAAAAAAGCTCGAGGTTTTATATGAGAAAAACTTGTCTCTTTTTGAACATTTATTTTTATCAACATGAATAATAATGAGTAGTTTATTCTTGATGTCATGAATCTTATGAAAAAGTGTTCTTTGCATTTTGAGAGCATTGTTTATTGTTCTAGGTTGCTTGCTTGCTTGATTAGAAAGGACTTCTATAGGCACGTAACGTAGGCTGTGGTTTTTGGCTATGAAAGAAAAGAATATAAGGCTCAAAGAGTGTTTCAGGGTTTCAAAGACTGAAGATCACGATCAATAGTTTGAATTTTGGCATCATTCATATTTCTTTTGCTGCTCTTCTTTGATTTATCCCTCTTTTTTCTTTTTCATTGCTTTGCTAGAGCATACTCATTTTATCTTAGTTATCACCTTTTCTTGTGATTTGGGCATGCCCCCTAGCATTTGAGTTTCTTGGGCTCTTTTGCCTTTTGGCTTTCTCACGGCTTTATCATTTTTCTTGATCATTGAAATTTCACTTGCCCCCAGTGTGGGGTGTGATCTTAGTCGGGATTTTTTTGAAAGAAAAATTATTTAGGCTCAAAAAGGGATCGCAAGGGATGTACTTATTTTAGAACGTGAAAGGAATAACAAAGATGGCCTTTCCTCATTTCAAGCGCAAACAACTATGATCAATAAAATTTGACCTCATATAGTGTGATGGTTTAGTCTTTGCAAAGATGCATTTCATGAGTTATGAGCAACAAGTTCACTACATACCATTATTCATACATTTAAAAACACATGTTTCAAAAGTCATGGGGTAAGGGTGTTTATTCATTTCTTTTTTTTCTTTTTTCTTTTTTTTTTCTCTTTTTTTTTATAATTTAGTCACCTCAATGATGGAGTTGCTTGATTCAATTGTCATTCTACAAGTAGAATGTTAAAAATATCATTTTTGAATGAACATCAAATTATTTTTGAAATCAAAATGCTAGATCAATTTTTTTCAAAAACTCCAATAGGGAAGTGGATTTTGGTAAAAGAGATCAATTATGTCTATGAGATCATGCGAAGTTTGTAAGGGCATATTTTTGGATTTTTTTTTTTTTGCAGGCACCCCTTATGAAAAATTTGCAAAGAGAAATAATTGGCCCAATCTTATTTATTGATTTGATAAAGACTTATACATCATGGATAATATTTCTTTACAGAATCAGAGTTCACAGGCCTAACTACGTCCTCCCCATCCATTCTTGTTAGTATCAATGCCCCTCCTGAAAATGCATTCTTCACTACGTAAGGTCCTTCATAATTGGGCGCCCATTTACTGCGATCTTCACCTGGTAGTGATAGAACTTTCCTCAATACTAAATCTCCTTCTTTGAGTTCTCTTGGCCGAACTTTTCGGTCATACGCTTTAGCCATCCTTCTTTGATACAACTGGTGGTGACAAATTGCTGCTAACCTTCTCTCGCTGATCATATTTAGCTGTTCGTATCGTAGCCTGACCCAATCAGATTCCTCGAGTCCAGATTCCATGAGGACCCTTAAAGAAGGAATTTCTACTTCCAATGGTACCACTGCCTCCATTCCATATACTAAAGAGTATGGTGTAGCCCCGGTTGATGTCCTCATTGTTATTCGATACGCATAGAGAGCATAAGGAAGCCATTCATGCCAATCCTTGTAAGTAATCACCATTTTTTGAACAATCTTCTTTATATTTTTATTAGCAGCTTCTACAGCGCTGTTCATCTTGGGTCTGTAAGGGGACGAGTTGGAATGCTTGATCTTCCACTTTGTGCATAGCTCCGCTATCATCTTTCCGTTAAAGTTTTGAGCATTATCAGTCACCACTCTCTCAGGTACACCATATCTGCATATTAGATCTTTCTCGATGAACCGCTTGACCACTTTCTGAGTCACATGGGCATATGAGCAAGCCTCTACCCATTTGGTGAAGTAATCAATCGCTACAAGGATAAAACGATGTCCGTTACTGGCTTTTGGATTAATAGGCCCAATCACATCTATTCCCCACATTGCAAATGGCCAAGGAGACACCATGTTAAATAAGGGTGTAGGAGGCGCATTGACTTTGTCGCTATACACTTGACATTTGTGGCACCTTCGAACATGATTTATGCAATCCTTCTCCATGGTCAACCAAAAATAACCTGCCCTTTGCATCTGCCTAGCCACCATGTGTCCGTTTGCATGGGTAGCACAAATTCCTCCGTGCACTTCTTGTAGGGCCTTGTTGGCTTCCAGATCACTCAAACATCTCAGTAAAGTCCCATCAAACGACCTTTTATACAAAATCTCCCCATCTATGTAGTATTCCATGGCCATTCTTCTCAAGGTCCTTTTATCTACCTTCGAGGCTCCCGACGGGTACTCTTGATGCTGGATGAATCTTTTTATATCCATGTACCATGGGTCTTTGTCTGTTTCTTCTTCTATTAAACAACAATGCGAGGGAGAATTTCTGATCTCGATGCTTACAGGCTGAATTTTGGCACCACAATCAATTATAGCCATAGAAGCTAAGGTAGCTAACGCATCGGCAAACTGATTTTTGTCTCTCCCCAAATGAGTAAATTCTATTTCATCAAAGCTTTCAGCCAATTTAGAGAGGTATTCCTGGTATGGTCTCAATTTTTCATCCCTTGTCTGCCATTCACCTTTTATCTGACAGATTATTAGCATTGAGTCTCCATATACTTCTAATTTCCCTACATTCATCTCTAACGCAGCTTCCAATCCGTGGATGCAAGCTTCATACTCAGCTGTGTTTTTTGTACAACTAAAGTGCAGCTTTACTGAGATAGGATATTGCTTTCCTTCTGGGGAAATTATTACAGCACCTGCCCCATTGCCCGATACATTTACTGCGTCGTCAAAATACATAGACCACCAACCACTCTTCTCCTCCTTTTCTGTTACTAGCACATCTTCATCAGGAAAGTCAAAGTTCAATGGCTCATAATCCTCAATAGCATTATCGGCTAAATGATCCGCAATTGCGCTTCCTTTTACTGATTTTCTGGTCATGTAGATGATGTCATACTCAGCTAGCAGTACTTGCCATCTGGCTATTCTACTCGACATGTATGGCTTTTCAAAGATATACTTCAGTGGGTCCATTCTTGAGATCAACCAGGTAGTGTAGTATAGCATATATTGTCGCAACCTCTTCGCACTCCACACCAGACTACAACATAACTTCTCAACCATACTGTAACGGGATTCGCACTCGGTGAACTTCTTACTCAAATAGTAGATGGCTTGCTCCTTTCTTCCTGACTCATTCTGTTGCCCCTCAAATAGTAGATGGCTTGCTCCTTTCTTCCTGACTCATTCTGTTGCCCCAACACACAACCCATAGCTAATTCGGTCACAGTTAAATACAGGATGAGTGGCTTTCCGTGTACAGGCGGAACCAACAATGGTGGTTTTTGTAAGTACTGTTTGATTTTATCAAAAGCTTTTT
The DNA here is from genome assembly GCA_018804465.1 of Populus tomentosa. Taxonomy (NCBI): domain Eukaryota; kingdom Viridiplantae; phylum Streptophyta; class Magnoliopsida; order Malpighiales; family Salicaceae; genus Populus; species Populus tomentosa. Next base: position 7,524,910 of record CM031977.1, on the reverse strand, counting down.
GGCAATCTTCATCCCATGTTCCAGGATTCTTCTTTCGGAGTAATCGAAAAATCGGTTCACATGTCATTGTAAGTTGTGAGATAAAACGAGCAATATAGTTCAAGCGCCCCAAAAAACCTCGAACTTCCTTTTCGGTCTTTGGAGCGGGCATGTTTTGTATGGCTTTTACTTTGTCAGGGTCCACTTCTATGCCTTTATTACTCACCACAAATCCTAATAATTTGCCTGATTTCACCCCGAATGTACACTTTGCAGGATTTAATTTCAATTGATATTTTCTCAACCTCTCGAACAATTTCCTCAGAGCTGGGATATGACTTTCTTCATCTTTGGACTTCGCGATCATGTCGTCCATATAGACCTCAATTTCCTTGTGCATCATATCATGAAAAAGTGCTACCATTGCCCTTTGGTACGTTGCTCCAGCATTCTTCAATCCGAATGGCATTACTTTGTAACAGTAAGTTCCCCATGGGGTGATAAATGTCGTCTTTCTCTTATCTGCTTCAAACATTTTAATCTGATTATAGCTGGAGAAACCATCCATGAAAGAGTAAGTGGAACTCTTAGCAGCATTGTCCACCAACACGTCTATATGTGGTAGCGGAAAGTCATCTTTCGGGCTTGCCTTATTCAAATCCCGGAAATCCACGCACACCCTGATTTTGTTGTCCTTCTTGGGAACCGCAACAATGTTAGACACCCATTCAGAATATTCTACTACCTCCAAGAAACCTACATCCCACTGTCTTGTTATCTCTTCTTTGACCTTAAGCAATACATCAGGTCTTGTCCTTCTTAGCTTCTGTTTGACTGGACGACAACCCTCAATCAAAGGTAACCTGTGCACTACTATTTCAGTATCCAAACCGGGCATGTCAGCGTATGACTAGGCAAAAATATCCACATACTCCCGCAAAAGGGCGACCAATTCACTCCTCATAGCTGTAGTGATCAACATCCCTATTTTCAACTCCTTTTTATCATGCTCGGTACTTACATTTATTAATTCTAATTCCTCTTTTGCAGGCTCCCATGCATGTTCGGATTGCTTCATAATCTTCTTGAACTTCTCAATGTCATCTTCACCATCTTCTTCCTCATCCATTGAAGTTATATTTTTATCAAAATTAGGCCAATTATTCTCAATGCAATAGGTTTGTAAGTTTATCGTTGTCCCGTTTTCAGATTCCCTGAAAGCGGAAAGTGCCTTTGTTATGAGTGCATAATGAAAAGGTGAAACTAGAAGGTATGATGAAGGGAAAAACAAAGCATGATCTCATTAAAACTTGAAATGATAGAAGGGCTCAAAACAAAATCTTGTTGCCAATATCTTGAGCCACGATTACTGGCAGCGCAAATTTATTCAAACAAAATGCAACAATAATAAAAAGCAAACAAGCAACAAATGATTACTTTTTAAAGATAACTGGGACTTCTTGAATTTCCCAATTGTTCAACTCTTCCCCTTCAGTTAATCTTCTCACAAACTCGGGTAAACCATCCTCCAGAGCACTCACAGTCAGTTGGGGTAGTTCTTCATAAGGGCTCTCTTCGTCTTCAAAACCCCCTTGGGGTTCTTGTTTGTTGATCTCTTCTAGATAATGGATGGTAGCACCGCTAAATTCTTTACTCATCCTCTCAATTTCACCCCCAGCATTGATCACTTGTGCAGGTCGAGGGAATGTTACGTGAATTGGAGGGATCTGGATTCGACCTTCATTAGGCTCCCTTCCTTCGATTCGAGCTAACCTCCTTTCTCTTTTAAACTCAGTCGCTCTCTTGAAATCTTCCTTTCTAGGTTTAAAACCTAAACCAAACCTCTGATCTGCGCATTTCATCTTTATTACATTGATCCTCTCGGGTATTCCTGTGATAGGGTCATATTGGAATGGCAATCCATGCTTCAGAAAATATTTAGCAGCCATCCTTGCAGCCTCAGAAACCTCTGGTTTCCTTCGCACTGTATTCTCAGGTACCCATTCAACATTTACTACCTCAAATGCGTGTAGGTTTCCGTCTTTACTCTCTTCAGCCTCTATATAAGGAATCGACACGTTTCTCACCATAGCTAAAGCCTCTTCAGCCCTTACTGTCACCAGGTTTCCATTGATGATAAACTTAACCCGTTGGTGTAATGAGGATGCAACGGCTCGTGCTGCGTGGATCCAAGGTCTTCCTAACAACATGCTGTATGTGGGATGAATATCCATCACTTGTAAAGTTACTTGGAATGGTTGGGGGCCGATTACGAGCTCAACATCAATATTTCCCATAATCGGCCTTGGCGAACCATCATATGCTCTAGCTGTCAAGGTACTTGGCTTCATATGAGAGACGTCAACTGGCATTTTATCAAGCACATGCCTTGGCAACACATTTAACGCAGAGCCATTATCTATGAGCACCTTCGCAATAACACAATCCTTGCACTTTACAGTGATGTATAATGGCTTATTATGGCCGGCCCCCTCAGGATCAAGCTCATCATCGGTGAAGTAAAGATAGTTGGTGGCTTGAATTCTGCCCACCAAATGCTCTATAGAATCGTATGTGATGTCTTGAGGAACATATGCCTCGTTGAGAACCTTTTGAAGGGCATTCCGATGGAGTTCTGAACTTAATATCAGTGATAACAAGGAAATCCTAGCTGGCGTCTTTTTAAGCTGTTCCACCATGCTATATTCACTATGCCTCATCAATTTCAAAAACTCATTAGCTTCTTCATCACTTACTGGCTTATTAACTTCCTCCGTCTCTACCACATTCTTCCCTTTATCCTTTTTATGGTTTTCTAACTCTTCGGGAGTAAAGCATCTCCCACTTCTGGTGAGTCCTCCTACCTCGGCATTGAAAACTGGAGTAGGACTCGGCCTACAAAAGGAATAACCATAATTATAGGGCAAAGCATTATAATTTCCGCTAGCAGTATTCGGAGGCTTAGTTAGGATCATTTTAGGTGGACCCCCTTCAATTGGTTGGTATCGACAAACTTCCTCCTTATTGTCATAACCAGTCAATGTTCCTACCAAATCACCTTATTCATGTTTCATTAATCTCAACACCCCTAGCGTCATCATACTTTCCACCTCATAATTAAACTCCTCGCAAGAGTCTATATTGTGCCCAAATTGCTGATGATATTTGCAGTATTCGCTCATGCCTCCAACAGCTTGCACATTGACTGGTATTTTGAGATACCCAGCTTGTTTTAACATCTTATACAAACTATCCATTATGACTTTCAGTATTGTTTTACCCTCTTTTCCCACCTCCAAGCTATTGACTCCCCCACTTCCTGAAGCGTGGTTTGGTAAAGGGTTGGATTTCACATTCGGGGAATCATCAAAGGAAATCCACCCCGCTTTGATAAGTTGGAGTATTTTCCTTTTGAATGCAATACATCCATCGATGTTATGACCAAGGGCTCCAGCATGGTATTCACATTTTTTATCAGGTTTATACCAAGCGGGGAATGGTGGCTGTAAAGGGGGTAAAGGAACAAGTGCTATTTGGCCGATGCTCAGAAGCCTTTTATGCATTTCGGCGAGAGTTAGAGGCAATGGCGGAAGTTGTACTTGTTCCTCTGAGAAATTTCTTCTTGGGCGGTAGGTATTGTTGCTTGGGTTATTTGTGGGGTTATTTAGATAAGGTGAGGTGAAATTTATGTTAGATGTGGGGGGAATGGTCATGGGTGGCCTGAAATTGTGCTTTCTTCCCTTACCTTCACCTTCGACATTGTGGACGTCAACCTCCTTCTTGCATCCAACAAAACCCCTTTTTTCACTAGGGTCTGTGATCCTACCCGTTTGAATGGCTTGTTCAATTCGTTCAGCTATAACAACCAAATCAGAAAAGCTTTGTGCAGAACTTCCAACCAAGTATTCAAAGTATGGAGCTTTGAAGGTGTTGGAAAATAAACCGATCATTTCTTTCTCCAACAGTGGCGGATTAACTTGTGCTGCCGTTTCACGCCACCTTTGTGCATATTCCCTTACAGATTCCTTATAACCTTTCTCCAATGAATGCAAGCTTGATCTATCAGGGGCTATGTCTATGTTGAACTTATATTGCTTAATAAAGGCATCAACTAGATCTTTCCATCCCCTTATCTTGGTGTTGTCCAAACGCATGTACCAAGTGAGCGCGACATCACTCAAATTATCTTGGAAGAAATGGATCAACAATTTCTCATCTTGCACCACCTCGGCCATCTTATTGCAATACGACTTAAGGTGGGTTATTGGACATTGAGTTCCGGTGTATTTGATGAATTCTGGCACCCTAAACTTCTTAGGAATGACTATGTTAGGTACCAAACACATCTCGGCAGCTTTCACCGGGTCATACAAATGATTTCCTTCAACTGCCCTTACCCTCTCTTCTAGGGCAGCCCACTTCTCTAAACCTTCAGCTCCTATCATTTTGTCCTTATGAGACCCCTCCAAGGTTAACTCATCAGCATGAGGAATCCTCATTGGGTATATAGGCTGAGCTAGGAAATGCGTAGCATATTGAGGCTCAGGCGAAGATCCACTTGCCCCCATGTTTGGTAGGTTGAAGAACACCGGAGGCGTTGGTGGTAGTTGAGTGGTAAATGTTGGTTGAGAGGATGTCCCTTCTCCCGACTTAGATCTCAGAGCTTGTTCGAGTAGGCTAGTAAGCCTAGCGACATCTTCCTTCAGACTGTTCAATTCCTTTTGATGTTGGGCATCCAATTGAGTTCTTTCTTCATTTTCCATTTTTTTTCCGCAACCATGTATTATGAGTGTGTTTTAATGGGGGACCTATATTTCACCTGTGTGCAGTATTATGACAATTCATAAGTGTATGTTCAAAATGCATGAATGTGAATGCAACATATTAGACAGGGATTATTTCATGGGAGGGTGACATAACAACTGTTATTCTTTGGATGCTTGGTTAGATCTACATCCGATACTTATTGCAATGCCGAGAGGAGATCTATTTAACCTTTTACCATCTGAGCTTTCAGCCTTATACACTTATTTGAATAAAAGTAAATAAAGGTCTTCGCCTTTTTTATTTAACCCATAAAACTTTCATTACAACAAATGATTCATCTTAATCTATTACAGGGGGAAAAGCACTGTCTCTATTAGATATAGCTTTTAGAAACATATCGGTGTTGTTCATGCTCCCTCGATACTTCGCGATGTCCCCTCCAACTTGACGAGCCTCTACTCTTAGCCAATGAGCCTCGGCCGCAGCTCGATCAATTTGCTCTTGAAACTCCCTTATTCTTTCAGTATGGATCAAGTTGTTTCTGGATAGAGAATTATTAGTCGTATCTAGTATTTGAACATGACTCTCCAACATTTTCTGACTTTCTAGCAATTGTTCTATCTTTGCTTCTCCCTTTGCTAATTTAGTCTTCAATGCCTTCGCTTCAATTTTACTACTATTGAGTTCAGTTCTCAAATTCTGCGTGGCTTTGACTATCTTCTTGGATTTAGCCAATTCCAATTCAACATCTTTTAACTGGCTCTTGAGTTCCTTCAGATCTGTTAAACGCTTGCTTGACACAGCTTGATTTTTGACGGCCAATTCCTCCCAATACTGGGCCTTCTCCACCTGAAGCGTCTTCTCCTCATTGATGACTTTTATGGATTCTAAGTCGTTCATTGCTTTCATCCGATCTCGGCCCAACGAGTCCCTTTCTTCCTCAGCCAATTTCCTCATAGCTTTTTCTTTGGCCAACTGATGCTCTAATGATAGTCTCAAATCCTCCTTTGTTTTAAGCTCGGCTTGCAATCGTTGTACTTGCTCTCTTAGTTCTTCTTCGCAACTCACCCTCTTTCTTCGGGTGCCCACGGATTCTGAAATTTCTACCATGTCGGAGACTCTTCTGTCACGCCATTCGGGATACTTTTCACTAACTGTGGGATTTCTTGATCCATTCTCCTTCTTTATCAACAACAAAAAGTTCCAATCCTGCTTAATGCTTTCTAACATTTCCATGGCGGCCCCTTTATAGACCCCGGTAAATTGAGCTATGTCAATTGTCCTTGGAACACTTTGTATGCCCCCAAACTGCCTTGCAACTAAAGCAGGTGCGTAACTAATGTATCCCGTTACTCCAATTAATGGTACCCAAGGCTTTTCTCCACAACTCATCAAGCTTGTCATATTCCTCATCCAAGGAGCTTTCCAATTAAAAATGCTTAATGGAAGCCTTTGCAATTTTACCCTCCAATCATCTTCCGAAAAGCTCTCCCACTCTTTTGATACGAACAACTCGAGTGGCTTTTGGTCAAACCACCAGAAATTATTGAATATTGGTGTCTCCGTTTCTATATGACTTAACAACCAGATGAATAGTAAAGAGACACAACACCTCATGGAACCTTTACCCGTTTTCTTGCAATGACTAAGAGATAGGAAGGTTTCCGCCAAAATCGCGGAACACGGGTTGATCTTTGTCTTTTCATATTCCACAAACAAATTGGCAGCTTCCAAACTGATAATTCCCGTAGTAGAGGGGCATAGAACCAAACCAAATATTCCCAAAGCCAATATTCTATGTTTCTCTAATTTAGCATCCGGGTTAGCTTTTTTAGCAATCAGCAACTCCTCTAGCCGTTTCCATCTAAGACCCCCAGAGTTATCTTTTTCTCTATACGGTATTAGTTGAGGGATCCCTAGCAATTTGGCAAGCTCATCCATGGTGTCATCGATTCTCTGGCGGAAGTACACTTTGTAGGCGTCTTCGGGGAATTCAGTCAACACACTATACTCTTCGATGGTAGGTGTCATGTCAACATTTCAGAAAGTGAAGCATCGGTAATCGGGATCCCAAAAATGTATCATGGCTTTTATAGCTGATGGTAAAACTGGCACTTTCAAAAGGTGCAAAATCCTCCCATACTTCATAGCAAATTCTGCTTCATCTATCTGATACTTCGTGAGTGAAAACAATCTGCTAGTGTCATTTATTATGCACCTGACATCTTTGAGTGGCGGTGTCCCACTGGCATTTGGTCTAGGGCAGTCTCCCTCGGTCATTTGCAAGGATTCAGATTCGAGTCCATACTCAACAGTGGTTACCTCACGAATAACGGTCATTATGTCACCCGAAAGTCCTGTGATGAAAATGCTTAAATGTTATGCTCATCTCAATGAAATTATATAGGGACCAACCTAAAGAATAAGTTCTAGTCATTAAATGCATCTGGGTAGTTTTGCTATCTAGTCTCAAAGGTCTTTCGCATGCTCAGTGATCGTCCTCGAAAGGTTGATATGAGATTTACAAGCAGCGTGAAGATAGAGGCCCTGAGTAAAATCAGTTTGGCATATCAACCACTGTCGAGCAAACAAATCATGCGAGAGTTGGATAGTTTCGCGAGCCTTACCCAGGCTAAAGCCATTGGGGTGCCGTTACTTCTCCACTTATCTTAAAATTGGTACCACACACGTACATATACAAAAACAAATAAGCTTGAATGATATTCATATTAACATATATGCATGATAAATGTGAATAATTATGCGTGCTAAAACAGTAAAAATAAATAAATAAATAAAAAATAAAAAATACACAAAAATACATAATAAATCATGATAAACAATAAAATAAATAAAAAAAATAACTTGATAAGCGCCAACAAAAACAAACAAAATTAAAAAAAATTAGCAATAAAAGAAAACAAAAAAACAAAGCTTAGTCCTAGTCCCCAGTGGAGTCGCCATTCTGTCACACCCGACATCGCGGCGACCATAAAAAATAATTCTCTAAATTATTAAAAAGAACAGATTTCTGGCATCCGGTTCTTTTAGGAAAAAATCTTGTTTAAGGAGTCGCCACCTAGTATTATGGTCACTAGGAACCCTAACTGGTCAAGAGAGATCCTATGGTACGGGACTAGTTGAGACTAGGGAAGGTATTAGCACCCCTAGCGCACCCTACCTGAGGTAAGCTGCATTGTTGTTTTAATCTTAACTTGCAAAATTTTTTTGGTTTGCGTGTAAGAACGTACGATATTATTGACTCTAACTTCAATGAATAAACCTAAGAAATAAATTTAAATCAATGCATGTGTATTCTTCTTCTCTTTTGTTTTTTTTTTTTTAAAAAAATGATGGTTTGATCATAATATTCCTGACTCTGGCGTCAATGAATATTTGATCTCGAATATTTCCAACTCTGGCGTCGGTAAATATTCCACCATGACTAATTCCAATTAAAAACTTGACCACGAATAAATCCAACTCTGGCGTTGGTAAATATTCCACCAAATAAATTCCATTTAAAAATTCCAACACGAATAAATCCAACTCTGGCGTTGGTAAATATTCCACCAAAAATAAATTCCAATTAAAAATTCCAACACGAATAAATCCAACTCTGGCGTTGGTAAATATTCCACCAAAAATAAATTCCAATTAAAAATTCCAAAACGAATAAATCCAACTCTGGCGTTGGTAAATATTCCACCAAAAAATAAATTCCAATTAAAAATTCCAACACGAATAAATCCAACTCTGGCGTTGGTAATTATTCGTGGCCTAAAAAAAACATGCAAAATTTTTGTCTACACTTTTTATTTTTTTATTTTTTATTATCTATATTTTTTTTTTGGCTGGGCTGGGCCCGGCCCAGCCCAACATAATTTCTTTAGGGCTGGGCCCAGCTCAGCCTATATAGGCTGGGCTAGGCCCAGCCAGCCCGGCCACTGGCCCAAGCCAGTGGCCCGGCAAATTTTAATTAAGCTGCACGCGTGAAGCAAATTCACGCGTGCAGCAACTGTGCGAAGGTAATTAAATTACCTTCGCACAGTTCTTGCATTTGCACAATTTAAACAGAAAATGAAGAGAAAGATGAGAACGGCTTACCTGTTTCTGGAGATTGTAAGGAGACTGGTCAGCACAGTGACTCCGCTCTCGTCTGTTGTATGATCTTCCCTTTCTGTTTTCCTTTTGTTTCAGCGATGGTGAAGCTGACAGCTCGCTGCTTGGGTTCCTCCTTTTTTTCTGATTTGCAGGCGAGAGGGATGATTGAGAGGATGATGATATTAACGTGGGATTTCTGGGTTTTCTGCTTGTATTGATCTCTGTTTTCGCTTTGGGTACTACTGTTTGTCTTTGTTTTGTGGGTTTTTTGTTCTCTGTTCTGGGTCTCCAATTCGGTTCTGCCCTCCCCCCTTTCCTTTTTTCTCGCGAGGTCTTCTTTGCTCAGCTTTTATAGAGACAGCGGCGGCCTCGGTGGTGGTAACGGCTGGCCTCCCCTAAATGCTCCGTAACCAACGCCTTTAATGGAGAAAACGTTCGTGCCAACGGAAGAAACGCCTCTGCCTTTAATGGCAGAGAGCCGTTGCAGAGACGGTGAATAGTTGTTGCAAAACGACACCATTTTGCTTGGCTGCGAATTTGGTCCTTGTGATACTTCTAATTTTGCAATCAAACCCCTGGTTAAAATATAATTGGACCCTTACATTTCTGCGCCATTTTCAAGTTGGTCCTTGGATTTTAATTTTTTCAATTTGGACCCCAATTAAACCCCAAACTTTGATATGTCTTCGATTAAGTCCCTGATTGGATTAATTAAATTAATTTCAAATTCAATTAAGTCCAAAAACTTATCAATCCTCCAATTAAACCCTTATTTGGAGTAATTAAATTAATTCCAAGCTCAATTAAGTCTCAAAACTTATCAATTTTCCAATTAAACCCTTGATTGGATTAATTAAATCCATTTTCGAACTTAATTAAGTCTCACAACTTATCAATCATGTTGCCCTTAACCCAAATTTTAATTCATTCTTTATTTATTTCATTTTACTTGTTTTTTTCATCATTATTATTTTTTTTATCATCATTTTTTTATCCTTTTTTAGTAAATAAAATAATAATAATAATTAAAATAAAATGGTCAAAAATTGGGTTATGACAATGCTGAAAAAAGATCCAAACAACTTAAATGTTGTTTGCACAAGTTTGTGACAAGATTGAAATGCAAAATCAAAAGTATCAAGCTTAAGCTAATAAGCATCGTAAATATATAAAGTTTAAAGAAGGTGATCTGGTTTGATATATCTTAGTAAGAAAAGATTTTAACAAGGCAAATTTCTTATACTCAAACCTAGAGTTGATGATCCATTTAAGATTTAAAGGTGGATTGGTGAAAATTCTTAAAAAATTGAGTTGCTTGTATATATAGACATTTCAGATACTTTTAACATGACAAACTTAGCTCCTTATTATGTTGGTGATAGTACATATAACCTTTCAACCGAGAGAACATGACATATGAGTGTCCTTTAATAATCCCATTAACATTGAGTTATTTGATTTTGGGTTGGCAATCCAAATGAATGAAATCCTTAATTATGTTTACTATCAACTCATGGGCTAACTTTGAGATTGCATTTTCTTATCTTTAATGAATGGGAAAACTTATTATATGTGGTTTTCAAGTTTAAAATGTGATATTTTAGATTGTCCAACCATGCATGCATTGGATTTTTCTACAAAAAGTTATGATTGTTTTGGTTTTTAAGCTTTCTAGGTGTGTATTTTTGTTTCTAATGAGACAAAAATGTGTGCTAGTTAATATTTATCTAGTTTTCTATCAAATTCATTTATTTGAATCTAAGTTAAGTTATTTTATTGTTTACCTAGACTTAGAGGGTTGTTTCAAATATATAATGATGATTCAAACCATGTATTGAGATCTTTTAGCAAAATTTAAATTAAAGTATTTGACTTGGCCTTTTATTAACTTATCAATTTTTGTATATCCTTTATGAGTAGTGGACTTTATACCTTAATTTTGTATCTCTAAAGATGTGAGTGATCTATATATTTAGAGTGGTGAGTTATTCGCATCTGTATCTGTTTGGTTTTGTATATTAAAGTAGTGAGCAAAAAATATCATTTATGTGAGTGACTTGTTACTTTGTGATATTCATAACATCCTGGTATCAAGAAGTGTTTGGACAATTATGAATAAATAGATTAAAAATAATCGAGATAAATGGATGATGCATGTTAAAGACCAAGTCAAAGACACAACTGTTAGAGACCAAATCAATGAGGAAACGATAAAAGGATAAAAAAAAAAAAGCATATTTGATCTTAGGAAGTTAATGTAGTATATTTAAATGTAAACTTGAATTTTGAATTCTTGTTACTCTCATGTTATACACTCATGTAAAGTATAGTGATGATATGGAATACTTCTTTTACAATTAGAATTCTAAAACTTTGCATGGTATAGGAGCCATTCTAAACATCTTATCTTCTATAATATTTGTCTTTTTCAACTCTAACCCAAACTCATCCCAACTTCTATCCTTTATAACTATGCCTCACATGTTCACAGTCAAGCTCCACCATGATAATTATCTTTTTTAGAAAGACTAAATGGTTCTATATTTTAAAGGTTAAGGTGTCCTCATCTATATTGATTTCTCTTTCAAAACCATCTCTAATCCTCAAAAGCTCACCCTCTACCAATGATATCTCTCCCTTACCAATTCTTGTCTATCTTTAATGGATACAATAGGATAATCTCATTACGCGCACTCTTATAGCCTCTTTTATTAAAAGTATACTTTCTCAGGTTATCAGCTATAACATGTCTCAAGATGTGAGACTCAACGTTAAATAAAGTCTCTCTTTCCAATTAAAGGCTCGCATTATTCATATTCAGACTGAGCTAGCTACTGCCACCAAAGATGTTTCCTCTACCATTGATTATTTTTTATCATATTAAGAAGCTCTCCAATGAGCTTGTAATTGTTGGTCAGCTCTTCTCTTATGATGTCATCATCTCTTACATCTTAGCCAATTTATGAATTGATTGTGAGTTGCTAGTTTCCACTCTTATTGTATGGCCAAATCCTTTCAAACTTGAAGAGGTTTATTATCTTCTACTGATAAATGAGTCTTGACTTAACCATCACAATCAAGCCATATCAATTATAAATGTTATTGCCAATGTTGCGATAATAAATTCTCCATAAACTTATAGATAAGGTCGTAATGGAGGATATCGAGGTCTAGGGCATGGTAACTGTGGTGGTAATAATACCTATTATGTTGGACCTTAGAGGGGTAGCCTAAGCAAATCTAAGAGGGGGTGAATTAGGTATGTAAAGTAAAACTAACATTTAAAAACATTTTCACCTGATAACTTGCAATTCTAAATGCTCAATCTAATATGGAAGAAATAAACCATATAAATATGATAATTAAAGAGTTTAAGTTTAGAGAGAGTGTACCAAGTTTTATAGAAGTTCAGTAAACCACCTACTTCTCTCCTTGAACCTCTGTTTAAGAGTTTCACTATCACACAGTAGTCTTTTTAGCAAGTGAGATCAAATCGTTATATGGTCTTTTTACGAGTGTAAGATCAAACTCAATCTTTTTACAGGCTTATGATCGAATCAATATCCTTAATCTTTTTGCAGGTTAAAACTAGAAAACCTTTCACCAATACTTGTTGAAGGACAAGTATTAAATCATTCACAATTTAGTCTTTAAAAAACTTTTCCAAATCTTTAAAGTGTCACTTACACTTTCCACAATATACTCTTTTGGTAAAGTTTATTAGAACACCAATTAAGATCCTTTGGAGGATTTTGACAATTCATACTTAACCTTGTTTTTAGATAATTACAAATGAAACAAAAGTATTATAATTTATTTTTAAGAGTAAGTATGCTTATATTTTATTTTTTTTTCCTTAGGAGTACCACACCTATTTTGGCCAATAGAATGGCTATTCATAGGTATAAAATTTAAACTAGTCATTGAACACAATTTTCAACTCATTAGAGAATTGGTTAAACTGTTTTTCAGAATAGATCAAATCTTATTAGAATTGGTAAGACCATTCTAAACAATCCCATGAAGTTTTGGAAATTTTTCAAAAATAAACTAGCTATTTTGATAAACAGCTAGATCATTTTAAGAAATGGTTGGAAAGTTTTGGCTACTATTTGATTTTATCCTGTTTTATTGTTTTGATTCTTTTTTTTTTCTTTATGTTTTTTTGGATTTGATTAGGTTGTATAGATATTACAATGTGTCCTTTATGCTCATATTGTTTATTTTTAGACCAAAACTTAAATCTCCAGAAGCTGTAAACATCAATATACTGATGTCGGAAGTACTATAAAGGCCAAGTATAAATCACTAGCAAACGTTGCGGTGATATACGCATTACTAAATCTTTAATAGTTGAACACATTACTGATTGAGATACGCATTGCTAAATCTTTAACACCAATATTATGACGTGACAACATAAATGCAACCCATTTATCTTCTAATTCAATGTTTCATGCACGCACGAAGTGCTACACAGTTTAATCTTCTAAAGACCAATCTTAAGGCATGCCATCTTCCCTTATGATTGCAGGGGCATTTTAAAAATCAAGTCAATGAAGATACAATAAAAGAAGAGCAAGTTTGATCTTAGGGAGTTATACTAGTTGTAGTGTATTTCAATGTAAACTTAAATTTTGAATTCTTGTTACGGCCATGCTATACTCACGAAAAGTATAGAGATAATATGAAAGACTTCTTTTACAAACAGAATTCTAGAACTTTACAATGCATGACCATATTTGTCGCAGTAAAAATTGTGGTAAATGTCATGATTCAGATGTCATGAATGCTGGATAGATATCCAGTTAATGCTGTCAGATATTCTCATTTGGATCAAAGATTGCGTCTTGTCAGATAACAGCCACCCACATGCAGCACAGAACTTTAAAGGAAAGGAATTATAAAATGCATCTCTCAGTTCTAGATTAGGGCACGAGTATCTCTAACAGCAACTGAAAATCCCGAACCTCGTTCGGCTATAAAAGTAAAGGTTTCAGGCTATTTTATCAGACTCCTGCGAGAAGGGATCCCATGCCCCAACAGTGGAAATAATCAAAATTTACGGCAAGAAAGTGTTTGGTTGTATACAAAGATTACAGATTAAGTGAAGCCCGTCAGCGCTTGAGCTCTATATTGAGATGCACAAATTACAAGAATAAGATGTGAAGTCGTATCATCACCTGCACAAAAGAAAAGGCCGTGATTCTACGAAGGAAAATACGTCTTCGTACACTCCAGACAGTTTCAACAAGGATGCTTTCACAATAAAACCAACACGAGGTAAGGGAAAGACAGAATGGGTCAATAATTAAGCAGCGAACTCTATCATCCTAGAACAGCAAAGGTCCTTTGTTTTGTAAGTCACAGGTTATCCAACGAGACATCATACCAACCCAGCTTGTCAAGAACAATTTGTGTGCTGATTAAATGCCCCCCTGCACCCTGCTCCCGCCCAAAAAGAAAAAGAAAAAGAAACGCACAGAAGCTTCACTATGCAGATCAACAAGCTGTTTTCAGCATTTGACTAACAGCTTGTCAAGAAATGCCATTGCCACGGGAGAATATTGTTACCAACCAAAGCAAGACTACTGTAACCAATACAAGTAATTAAAGAATATCTGCACAAATGACATTTTTAATTCTCTTTTGGGCTCAGATAATTACCTGCAGGATGTTATTTCAGACCTTGTACTCATTCACACGCATCCATTTGGTTGATGACCACTTATTACCTCGAATCACAGGACAGCCACCTGCATTGAAGAATAATCCAACTCATCAGTTAATTAAAGATTGCATTACTAAAACGCGCAAAATGATATTTAATAACCATGCAGAGGTATCCTCTTGAAATAATAAGGTACTGTCAGCATGGTTGTTGTAAAACCTGAACTACACAGGTTAATGGTGATTAGCTGGTTGGGAGCAACTAACCATGCAAACTTGATGGGTCTGGAGAGCCATCAGGATTCATGCTCCAGAAAAGCAAAGCATCACCCATCTTTGGTTTAACAGAGAGGCCCCCCTTTCCACACTCAGACAACTCGTTCCACCAAGGCACTGCACTAATGTTACCCTCGGCAGAGGGGAACACAGTCTCACCCCCTTCTTCAACATCTGAGCTGTGTACAATAGTGAAGGAGTTAATATTACAAAACGAACAAAGGCAGGATGCATTTGAATTCATAAAAACTCCACTAGCAGACAGGATCTCACTTACAGGTACATGAGAACAGTAGCTATGCGTTGACCCCCATTCTTGGTGTTGTATTCATCCATGAAGTAGTCGAAGTGAGGCTCATACCTTTGCCCAGCTTCATAGTGGAGAATTTGAAGCCCTTCGCCATGCTCTGCACATAATGTCAGCTTAGTAACAGGTGATGAATCAAACTGAAAGGCAAACTTCTAGAAGATGTTTCCCTTGAAAACCTAACAGATCTCTGCTTTCTGAACTTGAATAATCTCGTTTTTCCTTAAAGATGCATTAGGGTGAAGTTACACTATGATGGATCCAAGAATTCAGATCAAAACTAGTTAGCTTTGGCTGCTCAATTTGGTGGGGTACAATTTTTCGCTATACAGTGACTTTACTTGAATTTATGATTATGAAGGTGGTGGTGTTACGAAACTAGTCCCAAATAATTAATAACTACTATCTGTGGCACCAGAAAAAAAATAGAGAGAAAAAAGTGGAGACGCTCAGTGGGAACTGGTGGTGCTTCGGTTGATTGCACCTTAGGTAGTCGAGTGGATTTATAGTGGCAAGATGTATAACAGAATTGAGATAGGTTAGACCATAAAAGGACCAGCAACAATCTATAAGCTGATCATGGTGCATTAGGATATGAAGTCCCAATTTAGGGAAACATGTGCTTGAGGTAGCAACCTGGCCTTCAAAGTAAATTAAAATTCCGTTCATCTATTTGATATTAAAAAAAAAATAGCAAAAAGCAGAACAAAATCTCGCCGGTGCTGGAAACTGATTCTTTTTTTCATCCATTCAGTGTATCCTCCAAGTAAATGAAGCTCAAACAACATACCTACGGGAATGAAGCTAAAATCAGCAATCCTTTTCTCAATATCTCTAACAATTTTATCACGACCTCTCGGTAAAAATGTTCCAGAACTCGTACGCACTCTACATATCAAAATGCATTATTAGCTCCAATGATTATCCGCAAAGTATACAAGCAAGCTAATGAGAAGAAGAGCAGCATAAACATCCATCCACAAAATTCAAGAACAAAGAGTATAAGATTTAAGAAAGAAAAACTCACTTGCTATCCTTACTCTTCCCCGTTGAACTATCAACGACTGTCGACTTTTGCATATGCGGCTTTGCAAGATTGATTAAGTACTCACATTCTGCCTTAGTCTGTCCAAAACAAGCAACAAACTAATTGGTTAAAGATTTTAATCAAAGTAAAGTTTCTTGCTCGAAAAAATGCTACTAATTAATTCAGTTTTAAATCCAATCTAAAAAAAATATGAAAAAAAAAAAACCGACCAAAAAATTATGATAAACAAAAGCACGAGGCTTCCATGAGATAACCTCTGCCCATTGCTCTGCTTTGCCTTCATCATCTCCGCTCCTACAAAAACAACCAAACCAATCAAGTCAATTACGATCAAGCCATCTAATCTCAAACCAAACACTAATAAAAAACGACACGAAATCAGTCTCACCCGTCAATTCTGCTATGATGAGCGATGGAGCTGAGATCGTTAGCTTGGCGCGACGAATCGGAAGAAGAAGTGCTCGGAATCGAGACAATTCCGAGACCGAGAAGAATTAAAATCACGAATGTGAACATTAATAGCAGAGTTAGTATAAGTGTCGATGACGGTGATTTTCGTGCTGGAATTCGCGAGTATCTCGCTTTCGCCATTGTCGTGAAAGTCGGAATCGGAGATCGGTGAGGGAAACGGGCAGCTGTTCGATTTAATTTAACAAAGGGAGAGATTTTTCTCTGTTTTTAATTTTAAGAGAGAAGAAGCGGTCCTGAGAGAGGACTTTCCATTATAAATATGTTTAATACTAACTCCGTGTTGATTAATAAATAGAAAATCCATAATATACGTACCAAATTATAAATATTTTTTTATTTTATTTCCAAAAAAAATGTTGATTAATATGCTAAGGTTGTAAATATGTTTTATATAATGTGATTAAATTATTATTCTTTAATTGAGTTTATTTTTTCGATTCATTGAAAATCAAACTATTTATATTGGACGTTAAGATATTTATGAGAATTTTCATTTAAATCCCATTTCTAGTGTGTATAGAAGGAAAATATTAAAAAATCAAAAAAATTATTGTCAGCAATGGGGTTAAATATTGTTGTTTTTATTTATTTTTAAAGTAGTATATTGATTTTCAAGACATGTAAAAGGATAAACTAAATTAATAGTGATTTCTCAATCTTTTGTTTTTTCCATATTTATTAGATAAGGATTCATGGCTTAAACTTTAAAAATAATCAAAAAGTCCATTTACCTTAAAAAGGTAATTTAGTTATTCATGTAATTATAATATTTACCAATAAAATATTGATTTAGTGATTAAAATATTGTTATATCCTTGTAAAAATAAGAATATATATTTAATTTATAGAAAATAAACTTATTGAGAAGGACAATTACAAACCTTAAATGAAACTAGTTTTACATTTTAAAAAAAGTATGAAAATATTTATGTAAGAACAAAAAAATATATAATTGTAATATTTTTTATTTTGATCTTGCCTTTATTGAAAGCTCTTTTAATATTAAACTTACTAAGAGAAATGTTGGGAGGGATTGTAAATAGCGCATATATATATATATTGGATAAATGATGATATACTGAAAACTAAAAGGTAATATCAGATAACGCATATGGCTTGTGAAATGAAAGGTGCTATATCACCATAGCTTTCGTTTTCCTCAACTACCTAAAAATTGGGGCGTGTGTTTTTTTGGTTTTATTTCTGAAAGAAAAAGAAAAGCACCAATTGATTTTTTTTTCATATATATAATTGTTGAGCTTTCTTATCCAAACCAGATTCCCTCGTAATGGATGCTTAGTGGTATAACACAAAAATAATGAAATGCAAAGTTGTCAGTCATTCCGATCTAGAAAGAGACATTAAAAACTCAACTAGCGGCGGTATAGAATTGCATTTTAAACCATATTTTTTTAAGAAATTAAATTTTGTTTTATGTTTTTAAATAATTTTGATGAACTTTTATAAAAAATGAATTGGCGTAAAAAATAAATTGTTTTAAAATAAAATTATTTTTTTAATATTTTTGTATTATTTTAATGAATTAATATAAAAAAATTAAAAATATTATTTGAATTGATTTATAAATAAAAAATATTTTAAAATACAAACATTATCATACCCCTAAATATGCTATTCACAGCAAATTTGGAAGTGCCTATTTATGTTAGCTTTTATTTGCATGTCCTGAAACTTGGGTTTCTTACTATTATTATTATTATTTATTATTAATATGAGCATCTGGACCAGCTTATATATATCTTAATTAATTTTATGGGTTTTAAAGTTAATAATCATATAAATCTTCAGTAATCTTGAAATTTATGAGACTCGAACTAGTAATTTATAAAATATAAAACTAAAACTTGAACAACTGAATTACAGCTCTAAAGATTTCCAAAACTATTATTACGTAACTCGGTAAATGTTTTATTAGGAGGCTTAGCTAGGATGTAAGTGGTCTTTTCCATTTCCTTGTAGGGTGATTTTTGGGTTTAAATCAAAAAATGGAAAGGGATGCATAAAACCCAAAAAAAAAATTATAAAAAATATTATTCCGATTCTGAATAATCAATTTTAAATTTAATGGATAAATGACTTAATATTAAAGCATGAAAGTTAGCGGTCAATGGGTAGTTTGGAATGTAGCATTTCTATATAAAAAATGATTTTAATATGTTGAGTGAAATTAATTTTTTTAAAATTAAAAAAAATATATTTTAAAATATTTAAATAAAAATATTTTACAAAACAATTATTACTATAATTTTAAATATCTTTAAAACTTAAAAAAAAAAATCGATAGCTTGCAGTCATAAATGCACTTTGGAAAGATAAGTTCTTACAAAATAAATAAAATAGAGCTTTAATGACTTTGTAAGCAAAAGTTAGGTAAATAGAGGATAGCTTTATGTGTTTATTCGAGAAAGGCTACTCAGAAACTTCCATCATATTAATCCATCTAGGTGGGGGCGATGAGCGATGAGAATATTTGACTGAGCATACATCCTTATGCCTTATGGTGTGATTAAAATATTCTTATACGAGAATCTTATTGACAAATCTGGATTTACATGCCAGCCTGGAGAACATGTAAGCATAACATGGTTAAGGGTTGACCCTCTAAGAAACTGGATCCGGATTACTATGTAAAGTTATAAAAATAAAAATAAAATTAATATATCACATGAAAAATTAAGAACAATCTATCTAAATATAAATTATATATATTATAAATAATAAAATTTTAAAAATTATTTTAGAAAGTTTTTTAACCAAAATTAAAAAGATATTGGTTTTTTTAACTTAAAGCATTTAAAGTTAAAAGAGTCAAGAGGACGAGGAAATAATAGGAGTTGGTGATGAGTTTTTTGGAAATAGTTGGTACTGGAGTTTTTCTTTTATCTCTTTTAAAAAAAAGCTTGAAAAGTTTTTCGGTGTCTGAGTTTTCAAATAGTTGTAGTATAGCAAGTGGAGGTTGTGGGTTGTAAAAAAAAATATTTAGTTTAATAAAGACCTGGATAATAAAAAGTCATCCTAGTCTGTGAATGTTCAGAAAATGATAAGAGCTTAGATTTACAGAATTTTTGAATTTTATTCATGGTTTATTAACTATATGTTTAAAGAAAGTGCAACTCTCGAAGATGCATTATTTTTTTATTTTATATTAATAAAATATATTTTTTTTTCTGATATTTATATAATGAACTTTAATATATATTTGTAAACAATAATAATAATAATAATAATAAATAATGATAAACTCAAGTAAGATTTGTATCGAATAAAAAAAATTCATTTGCACAAGAGAATGCCTTTTTTGCCCCTCCTTTAACTTGAACCCAATGCCCTTTTTGTACCCGGGAATATTTTCCTCCAATGCTCTTGATTTTATTTCTCACTTTGCCAGGAAAAACACTGGGCATAATTCAGCGTTGCAATTTTCATGGGCATGCTGTAGAAAAATGTCACCTTTCTATGCCTTCATTTAATTTTTCTGTTTATAAAGAAAATGTTCCCTCTTTGTTCCTTCCTCGGCCAATCAGAGAAATGACACCTTGCTGCGCCTTCATTATTATTATTTTTCTTTGTAAAAAATTGTCCAGTTAAAAAAAATATAAGGGTTTTTACAGGTTTTCTCAGCCCTCTCGAATCATGGATTAATCTAGCAGGTCATAGAGTCTCACTGAGCCAATTGTATGCTCGAGTTTTACTTTTTATAGACCATGCCAGGATTTAATAGGTGAACTCAATGAATCAGGATTCAAAAAATTATTAAATTAATTTACGATGTAGTGCGGATCATCTATCGGGTCGGGGAGACACCCCAACAAAGCGTACAAATCATGCCTTGCAACCAACATGAAAAATGCCATAAGATTGTAATTCAACTATGTTAGCCTCTTCAAAAGAGTTCAGAGGTTCAAACTTCAAACATCTCTTTTATAACAGAAAGAAAAAGAAAAGCAACCTTCAAGAAAGTCAGGCGATTCAATGAACTGAAACTAATTCAATGGGGGCTTAAAATAGCCCTGAGAACTTGAACTCAGGGGAACTGTGGGATTAAAAGAGAAATTGTTGGTGGTATAACTAAAAGACTGCCTTTTTGGGAGGATCCAGCGACTCATCAATGGCAGGTTGGTTCAAGTATGCATACTTGCTCTTTGTCCACCTGCTTGTGTTAATTGAAATACATATAATTAAGATTAAAGAAAACATAAATAGTTTCATCTTTAAGAACATACTGAATTTCAAACTTATTCAAAACCACAAGTGGTTGGAGAAATGCAGCTTTTACCAGTCATTTATTCCCAAACGCATTTCACTGTTCTTCCCATATTCTGTGCTTTCGTTCTCTTTAATGTCATCATCATCCTTCAGCGATTCTTCAAAGAGCCTGTAATCATCCTCCTACACCACAAAACTTCAACAAGTCAAACAATCACGCAAGAAATTTCAGTTTTCTCACCTATGGTTTGCAAGTTGTCACCCAAGTCAGACTATTACGCCTAAGTACATCACCCCTGTGAGAGGGCATCAACTTGAGATCGAGTTGAGCTTCAATGGAAATCACAACCTACTCTATATGTGATTCATATGATCTACACCTCTCATAACAAGGGCCTGGACCTCAAGATCAGCAGTAGCCCATTTAAAGCTGCTCAGTAAACTCTGAGATACGTAAATAAAAGTATTTGAAAATATAGTAATGGGTACAATTTAAAATAATTTTTATTTAAAAATATATTAAAATATAATTTTAACCGCATTCTCAAAAACACTGTAAACATCTCATTGTGACTGCCCTTTAGATTGCTTCGTCGCAGAAATTTCATTGTAAGGCCAAATAGACACTGGAATGTTGGTCGTATACAGGGTATATCACCCCCCAAGCAAGCCACCAGCTAGTGGACTTGAAGTTCAGCATATACAAAAATTATTTATTTATTTGTATTTAAAGTGACTCCAACATATAACAAGAGAATATTTCCAATAAACGTAGTTCAAAAATAGCTTTAATTGATTGAAAGTATTAAAACTAACCACTGCATTTCGTTGCTAATATTTCCTATTCCTTTTCTTTTTTGGAGGATTAATTAGTAGCAAGTTAGTAGGAAAGAAAATTAAATACCCCAATACTAAAACTTACCGCTGCGTTTCGCTGATCTTTCCTACAAAATACAGGCTTGATCTATGGTTTGTTTGGACCCAAGAACACAGAAAAAACAGACATGTGGGTGTAACAAAGAAAGCTTTGAGACACGAAGATACTATCTTTTAAAATATTACCTGTCTCCCTGGTTAAGGTAATATACTTTTAGGTTACAACGAAGTTTTAAAACTTATATACAATTAAGAATTTTCATTTTGTTTTTATAAACATAAACAAAGAGTTTATATATAAAAAAGAAAAAGAAAGAGAGAAGAAGAATGTTTTGCTAATTAATTTATGTCAATACCAAACTGATATTTATAAAAAAAATCATATTTTTAATATCAATATATCTGTAGAAATTTAAAGACACGCACCTATAAAGTGTGTTGAATTTAAAAAGCACACCTCTACATGCTAGATATTATACATAATTAATTAATTAAATTAAGTTAATTCTGAAAATAAAAATTGATGTATATATAATATCTAAATTTTAGTTATCGCTTCAAATTTTCTCTATAATATTCAAATCTATTAATTTTAGTATCTCTGTATAACAAAACTTTCAAAATGGGATAGAATTCTCTTTGTTTTTACCTAATATTCAAGCTATTATAACACTTAATTGCTCACTTGTGTCTTTGGGATTTTTCTGTACATGAATTAAAATCATGAAATTCATCAGCAGCATTATTAAAAAAACAAAAAACAAAAAAACCATGTTCATCAGTAGAGTGACAATCACTGCGTATCTCATTAATTATTGCTGCCATATACTTTAGTCATTCAGCAAGTGAAGATTAGTTGGAATTAATGAAAACTAAATGATCCTCACCGAGAGATTGTGAGCCCTGAGACGTGCTGCAGCCTTGGTAGCATAAAGCAGGTGATCCTGTTCGTCGACAAGTTTTTGCCTCCAGAACTCGGCAATCTCTTGCTTTGTCACGCTCTCACCAGCAGCACTCTTCCTCGCCCAGAATCTTTGAAGGTGGGTCGTCGACATTGTTATTCTCTTTTGTTCGATTAGATAATGCAGGGCAAGCTCACAGCAAGAGACGCGGCCGGCTTTGTTTTGCTGGGCATTGTTAAGTGAAGTCAATATGAAATCAACGTCTTGTTATTTTTTTATTCCGTAATTCTCCTTTGTTAATTCTCTGTGTAGTAATGGGCAACGTGAAAAATCAACATTCCGCGTCTGCCAAGAAAATTTCACAGTTCTCAATGCCTTAATATTTGTTTATTGCTTGACCAAAAACTCTCTCCTCGTTTTGGTTTAGGATATTTTTTAAAAATAATTTTTAATTGAAAATATATTGAAATGATATTTTATTTACTATATTAATATATTAAAATCATCAAAAAAATATTTTAAAAGATATTAATTTAATTCATTTTAAATAAAAAATAATTTAAAAAATACTTTTAAAAACGGGTTATAATACAAAAGCAAATACTCAAGAAACCTTTGATTATTTGTTTAAGTTATGAGATTTCTGACTTTGTTTTTTTGCTTTTATATAATTAAAATAAATAAATTTCAGTCTAGTTTGTAACCAACAGATAGCCTAGGTGGGGAGGTAAGGCCGTACTTACCCACCTGGCAGAGAAAATTCCTCGAAGATAACATGTAACTGGCTGCTAAGGATTTGTCAGAAAAGTTGGGGGAAACCAGCTGAAATCTTCCCCTTACAGAAATAAGCTAATAGCGAGGCTTGGAAACAAATGCACTGATGTCTGAAAAGATTCAGATCAGATATCAGTACGGATTTGTCTGAATTATCACGTGTACTTTCTTCATCCATGAAAAAGGTTGAGAGTAGCATCTGAAGCTACAAGGGAATAACTTAAAAGGAGGGTCTGAAAGCACATTTATTCAGAAGTAACGCATCTCACGATGGTTTTGGTGTTGTACAATTCCAAACCATCAGCTGGAGTTCAAGCATTCTCACAGCAACTGCAGGACAAGCAAATCTCAAAAAAAAAAAAAAAAGGTTCAAATCATCCATCCCAACCAGCTTCAACAAAATCAAGCAATCTAATTGAGAGAGGAACACCAATGGGACTAAAAAACACCTAAGGAGGTAGGATACAGGGGAGTTGTGGGCTTAAAAGAAAAATAATTGGGACTGTAACTGGAAGATCTTCTTTTCGGAGGATCCTTGGATTTGATGGCGGGCTGGTTCAAGTATGCATATTTGCTCTTTGTCCACCTGCACACGTTAATTAAAAGATCATCGTTCCGGAATGGAGAGAACATGTCAAATCTTATTTTCGACGAGAATCAATAACCTCTGTTTCTCACAATCAGAATAAAGAGAGAGGGAACAAAATCTAAAACAGTAATAACCTGTTAGTCAACAAAAAGTTGATCAAGAACACCTCAGTTGCTTCCACTACTATACTAGTTTGAGGAAATTCTAGTCTTAAGAAGGTTAATTTTAGTCTCATCATCAACAAACTTGTACAGAACCACAGGCAGTTCAAGAAGTTTAACTCACCAGTCCTTTATTCCCACACGCACTTCATTGTTCCTGGTATCTTTGCCGCTATTGAGGCTTGTAGTGTCGTTCTCTTTAGCACCATCATCATCCTTCAACGACTCTTCAAATTGCTTATAGCCATCCTCCTATATCAGATGGAACAAACTCTCAACGTGCTAATCAAGGATAAGAAAATTCAAATGCCAATAATTGAAGTCTACGAATTCAAAGAAAAAACATATCAATCGACAAGCTAATCCTGTTGTCCACAACTTAAAGTCGTAAAATTGCAGCAGCAGCAAAGTGTTTGGTAATCATATTAGTTTTACATATAATAGTTTCCAAGTTTTAACCAAGTGAAATGTATTGGTGGCTTTTTGGTTTGTTCACCATTGGGTAACAAAAATAGCGAGACACCCATGTCGATAAATTCATTACTACACCAGCTGCTACCACTTGATCTCTATGAAAGGGCATCAGCTCAAAATTGAGGTTTTGCAACCTCTATGAGTTCATCCCTGAAGGCTATTTGAATTAGCCTTAAAAATCTGAAACGTTTGCTCCCTCACTGAGATTTTTTGTCCATCTAATAAGTTGACAATCAGCCGCTGGTCATAGGCAGGTAGCTTGAGAACAGGAATTTATTAGATTGAATCTCAAACAATATTAGCTTCTTAGCTAGGAGTTAAAACATGTCTTAAGATTGATTTATTTTGTTCAAGTGAACCAAAATACTCTCACAATTGGAACAATCATTGATATCTTTTCCTACTCTTATATTTTAGATACCCAGGAACTAACGAATGAAATGTTTCAAATGTTAGTTATATGATCTTACAGAGAGATTTCTAGCTCTGATACGTGCAGCAGCCTTGATAGCAGCAAGGAAGTGATCCTCCTCCTCAGTAAGCTTTTTCCTCCAAAACTTTGCAATCTCTTGCTTTGTGACGCTCTCAGTAACCTTCTTCCGAACCCAGAACCTTGGAAGGGGAGGGGGAGGGGGAGGGGGTGGGGGTATTGACTGTGTTATCTTTCCACAGACATCTCCAGTTTCCACTTTCGTTTGCTTCATCTTTAGGCAGATCAATTGTCAATTTTCCACTACTATCAATGATATCACAAAAGAGAAGAGTGTCAAGATATAAAAACCAAAGCCATGATGAGCTAATTCCACAACCAACCCACAAGCGCTACTGATCCAACCTAATTTTCCAACTGACCGGTAGATTGGCAATCCAGTCACAATTCTTTCTTGTATTCACCACTTTATTTTTTATAGAAAGACCAGGTTAGCTGAGTACATAACAGCACAAATTGGGTCCTACAGCTTAACACAAGAAAAATTGACTGGTAGGTACAGCCCAAGATCCCCAAATTGACAAGTGATGTATAAAATGATGTTTGCCAAAAGTAATTCAAACCAGCATTTCGTTTCCCAAGTTTACTTTCATGGAAGTAACCATATCCCTTCCATGATGTAGAGGCATCTGCCAAAACCCACATGTCAAAACCTCATAGACATAATGGAAGAACATGCTGCTTCTAAAATCTAGCTTTAAACTGATGGAACAATAAATATTAACAACATTGGCGTCCCTCAACCTTGATATCCCTGAAATTCAACCAGTATAAAGCCTTCCTTCATAAGAAAGCGACTGGTGTGTTCACTGTAATCTCATAACCGATAAACAGCAACAGTTTGTCATAGATCTATTATATTACTCTTCCTATATACCCTGCTCTTTTAGAGCCCTGATTTCCTCAGAATAATTAAATTCAATTGTTGAGATAAGAAGCAATTGATTTACATCCATAGCACCAATAAGAATCACAACAGCCATAAATAGAACACTAGATTCCAAGAAACAAAAGCTTTATTCTTTATCGACAGGTATACAAAAAAAAAATATATCCAAGAATCAAAGATCATCAAAACATGATTTTAACACTATAAAAAAAATAATCACATCGAATTTGCCACTAGTACAGAAACAACAGCAATAATCAAGGGCCCATGAACTCAAACCACCAATCCATCTAAAACCCCTCCAAACCGTACAAATCCTACACAGAAATCAACGACTCAAAAACCCAATAAGCCTCAATCATTCACGAACCCTTCAAGTTTCAGAAGCAATCCTGAGAGCCTTGGTCTTGAACCTATACCTAGGAGCCCTTGGGATAGCCTGACTAGGACCAAGACCAAACTGACCAGGACTAATAGTTGAAGGCTGCCCATCATCATAAATATAACCAACAAGACAGCCACAGTTATTACACTTAATCTTGGTTCTCTTTCTTTGAATGCCCCAGTAGTTCACCGTCTCAAAAAATGGCCTGATCTTGTCTTCTTTTTCAAACCTGAATTTTGTCGAGTCTATTGAAGAAAATGAGAGGGTGCCTTTGTTTCCTGCTTCAAAGTAGAAGTCTTGTGGGTAGAGATGGGCTGTGTTTAGATTCAGGTTTGTTCCACATTCTATGCAGGTGTAGATGGACGCCATTTTTGGAATTTTTTTTTTTTTTGGCTTGGAAGAGAAGAGAGACTTATGTTTCCTGGTTTTGGTTTGGCAGATACGTTAAATGAATGATGAAAGGAAGTGGAAAGGAAATTTCAAAAGCGCGTCGTTTGGAAGCTTCCTTTTGACTATGGAATTGGATTGATGTGCTAATTGCATCAGTGGTCCTTGAGGTATTTGTTGATTTTAGATTGGTCCCTCTCAGCCTCCATTTCTTTTTTTCTTTTTATAACTTTGATGTGGAAAATTCTTAAAATGTAATTTTTTTCAAGAGTTTATTTTCTTATGATATTTTCACTTAATTCTATAAAATCATCCCTCTTAATTTTAAGATAAGGCAGTACCGATGACACCCACCGTGCATATGGTGATGAATATAAGAATTTTTATTTTTGAGTTTCGAATTGTACATTATATAATCTATTATCTAAAGAGCCCTTGAAATCGTCTGGTTGGGTCCAGGACTAAAGTGACAAGGAACAATAGTTAAAAGAAGCCCACGGGAAGAAGAGCCCAACTATAAGGCCCACAACAAACACCAATATTTCAAAATATTTTTTTTAAAAAAAATATATTAAAAATATTTTTTTAAAAAAAATTATTTTTAATATCAGCGCATCAAAATAATTTGAAAATATAAAAAAAAATTAATTTAAAGTAAAAAAAATTTAATTTTTTTCAAAAACACATTTAAAACGTAAAAACAAATAGAACCAATTAAAGTCTAGAAGGCCTCTATATATATTATATTAAAGGTGAGAAAATTAACTAAATTATTCATAATATCTCTTGATATGAAATTAACTTAATTGAATGATTTTTTTATTATTTTTTTGAATAATTTCAGTTGAAAATTTTAAAATATAGTTCATTTTGATTTTGGTTTTAGATTTTAGAAACTGACCATAATCAAATCAAATTGAAAAATTAAAATAAAAGGTCTATTAAATCAAAACCAACTAAAAGCCTATTAATTCAAATTAGGCTTATTTAGTTTTAATAAATAACAAATAAATATAAAATCCGATCAAACCAGACTAAAATGATTGGCTTAATTTTTTTATTCAACCCATACTGTTAAAAATTTTGAAACCCAATCAAAACCAACTAAAAGCCTATTTGATTCTTTTTTTATATAGTTATACATATAAAATATTACTTTTACATTTTTTTTATAAGAATGTAGTGAAACAAATTGATATAATATTGAGCATAATAAATCAAAACTTATGATCCAATTGTGTTTCACCCATGGCCAGTTTTTGGCATTGAAATGGTGTATTGTGAGCTTGGATTCTTTTTGAATTAAGGGCAACAAATAATCTCAGATTCTAAATTTGGGCATGAAAATGATTTTTATTTTTTGAAATTTATACGTCCAATAAGCATAAAAAAGATTGATAACTTGGTCAAAATATATTGATTTCATCCATAAAAAATGACTTTTGATGAAAGACAGAAAATAATATTTATTAAGTAAGTTTTTTGTATCTTACCGAGATGAATAATGTTAAACACCATAAAAAAAAATTTATGATAAAAAAACATTAAAAAATACTCATAAATTGATAAGTTAACATGATTTATAAATGGCCTCACAAAATCATGATCTATGTAAATTTTTAAAATTATTTTTTATAAGATATTTAGCGTTATTTTATTGAGTTTCGAAAAAAGTTATAAAACTTATCTTAATCTATGATCCGGATCAAAACTAGAGTGTGTTAACCCAAGTTAAAATAATATTATTTTAAGATTATTTTAAACATCCAAACAACAATTATTTTGAATTTTTAAAAATTAAAATTGAGTTTTACTCAAATTTTAACGTAATCATGATTAAAAGGTCAATTTTTATCAAATTTAACATGATATCACCAAAATATCATCAAATTAACCCATTAGGCTAACCTTAGCAATACTAGGTTGGAGTAAGCTTTTTAATGGATATCCTCCTTCTTTATACCAAAAAAAGAAAAGAAATTGATGGTGTTTCAATTATAATTTAATATTTTTTTTTTGTTCTGTTTAATATTTTTTTTTATTGATGTGGTGCCCAAATCAACTTATATATACCTTGATTAATTTTATAAATTTAAAAATTAATAACTATATAAATTTCTAACATTTTAATAACTATAAAGCTAAAACTTAAAACCATTAAAAAAGCCAACTTCTTGTCCTAGCCTACTAGATAGATTTGTTCAATACAATTTCTATTGCCCTCTCAATCCATTTCCCACGGGACTTTGCTTGGACCTAAACTCGGAGTCCAATTTAGAAATGGATAACCATTCGGATCAGACAGCGGGCCTATACACCAAGTACACCACCTCAGCCTCAAGCAAAACAATGCGCACCCCGGCGAACGTTAGCACAGTACACCTCCCATGTTCAGCCTCGATTTCTCTATAAATATAACCCCTCTAGGCTTCCTTTGCGTTTGTTTCGTGAGCTCTCGTCTCTTCTTTCTCAAGAGAAAAAGGAGCAGATCTCCTTCTCTGCCCCCTTCCCTCTTAACTCTCGACCAATTATAAAATCCAAAAAAAGTTACTGAAAAGACAGTCTACAAGATAAAACAAAAAAAGACGAATTTGATTATCTGAACTTCATTTGAATTTTTTTTGAAACCCTAAGTTTTGTTTGGATCGCAATCATGGACACGCGATTTCCTTTCTCGCCAGCGGAGGTTGCTAAAGTCCGTATGGTTCAGTTTGGCATTCTCAGCCCCGACGAGATAGTAAATCTTCCCGACTTCTACCGCTGCTTCTTTTTTTCTCGTTTTTTTTTGAACTCTGTTTGGTTGCTGAGAAAAAGAACAGGAAAAAATAAATTGAAACTACAATTGTTTAATTACAAATGTTAGCTCAAACTGTCATGGCTTAAATTGAACACGAATGAATGCTAGGGTTTCATGAGCATGCTTCCCTGTGTGTGCATAAGTTTTTTCAGATAAAGTCATTAGGGATTGCTATTTCACTCAATAAGAAAATAACAATGAATTCTAGGTTTTCTGAGCTGTGTTCTGTTTGGTTGCTGAGAAAATCTTTGGAGATTTTTAATTAGTGGTACTAGTTCACTGGTTTGATGATTTTTCAGCAGGGAAGAAACCACTGTCTGTTCTAGGTTTTGTGATATTGCACCGTGTGCTGTAACTTTTCAGCTAGGGAAAAAAGTGAATCCTAGGGTTTTAATTCTGTGTGCTGTGTGAAATTTTTGTTTTTTTAGCATGCTTGGTTGTTGAGAAAGAGAAAATAAATGGAATTGTTTGTAGGTAGAAGTACTTGTTGTTGTGAATCTTACTTCATGGAGTAATTGTGTCCTAGGGTTTTTGGTATTGCTTGTATGTTTTAGAGATATTTTGTTGATGGTATTGGTTACACTATGGATTTGTCAGAAGGAAATGAATCAATGCCTAGTTTGTTCTTTATTTACTAAGAGTAAAAATGATTGCTGAGAAAAGTATTTGATGTGTTAAATTAGCAGTACTAGTTAACTATTTGCTATTCTAAGCTGGGTAATGAATGAATGTAGGGTTATGTAATTTTGCTTGCTTATGTGAACTCCTTTTTTGTTTTTGTGTGCAGAGGCAAATGTCCGTGATACAAATTGAGCACAGTGAGACAACAGAAAGAGGAAAACCAAAGCCAGGAGGATTAAGTGATCCGCGGCTGGGTACTATTGATAGAAAGATGAAGTGTGAGACTTGCACGGCAAATATGGCGGAGTGTCCAGGGCATTTTGGGCACTTGGAGCTTGCCAAGCCCATGTTTCATATTGGGTTTATGAAGACTGTGCTTAGTATCATGAGATGCGTTTGCTTCAATTGCTCGAAGATATTGGCTGATGAAGTACGTGAAGCCTCATTTATAGCCTCAATTATGCAATTATGTCTTTGAATTTGCATGTTTTATCTGGTTGTCAAAGTTGTTGATTGATTTCTGGTTTTTAATGTAGTTGGGATGGGGTCTTAGGTTACAGTTATTATTGTCAGAGGAGTACATGTCTGAATTGATTAGCTGTAAGTTTCAGTATTAGGGATTCTGAGTATTTAGGGTATTGTTGGTAGAGATGAAGTCCAGTTATATGAGTACGAGTTTTCCATAATGTGAGTTTTGCTTGTAGCCAGATGTTAGCATTTTCTTTTTCCCAGATAGTGGTTTTGGTTCTATGATTGGATTTCTTTGTTAATCGAGCTGTGTAAGTTTTGAAAAAAATGTTCTCGTGTAAGATTTTTTCCAGGATGTTCATGTATGAGTAACTGTTCTCTATATTTTGTTGAATTTTACTTGCAGGAGGATCACAAGTTTAAGCAAGCCTTGAAAATAAAGAATCCCAAAAGCAGGCTTAAAAAGATTTTGGATGCTTGCAAGAATAAAACTAAATGTGATGGTGGGGATGAAATTGATGTTCAAGGTCAAGATAATGAAGAGCCAGTTAAAAAGAGCCGTGGTGGCTGTGGTGCTCAGCAGCCAAAACTCACCATTGAAGGTATGAAGATGATTGCAGAGTACAAGGTTCAAAGGAAGAAAAATGATGATCAGGAACAGCTGCCAGAACCTGTGGAGAGAAAGCAGACCCTTACAGCAGAAAGGGTAATCTTTCTGTATTCAGAGTTCTCATACCTCATTGACTTTGGGGCATGATGCTAATTTCTCTTATTTGATACTGCAGGTCTTAAGTGTTTTGAAGAGGATAAGTGATGAGGATTGTCAGTTGCTGGGCTTGGACCCTAAGTATGCACGTCCTGATTGGATGATTCTCCAAGTCCTACCAATTCCACCACCTCCAGTGAGGCCCTCTGTGATGATGGATACATCCTCCAGGAGTGAGGCAAGCCTCTTCCATTTTTTATTTTTTTGTTAATGCTGAATCCTTTCAAATAATGGCTGATAGTAGGTCATCTTCTTTGCTTTTGGTTTTTTTGTTTTGTTTTTCTTTCTTCCTATTCAGTAAATTAGCATCCTCCATGAAATTTTAACCTGTGAGTTCTATGGTGATTCTCACGTGTTATTTTTTCTGAATCCAGGATGATTTGACTCATCAGTTAGCAATGATAATTCGACACAATGAGAATCTGAGAAGACAGGAGAGGAGTGGGGCACCTGCTCATATCATATCCGAGTTTGCACAGTTGTTGCAGTTCCATGTAGCTACATATTTTGACAATGAGTTGCCTGGACAGCCTCGGGTATGGGCATGAACACAAACATGTATATGTACAAGTCTGAAGTG
This sequence comes from Populus tomentosa, assembly GCA_018804465.1. Lineage (NCBI taxonomy): Eukaryota > Viridiplantae > Streptophyta > Magnoliopsida > Malpighiales > Salicaceae > Populus > Populus tomentosa. The sequence goes on along the minus strand of CM031977.1, from coordinate 7,492,902 downwards.
AATCCGCAAGATTTTATTTACCATCTGGCATGTTCTTTACTTTGCAGGCCACACAGAGATCAGGGAGACCAATTAAATCTATATGTAGCAGGCTTAAGGCTAAGGAAGGCCGGATTAGGGGTAATTTGATGGGGAAACGTGTGGACTTCTCTGCACGTACAGTTATTACACCAGATCCCACCATTAACATTGATGAATTAGGAGTACCATGGAGTATTGCTCTGAATCTCACATATCCAGAAACTGTGACCCCTTATAACATTGAAAGGTTTGTATCTTCTCAAACTTTATTTTTTTGCCCCCCTTTTCATTATTTTTCTTGGTTTTTGGTTAAGGATGATTTTGTAAAACAGGTTAAAGGAGCTTGTTGAGTATGGGCCACATCCTCCACCTGGTAAAACTGGTGCTAAATACATCATAAGGGATGATGGACAAAGACTCGATCTTCGCTACTTGAAGAAAAGTAGTGATCATCATCTGGAGCTCGGTTACAAGGCAATGTCTCATATTTGACTGGTTTTTAATCAGTTTTTTGTTTCTAATCATCTCTATTAGACTCTTACATCATGTTTGCAGGTGGAGCGTCATTTAAATGATGGTGACTTTGTCCTCTTTAATCGTCAACCCAGTCTCCATAAAATGTCAATAATGGGGCACAGAATCAAGATTATGCCATATTCTACTTTCCGCCTGAACCTGTCAGTTACTTCACCATACAATGCTGATTTTGATGGTGATGAAATGAATATGCATGTCCCACAATCATTTGAAACTAGAGCGGAAGTATTGGAGCTAATGATGGTGCCTAAGTGCATTGTGTCACCTCAATCAAACCGACCTGTAATGGGAATTGTACAGGATACACTTTTAGGATGCCGCAAAATCACCAAGAGGGATACCTTCATAGAGAAGGTGATAGTCAAGATTTAATATTCCAGCTACCTGGTCATGTTAGTGGTGTAGTTTTCTCTTGAACAGCAAACTTTAACCTCCATTATGTTTTGTAGGATGTTTTCATGAACATCTTGATGTGGTGGGAGGATTTTGATGGGAAAGTTCCTGCTCCAACAATTGTGAAGCCACGACCACTTTGGACTGGGAAACAGGTTTTTAACCTTATCATACCCAAGCAGATTAATTTGATTAGAACTGCTGCCTGGCACATGGATTCAGAGAGAGGAATGATCACTCCAGGGGATACATTAGTCCGCATAGAAAAAGGGGAGCTGCTTTCTGGAACTCTATGCAAAAAAACGCTTGGGACTTCTTCTGGAAGTCTTATACATGTCATTTGGTATGCATTAGTTCTTTACAGTATCTGGTTGATATCCCAATTTTTTTGGCCTGCATCTTTAGGCTTTTTAGATATCTTGTTAAAGATTTAAAATGCTGGTCCTTTCATATAAATTTAAAAATTTTGAGTGGATAGTCAATACCATTGTTTAATTGCTCTTATGAACTCTTTTGCTTTTAAAAAATGCAAGTGATTTGGGAATTAGAAAAGAGAGGTTTTACTTTTGGGCAAGTAATGTGCTGAATGACTGATGATAGTACTCACCAGTAATGGTAGATTATATGCATTTGATCTTCTAATTGATGTTGATTTGAACACCTATTTAAAGATGAATTTAGAAAATTGTGGTGCTTCATGGCTTTTGTCCATGTATACAGGGAAGAGGTTGGCCCAGATGCAGCTCGCAAATTTTTGGGGCATACACAGTGGCTAGTGAATTATTGGCTTTTGCAAAATGCTTTCAGTATTGGAATTGGAGATACCATTGCTGATGCATCAACAATGGAAAAAATTAATGAGACTATTTCAAATGCAAAAAATGAGGTGAAAGATCTTATTAGGAAAGCACAGAATAAGGAGTTGGAGGCTGAACCTGGACGGACTATGATGGAATCATTTGAAAACAGAGTGAACCAGGTATCCTGATTCTGTATTCATTCTCTTATGCTGTGCATTTTGGTGTACTTTTAGTATAACAATTGCCATTTTGCAGGTGTTGAATAAAGCTCGTGATGATGCAGGAAGCAGCGCCCAAAAAAGTTTATCTGAGAGTAACAATCTCAAGGCAATGGTCACTGCTGGATCGAAGGGGAGTTTCATTAACATATCACAGATGACTGCTTGTGTGGGGCAGCAAAATGTTGAGGGTAAGCGTATACCATATGGTTTCATTGACCGGACGTTGCCTCACTTCACCAAGGATGATTATGGTCCAGAAAGTCGTGGGTTTGTGGAGAACTCATACTTGCGTGGGTTAACCCCACAAGAGTTCTTTTTTCATGCCATGGGTGGTAGGGAAGGTCTTATTGATACTGCAGTGAAGACTTCTGAAACTGGCTACATCCAGAGGCGACTTGTGAAGGCCATGGAGGATATTATGGTCAAATATGATGGTACAGTAAGGAACTCATTGGGGGATGTCATTCAGTTTCTATATGGGGAAGATGGTATGGATTCTGTCTGGATAGAATCGCAAAAATTGGATTCTCTCAAAATGAAGAAAGCAGAATTTGACAGGGTATTTAGATATGAATTTGACGATGAAGACTGGAATCCTACTTACATGATGACTGATCACGTTGAGGATTTGAGAAATATCCGAGAATTGCGTGATGTGTTTGATGCTGAAGTTCAAAAACTTGAAGCAGATAGATACCAACTTGGAACAGAAATTGCCACCACAGGTGATAATACATGGCCAATGCCTGTTAACCTCAAGAGGCTTATCTGGAATGCACAGAAGACTTTCAAGATTGATACAAGAATTGGAAGGGTTTCAGATATTCACCCAATGGAGGCTGTGGAAGCTGTTGATAAGCTTCAGGAGAGACTTAAGGTTGTTCCTGGTGACGATCTGTTGAGTGTGGAAGCCCAAAAAAATGCCACTCTCTTCTTTGGAATCTTGCTTCGCAGCACTTTGGCCAGTAAAAGGGTGTTGCAGGAATATAGGCTCAGTCGCGAAGCATTTGATTGGGTTATTGGTGAGATAGAATCACGATTTTTACAGTCATTAGTCGCACCAGGTGAGATGATTGGTTGTGTTGCTGCACAATCCATTGGTGAGCCTGCTACTCAAATGACCCTCAATACTTTCCACTATGCTGGTGTTAGTGCAAAGAATGTCACTCTAGGTGTTCCTAGGTTGAGGGAAATTATTAATGTAGCTAAAAAAATAAAAACACCTTCACTTTCTGTGTACCTGAAGCCTGAATTTAACAAGACAAAGGAGAAGGCTAAAAATGTTCAGTGTGCTTTGGAATACACCACTCTCCGAAGTGTAACACAAGCAACAGAAGTGTGGTATGATCCTGATCCCATGAGTACTATAATTGAAGAGGATGCTGACTTCGTGAAGTCATACTATGAAATGCCAGATGAAGAGGTTGCACCAGAGAAAATATCTCCCTGGTTGCTTCGCATAGAGTTGAACCGTGAAATGATGATTGATAAGAAGCTAAACATGGCTGACATTGCTGAGAAGATCAATCATGAGTTTGATGATGATTTGACTTGTATCTTTAATGATGACAATGCTGAGAAACTGATTCTTCGTATCCGTATCATGAACGATGAAGCTCCAAAGGGGGAGTTGAATGATGAATCAGCTGAAGATGATGTTTTCTTGAAAAAGATTGAGAGTAACATGCTGACTGAAATGGCTCTTCGTGGTATCCCAGATATCAACAAGGTGTTCATTAAAAATGCCAAGGTAAGCAGGTTTGATGAGAGTGAAGGATTTAAGACTACGGAGGAATGGATGCTGGATACAGAGGGTGTCAATCTCCTGGCTGTTATGTGCAATGAAAATGTTGATGCCCGAAAGACAACAAGCAATCACTTAATTGAAGTTATAGAAGTTCTTGGAATTGAGGCTGTTCGTCGATCCCTACTGGATGAATTGAGAGTTGTCATATCGTTTGATGGATCTTATGTGAATTACCGGCATCTGGCTATACTGTGTGATACGATGACCTACCGTGGTCACTTGATGGCAATCACTCGTCATGGTATTAATCGGAATGATACTGGGCCAATGATGAGATGCTCATTTGAAGAGACTGTTGACATTCTCCTTGATGCTGCAGTATATGCTGAAACAGATTACTTGAGGGGTGTCACCGAAAATATAATGCTGGGCCAGCTTGCACCAATTGGCACTGGATATTGTGCTCTTTATCTAAACGATGAGATGTTGAAGAATGCTATTGAGCTCCAGCTCCCTAGTTATATGGAGGGCCTTGATTTTGGCATGACACCTGCTCGTTCTCCAGTTTCTGGGACTCCTTATCATGATGGGATGATGTCTCCCATGCTGATGAGTCCAAATCTCCGCATGTCACCTACTGTAGATGGAGTGGCCTTTTCGCCTTATGTTGGTGGAATGGCCTTTTCTCCTAGTACATCTCCTGCTTCAACATCTATTGGCTACAGCCCATCATCTCCAGTCTACAGTCCTGGATACAGTCCTACTTCACCTTCATACAGCCCTGCCTCACCAAGTTATAGCCCCGCTTCCCCAAATTATAGCCCAACTTCACCCACTTATAGTCCCAGTTCTCCTAGTTATAGCCCAACTAGTCCTGCCTATTCTCCTACAAGTCCATCATACTCCCCCACTTCACCAAGCTACAGCCCCACTTCCCCGAGCTACAGCCCCACTTCCCCCAGCTACAGCCCCACATCCCCAAGCTACAGCCCCACATCCCCCAGCTACAGCCCCACATCCCCCAGTTACAGCCCCACTTCACCTGCGTACAGTCCCACTTCACCTGCATACAGTCCAACATCACCTGCATACAGCCCCACCTCCCCATCATACAGCCCCACCTCCCCATCCTACAGCCCCACATCCCCATCATACAGCCCCACATCCCCATCCTACAGCCCAACCTCCCCAGCCTACAGCCCAACCTCCCCTGGCTACAGCCCAACCTCGCCAAGTTACAACCCCCAATCAGCAAAATACAGCCCATCACTGGCATACTCACCTAGCAGTCCAAGATTGTCACCAGCCAGTCCTTACAGTCCAACATCTCCAAATTATAGGTAGGCACATGACAATTTATCGGTAGCTTGTTCTTCAACTTGTTATTGCATTTGAGTTTGGTGAACTATGAGTATCATGCTGCTGCAGCTAAATCTTTGGCTTTTTTATCCTTTTGTTGCAGCCCAACATCACCTTCTTATTCGCCAACATCTCCATCATATTCTCCTTCAAGTCCGACCTACAGTCCTAGCAGGTAAGTCTTAGTTTGCCTCCACTTTGTGTGCTGCTAGTGATGCTGACTGGATTTTTCTTACCACAACTTTAATCACGTTGCACTCAAATGCTTCTATTTGTTTTCCCCAGTCCATATAATTCTGGTGTCAGCCCAGACTACAGCCCAAGTTCTCCACAGTACAGGTGGGTCCCAGTCCACTATCCAATTTTTCAATCAATGTATTGAGTCGGCATTTAATCTAAATATAGCAAACTGATGAAAATCTTTCTGCATTGTTTTGTATTTCACGCAGTCCAAGTGCAGGATACTCACCAAGTGCCCCTGGGTATTCGCCATCATCTACCAGCCAATACACTCCTCAAACAAGTACCAAGGGTGACAGGGACAAGAAGGATGGCAAGAGCACTCGATGAGACATAACATTTAATGAAGGGGCTCAGTGAGTAGTAAAATCAGGTTGTTATTCAAATTCTTGGCCTGTGTATTGGATATAAAAATTTTGTCAACATTGGAGAAGTTTTCTGAATTATGATGTTGAGAGGTGCAGAAGACAACATGGATTTTTATTTTTTTCGTAGTGTCCCTGAAATAAGATAATGAATGAGCTATTTTATTCTCAGTGCCTAAAATAGTTTGTTTTACAGACTTGAGAAGTAGTTTCTGGTCCAAGTACTGATGGCGAAATCAATCCTGGTTTCCGATCCCTCATTTACTCACAGTTTGTGATATATTCTATCAGCTGTGTAATGCTTGTCACTGTAACAAGTATTCTGTCAACTTCTTAGATTCTCCTTCAGTAATGCTAGACAATTCTTGGCGATGATTCATGCATGGTATTTCATCTTTTTGAATGAGAACATTTGACACCCAAATGAAAGTCTTAGAATTAGGGAATGGTATATGCACTTCTAGGATAGCACAGCCTGATTTGTGCTTTTATTTTGTTTGATTTGCAGATTCCAAGAAATTGGCTGGCCTTGATGTGGAAATGTCAGAAGCTGCAGGTTATCCATCCTCCTCCATAGATATTTATTCCATAGTTTCCGTGATGTTCAATATTCCTATATAATAGTGTACTCTGTTTTAAGTGGAGCTGAATTTTAGAGTAAGCTTATTGACTTTTGATGAGTGGGGTTTGAGTTTCTTTCGGAAAATATGGCTACTTTTTCAAGTGTATATGGTTCTCTTCTTCATTTGGTGCATCTCTATAGTTATAGAAGTAACACGCTCCATAAGTTTCCACACTTGTCTGGTAGAATTATGTTACTGGAAAGCCATTTTTCTTTGTGTTGATAAAATAATGAAAGGCTAACTAAGCCAAAAAAAAAATTGACATAAGGGGGCATTGGTTAAAACGAACTTGAAAAATAGTTAAAAAAAGAGAGACAATTCAATGATTACAATTCTGACCTTTTTATGGTTGTTTTAAGCATCAATGTAGCTTAAAAATCAAAATGTAATTTGCTAAAATTAAAGGAATGGATCATCTAATAACAAAAATAAAATAAAATTAGGAGATGAAAATGTACTCTCTAAACATCTTGCAGGCTCTCATTTATGTTATTTTTATTTTTTATTTTGGTCCTTTATCTTTTAATTCAACAATCATTTCTTAAAAAATATACAATTGGATATTAATTTAGGCTTAAAAAAGCAATATCATGAACAATAAAATTTTGAGAATTAAATTGAAAATTAAAAAAAAAAAAGAACATTGCTTCAATGATAGTGAATAATGATTGATTTACAGTATAAAGAAGGATTTTTAGAATATATTAGATATGTTGGTCACGTTTCGCTGCGGGATGAATAATTTATTTTTGATGTTAAAAAAGTGACAGGTTTAGATGTTAAAAAAGTGACAGGTTAACAATTCAAGTCTAGCTTATTGGTTCAAGTGCTAATTTAAATAATATAAAAAATAATAAAAAATAAACTAATAAAAAAATTAAAAAAAATATAAAAAAATTATACCTAAGCTTATTTGGATTATTAAAACAATTCAATAACCTCGAAAAAAAAACCCCCTAAAAAAAGGAAGCATAAAACATGGAGGAAGAAAACTAAGCAAACCTTTGGTTCTAAAACACCTGTTTATAAATCATCGAGTTATAAGCAAATGTGTTGAGGGTTTCTTTAAGGATGTTATTTTAATTTATTTTTTAAAATGTTTTTTACTTGAAAATAAATTAAAATAATATTTTTTTATTAAAAAATATTTTTTACATTAACATATCAAAATAATTTAAAAATACTAAAAAAATATTAATTTAAAATAATTTTTTTTTTAATTTTTTTAAAATATATAAAAAAACAAACTTTTCATGTTAGCGAACTTAGATGATTCGTGATGGCGAAGTGTTTTGACTTTGTTAGGAATAGGAACGGCCTTTGGTCTGTGGACGAAGCCACCCTGTGATTTGAGTTGCAAAAGAAAAAAAACAAAGGCATCCAAAACAGGGAACAAATCAGCCAAGTCTCAAGCTCTCCTGATGTCTGCTCCCAATTTATTTAATCTTTATTTTATGGGATGGAGGTTGCTATCAAAAAGTCAGATCCGCTCCCTGGCACTGATCTCTTGGAGTGTGTTCTTTTATAGTATTTTTAGCTTCGGCCGGCAATGCTGGTGGTTTCTTTCAGGCATTAGTTTTCTGCACTATGCGACGCCATCCTTGACAAAGTCAGGAAAACCAATGTCATTGGTTTCGAAAGCATCAAATAAGCTTCTTGGTTTTCCCATCCGCCATAAGACCACGTAGTTAGCAGAGCAAGAGAAACCAAGAAGCAATTTCTTTCTTGATGGGGAAACAAAGGAAATCAAAATTCAGTGTCTTCGCCTGTCTTCCGCAAGCGGCATCTCCTATCACGTTCCAGAGTCCACCAACCAGCCCTCGCATGTGCAATACTGAGAGAGTTTTCTCTGGTCGGATCGTATCGCTTGTTCCAAAGGAGTCTAGAAGAAAGGCTAGGAGTGGAAGCTTTGATGATGCACAAGAGCCCTCATCCCCAGACGTTTCGTGCACGGGCAAAGTCAATAACAAAAGCAAGAAAAAACCACAAGCAACAAAGTCAGACTCTAGTCCTAAACCAACACTGACGGTTTTCAAAGGAAAGAAACAAGGTCTGCAATCTGATACCTCTCGTGGGAGGCCGACTGTTGCAGATAACCCTCCTTCTTTAGGTCACATGAAGCAGTTCTCGAGCAATTGTAGCGTGTTAAGAGATTTTGATTGGAAGGCTCATGATGTTTCAGGGATGCCAGATAACTCAAATTATAGTTCCTATGATGAGAAGAACGGAGATAAAGAGAAGGTGTTTATTGTAGTGGAAGTGGATGAAGACATTCCTAGAGAGCCAAAGAAACAAGTAGAATTGTGGGGGAGAAGAAGCAGGACTCCTCCTGGACCTCTTCAAATGGAGAAACAAGCACGTTGTTAATGTTTTAGTACCGAGTTTAATTTGTTCAAGTTTTATTTCAACAGCACGAGCCTCCTCATGAGGTGGTGATCACGGTGGTGCAGGAAGGAGGTGTTCGTGGTCGTAGTAGTGGAGGAGGTGAGGTGGTAATTGTGTTGTGTTTTCTTAATAAGCATAGCTTGTTAGTTTTAGTTGCTGCATGCTTGGCCATCGAAAGAAAGAAGGCGACTGATAAGAAAGATCCACGCTCCCATAAAAAAAAAAAAAAACGAAAATAATAAAAGGGCGTAGACCTAAGAAACGATTGTAACTACTTCAAGCTATCATGTATGTCATGGACACGAAGAGTCGCAATTGTTGCGAAAATATATTATTCCAAACTTACGGTCTCCCTCTCTTTTCCTTTGTGAGTTTTTAACAGAATATATATTTTTAAAATCTATTTTTTTTTAAAACCCCAACTAAAAATATTGTTTTAAATTATAATTAAAAAAAAGTTATCATAATACTAAATACACTAAATATCACTAATTAATCTTTAAATTTACTTTTTTTTTTTAAAAATACTCAAATATAAAAATGAAATGAAATCACTTTCTATCATGTACAATGAAAATAATTTCACTTTGGGTTTTACATGTAAATTACTTCCTGTGAAGGAGGAGATAACGGTGTGACATGACAATAGTAGTAAAGGAGGTCATGATAATAATAATAAAAATAATAATAAAATGATGATGATTAATATTATAAATAAATTATTATTTATAAAATATTTTAAAAAACAAAATTATTTATTTTAAATAATAAAAAGTGATTAATCAAGTTCGACAATGGATTTTCCAACCAGCCTTACAAGAAGCTCTAGAAATTTTAAATAGTTATTTGATCAACGAGTTATATTTATGTATGTTAATATTGACATGTTTAGGGTGATGAATATTGGTTAATTTTTTTATAAAATATTTTTCATGTAAAAACATTTTCTGTAAATAAACATAAAATTATTTTTTAAAAATTTTTTCTTCCATTTTTTTTCATAAATCTTTATATTTATCTTTTTTTTTATTTATAAATCATCTAACATATTTTTTTTTGAAATCAACAACATTATCAAATAAAAAAAAACCTCACATTTCTTATACCTCGTTTGATATTGAAATCTAACAATTATCAAGAGGTTTTGGATCACATGATACTTGCAATCATCGTCCAATAATTACAAAAATTGCATTATCATTCAAGCAACACAATTTTGAAATGAAATACATTTAATTGCAAAATGAAATCACTACAAAAAAACATTTTATCAGGTACATTTTAAAGTATTTTCAGATGAACTTAGGATAATAATATAAAAAACAAACCTATCTCCTTGGATGCTGGCCAAAGACCAACGAACGACCTGTCAGCCTGATGGGCAGATTAGAAGAAACAAAGTTCTCTCTTTCTAGGAACATGCAAAGGGAGAAGGAGGGGAAAAACAAAGAAAAAGAAAAGGAATAAAGGTAATAAATAATACGAAGGTCTTTCCGTCTTGATTCTTAATTTCTTGTTTGCAGATTATTATCATTATTATTTTTATTAATTAGACATGAAGAAGTCATCGTTGCCAATGGTGCAAAACACAAGCAGCAAGGATGAAAAGACAACAAGAAAAGAAACACTAGTGAAGCTGTTAAGATGGCATTTTGGGTATCAAGATTTTAGAGGCAAACAGTTAGAAGCCATTGAAGCTGTTTTATCAGGTCTTAAACACACACTATTACTCTTACTATCTCGAAAACAAAACCTCATGTTGCCGCTCTTTTATTTTATTTTAAAATTTGGTAGGGAGGGATTGTTTTTGTTTGATGCCAACTGGTGGAGGGAAGTCAATGTGTTATCAAATTCCTGCTCTTGCTAAACATGGGATTGTTCTTGTCGTGTCTCCTTTGATTGGTGAGTAAATTCTTTATATTTTTGTTAATTTTATTAAGCTGTTTTCTTTCTTCTTCTTCCTTTTTTTTTACATTCAACCCTAATTTGTCTTTTCCTTTTCTTTCATTTTTTTTGCTTGCAGCCTTGATGGTAAGTTGAGCATGCTGGAATTTAACTCTCTTGTATTTGGTTTTTTGGGAAGAGTTTTCTTGGGATTTTGATTATAATTTTTTTTAGGAGAACCAAGTGATGGCCTTGAAGGAGAAAGGAATTGCAGCTGAATTTCTTTCATCGACTCAAACATCAAGTGTTAGAAATAAAGTGAGTTTTGGTGTGTGTTCTTGCCCTTTATTGGTTTTCAGAACCGTTATTTTACGATGTTTTTGATGAAAGTGTGCACGTTGGTGATGGGCTCTTGTGCCGTATTGGGTTTGGGAATTTTGATTTGTCAAGTCTTGGCGTTGAGATGCTTGTGATTGTTTATGAGTTGTGGTTTTCTTAAACCTTGTGTTGTTGTAGCTAGAATGCATTAGATATGGGGAATGTGTCATAATTTGTATACATCAACGAGTACTTAGCATGATTTTGATTAGTAGCTAGGAAACAGGATTGTATTTCATGGATTACCTATTCTAATGCCATTGCTTGTTTTGCTTGCCTGCTATATATATATATATATATATATATATTTTAACTTTATAATGTCTATAGGACATTAACAGTTGAAAAGATATTATATTTATAAATTAATGACTGTCTTTTTTGGCACTGTTAGATTCACGAAGATCTGGACTCTGGAAAACCTTCTTTGAGGCTGCTGTATGTAACACCAGAATTAATTGCAACACCAGGATTTATGTCGAAGCTGACAAAGATTCACACCAGAGGGTTGTTGAATCTCATTGCCATAGATGAGGTGTGAACTTAATTTTTTTTTTTTTTTTTAAATGATGAAAACTTAGATATTCTTTATATTAACAAAGGTTTAACTTTGAGACTCGTGTCTATCATTCCACCTCTTCTTCTCTCTTGATAAATTTCAGGCACATTGCATTTCGTCATGGGGTCATGATTTCAGGTGCGTAAGTAGTTTGAGTAATGTAGGAGTTGATTTTTTTCCCTATTCTTTCCTTCTACCAGGAGGACAATTTTGTTCCATTAAATGTTTGTGCAAGGTATTGATGTGATTTTTGTCAATAGAGCTACTAGCAGGGCTAGTTTGTGTGTATAGCACAATTTGCTTCAATGCAGTTACGCAATCAAACATGTATATAAATGTAATAAGAAGTTTGTTTCCCTGTCTTGAGTGTCGAGTGATAGTTATTCTTGTATGAAGTAAAAAAGTTGGAATTTCTTGGTACTCTTTACTGAATTTTTGCATCTTGGAATTTTTTTAACTATGTTTTATTTTTGCCTATTTTCTAACTTTTGGCTTTGAATAGGCCTAGCTACCGTAAGCTTTCATCTTTGAGGAATCACCTTCCAGATGTACCAGTCCTGGCTTTGACAGCTACAGCTGCTCCCAAGTAGGTTTTTAGAAGAACTGGATTTGTTCTCTACTCACAACAGTCTTACATCACTCTAAATCATAAGAAGAGATAACAGTTTCATTTTCTGAAGAAGGGAGCAGAGAGCTTTAATGATTCTATAGTTGTTATTTTTATCTGCAGAGTTCAGAACGATGTGATAGAGTCATTATGTCTGCAAGACCCTTTGGTTCTCAAATCTTCTTTTAATCGTCCAAATATTTATTATGAAGGTGGGTTCTGCTAGCTTGTTTCAGGAATGAAAACATATTTCATAAGCTCAAGTTTATCAGCTAGAATATTCCAAACTAAACCTCATTCCCAACCCGTGTCCAACTGCATGTGCATCTAAGTGGATTTCTCAATAGTGCAGTTCGATACAAAGATCTTCTGGATGATGCCTACGCTGATTTATCCTCTGTACTCAAATCTTGTGGGGATGTCTGTGCAATTGTTTACTGCCTTGAACGAGCAACCTGTGATGGCTTGTCTGCTCATCTTTCCAAAAATGGCATTTCCTCTGCTGGTAGTTAATAATCTCTTACACTTCTTTTCCCTGGGAATATTTTTTTTAATTTTTTTTATGACAGGTGTTAGTGATGGTATACTCCCTTTTTACACTGAGGTTTTTTTCAGCTTACCACGCTGGCTTGAATAATAAACTGCGGAGCTCAGTTTTAGATGATTGGATTTCTTCTAAAATACAAGTTGTTGTGGCCACAGTGGCTTTTGGGTATGATCTACTCTATAATTTATGCTAAGCTAACAGGTATTAGCATTCTTTTTTTTATGTGCAACCTCCTCAGCTGAGAGTAATGTAGATCCCTCAATTTTTTTTTCTTGCCATGCTAACTTTCAACAGGAATGGTAAATGTACTCTGGATTTGGAAGCCTGTACATCATTCTTGTATTTTTTTTTTCCTTTTTGAAGTGTTTTATTCTAGATTGTGATGGTTTTGTTTGCTTCCCTTGTACTCTTCTGTTTGGAGCTGTTCTGGTGAATGCCCGGTAATTGAGACATTGTTGTTCCTCCAGGATGGTATGCAATCAAATACTCGTGAATTCATTGAGCCTTGAAATCTGGAAATTTTATTTTGTATATTTCTGATATATGGTTTAGCAGCTATCAAGTGCTTCTAATGACATTATGATCAATATTTTCTAGGGTATAGATAGAAAAGATGTTAGAATGGTTTGCCACTTTAACATTCCAAAGTCAATGGAGTCCTTCTATCAAGAATCAGGTAGAGCAGGACGTGACCAGCTTCCATCCAAAAGTCTCTTGTACTATGGAGTTGATGATCGAAAAAAGATGGTATGTTCTATGGTTTCACCACTTCCCTTGTAGTTATTGGTTTACTTATTTATCAATAGTTGCATCTTGCATGTGCTTGTAAAGGAGATATTTCGCTAAATCATTGGGAGCTGTATGACAGGAGTTCATTTTAAGAAATGCTGAGAACAAGAAGCCGCAGTCCTCAAGTTCAGAGGGCAAGTTGTCAAAAAAGTCCCTCACTGACTTCAATCTGGTGAGCGTCAAGTCATTTTGTTCTGTACATACTCTGTGCTACTAGATACTCAATGCAAGATGCAACCACATTCAGATGATTGAGTACTGTGAGGGTTCTGGATGCCGTCGGAAAAAGATTCTTGAGAGTTTTGGGGAACAGGTAATGTGAGCATGGAATTTTTTTTGCCTACATGGACCTCGCAATGCCTTTCTCTATCAACACAAGTTAGGGTACTTATTATCGTTCACCACAGCAGGTTGCTGCCACACTATGTAAAAAATCATGTGATGCCTGCAAACATCCAAATCTAGTTGCCAAGTATTTGGAGGAACTTACAACTAGCATTGCTCGTCAGAGAAATGGTTTTTCTCGAGTTTTTATGAGCAGGTGCTTCTCTTTTGTCCATATTATATTGTATTTTCTGGTGTATCAGTTATTGTAAAGTTCAGTGGAAACATAAAAATTCAAAATTGAAATTACAGAGGAACTAGGCAATCTGGTCTCCATAGAAAAGAGACTTGTCAAGAATCTCAAAAAATGGCCGTGTTGTTATCTTAAACCTGAAGTAGATTTACTTAGAATGTAACCATTTTTCCATGTGGACTTACCCTTGCTTTTGTTCCAAGCTACCAGGTTTCCATTGTTTCCAGTTGAGATGAGCCTAACCTATTGCTGGCTTTCAAATGTTCTCATTTTCCATTGCCCCCCTGCAGCATTTTATTATTGTCCTACTAATAGTTAGGAATGCGTTGCTCTTATTTACTTGGTTAATCTTCAAGTTTTAGAATATCTTATGAACTTGATTCATTCTTCTCATTTATTCAGGTCCACAGATATGATTGATGAAGAATTCAGAATTGATGAACAAGTCTCTGAATTCTGGAATCGGGATGATGAAGCCAAAAGTTCTGAGGAAGATATATCTGATTTTGATGGTGAATAAATTTTGTAAAATTTCAATGTTTATGCTTGGGGTGGTTTGGGGGTGTTATAGAAATTCTGAACTTTTTTTTATTATCTCATCTGTCAAGTTTCTTTGCTGGCAGATGAAACTGAAGCTGTCACGAGCCTACCTGGATCAAGATTGTCAAGAAAATCAGGAGTAGATGAGAAGATTGAGTTGCTGCAGCGTGCGGAAGAAAATTATTATCAGAATAAAAACTTTGATAAACTGGTCCGTCCTTTAATATTTTATGTCCTTGGAAAATTACCAGCATCTATTTTTTTTTCTCTTACTGATCGTAAGCAGCAAGGAGTAAATGCAATTGATGATTGATTAGAATGTATGGTAGTTTCATTTTTTCTGTTGGGATTGTGGCTATCTAGATTGATGGGTGAAGTAACTTCGAGTTCTAAAATGTATGCTCTATTTGCTTTCTGGCAATTGCGGTGAGTGGAGTGTCTAAATTTGTGCCATTGTATCTCTGTTTAATTAAGACAATAGTTGTATTTCTTTGTTATGTGGTTCACAAGCAATTCAATCTGTCTCATGACCATAGTTCTACAGTCAACCATCTAGCAACTTCTTTTTCATGAAAATTGATTTCTTTTTTTGTGAGCAGAAAAATAAAGTTGACAAGAATGCCATATCTGAAACACTGAGAGAAGCAAGCAAGCAAAGATTATTAAATGCTTTGAAGGTAGCTCACCAGCGGCTTGGAATCTTAAAGTAAGCAGACCTTTCTCATCGCCCATGGCATCAGATCTGTTATTTGATTAGCATACAAGAGAACTTTTTTAATACATTTGATTGGGAGAAAGATAACCATGATAGATTTTAATTTGTTTATTCTCCCCTTTGCAGCATTGAACTTGATGCATCGGCCTCCTTCCTTGAAAATGAGTGCTACAAGAAGTACGGAAAGAGTGGGAAAACGTTCTACTATTCTCAGGTGGCAAGTACAGTAAGGTGGCTATCATCGACAACTTTGGTAGAGTTAACAAATCGGCTCGGCCCTGGCACCCCTTCCGTCCCTGTGTCTAAAGAACATCCTCCTGAGACACCACCATCACCCTCGCTTGAGCAGAGGCCACCAGAAACTACTAACCTAAAACGCCAGAGTAGCTTTAAATCACCCTTGCTTGAGCAGAAGTCACCAGAAACTACTACTCTAAGACTCCACCATACATTTCAATCAGAAACTTCGATGAATACTTCACCATCAGAAAGTTCCAGCCTGAGTTCAAAGCTGCCATCCATTCCGTCCTTTTCCGAGTTTGTGAACGGAAAAAAGGAAGAAGGCAACCATGCCAATACATCACAAAACCAATCACACGTGAGACTGGAGAAGACCGGAGAGAAGAGGCTGAGGTTGCATTAACTCAAATTTTGGAGCTTTGTTTTTCTCTCTTTGATTTTTTTTTCTTTTTAATCTTTTTGTAATATACAAGTTGCAAGACCTTCCTAAAATATAATCCAGAAATCAATATATGAAAGGAGGAGGAACGATGCCTCCCTGATATGGACTGGGTGTGACCCTTGCTCTTGAACACGAGAAGGGTGCCTTTGTGGCCCCTCAAAATAACTTCTATGGTTAGAGAATTACTTTTTTATTAAATTCTTTAACACCATCATATAGATTTTGCAAATGAAATAAAATTGAAAGATTGACTGGAAAAATAAATAAAATAAATGAAACTATGGTCAATAATACCAAATCTGATAGGAGACAGACCAACAAGCTCACCCTACAACAAATGGTGCGTAGCTAGACGAGACACGTCAGGAATCAAGAACAGCTAAGAACTACTGCATAAACTTGACCTTTTTTTCTTTCTAGCTTCAGAGCACAAATTTCTTCATAGTAAAAAGCTTCTCTCGCTCGTTATTTTTTCTCCATTTACTAAATACACCTCGTTGAGTACATGGTCACAGGAGAATCCATGAAGGGAGCACCACAAACTCTAGGATGATCACTCTCCACCCCACAGTCCAGCATCTGATGGCCCTCCAAATCTTCATCATGATCGCAAACGAACTCGGGGATTTTTACTTCATTTCTCCTTATATGGTCCCATAAATAATCAATCCTATTGATATACCTTAGCTTCCCATACAACCTGCCACAATATTGTTTGTGTTGGTTTATTCACGTAAGCCAGAAAGCTAAAAATGCAACCAAATACCGATACCCTTTGAGAGAAAAAGGCATCAGTCATTGTGAAAAATATTTCGTTGTTCTTACCTGCTGCCGAAGTGAAGACGGCCAAACGTGGCAAGGAAAAGTTTGGCTTGTAGGCTGGGGTGGACAAAGTAAATTGCCTGGAGATTATCCCTAGCGTTGATTGGTATAACATCATAGATTGATCGGAGGGCTGAGATTCCTGGAAAATCCTCACTCTTTTGTACTTGTGTGTGAAGGTACAAGACCGAAAATGGCTTCTTCTTTAGCCTAGGAAAGATGTTCTCCTCCAAATAATTCTTGAGTGCATCCACGCTCAAGAACCGAGCTGCAAAAGTCAAAAATCGAAACCATAAAACAGTAAGAAATAAAATAAAATAAATTATTAAGCACATTCGGCACGACAATATTTGAGAGGATTATTTTTTTGTTAATGTTAGAGAAGTTACTCACCAGATAAGAATTTGCCGATAATTCGAAGGACTTTGTGGCCATTTTTATCCCTACCTTGAAATTTGAAAATCTCCAATTTCTCAACAAGTTGTTCTTGGTCAGACAAAGAGATGTGAGTGCACATATTTCCTCTTGCTTTGGTTTTCTTCAACCGACTGATCTTGTTGTGTCTGAATGTGTGAAATACAGAAGGGAGAAACAAGGATAAGAGTGTTATGGGGCCATGATGTTTGAGAGGGAGAGGAGAGCGGCAATAAAGGGGGGAGGGTTAGCAAAACAATGGATGAGCAAAGAGAAGGATATTCTAAGGAATCTTCCATTTTGGACCAGATTGAGTTTTGTTCTGTTTTGTTTCCAGTCCTTTTCATCGTTTGGAAATTACTTGAGTTCATTTAGCATGATCTTGACCGTCCATTTGAAGATCATTGCCGCCAAAAATGTGAAGTAAATAATCAATTCAATAACAAGACAAATGGAAAAAAGGTGTGGCTGTGTTCATAAGCTATAAATTCATGATGTGTCTGTGATAGAGATAGATGTGGTCAGGCGTAGTTTATTTTTTAACGGAAGAGACATAAAAAGTTAAAAAAGCAAGAAAAACTTCCTTCTAGTTGTAATTTTTTGTGTAGTGCATTAAAAAAAACAGAGCAATCACACCTCACCACTGCAATGTGGATTGAAACATTTAAGTTAATAATTTTACACTTTTGGTCATTGAGGGTACAAGAGCTCTTTTATTTATTTATTTTAATTTTCATGTTTTTAAAGCATAATAAAATGTCTCAAATACCCTCCAAAGAAAAAGATTTAAAACTAGTATTTAGGGATTTTTCATATTTTTACAATACTCAATAGTTTTTTATAATTATTATATAATTAAAATATAATTGGCGCGTGTAAAATGAATCCACACCTTTTAGACGCCGTGTGTGGCCACTCTACAAACAAAAACTGACCTTTTCGGAGTCATTGGAAGCACTATACCAATCCTTTTCTGTTGGGGTGGCACATGTCGGCTTTGGTGTGGCGGTTCAACACCGCTAGCTTTCTTTTACTTTTATTGGGCTCCATTTTGAGCCTTTATTTTCCTCTTATTGGGCTCATTTTGCAGCCCTTTCATCTTCTTCATGGGTTTGGTTTCGGTGCAGCCCCTTCACTCCTCTTGGTGGGCTCGATTGGTGCCCCATGAATTTACGTTGCATGATGCATAAGATTTCTTAACAAAGCAAAATTTATATGGTGGTCTAGTCAATGACTCAATGGAATAAGGATTGATAACTTAAATCCCACATCGAAAGGGAGAGAAACTGCAAGGCTCAAGTGCCTATAAGTTTCAAGCTCAAAATAGAGGGAAGATATCTTTGCGCTTGGGGCAATGACGCAGCTAGTGAGGTTCTAACCGAGGCGCGTCAATTGCTGGTTGAAAACTATTTCCAAACCCCCTCTTTGGCCGAGGTCTTGCCTAGGCCTTTGAGAATTTCTGGAAGGGCTCCCTCCGGGGTAAGGCCCTGCATTTCTAAGTTCAAATTATTAATTCGTTAGATTTCAGATGAAGGCCTAGCAAAAAAATTGTGTCAACCCATTAACCGATTTCTTGGCACCATGTGGAATGAGGTTTGGTTTACGAAGTTCGAGTATGTCTTTCATTTGATTGACCACTAATTGCGAGTCACGGCATACTTCCAATCCAAAGACTTGGCTCCCTGCGCGACTTGCATCCCATTATTGCAAGCAACCTGTATTCTGCTACGTTGTTGGAGCATGGTTCGGGCGTCGCCTTACTGAATAGCCCTATCTACTCCACACCGAACACAAACCCAATCTGAATCTTGAGATTTCACTTTGCGTGAGATCTGCATTCGCTTTCCCCTGGGACACCAACCTTGTGCTTCCCTCTCTCTCCTTAACAGTCGATCCCCTCTGGGTCCTTAACAGTCGAGTCTCGCTTCCCTTCCTCCAATCGGTCAGGAGAAGAGCGGATGGGTAAAAGTGAGTAAGTTTAGAATCTTAAGTTTATGTCATTTTCTTCTAAATGTATAGTTAGTATCAGATCATTTGACTATAAATAGAGTAGACAGTGCCCAGATCGTTACGCCTTTCGTGCGGGTTGGAACTTGCCCGACAAGGAATTTCGCTCTCTTAGGACCGTTATAGTTACGGCCGCTGTTCACCGGGGCTTCGGTCACCGGCTCCCCTGTCACCAGGTTTCATACATTGTACAATTTTCCATTGCTTTTCATTAGGTTTGGATTTGTGGTCTTTCGGTGAGGCTATCAAACAGGTTCAGTGTCTTTGAAAACCCTGAAATTGCCTAACAATTCTGAAATTTTGACGGATGACATGAAGACTGCTCAATTGGCATTATATTGATTATACAAAGGTAGAATGGATTCCTCTAACTTGACTCCTATGGTTTGATTGGATGAGAATTCAAATAATTAGAAGTCAAGAAACCATACAATATTTTGTCGGACTTACAAATGTGTTTTCCTAGCTCCCTTGTGTCTCCATTTATTCTGTCTTGAAACAAGAAATTGTTTTATCTTCATCGTGTGAGAATATTAACTACCTTTATGCACCAGAATTATTAATCTTGTTATTGGAAAAAACTGAAGGATGAGCTAGAAAGCATAACTGGCAAGAAATTGCATGGAAACAAGAAGTTTTGGCTCCTTAGTTCAGTATAATTTGGTCATTATAAAAGCATAATTGGCTCTGCACTCTTAGCGTTGCCCAAGCCGTGCAGGGGACTTGGCAAGCGCAAAACTTTTGTCGCCACACTTGTGTTTTGACGCCCCTTGGTGAAATAATAGAAGCATATTACGAAGTAACAAGCCCAGTCTGTATTCTGTCGTCCCACATGGAAAAAATAACAAAGGGCAGAAGCAGGAGCACACTATAAAACAAAGCTTGCGAGCTCTGAATCAATCATACCTTTCTCGGCCTTTTGGCTAAGATCAAGTGTAGTATCTGTTCTTATCAGTTTAATATCTGATACGTGGGCCAATGGCTCACACGATATTAAATTTATTTTTTTAGGGGGAGGGTCCATCACAGTAGCTTGCTACTCGGGCTCTCGATCGTCGCCTTTGCGCTGCACCATAGCATTGGCCTGGCGCGCCCCACCAACTCTATTACCCAAAGCTTTGATTTTTAGTGTGTGAGATTTCAATGCTCCGCCGCATCTTTAGATGATTTGATTGTCGGGGTTTTTCATGCTTGAGATCGAAAGGAAGAGAATCCAATCTGTTTCCAAGAATCTTTGGAGGAGAAAATCAAAGGATTTTGTTGATTTAGTTAATGCTACTCATAGTAGTAAATCAAAGACTTAAAATGCAGTATGGATTGTTGTTGTGTGACTGTTCATGGAATTGCTAGGCTCCTCTACTCAGGAGTGGCTAACAGTTGGAGGCACCCTTGCTGGCCGAGAGATATTTACAAATTTCCCTTCAAGTGTAACGATCCAGACAACTTGGCCACTTATTCTGAATGAATGGGTTCAGAGGAAAACTGAAGGCTGCGGAGATATATACTGGAATCAACGATCTGGTTCCTGTTCTGTAAAAGAGAAAAGAAAATGAAGTTTGGGAAACACTCCATGTTGTAGCTGAAATCATTTCAAAGAAAATAAAAGTAATGTATTGATTTGTTAACTTCACGCATAAGTGAATTTTACAGCATGGAATTGAAATCAGATCATGATATATGTCTCACTGTTGATTTCAAGTCATCGCGACTTCTCAAAGCTGCTATGTGATGAGGAATTGATGTAATCGGCCTTATGGTAACGGATGATTCCGAGCAATTAGATATGAATCTGTTATAATTAGATGACGATCTATCCTCAACAGATTGCATGAATAGCCTAGCAGAAGCATTTATGGTTAAGTGTGATAGGTTTAGATTCAAGAAGGGGACGGTCACGCTAGACCAGAATAATAGCTCAAAAGAACTTTAACGTTTGATTCGATCATTGAACTGCACTCAAATTTTTACAAGAGTTTTCAGAGGCTATTTTCCCCACATTAGTCACTGTCTTGCCACATGGACTGTCAAATCTTTAGATATTAAAAATCTCATTGACACCCTCAGTTTTGACAGTTTTTGTGATTTTTCTTGGCAATTCTAGATTTGGGAGCCCTTGGCTAGCATAATTTCTTTGCAATACTCTATAAAATATTATCTATGATTTATGGGGTATCCCTGCAGACATAACAAAGCTTGAATTTGAGGCTTTGGAAGCCCTGTATTACAACATAATCATGGTCGCAAAGTACTTCCAATCATTGTTGTTAAAATCACGAGTTGTACGATTTTATGAGTCAACATGTATATAATGTGTAAAATTAGATTAAAAACTAAAAATCGATCAAACTCGGTAAAATTGAACCGATTTTACGAGCTTCACAAAAGTTCAAAAATTTACTGTCTCCCTATTCGAGTCCCCCGACACTCCACTCCACAATCTGTGATTGAAAGTTTAATTTTACATTTTATTATGTGATGACTTGAAAGTTTAAATTAGAATTGAATTTCTAATTTAACCATGTAAAATATTAACACAATAAAATCAGGTTGATTCAATCAGGGTTTTAGTAGATTATTTAACTCCACTCAACTTGATTCAATCATGAATTTAACCATATACGTGTATGCTTTTTCTTTTTTGTATTTTGTCTAACTCTCTACACTATACATCCTTGTTGATGCATATATTGATTCTTGAACAGATTGTTTGTTTTAGATTTGTTAATTTTTAGTTAATGAAATTTTATGGACATAATTGTATTATATTATATTTTTAAGTTATTTAAACCATGTATAATTTTTATTTGAATTATGTATTCTAAGGTGTTTGGACATTTGAATTGTTTATTTTACTTTTATTTTAATTGTGTCATATTATTATTTATTACTTGACTGAAATTGTCAATATATAATTAGTTAAAATATTTTTCTTGCGATTTTATGATTTTATGATTCAAGTTTATGATTTGAGTGTATATTATGTATTCCATGTCATGTTAAAAAAAGGTTTTTGACAACCTTACTTCCAGTTGAATCTACCTCTTGCCAGATTTGATGCATTTCATAAGGTCATGTTGGAGCTTTGGTAGCCCTACGATGCTACCAAGTACTACCGAGTTACTGAAACTTTTACTCGATCTTCAGGTTCTCAAAGTTAACATATTCTTTAAAGATATTCAAAGTGTAAGATCCTCCCAATCATATTTTGGAGACATGTCTATTTATATTTATTTTTAAATGTAAGTGAACTTATCTCGATGAGGTATCTATAAAAGCAAAAATTTTCTACCAATCAAATTTTTACTAGATGTCATTTTATTTTTATTTTTTACATAAGCGGATAAAAAGGGTTAAAATAAATGACATGAAAAATAAATAGGCATTTATATATTTTTTGGTCAATAAAAAGTTGACACATGTGATGAGATATTCAAGATATTTGGTCATAAATGCAAGATCCCATCAATAAACATTAACCAATAAAATAATGTCATGTGGCATTGAAAAAAGGACTTAAGATCCCTGTACAAACCGCTATAAATAGAGGGTTTTACCCTAGATAAGTGAAAGAAAAAAAAGGAGGGAATTATTGGAGATACAAAATTTTATTCAAGACAAACTCTTCAAGTAAGGAAGCTCTCTCAATAGCTCTCAAGCTTCTTTCATATACGCTTGAAATCTATAAAGAACGAACCTTTGTTGGATCAAACTTAAAGTCCCCACAAGAGTTCTTTAACAATATATCTTCCTTAAGCAAGAAAGCTCTCTCAAAAGCTCTCAAGCCTTTTTCATTCACGCTTAAAGTCTACAACTAATTAAGCTCTGTTAGATCAAGCCTAAACACCCCATAATAGTTCTTCAACAATACTTTGTAGACAAATCAAAGTTACTCTTTAAAATATCAAATCACTGAATCTCGCTTTTCAATACATGCCTCAATTCGTATTCTTGCAAAGTATAAATCTTGTCTTGATTTAATGAATAAGTCAAGTCACTATATATCAAATCCAATAAAAGAATAAGAGGATTATCTTATTTTTTTAAAAAAATATTTTAAATAGAGATTGTGTTTTTAAGCACTGCCATTGATGAACAATGAGATTTCTGCCCTATGGGAGCTAAACCCAAGATCCACTTCATTATAATTTTAAACAATTTCACATGTGAGATTCGCAATATCACTCGATTAATGATGGAAAAAAGTTTTGATTTAAAAAAAATGAAAGAAAAAGAAAGAAACAATAGTCTTCATTCTTCAGTCCCACATGGCAAAAATAACAACGCGCAGTAGCAGGAGCATGCTATAAAAGAAAGCTTACTATCTCTAGATCAATCATACCTTTCTCGGCCTTTTGGCTAAGATCAAGTGTAGTATCTGTTCTTATCAGTTTAATATCTGATACGTGGGCCAATGGCTCACACGATATTAAATTTATTTTTTTAGGGGGAGAGTCCATCACAGTAGCTTGCTGCTGGGGCTCTCGATCGTCGCCTTTGCGCTGCACTATAGCATTGGCCTGGCGCACCCCACCAACTCCAGTCCCAATGCTTTAATTTGTAGTTTGTGAGGGTTCTATGCTTGTAGGGTTCTTCATTCTTCAGTAACCAATTGCAGACTAGAATGATTCAGAGAACAAATCCAATGCTTTGGTTGTAGTTTGGGATGGATCGAATGGAAGCAAGTCATTGATGGTTGGGAGACAGTAAAGTTCTTTACTTTGAACTTCATCCCCCAACTCATGTTCAGGAACTTCTTGGAACACACACCTCTGTGCTGCTTTTTTTCTTTCGATGTTTATTTAGGTGCTTCTCTTTACCTGTTTTCTTTAGTTTTTCTTATTGATTTTATGGTATTTTGCTGACTATTAAACCCTCTTTTTCCTATACCCGAAATCAAAGATCTTGCCATAATCTTTGACAATGGTGTATGTGTGGAGAAGGAGGAAATTCTTGGGGCAGTCCTGCCCTATATATATACTAGTATTTGTTTTTTCTTAGATTTTTAATTTTGAGGAAACCTTTTATGATTAGCTTGAGAATGGTTAACATCTGACTACTGATAAGTAAACAACCTAGAAGAGGCCATGGCCATTGTTAACAGAAAATAGATAATGATTTTAACTCTCTCAATCCTCATGCTGCCATTGGAACCTGTCTTCCATGTTCATTATCTTAGAGACGTGTCTGTGAATTGGGTTTTTGTTGTGATATTCATACACGTAACGTTTCCTCCATTATTACCACATCTGATATAATATGCAGTTTTTCTTATCTACTTTTTCTTTAGAATATTGGTAGATTATGATTAAAAAAATAGTTTAGCAGAGTCAGGATCTTGAAAGGAATTGGAGCTTTCCCAAATATATTCTCTGCTCAGCATTCACACATCACAATATCTGCCTAAATAGTCACTATTCACGGAAAACATACCTTCGAATATCCATACCTTTGTATGTGTTGGGATAAAACTTTAATTTTCACTATATCTGGTGTTTTGCATTCAACAACTTCTCCTCACCAAATTAGTGTTTTTTGCCATGTTTTTTTTTTTTTTAAGTTGGATTTTTTCAGTTATTGCTCCTCTCAATGCATACACTTTTTATACTTTGCATCTATTATCTTCCAAGTAGATGTCTATGGCTTTGGATATTTGTAGTCTATGCTTTCGCCGACGTTTCAGCCGAGCTTTTCATACTCATTTGTTTTTGTGCTGCAATGGTCTGTACTTTTATTTTGGCATTTCAAGTATCCTATTAGAGCTTCAATAGGCATCTCCTTTCATTTTCGATGCCAAATTCTTTGGTTTTCCTTAGTTGATGCCAATTGCTCTGGAGATTGGATTTTTCTGTTTCCAACATTGAAACCGAGCCTTTGTAAACAGCTTCGTCTGAGACTGGCTACGCTTTTATCCTTTGTCCTTGATGTAAGTTTATTGACTTTCATTTAGTCTAGGAACTGGATATTTTCTGTCTCTTGCGATTCATTTTTTTATGCATTTGTCTTTGATCTATTTTGTTGTTTTCTATTTAGTTTGTGAAGAACATTCATAGCTTTCTAATAATAGTGCACTGGAAATTTAATAGCACAAGTTACATCGAGTAGTGTAATTAGTTATGAAAAGGTCGAATCTGTCTGTTGTGCCAAATTATTAGCTTAAAACAGTACGTTGTACAATTTTTTTCTGAATCAAAAGGCCATTACTTTTCTTTAGGTTTGGATTTGTGGTATTTTGGTGAGACGATCAAACAAGTTTAGTGTCTTACAATTCAGGGATTTTGACGGATGACATGAAAACTGCTCAATTGGCACCGTATTGATTATTCAAAGGCAGAATGGAATCCTCTAACTTGACTCCTATGGTTTGATTGGATGAGAATTCAAATAAATAGAAGTCAAGAGCCATCCAATATTTTGTCGGACTTACACATCTAAATGTCTAATGAGTGACTTGGGCGTGTGGCTAAGTCAATTCCTCATAAATATTTTGTCTATTTATTTTTATGTATTTATTTTGATGGTTAATTTAATTGAATTGGAGAGCTAATTATGAAAAGGAGAAAAGAGACTTTCTTACCATTCATTATGTACATGTACTTGTACTTGTGATATATATAGGAATAGCTAGATAGCTAACTCTAATGGGCTTTCTATAATGGATCATAATAAAATAAATAGCTAGGTCTAGAATTATGTTTAATCATATTAAGTCAATATCCTCTGCAAGTTAAATGGGGAAGACACCACTTTCAACTTGGGTAGTAGAAATGTAAGTTGTGATAACATCAACAATCTGATTATCATTAAAAGCAATAAATTGAACCTAAAAATGCTTGCTAGCAACCACATCATGAATGAAGTGAAAATGGATCTTTTTATTTTCATGTGAGCAAGGAAAACTATTTGATTGTTAGATAAATGGCTCCTAAGTTATCCACCACATAAGAGGAGTTGTAGAAATTCCAAGTTCAAGAAGTAGAAACTTGATCCATTATAATTTTGTAGTAGCATTTCCAATGGCTTTATACTATGTTTGCAAAAGATCGAGCAAAAATGTGTTGCTTGCTAGATTTTCATAAAATCAAGTTTTGATCAAGAAAAATAGTATAATTATTAGTAGATTTTTGATCTTCTATATTACAAACCCAATCAAAATTACTAAACTCATTAAGAGAGAGAGATCACTCTTACGAGTCAAGTTCAAATCAATGAATAAAGTGCCATATAAATAACGCAAGATGCGCTTAATTGCCAACCAATGAATATTAGTGGGAGAATGCTTGAATTGGATTTATTGCACATGATAAACATAATTATACACCCAGTTATCTTTTGTATTATGGTCCATTATACAAAGCCTATCAAGTTTATCTATCTTTACCTGTGTGTGTGTGTGTCTATATATATATGTGTGTGTGTGTGTGTAAATAGAGGGCCTCACCTTAAGAAAAGAAAAGAAAAAAAAGAGAATTCTTGGAGATACAATTTTTTCTTCAATATAAGCTCTTCAAGTAAGGAAGCTCTCTTAAAAACTCTTAAGCTTCCTTCATCTATGCCTAAAATCTACAAAGAACGAACTTCTATTGGATCAAGCATAAACGCTCCATAGAATTCTTCAACAAAATATATTTTTCAAGACAAGCTTTTTAAGCAAAGAACGACTCTAAAAAGATCTCAAGTCTCCTTCATTTGCGTTGAAGTCTACAAAGAACAAGGTTCTGTTGCATCAAGCTTAAACGCCCCATAAAAGTTCTTCAACAAAACTTTGAAGATAAATCAAAAGTATTCTTCAAAGCATCAAATCACTGAATCTCGCTGCGCAATACATGCCTAAGTTTGTGTTTTTGAGAAGCTTCAATCTTAGCTTGATTTAATAAATAAGTCAAATCATTATATATCAAATCCAAGAAAACAAAAAAAAGATTGTCTTATTTTTTTGAAAGAATATTTTGGATAAAGATTGTGTCTATAGGCACTGCCATTGATAACAAATGAGATTTCTACGTAAGGGAGCTAAACCTAAGATCCACTCCATTATAATTTAAAACACTTTCACATGATATTCGCAACATCGTTGGATTAATGATGGAAAAAGTTAATAGATTACCAAGAAGATAATTTAATTAAATTATGATAAATTTCATATGGTCTCTCAGTCTCTCCCTTGTTTATATTTTTGTATTTGTTTTGTAAAAAAATTCTTTTATATTTTCAAATATAAAAGGGAAAATTTGTAAGTTAATTAAAATCAATTGTACAGATTTGAACGGAAGGGCAGGGATTAAAATTAGCTCGAAATTATTTGTAATATAGAGACAAAAACCTATTTTTATCTGTCTTGACAATCACATGTGTTTTCCTCCCTTGTGTCTCCATTTATTCTGTCTTGAAACAAAAAGAAATTGTTATATCTTCACTGTGTGAGAATATGAGCTAAAAACTACCTTTATGCACCAGAATTATTAATCTTGTTATTGGAAAAAAAACTGAAAGATGAGCTAGAAAGCAGTAGGCAAGAAATTGCATGGAAACAAGAAGTTTTGGCTCCTTAGTTCAGTATGATTTGGTCATTATAAAAGCATAATTGGCTCTGCACTCTTAGCTTTGCCCAAGCCGTGCAGGGGACTTTTTGTCGCCAGCCTTGTGTTTCATGCCCCATGGTGAAATAATAGAAGCAATTTGCGAAGTAACAAGCCCGGTCTGTATTCTGTCATCCCATATGACAAAAATAACAGAGGGGACAAGCAGGA
Source organism: Populus tomentosa (assembly GCA_018804465.1). Lineage (NCBI taxonomy): Eukaryota > Viridiplantae > Streptophyta > Magnoliopsida > Malpighiales > Salicaceae > Populus > Populus tomentosa. Next base: position 7,464,943 of record CM031977.1, on the reverse strand, counting down.
GCGCACTATAAAAGAAAGCTGACTAGCTCTGAATCAATCATACCTTTCTCGGCCTTTTGGCTAAGATCAAGTGTAGTATCTGTTCTTATCAGTTTAATATCTGATACGTGGGCCAATGGCTCACACGATATTAAATTTATTTTTTCAAGGGGAGGGTCCATCACAGTAGCTTGCTGCTGGGGCTCTCGAGCGTCGCCTTTGCGCTGCACTATAGCATTGGCCTGGCGCACCCCGCCAACTCTAGTCCCAATGCTTTAATTTGTTCGATGGTTCTATTCTTGTACGGGTTCTTCATGCTTCAGTAACCAATTGCAGACTAGAATGATTCAGAGAACAAATCCAATGCTTTGGTTTGTAGTTTGGGATGGATCAAATGGAAGCAAGTCATTGATGGTTGGGAGAGTAAAGTTCTTTACTTTGAACTTCATCCCCCAACTCATGTTCAGGAACTTCTTGGAACACACACCTCTGTGCTGCTTTTTTCTTTCGATGTTTATTTAGGTGCTTCTCTTTACCTGTTTTCTTTAGTTGTTCTTATTGATTTTATGGTAGTTTGCTGACTATTAAACCCTCTTTTTCCTATACCCGAAATCAAAGAGCTTGCCATAATCTTGACAATGGTGTATGTGTGGAGAAGGAGGAAATTCTTGGGGCAGTCCTACCCTATATATATACTAGTATTTGTTTTTTCTTACGATTAGCTTAAGAATGGGTAACAATCTCTGCTATCTGACTACTGATAAGCGAACAACCTAGAAGAGGCCATGGCCATTGTTAACAGAAAATAGTTATTGATTTTAACTCTCTCAATCCTCATGCTGCCATTGGAACCTGTCTTACATGTTCATTATCTTAGAGACGTGTCTGTGAATTGGGTTTTTGTTGTGATTTTCAAACACGTAACGTTTCCTCCATTATTACCACATCTGATATAACATGCATAGTTTTTGACAACCTTGCTTCCAGTTGAATCTACCTCTAGCCAGATTTGATGCATTTCGTAAGGTCATGTCGGAGCTTTGGTAGCACTACCACGCTACCAAGTACTACCGAGTTACTGAAACTTTTACGCCATATTCAGGTTCTTAGAGTTAACATATTCTTTAAAGATAAATATATTCAAAGTATAAGATCCTCCCAATCATATTTTGGAGACATGTCTATTTATTTTTAAATATAAGTGAACTTATCTCGATGAGGTATCTATAAAAGCAAAAAATTTCTACCAATCAAATTTTTACCATGTCATTTTATTTTTATTTTTTACATAAGCGGATAAAATAAGGTTAAAATAAATGACATGGAAAATAAATAGACATTTATATATTTTTTGGCCAATGAAAGGTTGATACATGCAATGAGATATTGAAGATATCTAGTCATCTTCTACCTCTTCGATCCCACCTGTGTCAAATTCTCTTGAATTTCCACCTTCTTCTCCTCATTTACCTAATATCTCTATTAAGCTAGCCTCCACCAATTATCTTTTATGGAAAGCCCAAGTCATTCCCATTGTGCGTAGAAATGGTCTTCTCGGTTATGTGCAAAATCAAGTTCCTTGCTTGTCGCAAACCATCATCAGTGAAGATGGTGTGTCTCGAATCAACCCAGCGGGAGTTATATGGTTGTGCACTACCTGTCTGATGGTCCCCTGTCCCAAGTCATCAATAATGAATCCTCTCATGATGCTTGACATGTTTTGGAGACTCTTTATGGTAGTCATACTGAGGATCGTCTTCAACAAATGAAGGGTGAGTTGCAGTCACTCAACAAAGGCAGTTCTTCTTTAGAAGATTATTTGCACAAGGTCAAATCTCTGGCCTTGTCTCTTCGAGGTGCAGGTAAGCTAATGGATGATGGTGAGTTCATTATATGTATTATTCGAGGCTTAGGATTTGAGTTTGATCCTATAGTAGCAACCTTAAATGCTCGAGATAGTTTTCTACCTCTTGAGGGGGTCATTGACAATCTACGTGATTTTGAAATTCGCCTTCAAGCAGCATGGGTGACTTCTCCTAATGTTGCATTTTACACAAATCATGGTAAAACCAATACAAAGTCTTGTGGAACTCATGGTTCTCGTGGTCGTAATATTACGCACAACCAGACTACTTCTCAATCCCAACAAAAAGATGCTCGTTCTTCACTCTCAACAAGAGGTAATTCTGGAACTCGCACTTAAACATTCACAAATCGTGACGGACACCGCGCTGCTACTCGCAGACGTGGAGGCATAACCTATTTTCGATGTGGAGGCCCGAATCATAAAGTAGATGGATGCTTTGCCTCAACTGAGGAAGCAAAACAATTCAAAGTTTTTGTTGCACTCCAAGTTGTCGATACTACAGAGGAAACTTGGTGCCCCAACACTGGAGCAAATTATCATATGACATCTAATACAAGTGAAGTACAAGGTATTCATTCTTATCTTGGAAATGATTCTGTTATGGTTGTAAATGGAAATGGATTACAAATATCTGGTATTGGACAAGTCTCACTACCTGCTACTGATATCACACTCAATAATGTTCTTATCGTCCTTGATATTAAAAAGAAATTGCTATCAGTCTCTCAACTTACAAAGAAACATAACTGATATTTTATATTTTATCCTTGGAGCTTTCTTCTTAAGGACATGAGGACGAAACAGGTGCTACTTAAGGGCTCAATGGTTGATGGCTTGTATCCAATCCAGTTACAACAGCATCCAAGTTCTTCAGTTGGTCTGCTATCAACTAGTGGCATGCTCGACTTGGCCTCGATTTCTTTAACTTTTATGTTTATCATTTCTGACTAACACTGTTGGTTTTTGGGCAAATCAACAAAGTTACCATTTAGCTCTTGATAAACATATGCAATTACCTTTTTCCATACTCTTCATACTAATGTGTGGGGACCTGCCTCAATCCTCTCCTATGATAGGTTTTAATTTTATTTAATCATTGTCGATGAATATTCTCGATATGTATGGCACTTTCCTATGGCTTGTAAATTTGTTGTCGCCATTATATTTCCTGCATTTCTTCAGCGAATGCTTAACTATTCAATACTTGTGTAAAAGTAATTCAAAGTGATGGTGGCAGAGAATTTGTAAACCGGGGTTTACAAGATTGTTTTGTATCCCATGGCATTATTTGCTAATTATCATGTCCTGGTACACCAGAGTAAAATGGATTGACCAAACGTCGGCATTGGCATATATGGACACTGGTTTAACATTAATGGCACATGCCTCAATTTCACCATGATTTTTGACAGTTGCATTCACAACTGCATGCAATATTTCTTATCAATCGGCTTCCAACTTCTATTCTTGGTAACAAGTCTCCATATGAGCTTGTTTTTGAATTGCCACCATCCTATACTCTTCTACGAGTTTTTGGGTGTGCATGTTACCCATTACATCTTTTGGAAGGTCTAAATTGGACTATAAATATGTACGTTGTCTGGGATAGTCTACACATCACAAAGGGTATCAATGTTTAAACATGTAAATAGGTCGTATATATATATCTCTCAGCATGTAAAATTTGATGAATTAACGTTTCCTTTTAGGTCTACACAAGGGTCCACTAAATCTGATTTTCATGCTTTCAAATGCTCTTCCCAGGCCATTCAGAAGGAGTCTAGTCATGCTAGATCAAACTAACAAGTTAAAAAAACTCAAACTTTTGATTCGACCGTTGGACTTCACTCAAATTTTTACAGGAGTTTTCGAAAGCTATTTTCTCTACGTTAAACACTGCATCGCTATGCCGGCCGTCAAATCTTTAGATATAGAAAATCTCATTAATGCCTCTAATTTTGACAGTTTTTATGATTTTCCTTGACAATTCTGGATTTGGGAGCCCTTGGCTAGCGTAAATTCTCTATAATACTGTAGAAAATATTATATATGATCTATGGGGTTACCCCTGCAGACGTAACGAAGCATGAATATGAGGCTTCAGAAGCCCTATATAACAGCAGAATGATGGTCCAAAAGTATCTCCAGTGGAACCTACCTCCAGTCAGATTTGATGCATTTTGAAAGGTCATGTGGGAGCTTTGATAGCACAACCAAGTACTACCGAGTTACTGAAACTTTTGTACTATCTTCTGGTTGTCAGTGTTAACAAATTCTTTAAAGAGAAATACATGCAAATTATTAAATTCTCCTAATCATATTTTTGAGAGATGCACTTTTATTTTTAAATGTATATGAACTTGTCTCAATAAGGCATTTATAGAAACCAAAATTTTCTATTAATCAAAATTTCACCATGTGTTATTTTTTATTTAAATTTTTACCTAAAAAAATTATTATAACTATTAGTAGACTTTCGTCTTCAACACTATTAGTAGACTTTCGTCAATATAAAAGCATAATCGGCTCTGCACTCTTAGCTTTGCCCAAGACTAAGAGAGCACATCATTCTCCACCGTGCAGGGGACTTGGCAAGCACAAAACCTTTAGTCGCCACCCTTGTGTTTTAGGCCCCTTGGTGAAATAATAGAAGCATATTACGAAGTAACAAGCCCAGTCTGTATTCTGTCGTCCCACATGGAAAAAATAACAAAGGGCACAAGCAGGAGCGCACTATAAAAGAAAGCTCACTAGCACTGAACCAATCATACCTTTCTCGGCCTTTTGGCTAAGATCAAGTGTAGTATCTGTTCTTATCAGTTTAATATCTGATACGTGGGCCAATGGCTCATAGGATATTAAATTTATTTATTTAGGGGGAGGGTCCATCACAGTAGCTTGCTACTCGGGCTCTCGAGCGTCGCCTTTGCGCTGCACTATATCATTGGCCTGGCGCACCCCACCAACTCTAGTCCCAATGCTTTAATTTGTAGTCTGCGCCGGTTCTATGCTCGTAGGGGTTCTTCATGTTTCAGTAACCAATTGCAGACTGGAATGATTCAGAGAACAAATCCAATGCTTTGATTTGTACTTTGGGATGGATCGATTGAAAGCAAGTCATTGATGGTTGGGAGACAGTAAAGTTCTTTACTTTGAACTTCATCCCCCAATTCATGTTCAGGAACTTCTTGGAACAGAAACCTCTGTGCTGCTTTTTTTCTTTCGATGTTTATTTAGGTGCTTCTCTTTACCTGTTTTCTTTAGTTTTTCTTATTGATTTTATGGTATTTTGCTGACTATTAAACCCTCCTTTTCCTATACCCGAAATAAAGATCTTGCCATAATCTTGACAATGATGTAAAGGGTTCCCTCAAAATTAACAATCTAAGTAAAAACAAATACTAGTATATAGGGTAGGACTGCCCCAAGAATTTTCTTGTCACTAGTGTATTTGTTTTTTCTTAGATTGTTAATTTTGAGGGAACCCTTTACGATTAGCTTGAGAATGGTTAACAATCTCTGTTATCTGACTACTGATAAGTAAACAACCTAGAAGAGGCCATGGCCATTGTTAACAGAAAATAGATAATGATTTTAACTCTCTCAATCCTCATGCTGCCACTGGAGCCTGTCTTGCATGTTCATTATCTTATAGACGTGTGTGTGAATTGGGTTTTTGTTGTGATTTTCATACACGTAACATTTCCTCCATTATTACCACATCTAATATAATATGTAGTTTTTCTTATCTACTTTTTCTTTAGAATATTGAACGACTCACCACTACGTCGTTATATACAGAAGGACCAGACAGGGTAGGAAAATCTGACACAGGTGGTCTCCTACAACAATGTAATAACCACCTCAATCTGAATCCCACATTGAAATATTTACCAGGAGCCGAGTCCCAAACTAGTATAAAACTAAAAGATCCTGCTGGTTGCTAATTATCTTTGCGCTTGGGGCAATGACGCACCTAGTGAGGTTCTAACCGAGGCGCGTCAATTGCTGGTTGAAAACTATTTCCAAACCCCCTCTTTGGCCTAGGTCTTGCCTAGGCCTTTGAGAATTTCTGGAAGGGCTCCCTCCGGGGTAAGGCCCTGCATTTCTAAGTTCAAATTATTAACTCTTAAATAATTCTTCAATAGATTTTGGATGGAGGTAATGTAATCTAGTTCTTAAATGTAATGGTAGTATCAGCAGATCACACCACATAAGAGGAGTTGTAGAAATTCCAAGTTCAAGAAGTAGAAACTAGACCCATTATAACATTGGAGGAGCATTACCAATGGCTTTATACTTTGCTTTTGCATAATAACAAGCAAAAATATGTTGACTAGGAGGACCCAATAGCATTTTGCTTGGTGGCCCAGGAATTCAAAAGTTGTTGGGCAACAAGACCTAAACGCCATGAACCCAACGCTATTAGGTCCTGCTGAACTATTGGATCATGACAAGCCAGACCTAATAATATTTTTTTACTAAAAAACACAAAAAACAACGCCTGCTGGTGCTATAATGTTGTCCACAGTGCAAACATTTTGTCTACAATGTGGTTCACAGTGCAATTAATCTATGTCCACAACCAGCAGGACCCAATGCTATTGGGTCCTCTTGGGAAGCCAGACCCAAGATTGGTTGGTCTGACTGCGAGCCAGACCTAATAGCGGTGGGTTTGGCACCCAAGCCAGACTTAGCAGCTTTTGGCATAGCAAATAGAAAAGACAACGCTTTTTTTATATTATCACATCAAAATAATACAAAAACATCAAGAATTATTAAAGCATGTTTGTTTTTGCCTTTCAAAAATGCTTTAATAAGAAAATTCGACCTAACCTCAAATGAAAAATAATTATCATCACACAACTTTTGTACAATATAAAAAAGATTCCATCAATTTATTTCCTATTTACCGTATGGAAAAAAAATTAAATAAGAGAAAAGAAAAAAAAATCTAAAGAGGAAAAAAAATTGAAATTATCTGGCAGCCCAGCCAAACCCGGTAACTTTGGGTTATATTGAGATGCTATTTTTTTAAAAAATTATTTTTTATATCATCACATCAAAATAATACAAAAACATCAAAAGATATTAATTTGAAGTAAAGTAAAAAATAAAAAAAATTAAATTTTTTTAAAAGAATTTTTGATACGCAAAAACAAACATGCTTTAATAAAAAAATTCAACGTACGTAACGTGAAATGAAAAACAATTATCATCTCCCAACTTGTATACAATATAAAAAAATTCACATCAATTTATTTCCTCTTTACAATATGAAAAAAAATTCAATTAAAGAAAAGAAAAAAAATTAAAGAGGAAAAAAAATACAATTGGAAATATCTTAAAAGGAAAAAAATTAAAAGGAAAGAAATTAGTTGCTAATGTATTGGGCGCTAGTATGCTATGCGCTATTCATGATGCTACTATAGAAAATATTTTATATGAAAATAGTGATGGTGCGAATACATTTCGTACTTTTAACTTAAGTCATGCATTTTTATATTTTTTTAAAAAATTGTTATTGACCCACTGCTAAACACAGATAAATATATTAGTTATTATATTATTACATAATAGTTATTTGTTTTAGGAATAGGGCCAAAGATCGGGAACTTTCATTCCCAGTATATGTCATCGAGTTTCTTGAGCAATGGTTCCATCATCCTTCTACAACCTAGTCTTGTGGAAGAGTCTTTGCACAACCATGAGGTCTAATGAAGAATCCTATGGTCTATGGAAGACTTATACAAAGCATTAGAGATGCTATTCTTTGACAGGATCAGAGAAATCTCATAACTTTCCCTATATGATCAAATGAAAGGGGTAAGAGCCATGCAAGAAAAAGCTTAACTTGAATTTAACACGTAAAAGCTAAAATTTTGCATTTCAATCGTCTAATTCTAACTTGATTATAAATTACAGATGTTGGGTCTGGCTGCCAAGCCAGATCCAGCACCTTTTGGAAGTGATTTGGGTCCGGCTGCCTAGCCAGACCCAATAATGTTTGGTCTGGTTACAAAGCCCGCTCCAACAACTTTTGGTATAGAAAAAAGAAAAAGAAAAAGAAGACAACGCCCCCCAACACCACTTTTTAACTAAAAAATAGAAAAGACAACACCCTTATAGTGCTTAAGTGTCATCCACAGTGCAAACATTCTATGTCTATAGGTGGTTATTGGGTTTGGCGTTAAAGCGAGACCCAAAAGCATTGGGTTTGGTTGCCAAGCGTCACCCAACAGCTTTTGGAATCCCAAAGAGAAAAGACAATGTCCACTTGGTGTTGCACAATACCCAATAGCATTGGGCACGACTGCCTAGCAAGACATAATAGCGTTGGGTGTGGCTGCCAAACCAGACTCAGTAGCTTTTGGCACAACAAGTAGAAAAGACAACGCTCCCCAACAATATTTTTTAACTAAAAAACAGCAAATACAACGCTCTCATGGCGCTACAATGTCGTTTACAATGCAAACACTTTATATTTATAATGTAGTTCATAGTGCAATGAGTCTATTTCCATAATAAATGCACAATGTTTTTTCCATGCATTTTAAAATATAATATAATAATAATAATATTTAATATTATTTCTTTTTCTCTACATCAGCAAATCTTACCACTACTATTTTGAGTCTAGTACATAACTGTACACATGGCTACTTTAGAAAACATGTACTCCACATCACAACCCATGAAAAATCCCTTCTAAGGACCACCACCCTTAGTCAATCCTAAGGGGATTTATATAATGAACTACAATAATATAGATAAGCGAGTTAAGAATTATGTTTAATCATACTACTTCAATATTGTTATCCCTTGCAACACCGATATCCATCTTACATTCAATATTAAATTAATATTGCGATGTAATTAAAATTATCATTACAAAATGATAATGTATGACACCTTGTTTAAGCTAATTAATTTTCATTCACTAAATTTTATTCACACACACACTGACAGTCCTCAATAGAAAACAACCTCCTAATCTGACTTTTTATATAATTTAATTTTAAAATTAAACTATGTAAATTATTTTTTTATGTGATTTAGTTTACTTGATCGATAAAAAAAAAAAAACCTAAATGAGTGTTAAAAAGCATTTGATGATGACATTGAAAAAACAAGGAAAATAGAAAAAAGAGGGGTTGAATTGAAAAAAAAAAAACAAAAAGAGGAACTTCATTGTTCATAAACAATAAAACTCCATTAACTTTCTTAAATTTTTAAGTTAATTAAAATCGATTGTCCAGATCTGGGGTAGAGATTAAAATTATGAAATATTTAAGGAGAAAGTTGTAATTTTCTTTTAACTTGCTTCCATCTATGTTTCTCCTGTTTAGAAAGATAAATAGCTAGAAATTATTTGTAATATAGAGACAAAAGCCTATTTTTATCTATCTTGACAATCAAATGTGTTTTCCTCCCTTGTGTCTCCATTTATTCTGTCTTGAAACAACAAGAAATTGTTATATCTTCACGGTGTGAGAATATTAGCTAAAAACTACCTTTATGCACCAGAATTATTAATCTTGTTATTGGAAAAAAAACTGAAAGATGAGCTAGAAAGCAGTAGGCAAGAAATTGCATGGAAAGAAGAAGTTTTGGCTCCTTAGTTCAGTATAATTTGGTCATTATAAAAGCATAATTGGCTCTGCACTCTTAGCTTTGCCCAAGACTAAGAGAGCACATCATTCTCCGCCGTGCAAGGGACTTGGCAAGCGCAAAAACTTTTTGTCGCCACCCTTGTGTTCCACGCCCCTTGGTGAAATAATAGAAGCATATTGCGAAGTAACAAGCTCAGTCTGTATTCTGTCGTCCCATATCGCAGAAACAACAAAGGGCACAGCAGGAGCACACTATAAAAGAAAGCTTAGTAGCTCTGAATCAATCATACCTTTCTCGGCCTTTTGGCTAAGATCAAGTGTAGTATCTGTTCTTATCAGTTTAATATCTGATACGTGGGCCAATGGCTCACACGATATTAAATTTATTTGTTTAGGGTGAGGGTCCGTCACAGTAGCTTGCTTCTGGGGCTCTCGATCGTCGCCTTTGCTTTGCACTATAGCATTGGCCTGGCGCACCCAACCAACTGCAGTCCCAAAGCTTTAATTTGTAGTGTCTGAGGTTTCAATGCTCCACTGCATCTTTAGATGATTTGATTGTTAGGGTTGTTCATGCTTCAGATCGAAAGGAAGAGAATCCAATCTGTTTCCAAGAATCTTTCGAGGAGAAAATCAAAGGATTTTGTTGATTTAATTTATGCTACTCGTAGTAGAAAATCAAAGACTTGAAATGCAGTATGGATTGTTGTTGTGTAAATGTTCATGGAATTGCTAGGCTCCTCTACTCACGAGTGGCTAACAGTTGGAGGCACCTTTGCTGGCCAAGAGATATTTACAAATTTCCTTTCAAGTGTAATGATCCATGCAACATGGCCACTTATTTTGAATGAATGGGTTCAGAGGAAAACTGAATGCTACTGAGATACTGGAATCAACGATCTGGTTCCTCTTCTGTAAAAGAGAAAAGAAAATGAAGTTTGGGAAACCATTTTGTAGCTGAAATCATTTCAAAGAAAATAAAAGTAATGTATTGATTTGTTAACTTCACGCATAAGTGAATATTACAGCATGGAATTGAAATCAGATCGTGATAAATGTCTCATGTGCTTGTCGGTCTAGACACTGTTGATTTCAAGTCAACGCGGCTTCTCAAAGCTGCTATGTGATGAGGAATTGATGTAATCGACCTTAATATTATGGGTGATTCTGAGCAATTAGGTATTAGTCTTTTATAATTAAATGAGGATTTATCCTCAACAAATTGCATGAATAGTCTAGTAGAAGCATTTATGGTTAAGTGTGATAGGTCTAAACCCATGAGGAGGTCTAGTCATGCTAGACTAGAATAATAACTCAAAAAGACCCTAACTTTTGATTTGACAGTTGGACTATATTTAAATTTTTACAGGAGTTTTTGAAGGCTGTTTTTTCAAAATTAGTTATTGTGTTGCCACAGAAACCATGAAATCTTAAGATATCAAAAATCTCATGGATATCTCATGTTTTAGCAGTTTTTGTGATTTTTCTTGTTAATTGTAGATTTAGGAGCCCTTGGCTAGCGTAAATTCTCTGCAATACTCTAGAAAATATTATCTATGATCTATGGGGTACCCCTGCAAACATAACGAAGCACGAATATGAGGCTTTGGAAGCCCTATATAACAATAGAATTATGATACAAAAGCACTCCAGTTGAATCATATTTTGGTGACATGCTCATTTATTTTATTTTTAATTCTATAAAGTATTTATAGAATTAAAAAATTTCTACCTATCAAATTTACACTATATGCATTTTTTTCATTTTATTTTTTTATGTAAAATAATAAAATAAAATTAAAATAAATGACATGAAAAATAAATAGCTTTATATATTTTTTGGCTAATGAAAGGTTGACATATACGATGAGATATTCAAGATATTTTGTCATAAATACAAGATCCCATCAATAAAAATCAACCAATAAAATAATATCATGTGCCATTGAAAAAAAGGACTAAAGAGCCTTGTACAAACCTCTATAAATAGAGAGCCTCACCCTAGACAAGGGAAAAAAGAAAAAAAGAGGGAATTCTTAGAGATACAAAATTTTATTCAAGACAACCTCTTTAAGTAAGAAAGCTCTATAAAATCTCTCAAGCTTCCTTCATCTACGCTTGAAATCTACATAGAACGAACCTCTATTGGATTAAGCCTAAAGTCCCCATAAAAGTTCTTTAACAAAATATCTTCTTCAAAAGCTCTTAAACCTCTTTTATTTAAGCTTGAAGTCTACAAAGAATAAAGCTCTGTTACATCTTCAATAGTATTTTGAAGACAAATCAAATGTATTCTTCAAAGCATCAAATTACTAATTCTCGTTCAGCAATGCATCTAAGTCAAGTCACTTTATATCAAATCTAATAAAAAAAATTAGAGGATTATCTTATTCTTTTAAAAGAATTTTTTAGATCGAAATTATGTCTCTAGACATTGCTATTGACAAAAAGAAAGAAAAGAAAAGAGATATCTGCCTTATGCGAGCTAAACCTAAGATCCACTTCATTATATTTTTAAACACTTTCACATGTGAGATTCGCACACCACTAGATTAATGATGGAAAAAAGTTTTGATTAAAAAAAAATGAAAGAAGAAGAAAGAAACAATACAGTCTTTTCAGATGAAAAAAATATATATATAAAGAACAAAAAAACAATGAAATAGATTAAAGTAATGTCAGGTTACTATTTTGAGATATAAAAGACATAACAACTAAGATAAAGGGGACAAGACGAAGACAAATGAGTCAAAGATGGAGTTCTGTTTCATAGGGGTGTGTAAGACAAAATTAATGTCTTTGCATTCGGATTGGTTGATGAGGAAAAAGAAAGAATAAATTTGAAAAAATCTGATTTAATCTTGATATGTGTTATCATCGAACTTCCACTGGTTAAAACTATGAAATTGAAATTGCATGGAAAGAAGAAGTTTTGGCTCCTTAGTTCAGTATAATTTGGTCATTATAAAAGCATAATTGGCTCTGCACGATCTTAGCTTTGCCCAAGCCGTGCAGGGGACTTGGCAAGCACAAAACTTTTGTCGCCACCCTTGTGTTTTGACGTCCCTTGGTGAAATAATAGAAGCATATTGCGAAGAAACAAGCCCGGTCTGTATTCTGTCGTCCCATATGACAGAAACAACAAAGGGCACAAGCAGGAGCGCCCTATAAAAGAAAGCTCACTAGCTCTGAACCAATCATACCTTTCTCGGCCTTTTGGCTAAGATCAAGTGTAGTATCTGTTCTTATCAGTTAAATATCTGATACGTGGGTCAATGGCTCACACGATATTAAATTTATTTATTTAGGGGGAGGGTCCATCACAGTAGCTTGCTACTGGGGCTCTCGATCGTCGCCTTTGCGCTGCACTATAGCGTTGGCCTGGCGCACCCCACCAACTCAAGTACCCAAAGCTTTGATTTGTAGTGTCTGAGGTTTCAATTCTCCTCTGCATCTTAGATGATTTGATTGTTGGTGTTTTTCATGCTTCAGTAAACTGTCGTAGAAAAGCTAGAAGAGAAAGAGTGATGTAACCGAGTGTTTGTTCTTTTATGTAAATTGTTCGTTTATTTTTTTAGGAGTTTGATTAGCCGTTGATGCAATGAGTGACATTTACTTCTTCCAAACCAAATTACAGAATCCTATAAAATTGAAAAAGATTTTCCAAGAATCAAACCATTTATCAGAATCAGCACCGGTAATGGCATCCTTATATTAGGAGTTTGATTAGCATGTTCACAATCATATTCTATCATTGTTAAAAATTCTTAAATACTTTGTAGTTATGCTTAAGAAAGTAAAACCAATTCTTAATGGAACTTTAAAAGACACCTAAAGATCATCATGGATATAATTCAAAGTAGTCTTGGTCTTGTGAATCTCAGAATCAAAGTTAACCCTCTTTATTTACCCAATATTTACTATGATCACATAGAAGATTTCTCTTGCTCAACTTATAATCAAAGTTAGTCCTAGTCACTCATGTGTCCCAGCAGTATCATATGCCACAACAAGGTTAGAATCGAATCTAACATAGATACAAGGAAACTACGTCCAATATATCCAATTAATGTAACACCCTACAGCATAAATAGGTTTGGCAAAATCATTTCTGCCCTCATGGTAACAAGTGCACCTTTGCTAACTTGCATAACTTCAACTTCAACAAAAGTACTTTTACCTTATTACCAAGAATACCAGAGAAATCTAACTTCTCTTTTTTTTAGAAAAATGCGTGACATTAGTAAATGTCTTAACTACTCTATCATATATTTTGATCCAAACAATCCCAACTCAAACAATCCTTATAAGAGAATTATAACCTACAACAATGTATAAAGCACCTCAATCGGAATCCCACATCGCAATATTTACGAGGAGCCAAGTCCCAAGCTAGTATAAAAATAAACGTTCCTGCTGGTTGTTAACTATCTTTGCGCTTGGGGCAATGACGCAGCTAGTGAGGTTCTAACCGAGGCGCGTCAATTGCTGGTTGAAAACTATTTCCAAACCCCCTCTTTGGCCTAGGTCTTGCCTACGCCTTTGAGAATTTCTGGAAGGGCTCCCTCCGGGGCAAGGCCCTGCATTTCTAAGTTCAAATTATTAACTCTTAAAAATATTAAGTCAGTAGATTTCAGATGAATACCTCCTCGTAAGTTCAGAAGGTAAAGTTAATGTAATATAGTTCTAAATGTATAGTTAGTGTCGGATCATTTGACTATAAATAGAGTACGTTTCATACATTGTACAATTTTCCATTGCTTTTCATTAGGTTCGGATTTGTGGTATTTCGGTGAGGCTATCAAACATGCTCAGTGTCTTTGAACACCCTGAAATGCCTTACAATTCTGAAATTTTGACGGATGACATGATGAAGACTGCTCAATTGGCACTTTATTATTTCATGAACAAAAATACTTGAGAGTTACGAAGTGAAAATGGATCTTCAGATTTGCTTGGAAAACTATGTGAGCTCCTAAGTTACTACACCACACAAGAGGAGTTGTAGTACAGATTTCGAGTCCAAGAAGTGGAAACTTGACCCATTATAATTATGTAGTAGTATTAACAGTGACCTTGTTCTCTACCTTTGTAGAAGACTGAGCAACAATATGTTTTCCTTGGAATCAGGTTTCGATCAAGAAAAATAGTATAACCTTTAGTAGATTTTCAGTCTTTAATACTACCAACCCAATCAGAATTACTAAACCAATTTAGAGAGAGAGAGAGAGAGAGAGAGAGAGAGAGAGAGAGATCACTCTTACGAGTCAATCTCAAATCACGGGATAAAATGCCATATAGATAGTGCAAGATACATTTAACTACGAATCAATGAATGTTAGTGGGAGAATGCTTGAATTAGACTATGCACGTGATAAACATATATAATTTATATGCCTAATTATCTATTGTATTATGGTCCATTATACAAAGCCTATTAAATTTATCTATCGTTACTATATATATATAGACAAGCCCAGTCTGTATTCTGTCGTCCTTTATGGCAAGCACAAAACCTTTAGTCGCCAGCCTTGTATTTCACGCCCCTTGGTGAAATAATAGAAGCATATTGCGAAGTAACAAGCCTGGTCTGTATTCTGTCGTCCCATATGGCAAAAAGAACAAAGGGCACAAGCAGGAGAACACTATAAAAGAAAGCTTAATAGCCCTGAAACAATCATACCTTTCTCGGCCTTTTGGCTAAGATCCAGTGTAGTATCTGTTCTTATCAGTTTAATATCTGATACTTGAGCCAATGGCTCACACCATATTAAATTTATTTTTTTGGGGGGAGGGTCCATCACAGTTGCTTGCTACTCGGGCTCTCGAGCGTCGCCTTTGCGCTGCACTATAGCATTGGCCTGGCGCTCCCCACCAACTCTAGTCTGATGTTTTGATTTGTAGTTTGTGAGGTTTCAATCACCTTAGATGATTTGTCTTATTAAGATTTAATTTTCTCCATGATGATTTAATTTGTAGTATAAATTAAATCAACTAATTCCTTTGATTTTCTACAAATTTCCTTTCAAGTGTACTGATCCATGCAACTTGGCCACTTATTTTGAAAGAATGGGTTCAGAGGAAAACTGAAGGCTACGGAGATACTGGAATCAACGATCTGGTTCCTCTTCTGTAAAAGAGAAAAGAAAATGAAGTTTGGGAAACACTCCATGTTGTAGCTGAAATCATTTCAAAGAAAATAGAAGTAATGTATTGATTTGTTAACTTCAAGAATAAGTGAATATTACAGCATGGAATTAAAATCAGATCGTGATATATGTCTCATATGCTTGTCGGTCTAGACACTGTTGATTTCAAGTCATCGCGGCTTCTCAAAGCTGCTATATATGTTTGATGAGGAATTGATGTAGTTGGGCCTACGATAACGGGTGGTTTTTAATAATTAGGTGTGAGTCTGCTATAATTAGATGATGATTTGTCTCGATAAATTGCATGTATAAGCTAGCAAAAGCATTTATGAATAAGTGGGATAGGTCTAGATTTAAGAAGGGGACGGTCACGCCAGACCAGAATAATAACTCGAAAGAACCTTAATTTTTTATTCGACTATTGGACTGCACTCAAATTTTTACAGGAGTTTTCGAAGGCTGTTTTCTCCACATTAGTCACTGTGTCGCCACAGAAACCATCAAATCTTTAGATATAAAAAATCTCACTGATACCCTCGGTTTTGACAATTTTTTTGATTTTCCAGCTTGGCAATTTCATATTTGGGAGCCCTTGGCCAACATAAATTCTTTGTAATACTCTATAAAATATTATCCATGCATACATAACAAAGCATGAATTTGAGGCTTTGGAAGCCCTGTATAACAACAGTATCATGGTCCCAAAGTTCTTCCAGTTATTATTGTTAAAATCATGAGTTGACTCCTGAAATCGTACGATTTTAGGAGTCAACATGTATATAACATGTAAAATCAGGTTAAAAACTCAAAATTAATCAAACTCAATCAAAATGGGTCAAACAACTACCAGGAATCAATGATTTGGTTCTTGTTCTGTAAAAGAGAAAAGAAAATGAAGTTAATTTGGGAAACACTCCATGTTGTAGCTGAAATCATTTCAAAGAAAATAAAAGTAATGTATTGATTTGTTAACTTCACACATAAGTGAATATTACAGCATGGAATTGAAATCAGATCGTGAAACATGAAATCAGATCGTGATACATGTCTCATGCTTGTCGGTCTCAACACAGTTGATTCCGAGTCATCGCGACTTCTCAAAGCTGCTATGTGATGAGGAATTGATGTAATTAGGCTTATGGTAACGAGTGATTCTGAGTAATTAGGTGTGAGTCTATTATAATTAGATAAAAATCTACCATAGACAAATTGTATGGATAGCCTAGCAGAAGTATTCATGGAACAATGGGATAGGTCTAGATCCACGAGGGGGTAGACCAGAATAATAGCTAAAAAGAATCCTAATTTTTTATCCGACCGTTAAACTGCACTCAAATTTTTATAGGAGTTTTCAAAGGCTATTTTCTCTACATTAGTCACTGTGTTACCAAATGTACTGGCGAACCTTTAGATATAAAAAATCTCACCGATACCTCCAATTTTGGCAATTTTTAGGAGTTCCCTTGGCAATTCTGGATTTGGAAGCCCTTGGCTTGTGTACATACTCTATAATACTCTAGAAAATATTATCTATGATCTATGGGGTATCCTTGCAGACATAACGAAGCACGAATATGAGGCTTCGAAAACCTTGTATAACAACAGAATCATGGTCCAAAAGTACTTCCAGTGTAATCTACCTCCAATCAGATATGATGCATTTCATAGGGTCATGTGAGGGCTTTGGTAGCGCTACCATGCTACCAAGTACTACCGAGTTACTGAAACTTTTATGCCATCTTCAGGTTGTAGATGTTAACAAATTATTTAGAGAGAAATATATTCAAAGTATAAAATTCTTCCAATTATATTTCAAGATATGCTCACTTATTTTTAAACGCAAATAAACTTGTCTCGATGAGACATTTATAGAAGCAAAAATTTCTATCAATCAAAATTTCACCATGGGTCATTTTTTATTTTAGTTTTTACATGAAAGGATAAAATAAAATAAAAATAAATGATATAGAAAATAAAAGGCCCTTCATATATTTTTTTAGCCAATAAAAGGTTAACACATGAGATGAGTTCAAGATATCTTATTATAATTGCAAGATTCCATCAATAAACATCGAACCAATAAAATAATATCATGTGGCATTGAAAAAAGGATTTGAGAGCCCCGTGCAAACCTCTACAAATAGAAGATCTTATCCTAGACAAGGGAAAGAAGATAAAAAAAAAAGAGAATTCTTCAAGGTACAAAACTGTATTCAAGATAAGCTTTTCAAGTAAGGAAGCTCTCTCAAAAGCTTTCAAGCTTTCTTCATCTATGCTTGAAATCTATAAAGAACAAATCTTTGTTGGATCAAGTCTAAAGTCCCCATAAAAGTTCTTTAATAAACTATCATCTTCAAAAGCTCTTAAGCCTCTTTTATTTATAGTTGATGTCTACAAAAAATAAAGCTCTGTTAGATCAAGTCTAAATACCTCAAAATAGTTCTTCAATAACATTTTGAAGATTAATTAAAGATACTGTTCAAAGTATCAAATCACTAATTCTCGCTCGACAATACATGTCTAAATTCGTGTTCTTACAAAGCATAAACATGGCTTGATTTAATAAGTCAAATCAAGTCACCATATATCAAATCCAATAAAAAAAGTTAAAGGATTATCTTATTCTTTTGAAAGAATGTTTTAGATAGAGGTTATGTCTTTAGGCACTGTCATTGATAAAAAATGAGATATCTGCCTTATGCGAGCTAAACTTAAGATCCACTTCGTTATAATTTTAAACACTTTCAAATGTGAGATTCGCAACATCACTAGATTAATGACGGAAAAAAGTTTGATTTAAAAAAAATGAAAGAAGAAGAAAGAAACAATACAGTCTTTTCAGATGAAAAAAATATATATAAAGAAAAAAAAAAAGAAACAATGAAATAGATTAAAGTAGTGTTAGGTTACTATTTTCAGATGTAAGAGACAGAACAACTAAGATAAAGGGGACAAGACGAAAACAAATGAGTCGAAGATGGAGTTGGTTGATGAGGAAAAAGAAAGAATAAAATTGGAAAAAATCTGATTTAATCTTGATATGTATTATCATCGAACTTCCAATGGTTAAAACTATGAAATATTTCTCCACTCATCAAAATTATGTTAAAAAGGATTTGTAATCATCGTAGAAAATATAATAGATTACCAAGAAGATAAATTAAGTAAATTATGATATTTCCTATGGTCTCTCATTCTCTCCCTTGTTTGTATTTCTGTATTTTTTTGTAAAAAAATTCTTCTATAGTTTTTAGTTCTCAGATTTATAGGTGAATTTTTGTAAGTTAATTAAAATCAATTGTACAGATATGAACGGAAGGGCAGGGATTAAAATTATGCTAGAAATTATTTGTAATATAGAGACAAAAACCTATTCTTATCTGTCTTGACAATCAAATGTGTTTTCCTCCCTTGTGTCTCCATTTATTCCGTCTTGATCAAACAACAAGAAATTGTTTTATCTCCATTTAATCTTGTTATTGGAAAAAAACTGAAGGGTGAGCTAGAAAGCAGGGGGCAAGAAATTAATTGCATGGAAACAAGAAGTTTTGGCTCCTTAGTTCAGTATAATTTGGTCATTATAAAAGCATAATCGGCTCTGCACTCTTAGCTTTGCCCAAGCCGTGCAGGGGACCTGGCAAGCACAAAACTTTTGTCGCCACACTTGTGTTTTGACGCCCCTTGGTGAAATAATAGAAACATATTACGAAGTAACAAGCCCAGTCTGTATTCTATCGTCCCATATGGCAGAAAAAACAAAGGGCAGCAGCAGGAGCGCACTATAAAAGAAAGCTGACTAGCTCTGAATCAATCATACCTTTCTCGGCCTTTTGGCTAAGATCAAGTGTAGTATCTGTTCTTATCAGTTTAATATCTGATACGTGGGCCAATGGCTCACACGATATTAAATTTATTTATTTAGGGGGAGGGTCCATCACAGGAGCTTGCTACTGGGGCTCTCGATCGTCGCCTTTGCGCTGCACTATAGCATTGGCCTGGCGCACCCCACCAACTCTAGTACCCAAAGCTTTGATTTGTAGTGTCTGAGGTTTCAATTCTCCGCTGCATCTTAGATGATTTGATTGTTGGTGTTTTTAATGCTTCAGTAAACTATCGTAGAAAAGCTAGAAGAGAAAGAGTGTATCGTTTACAAGTAGACTTGAATTATTGTCTTTCTTCATCAATGTGATGTAGCCGAGAGTTTGTTCCTTTATGTAAATTGTTCGTTTATTATTTTAGGAGTTTGATTAGCCGTTGATGCAATGAGTGACATTTACTTCTTCCAAACCAAATTACAGAATCTTATGAAATTGAATGGGTTCAGAGGAAAACTGAAGGCTACGGAGATACTGGAATCAACGATCTGGTTCCTGTTCTGTAAAAGAGAAAAGAAAATGAAGTTTGGGAAACACTCCATGTTGTAGCTGAAATCATTTCAAAGAAAATAAAAGTAATGTATTGATTTGTTAACTTCACGCATAAGTGAATATTACAGCATGGAAATGAAATCAGATCATGATACAAGTCATGCTTGTCGGTCTAGACACTGTTGATTTCAAGTCATCGCCTTCTCAAAGCTGCGATGTTTGATGATAAATTGATGTAGTCAAGCATACAATAACAAGTAATCTTGAGTAGTTAGGTGTGAGTCTATTATAATTTGATGAAGATATACCCCTGGCAGATTGCATGGATCGATAGCCTAGCAAACGTATTTATAAACTAGTGGGATGATGTATATGCAAGAGGAGGTCTGGTCATGTTAGATTAAAATGACAACTTAAAAAAACTTTAATTTTTAATCTGACTATAGAATTATACTTAGATTTTTATAGGAATTTCTGTTGGTTATTTTCCCAACATTATAAACACTGCGTCGCTATGCAAGCTGTTACCTAAAAATCTCATTGATGTCCCTTGTTATGGTGGTTTTTATGATTTTCCTAGGCAATTCTCGGTTTGGGAGCCCTTGGCTAGCGTAAATTCTCTGTAACACTCTAGAAAATATTATATATGATCTATGGGGTTATCCCTGCAGACATAACGAAGCATGAATATGAGGTTTAGAAGCCCTATATAACAACAGAATCATGGTCCAAAAGTACTTCCAGTGGAACCTACCTCCAGTCAGATTTGATGCATTTCAAAAGGTCATGTGGGAGCTTTGGTAGCGCTCCCATGCTACCATGTATTACTGAGTTACTGAAACTTTTGCGCCATCTCCCGGCTGTCACTGTTAACAAATTTTTTAAAGAGAAATATATTCAAAGTATAAAATCCTTCTAATTATATTTTTAAGACATGATTATTTATTTTTAAATGCAAATGAATTTATCTCGATAAAATATCTATAGAAGTAAGAAAATTTCTACCAATCAAAATTTCATCATGTGTCATTTTTTTATTTTATTTTTTACATAAAAGAAAAAAAATAGTATAACTACTAGTATATTTTCGTTCTTCAACATTACCCACCCAATCAAAATTACTAAAACCATTGAGAGACAGAGAGAGAGAGAGATCACTCTTACGAGTCAAGTTCACATGAAAGGAAAAGGTGCCGCATAGATAATGCAAGATGCGCTTTACTGCCAACCAAGGAATGTTAGTGGGAGAATGCATGCTTGAATTCGACAATATATGAACGTGTTATCTATTGTATTATGGTCCACTATACAAAGCCTATTAAGTTGTCTATCTTTACATATATATGTGTGTGTCTATGTTTTCCATTTATTCTGTCTTGATCAAACAACAAGAAATTGTTTTATCTTCATCGTGTGAGAATATTACCTAAAAACTACCTATACACACCATAATTATTAATCTTGTTATTGGAAAAAAACTGAAGGGTGAGCTAGAAAGCAGGGGGCAAGAAATTGCATGGAAACAAGAAGTTTTGGCTCCTTAGTTCGGTATAATTTGGCCATTATAAAATCATAATTGGCTCTGCACTCTTAGCTATGCCCAAGCGGTGCAGGGGACTTGGCAAGCACAAAACCTTTTGTCGCCACCCTTGTGTTTTACGCCCCTTGGTGAAATAATAGAAGCATATTGCGAAGTAACAAGCCCAGTCTGTCTTTTGTCGTCCCATATCGCATAAATAACAAAGGGCACAAGCTGGAGCGCACTATAAAAGAAAGCTGACTATGTCACGACCCGAATCCCGGATCCGTGACCGGCAACGCAGGAGCGGTGTCGAAAGGACACCTCACCTACGCTAAGCCTCAGAACGGACATATCAAAAGAATAATTTATTCAAAAATACGCAGCGGCTCATAATATTCAGAAATATCGTATTATTCAAAACTGATAAAACCGAAAGATAGTTATTAAAACAAAAATAATAATTCATAATACTCATTACATTGTCAAAATCCAAACGTAATTAAAACAAGGTAACAGTGGAGCGTCTAAGACATCAAATCAAAACTGAAAGGAAAGCCTCGCGAACAAGCAAGGCATACCGACCAGAACTAAAGAAGCGGAAACACTCAACAAAGTCCCAGAAACTAAGAACCTGAAATAATATTAAGAATGAGGGTGAGTTCAACCAACTCAGTGAGGGGAATAACATTTAATATACATTTCATATATTTCAGATATTATTTGCAAGATGATTTATCTTGATATACATATACATATACATATACTTACTAAACATATTATCATAACGTAGCATATTATCATAACGTAGTGGATTACATGTCAGAGATCAGATGACACCCGAAGGTGACCAGATGACACCCGTAGGTGACCAGATGACACCCGTCGGTGACCAGATGACACCCGTCGGTGACCACTGTGGGATGATCAATCGCCACAGGCTGATGCCTCTCTCATCAGCTAGGTATACAGAATACTGTGTGCACACAGGCTAACTATTCTCCGTTAGCATGGAGTTACTGACAAGTCCCATATCAAGGCATAATAGATATTCACAGAATCATCAAAGAAATGTATATCATATCAAATAGAATTTACTTTATCAGATTGCGAGTGCAAATTCAAGAATAAATGAGTACTCGAAAAATAAAGCAACATATATAAATATTCAAGAAATTTACTAGTTGTACTCATTGTATAATCAACATACATATTTATTTATATTATATGCATATTAAAGATTATTCCACTCACCCGGAAAATACTGAACTAAAGGAATGTCAGGCAAAAGACTCGAAAATCCGATTAAGGATCGTTAGGAGAACCTACAATAAATATATGAAATATACTCAAAAACAAATCAAACAAAAGATACCAATGCATAAAATAAACCGGGCTTAATCTCCTAGGTTTAGGGACTAAAACGACAATTTTCCAAAACAGGGACCAAAACGTAATTTTACCAAAATTGGAGGGCCAAATTGTAAAAACATAACCATACTGAAATTTATCCATAATTCGTCCTTATCTTTGTCCAGAATCTTGAATTATGCCCCAAGGTCCAAAATGTGATTTTATCAAAATATTAGGGGTCAAATCGTAATTTGTCAAATTGGAGGACCAAACTGAAAAATATCATATATTCTTAATTATACTGAAATTTTGTCCTTAAATCATCCTCAGTTCTGTTCAGAACCTCAATTTCTACCCCAGGGACCAATCTGTAAAATTTCCAAAGTTGGGGGACTAAACTGCAATTTCCACAAATTGAGGGACCAAACTGAATTTTCGTCATCTTCAACCTCAAACCCAGAATTTCAACAGATTTACCTACTGTTATCCCCTGATTTCTAACACAATTTCACCATTTAAACAAAATCATAACTCAAAATCATTATCCTTCAATTCAATCTCTCAAAATCAACTAATTAATCAAATACCCACAATAATCAACTCTTAACCTTCAAATTAATTCATCAATTAACTCAAAATACAAACTTCAAAACTCTACAAATAATCAAAAACCGAAATTTAACATATTATACACTTAAAACCATAAATCTTACCTTTTTACTTATTTCCTCTACTTCTCTTCTCCTTTTCCCCTTATTTTCCCTTATTTTCTCTTCTTCTTCTTCTTCCTCCCTTCTCTCTTACGGTTTGTTCTTCAAATTTTCAGATCCCTCTTTTTTTTTCTATTTATATTTATCAACTATTTATCCAATTACCATAATACCCCTTATTCCAATTTACTCACTCTTTAAGCCTCCAAGGGCTATATTGTATTTTCCAACCCCTTTAACTCAAAATATTACAGACTACCTCTGAATCAAGCATACCTTTCTCGGCCTTTTGGCTAAGATCAAGTGTAGTATCTGTTCTTATCAGTTTAATATCTGATACGTGGGCCAATGGCTCACACGATATTAAATTTATTTTTTTAGGGGGAGAGTCCATCACAGTAGCTTGCTGCTGGGGCTCTCTATCGTCGCCTTTGCGCTGCACTATAGCATTGGCCTGGCACTCCCCACCAACTCAAGTACCGAAAGCTTTAATCTGTAGTTTGCGAGGTTTCAATGCTCTTCTGCATCTTTAGATGATTTGATTGTTGGGGCTGTTCAAGCTTCAGTGCAGACTAGAATGATTTAGAAAACTAATCGAAAAGAAGAGAATCCAATCTGTCTCCAAGAATCTTTAGAGTTGGAAATCAAAGGATTTTGTTGATTAAATTTATGCTACTCGTAGTAGAAAATCAAAGACTTGAAATGGGAGTGTAAAAGAATTACAGCTGGACAATTAGACATCCAACTTGTAATCGCAACAATCCAATTGCAAAAGTAGAGCTCTACCAACCGAACAATACCCTCCCGAGCCAAGTGGAGAATGTATGAAGTAGTCATATGCTACCATTATTTTCTTTTCTTTGGCGCGGCTAGGCCATCCTGTACTTGAACCAAAGACCTCACCCGTGAAGTAAATCATCGCATCTATGGTCTAACCAATTGGGAAAGAATCAATAATTCCTTTTTGGGATATTAATTTTTTTTAAGGGGAGAATCCATCACAGTAGCTTGCTATTGGGGCTCTCAAGCATTGCCTTTGCACTTCACTGTAGCATTGGCCTGGCGCTCCCCACCAACTAGAGTCCCAATGCTTTGATTTGTAGTGTGTGAGGTTTCAATGCTCCGCTGCATCCATTGTAGAAAATCAAAGACCTGAAATGGGAGTGTAAAAAAAAATTATAGACATCCAATTTGTAATCACAACGACCCAATTGCAAGAGCGTTCTACCACCCGAGCAATATCCCCTCAAGCCAAGTGGAGCATGTATGAAGAAGTTAAATGCTTCTTTTATTCTTTCTTTTTTGACGCAGCAAGGCCATCCTGGATTTGAACCAGAGACCTCGCCCGTGAAGTAAATCATCGCACCTATGATCCAACCAATTAGGAGTGAATCAATAGATTACTTTTCGGGAGCGATTCATCCTTCCCGAACGCAGCATACAACTCTCCGGTGTACTGCGCTCTCCAAGTGTGCTTGTTCCCCCCTTCTTCCTTACCATGGCAAGTCTTTTTGAAATAACTCCGATGAGAAGAAAAAAGAAGGTGTTAAGAGGCCACCCGAGCCCTACCTTGGACACTCTAAGATCCTTTTTCAAACCTGCTCCCATTTCAAGTCAAGATATAGATAAATAGACACATCTCATTGCACTAATTGGGGGTGTTCGTAGTGATTGAGGGGGTTGAAGACTAAGAAGTGAGTTATTTATCAGCCAAGTATTCTTCTTACGGCTAGATCCAATCTCCTGGTCCCTGCGGAAAGGAAAAAGAATTTCACGTTCTTCCTTTCGGGAAGGGAGGGTTAGGAAAATCCTATTGATTGCAGCTTTTTCTTGGTCCCTCTGTTTCCCTAAAATGAAAGGGGTGATCTCGTAGTTCTTGGTCTGTGAAGATAAGTTGTTAGGTATTCCATTTTGTTTTCCCATTAAAGCCGAACCTAATGTGCCTTGGATGATCCATATCTCAAGGTTAGGCGTTGTTGCACACATTGAGCTATCCATGTGGCTGAGAACCCTCACATGCCAGACACAAAGACACAATTATCAGGCTCGATATTCCAAAAGCGAGAGAAACCTAATCCCTCTCTTTCCTTTTTACATCCCCATGTCGCCGCACAGCAGGGACACGAGGGCATAAAAAAAAGGGATCTTATCAACTTGTAAAGCAATCTTGAGTAGTTAGGTGTGAGTCTATTATAATTTGATGAAGATATACCCCTGGCAAATTGCATGGATCGATAGCCTAGCAAACATATTTATAAACTAGTGGGATGATGTATATGCAAGAGGAGGTCTGAAAATCCTTCTAATTATATTTTTAAAACATGATTATTTAAAACATGTATTACTGAGTTACTGAAACTTTTGCGCCATCTCCCGGCTGTCACTGTTAACAAATTTTTTAAAGAGAAATATATTCAAAGTATAAAATCCTTCTAATTATATTTTTAAAACATGATTATTTATTTTTAAATGCAAATGAATTTATCTCGATAAAATATCTATAGAAGTAAGAAAATTTCTACCAATCAAAATTTCATCATGTGTCATTTTTTTATTTTATTTTTTACATAAAAGAAAAAAAATAGTATAACTACTAGTATATTTTCGTTCTTCAACATTACCCACCCAATCAAAATTACTAAAACCATTGAGAGACAGAGAGAGAGAGAGATCACTCTTACGAGTCAAGTTCACATGAAAGGAAAAGGTGCCGCATAGATAATGCAAGATGCGCTTTACTGCCAACCAAGGAATGTTAGTGGGAGAATGCATGCTTGAATTCGACAATATATGAACGTGTTATCTATTGTATTATGGTCCACTATACAAAGCCTATTAAGTTGTCTATCTTTACATATATATGTGTGTGTCTATGTTTTCCATTTATTCTGTCTTGATCAAACAACAAGAAATTGTTTTATCTTCATCGTGTGAGAATATTACCTAAAAACTACCTATATGCACCAGAATTATTAATCTTGTTGTTGGAAAAAACTGAAGGATCGATGAGCTAGAAAGCAAGGGGCAAGAAATTGAATGGAAAGAGGAAGTTTTGGCTCCTTAGTTCAGTATAATTTGGTCAATCATAAAAGCATAATTGGCTCTGCACTCTTAGCTTTGCCCAAGCCGTGCAGGGGACTTGGCAAGCACAAAACTTTTTGTCGCCACCCTTGTGTTTTGACGCCCCTTGGTGAAATAATAGAAGCATATTGCGAAGTAACAAGCCCAGTCTGTATTCTGTCGTCCCATATGGCAAAAATAACAAAGGGCACAAGCAGGAGCACACTATAAAAGAAAGCTCACTAGATCTGAATCAATCATACCTTTCTCGGCCTTTTGGCTAAGATCAAGTGTAGTATCTGTTCTTATCAGTTTAATATCTGATACGTGGGCCAATGGCTCACACGATATTAAATTTATTTTTTCAAGGGGAGGGTCCATCACAGTAGCTTGCTACTGGGGCTCTTGATCGTCGCCTTTGCGCTGCACTATAGCATTGGCCTGGCGCTCCCCACCAACTCAAGTACCCAAAGCTTTGATTTGTAGTGTCTGAGGTTTCAATTCTCCGCTGCATCTTAGATGATTTGATTGTTGGTGTTTTTAATGCTTCAGTAAACTGTCGTAGAAAAGCTAGAAGAGAAAGAGTGTATCGTTTACAAGTAGACTTGATTTATTGTCTTTCTTCATCAATTTGATGTAACCGAGAGTTTGTTCCTTTATGTAAATTGTTCGTTTATTTTTTTAGGAGTTTGATTAGCCGTTGATGCAATGAGTGACATTTACTTCTTCCAAACCAAATTACAGAATCCTATGAAATTGAAAAAGATTTTCCAAGAATCAAACCATTTATCAGAATCAGCACCGGTAATGGCATCCTTATATTAGGAGTTTGATTAGCATGTTCACACTCATATTCTATCATTGTTTAAAATTCTTAAATACTTTGTACTTATGCTTAAGAAAGTAAAAAGGACACCTAAAGATCATCATGGATATATATAATTCAAAGTAGTCTTGGTCTTGTGAATCTCAGAATCAATGTTAACCCTCTTTATTTACCCAATATTTACTATGATCACATAGAAGATTTCTCTTGCTCAACTTATAATCAAAGTTAGTCCTAGTCACTCATGTGTCCCAGCAGTATCATATGCCACAACAAGGTTAGAATCGAATCTAACATAGATACAAGGAAACTACGTGCATTTCTAAGTTCAAATTATTAACTCTTAAAAATATTAATTCAGTAGATTTCAGATGAATGCCTCCTCGTAAGTTCAAAAGGTAAAGTTAATGTAACATAGTTCTAAATGTATAGTTAGTGTCGGATCATTTGACTATAAATAGAGTACGTTTCATACATTGTACAATTTTCCATTGCTTTTCATTAGGTTTGGATTTGTGGTATTTCGGTGAGGCTATCAAACAGGCTCAGTGTCTTTGAACACCCTGAAATTGCCTTACAATTCTGAAATTTTGACGGATGACATGATGAAGACTTCTTAATTGGCACTTTATTATTTCATGAACAAAAATACTTGAGAGTTACGAAGTGAAAATGGATCTTCAGATTTGCATGGAAAACTATCTGAGCTCCTAAGTTATTACACCACACAAGAGGAGTTGTAGTAGAGATTTCGAGTTCAAGAAGTGGAAACTTGACCCATTATAATTATGTGGTAGCATTAACAGTGACCTTGTAATCTACCTTTGTAGAAGACTGAGAACCAATATGTTTTCCTTGGAATCAGGTTTCGATCGAGAAAAATAGTATAACCATTAGTAGATTTTCAGTCTTTAATACTACCAACCCAATCAGAATTACTAAACCAATTTAGAGAGAGAGAGAGAGAGAGAGAGAGAGAGAGAGAGAGAGATCACTCTTATGAGTCAATTTCAAATCAAGGGATAAAATGCCATATAGATAGTGCAAGATACATTTAACTACGAATCAATGAATGTTAGTGGGAGAATGCTTCAATGAGACTATGCACGTGATAAACATATATAATTTATCCTAATTATCTATTGTATTATGGTCCATTATACAAAGCCTATTAAGTTTATCTATCGTTACTATATATATAAAAATAGACAAGCCCAGTCCGTATTCTGTCGTCCCATATCGCAGAAAAAACAAAGGGCACAGCAGGAGCACGCTGTAAAAGAAAGCTTACTAGCTCTGAATCAATCATACCTTTCTCGGCCTTTTGGCTAAGATCAAGTGTAGTATCTGTTCTTATCAGTTTAATATCTGATACGTGGGCTAATGGCTCACACGATATTAAATTTATTTTTTCAAGGGGAGGGTCCATCATAGTAGCTTGCTACTCGGGCTCTCGAGCGTCGCCTTTGCGCTGCACTATAGCATTGGCCTGGCGCTCCCCACCAATTCTAGTCTGTTTTGATTTGTAGTTTGTGAGGTTTCAATAACCTTAGATGATTTGTCTTATTAAGATTTAATTTTCTCCATGATGATTTAATTTGTAGTATAAATTAAATCAACAAATTCCTTTGATTTTCTACAAATTTCCTTTCAAGTGTACTGATCCATGCAACTTGACCACTTATTTTGAAAGAATGGGTTCAGAGGAAAACTGAAGGCTACTGAGATACTGGAATCAACGATCTGGTTCCTCTTCTGTAAAAGAGAAAAGAAAATGAAGTTTGGGAAACACTCCATTTTGTAGCTGAAATCATTTCAAAGAAAATAGAAGTAATGTATTGATTTGTTAACTTCAAGAATAAGTGAATATTACAGCATGGAATTAAAATCAGATCGTGATATATGTCTCATATGCTTGTCGGTCTAGACACTGTTGATTTCAAGTCATCGCGGCTTCTCAAAGCTGCTATATATGTTTGATGAGGAATTGATGTAGTTGGGCCTACGATAACGGGTGGTTTTTAATAATTAGGTGTGAGTCTACTATAATTAGATGATGATTTGTCTCGACAAATTGCATGAATAAGCTAGCAAAAGCATTTATGAATAAGTGGGATAGTTCTAGATTTAAGAAGGGGACGGTCACGCCAGACCAGAATAATAACTCGAAAGAACCTTAATTTTTTATTCGACTGTTGGACTGCACTCAAATTTTTACAAGAGTTTTCGAAGGCTGTTTTCTCCACATTAGTCACTGTGTCGCCACAGAAACCATCAAATCTTTAGATATAAAAAATCTCACTGATACCCTCGGTTTTGACAATTTTTTTGATTTTCCAGCTTGGCAATTTCATATTTGGGAGCCCTTGGCCAACATAAATTCTTTGTAATACTCTATAAAATATTATCCATGCATACATAACAAAGCATGAATTTGAGGCTTTGGAAGCCCTGTATAACAACAGTATCATGGTCCCAAAGTTCTTCCAGTTATTATTGTTAAAATCATGAGTTGACTCCTGAAATCGTACGATTTTAGGAGTCAACATGTATATAACATGTAAAATCAGGTTAAAAACTCAAAATTAATCAAACTTAATCAAAATGGGTCAAACAACTACCAGGAATCAATGATTTGGTTCTTGTTCTGTAAAAGAGAAAAGAAAATGAAGTTAATTTGGGAAACACTCCATGTTGTAGCTGAAATCATTTCAAAGAAAATAAAAGTAATGTATTGATTTGTTAACTTCACACATAAGTGAATATTACAGCATGGAATTGAAATCAGATCGTGAAACATGAAATCAGATCGTGATACATGTCTCATGCTTGTCGGTCTCAACACAGTTGATTCCGAGTCATCGCGACTTCTCAAAGCTGCTATGTGATGAGGAATTGATGTAATTAGGCTTATGGTAACGAGTGATTCTGAGTAATTAGGTGTGAGTCTATTATAATTAGATAAAAATCTACCATAGACAAATTGTATGGATAGCCTAGCAGAAGTATTCATGGAACAATGGGATAGGTCTAGATCCACGAGGGGGTAGACCAGAATAATAGCTAAAAAGAATCCTAATTTTTTATCCGACCGTTAAACTGCACTCAAATTTTTATAGGAGTTTTCAAAGGCTATTTTCTCTACATTAGTCACTGTGTTACCAAATGTACTGGCGAACCTTTAGATATAAAAAATCTCACCGATACCTCCAATTTTGGCAATTTTTAGGAGTTCCCTTGGCAATTCTGGATTTGGAAGCCCTTGGCTTGTGTACATACTCTATAATACTCTAGAAAATATTATCTATGATCTATGGGGTATCCTTGCAGACATAACGAAGCACGAATATGAGGCTTCGAAAACCTTGTATAACAACAGAATCATGGTCCAAAAGTACTTCCAGTGTAATCTACCTCCAATCAGATATGATGCATTTCATAAGGTCATGTGAGAGCTTTGGTAGTGCTACCATGCTACCAAGTACTACCGAGTTACTGAAACTTTTGTGCCATCTTCAGGCTATAGATGTTAACAATTTCTTTAGAGAGAACTATATTCAAAGTATAAAATTCTTCCAATTATATTTCAAGATATGCTCACTTATTTTTAAACGCAAATAAACTTGTCTCGGTGAGACATCTATAGAAGCAAAAATTTCTATCAATCAAAATTTCACCATGGGTCATTTTTTATTTTATTTTTTACATAAAAGGATAAAATAAAATAAAAATAAATGATATAGAAAATAAAAGGGCCTTCATAATTTTTTTTAGCCAATAAAAGGTTAACACATGAGATGAGTTCAAGATATCTTGTTATAATTGCAAGATTCCATCAATAAACATCGAACCAATAAAATAATATCATGTGGCATTGAAAAAAAGATTTGAGAGCCCCATACAAACCTCTACAAATAGAAGGGTCTTACCCTAGACAAGGGAAAGAAGAAGAAAAAAAAGAGAATTCTTGGAGGTACAAAACTATATTCAAGATAAGCTCTTCAAGTAAGGAAGCTCTCTCAAAAGCTTTCAAGCTTCCTTCATCTATGCTGGAAATCTACAAAAAACAAATCTTTGTTGGATCAAGTCTAAAGTCCCTATAAGAGTTCTTTAATAAACTATCTTCTTCAAAAGCTCTTAAGCCTCTTTTATTTATACTTGATGTCTACAAAAAATAAAGCTCTGTTAAATCAAGTCTAAATACCTCAAAATAGTTCTTCAATAACATTTTGAAGATTAATTAAAGATACTG